>CM068300.1:172814-900483 GCA_034768395.1 Linum lewisii | reverse complement strand
TCCGTGGCTGAGAGATTATGTGGATTTTGGGAACTGCTTTCTCATGGGGATTAGGCCGGCGGGAATGTTGCGTACCACGTCGGCCTCCGTGCGGCGGCGGCTGAAATCGGGTATTAATTCTGAATTAATTAAATTTTTGTACTAATGAGTCTGAATCGGTTGAACCGCTCACGAGCCGAACCAAAAATTTATCCGGTTTTAAACTCGATTATAACTTTTATGGGTCAAATATTTAATACAACCCAAAATTTAGGGCCGGGTTACAAAACGGTCCTGAAATTTCAAAATGTTATAGGCTGGTCTCGAAACTTTATAATAGGCTTGAGGTCGAACTTGGTTCGTAATCAATATTGGTTAACCCAGTACGGGTTGACAACCACTAAAACCAATTCATCTAGAATTTTTATTGCGCAATAAAAGCTCTAGTTTGGTAATAAAAGTTCTAATTGTATTTAATCTCAACTATATTTATCTTCTACTTTGACTTTAATGTACAATCTCAACTATAAAAATTTGGTTCTAACCTCTAGGGGTACTTATCAAAGTCTATTTTGTTGTAAATTTATGACAAATATTCATTTTACTTACAAGAAATACTTTGAAAAATACCTTTTTCATATTTTTAGTTTGAAAATAGAATTTGTATTTGAACTTTTCTTTTACATACAACTTTGAAAATTGTATTTAACTTTAAATTTTGATGTTAGAACTCGAATCGACATGGTTATTGAAATGACGGAGATGAAGGATTTGGAACTCAAATCCTTGCTTTTCTATGTCTCGTCAACGTCCTGGCGGCGCTTATCTATCCAAATATGACATGCTTCTTCGAATATTTACAAAAAAAATAGGGTTTTTGTTTTCTTTTTTTATTACATTTTTGTTATTTGATCAATAGTAATTTTGTAATGGCGGGACTTATTTTTACATCAACATCGTGTTAGAATACTAATGAAATTGTAACAAATCCAATTCCAAGTGGAAACCAACCCTTAAGGTGATTCATGATTCAATAAATTAGTCACTCGTATGAGTATAGTATCAAGCAATACTATTATTAGCTCATCGAATAAGTATTGTTGGAAGTGCACCAACAAAGAATTGGTCGACGTAATTATTTCATCGTCAAATCAACAGTTTCTTGTAGTGTGTCATCCTGAAAATTTTACTCACCCATCTAGTTGGGACATCATTGGGTGGTACGAGGAATACATGGTACAATAGGACAAGTTTAGCAATATATGGAGAATACAAACTTAAATTCAAAAGTCAATGTCAAATGTAATTTTCAAAGTTATATTACAATTTGCATATTCAAAATTTAAAGTTAAATATAATTTTCAAAGTTGTATGTAAAAGAAAAATTCAAATTCTATTTTCAAAGTAAATTTATGAAAAAAATATTTTCAAAGTATTTCTTGTAAGTAAAATGAATGTTTGTCATAAACTTACAAACAAAAAAAAACTTTGATAAGTACCCCTATAGGCTAGAACCAAATTTTTATAGTTGAGATTGTACATTAAAGTCAAAGTAGAAGATAAATATAGTTTAGATTAAATATAACTATAACTTTTATTAAAAGCTAGAACTTTTATTGCGTGATAAAAAAACTCTAGATTAATTTTTTTTTTTCCGATTCAGAACCTTGTATTATTCGAAAGAGACGTGTCCTCTTTGGATCTATGCCGTTGGATGAATTCCAAGTGAATGAGAAGCAAGCAACAGAACGTGAAGCTTATATGTGGTATGTATCTGATATGTAAAATAGGAGGCTGTATCGTCCAACTACCTACCTGTTATGTAGAATGCAAAAAACAGACAACTCAATTCCTTAGCTTTTGCTTCTTGACTGACTGCTACGGTTCTTTTGGTAAGTGTCTTTGTTGCTGCAAACTAGAAGGATGATGGAAAGGAGAAAGGGATATCAGTAGTGCTTAGTGGATTTAATCGTCATTATAAAGGAAAATAGCACTTTGGCTCCTTATTTTTCCAACTTAGTATACATTGAGTGTTACTTGGAGTTAACACTATAATTTTCTATATTATGTGAATTTAACGAAGTAAGTGATATTGAAATCAAAGTGGTATAGATTATGAATAGGAGAGATCCTTTTATAATAAAAATGTTGTTTTGCTCAAACCCGCCAACGGGCGGGCAAAAAATCTAGTTAAATATATAAGCTTTACAAAAAATATCACCAATTATAATTTTTAAGAAAATATCTAGAAAAACAAAATAATTTTGATTACGAGCTTTTGATTGAGAATCTGATTGAGTTCGTGATGAAATCAGTAATCGATGGCGACGATCAAGTCCAAATCCCGAACGATAATCGATCGAAGTGGAAATCGAGAAGGAGAAGCTTCAAGAGGTAAGAAAATCCCTACCAATCTATTTACACAAAAAAGCATTGCTAGATGCTATTGAGAAATTTCAAATTCTCATTATTGTAGGAGAGACTGGTTCAGGCAAAACCACACAGATAACTCAGTACCTCCATGAAGCAGGGTACACGAAGCTCGGTAAGAACTCAGCCGAGACGAGTAGCCGCCATGAGTGTGGCAGCTAGGGTTTCACAAGAAATGGGTGTGAAGCTTGGGCAAGAAGTCGGCTACTCAATTCGATTCGAGGACAATACATCGGAGAAGACTGTAATCAAATACATGACTGATGGAATGCTGCTCCGTGAGTTCCTCGGTGAGCCTGATTTAGCCAGCTATAGTGTTATGATGCTCGACGAGGCTCACGAGAGGACGATCTCGACTGACATTCTGTTCGGATTGATGAAGGATGTAGCTCGACATCGACCCGATTTGAGGCTGCTGATCTCGAGCGCGACTCTGATGCTAAGAAGTTCAGCGATTTCTTCGATTCGGCTCCCATTTACAGTTCCCTGGTAGGAGGTACCCTGTTCAGATATACTATACTCCAACTCCGGAAGCTGATTATCTCGATGCTGCCATCGTTACTGCTCTTCAAATCCATTGTACAGAGCCTCTTGGAGGGGATATACTGGTTTTTCTATCTGGCGGCCAATTGTTCCAGCCTCGTCGCCTGGCCCAATAATGGAAGCCCAAGCTTGTTGGTTTTCAAAGAGTGGTGTACCTCGTAAGTAGCAGTGAGGGGTAGTTAGTTCAAGGGGGGAGTAAGGCGATTGATTTAAGGAAGGAATGAAGAAGGATGGTGAGTGACGTACCGCGGAGCGTTTGTCCACTGGGTAAAAGTGTTGTCCACCGGTTTGTGGAGTGTACGGGGTATTTATAGTCCCCTTGTCTTGGTCGCCAAGGTTGAATCTGGCCACTCGTTTGTAGCCTCCATAGGATGTCGACACGTGTCTGCTTCACCTTGGAACCCTAAGAGCCGTCGTGCTGGGCTACCGCTTTGGGCTTTCTTCCGCTTCCTGGGCCTGCTTACCTTATCTGACCGGGCTGTCGCCTAGGCCCAGTTTACCAGTGGCGACCGCTGTGAATGGGCCGCCGTTTGAGCCTTTGGCCGTTGGCGGGCCGAGCCCATCAATTCCTATTGACAAAAAATTACTTCCTAAAGATAATAACTTTATAAATTTCTTCATTTTTACTTAATATAAAATCATAAAGATAATAACTTCAAAAATTTCTTCATTTTTACCTAATTGTGAAATCCTAAATGTAATAACTTCTTAAATTTCTTCCTTTATACCTAATTGCAAAAAAAAAAAAAAACTTCAAAAACTTCTTAATTTTTACCTAATAGTGAAATCCTAAAAATAACGAACATCTGAATCGGTTCAAAGAACTAGAAATTTATAAGGTTATTATCTTTAGGAAGTAATTTTTTGATCAAGTTCTTTCTGACCTGGGAGATGATGAAAAATGAAGGAATCTGGGTTTATAATTCCCCAGGAAATGCCTAGTCACAATTGGATTAAGAGAGGCTTACCTGCTGCGCCAAATAGATATGGCATAAAGCCTGGAAACATTGGGATGGTGTTGACCGTAGTAACGGTACGAAGAGTTGATGAAAAAGACGCAGAGAGAAATAGAAATTTTTTAACTGTTAGGGAAGCAGAACTTGAAAACTGATGCATCATTGTTTTGGTGGCTGTCTTTTGTGCAGGATATGAGAAGCAGTTCTTCAAACGAGTGAATGAGAAGCAAGCAACAGAACGTGAAGCTTATCTGTGGTCTGTATCTGATATGTAAAATAGGAGGCTGTATCGTCCAACTACCTACCTGGTTATGTAGAATGTAGAAAACGGACAACTCAATTCCTTAGCTTTTGCTTCTTGACTGACTGCTACGGTTCTTTTGGTAAGTATCTTTGTTGCTGCAAACTAGAAGGATGATGGAAAGGAGAAAGGGATATCAGTAGTGCTTAGTGGATTTAATCGTCATTATAAAGGAAAATAGCACTTTGGCTCCTCTATTTTCCCAACTTAGTATACATTGAGTGTTACTTGGAGTTAACACAATAATTTTGTATATTATGTGAATTTAACGAAGTAAGTGATATTGAAATCAAAGTGGTATAGATTATGAATAGGAGAGATCCTTTTATAATAAAAATGTTGTTTTGCTCAAACCCGCCAACGGGCGGGCAAAAAATCTAGTTAAATATATAAGCTTTACAAAAAATATCACCAATTATAATTTCTAAGAAAATATCTAGAAAAACAAAATAATTTTTTGTAATTGGATAGATTTATCTTTTGAATAATATAAAATTGAATACTCTTATCATGTTATAGTTTCATCAAACATAATAATAATAATATTTATTGAAATATAAAATTTGAATTTTGATTTTGATTTTCTTACAATTTATTTGATCAAAATATATTAAAATAATATATCACATCTCGATGCATGGAGAGAAACAACTCAGGCTGGAAAAGTTGGCTAATAATGCTATGTGTTGAATTTTATCCAAAATTAAGTTACATTGAATGTTGATTGTTCAAATTAATCATTTCAATCAATGTCTCTAGAAAAAAAAAGATGAAAGTTGTAAGCTCCTGATTAGAAATCGTATTCTTATGAGAAGACCAATGTCTTTTTGATCCCTGAGACTTCCTTCTCATGAAACAGTGCTTCTTTATCTGGCATCAATTGCTTTACAATGTTATTATCATCAAGCAAAACAAGACCTTCACTTAGATGGATCATAATCACTAAAACAAACCATGAAAATGAACAACTGGTTCCCAAAACAAACAATTGAGACCAAGAGTTTAAACATTCATCAATCCACGTATCATCCACATACATAGCGAGATTAGCCTTCAAACAGACAAGTTATAACAAAATCAAACGTAGTAATCCATTTTTGTCCGGCTTCTCGAATTATTTTCAAGTTTTAAGCCTCTTTTTATTTATCGAAATTTGGCCATATTTATCCCTATTTCAGGAAAAAAATGACAAAAATGATCTCTCTTGCGCTCCTTAAGTTGTCTCAAATTTATACACTATTTTTAATTAATCTTTTATCTACGTAATTGTGAAATATTTCTATATCTATAACGAAGCGAATTATAAAACTATCTCGTTTAATATGATTATCAAAGGGAATTTCAAATTAGTCGAACATCGTAAATAAAATTCCAAATTGGGCTTTAAGCCCTTTAAGGTGTTTTGGGTTGGGCTTTTTATTTAAGATGGTTTGTTGGGTTTAGTGGGCCGTTTGAAAGAGAGGAGTTTTTCTGGAATGTCTTATCCCCTTCTGGATCTTGGCATTGGAAACGACTCTTGAAGCTGCGAGACATTATCAGGAATTATGTTAGTACTGATGATGATGGAGACTTATTGTGGAGTGGAAGGTACATGCCTAAGTTTAAACTTGCCGAGGTATGGGAGGTAATCAGAGTTAAGGGCACTAGTATAGTCTCATTTGGTCAGGGTTTGTGATTCCAAGACTTTCCATAACTGCTTGGCTTATTCTCAATGTTCGTTTGTCTACCAGAGATAAAATTAGAAAGATGAAATCCAGGGATTGATCCTTGATGTGAGCTGTGCAGGGTGACAGATGAGACTAGAAAGATGTCGAAGAGTGTTTACAGGGGGCCTCTTTTTAATCTATGCACAAGGGCATAGAGAGGGGAATATTATAGCGGGTTACATGTAAATGGTTGTAAATGGTAGTGGATAGATAGTTCCTTTAGTTCTTTATTTGTATTGTGATTCCATGCTTTTTGATGAAATATAACCGCCTAATTCATTAAAAAAAAAATTGAGAGTGCCCGTTGTAATTTTTCAATTTATGGAGATTTATTATGTAAAATACAAAAAAAAAATTCTTAGGTACTTCATGAATACACTATGAAAGGAAAGATCATTCTTTTACGGGGTTAGTTTCGCGGCAAATCACGAGCCATAGTTCTCCTATCATGTACCCTATGAATGCATTGTCACTAGCACGACTGTAGTACCCTTGAAACTCAAACATCTTCAAATGTTTGCTCCTGCTGCTGCGATGATGATCGAGAACAACATCAACATCTGCGTCTTCTAGATTATCGGTAGCTGAACCTGGATATTGTACCTTGATGCCAAGCTTCTGCAAGTTAGGTGCTTGTTGAATCAAATAAGTGTAGGGCATGAGATCCATACCATTGCATTCGTTAACTGTAATCAACAGTTTCTGCAGCATAGTCAACCTGAAAACGGCCTTCATTTGATTGTTGTAGCTGATATTTCGAGCATCCATGCCGCTTATGTCGAGGGTCTTCAGCTCAGAGCAGACACTGGAGAAGGGTTTCAGTGGCTCCATGTTCCCACCACCTCCCACCACCGCTAGCTCGACTAATCGGGGAAGCTTGTCGAAGTAGCAGTCTTTGGGCACTGGATTCAGCTTGAGCGAAACAAGCGACGGGATGTCGAAGATCTGAACGCGCTGCAGATGATGGCAGCCACTCAACTCGAGCTTCTTCAACCTCGATTTCGAAAGTCTCAAACTGCCTAAACAGCCCACATTGGCTAACACGATCGACTCGAGAGTTGGACACCGCGATATCAGACTTTCCAATGCATCATCATCTTCAATGTTCACACTCTTCAGACATAAAGATTGCAGCGAATCGAGGCCATTACTGCACAAATCAGATCTCAGCAATATATCAACAGGGAAATTATACAGCTTATCAACACAAGGGTTGGGCTTACCTTCCGCATCATTGAAGTCGAGTTTCAGTCTCTTGGCGCCATTAGAGAATGCAAACGCGACCCATTGGTTAATGTCAAGGGCATGCTTGGAATTCAAGCAGAACCCGACGGAGAACTCGTCTACTGCAGCTCGGCCTGCTCGGCTGCGCATTGCTATGAGTTGATTCACCCAACTGACGTATTGTTGTTCAAAATTCCTAGCTATCCAATCGCACGGGTAGTAACCTATCCCACCATTATCCATCTCAATTCTGGTATGGAAGCTAATATCGAAATCAAGTCGAGAACGAGCAGCCCACAAATACCTCCAGCGGCTCGATAGAGATGCAGTAACAGAGGCTTCCTCGAGCGAGAGGAAAGACAGTATGTGAATCAGAATCTCATCCGGAAGCTCACTGATGCCAGTTGACGACGACGATGATGATCTTCGGAGCTTTGTACGCATATTTTCGGAGATTTGATTTTGAATCCCTTGGAACCCTAAATCAGATTTTGTTTATCAAAGGTTTCAGAATGGTGGGGATTATATATATGAATCCGTTTTTTTTCCTTTACCTTTTCGGAGAAGCCTTTCTGTCGGTCTGGTCACTACAATTACATTTATAACAAATTTGGTCACTTAACTTCAGAGTTCGAACAAAAATGGTCACTTGACAAAAAAAAAAACATCCAAGTACCTTAAGTCACTTTTGAAATAACAAACTCGTTCGGGATAATGAATACCACTATCTGAACGGATTCACGCAGCTCTAACAGAGACTCTCAGGCTCCACCTGCAGTTCCTGTGGTAGGTATTACTATCAGGAAGCTCGGGTTTTTTGTTCGATCGTATGAAAAAACTAAGATCTTCGTCCTCGAAAAAACACCTAATTAGTCCAGTGAGCTTTATTTGTGGTTCGTTTCGTTGGGAGGGACATGAACGAGGTTGCCTATTGTGTTGCCTCGACAATTTTCGTATTTTCGGAGTCTTGCATTGTAGGATTGAACATGTGGAGTGTGGTTATTAGATATTAGTGATTTGACTCGTAAAAAAGGCTAAAAAACTTGCTCCATAACTCAACCCATCAGTAAACAAGTTGAATCGATAGTAAATGGGCAATACTCGAGTCAATCATGGACCGGTTTAACAAGCTCACGAGTCAGCTTATTTATGGCTCTCTTGAGTCGACTTGAATTTAACAACTTGCACACCAACTCGATAAAAGACTTGATTAAGTGGCTCGCGAGCTAGCTTGATATGGTTTAGCTCGAGAGTCAACTAGTTAAGATTACAACCGTTGACTTTCTTTAGATGTTTTAATTCGTTATTTCTAAATTGATGCTTTCGGTATGGTTATCGAGTTCAGCTCATTACCGTTATAGAACCGAGCTCGATATGGTTATCAAACCGAGTTCGTTACTAGCCATTTCGAACCGAGCTCGAGTCAACCATAACGGATATGGATTTCTTGATATTGATTGCAGACATTTCGTCTTCATTGTCTTGTGGGCCCAGAAAACAGCCCAATTAATTAAATTGCACCAACTAATTTAGTGGGCCCCACACCAGCTCACCATAATCAAAGGTAAGTTTGGGGTTTTAACACTGTGGTCATCCGACTTTGTTTTGTAACAAACCACTCATTTATGTTTGGTTTAGTCATTTTTTTATGTATTAATTTAATTTTTGAGTTAACTCAATTTATTTTGAGGGTTCAACCGAGTTGATCAAGGAGATTAAAAAACAATATATTCGTTGATGAAGCATGTTTAGTTGTTATTTTGGCCAGATATGTCATAAAAAATTATCAAAATAATTGCTCTCTTACCTTATTTAAACATAGATGAGTGATGTGTTATAAAACAAAGTTAGGTGACCACGATATCACAATCACAAATTCAGGTGACCGCAAATGTATTTTTCCTCATCTTCTTTATAGCTCTCCATTTCATTCAACGGCGACAAATTCATCGCCGGCCACACCATGAAACCTTACCACCGCGTCTTCTTAACCCCAAACCCGGACGGAACCTTAACCCGAACCAACTCCACCGAGCCCAGAACCGACCCATCCATCGACCCGACCCAACCCGTCCTCTCCAAAGACATCCAAATCAACGAATCGAAACAAACCTTCCTCCGCCTCTTCCTCCCAATCAAATTCCGATTCCGATTCGAAATCGAAGCTCCCTCTCCTGATCTACTTCCACGGCGGCGGATTCGTCATCTGCAGCCCGTCTTCGACCTTCTTCCACGACTACTGCTCCAACGCCGCGTCCAGCTCCCTGCCGTCGTCGCCTCCGTCGGCTACCGCCTCGCACCAGAGCACCGCCTCCCGGCGGCGTTCGACGATGGGCTCGAGGCGATCCGTTGGATCGCCTCGAGAGGTTGTGAGGAAGATCCGTGGCTGAGAGATTATGTGGATTTTGGAAATTGCTTTCTCATGGGGAATAGCGCCGGCGGGAATCTTGCGTACCACGTCGGCCTCCGTGCGGCGGCGGCTGAAATCGGGTATTAATTCTTAATTAATTAAGATTTTGTACTAATGAGTCTGAATCGGTTGAACCGCTCACGAGCCGAACCAAAAATTTATCCGGTTTTAAACTCGATTATATCTTTTATGGGTCAAATATTTAATACATCCCAAAATTTTGGGCCGGGTTACAAAACGGTCTTGAAATTTCAAAATATTAAGATAATAATTCCGTTAATTTTTAAGTTACGACGTGATCACTAACGCATCCCAAAGCTAATTGTAATTTGATTTCAAATTCGGCTCAGTGATCTTGGTCACGTTCCTCGGATGAAGATCCGAGGGTTGATACTACACCACCCGTTCTTCGGCGGTGCGGAGCGAACCGAATCCGAAAAGAAGTTAATAAACGACGTCGTATTACCTCTCGATGCCGCCGATCTGTGTTGGGAGCTGTGCCTGCCGGCCGGCGCAGATCGTGACCACGAGTATTGTAATCCGACGGCTGGAGGAGGTTCCGTTTCAATGGAGAAGATCAGGACCGTTGGATGGAAGGTGGCTGTGATTGGCTACGAAGGGGACCCACTCGTCGACAAGCAGAAGGAGGTTGCGAATGTATTGGAGGAGAAAGGTGTCGACGTGGCGAGGTATTTTGCGAGTGGTGGGTCCCACGGGTTGGAGATTAGTGACGTGGAGAAAGGGAAGGAGTTTAACGATGGAGTACTCAAGGAGTTTGTTATGTCTTGTTTGGTCACTTGAGATGTTTTTTTAGTGTTGAGGTTTCTTGGCACGGTTTGGGTTTGCGTCGAGGATTCGTGATGTCGTGTTATGTTGGATTTTTAGAACGGTGTTGGTTCGGGGGGTTATGTTCGTTTTGGAATGATTCGTTGTTTAAGAATAATGTTTGTGGATTGGACGATAAATGTGATTTATCGAGTGAACTGAATATTCAAATTACATGTTATTGTTAGGGATGAGTAAATTTGTTGAACGGGGACGGTTGGGCGGGTTAATGATCAGGTTTGGTTGAGCAGATTAATTGGGTTCATTGGTTGGGTTAGTATTTTGCCAGTTTTACGGTAAAAGATCAAGTTGAATTGGTGGGTCAAGGATCTGGTTTGGTTGGGCGGGTTAGACATTAGATTGAGCCAGCATTATGTCAGTTATACGAGTTGGGCGGGTCAAAAATCCAGTTGAATTGGGGCGAGTTTATTGGGTTAGATCAGCATTTTGCCAACTTAGGGATGAGTAAATGGTAATATGACTCTTCATTTTGAGATCAAATTCATAAACATGATCTTTCTCTCCAGTCCTTATAAAATTTCAAAATTACAATCAAGTCACCCAATGTAATTTACACAAAAGCCCTTCATGCCATCCTTATTTTTACATATACAATTCGCCATCATTACCGCCGATTTGGAACTCGCTGCAGAAATCAACGAACTGCGACGAAAAAGCCTCATCGCCGGCCGATCCGTCGCTCATCGTCGCCGTCGAATTCTGATCATACCCTTGAAACAAAAAACTGTCGCTGAACAGCTCGCTAATCGGGATGTCGTCATTACCAAAATCGCCACTCCCACTAGCGAAACCTTTGGAAATCAACGGCGGGCTGGGAGCCGTCGCCGGTGAGTCCGGCGACGATGACGTCGCGGCGAAGCTGTCGAGGGATAGCCACTCCGCGAACATGATCGGAGGAGGCCGCGACGGCTGCGCTGGGCTAACGACCCACTGACCGGAGTTTGTGGTCGACGGCGGAGATTCCTCACGGCACTCCGGTGAGGAAGTATGATCGGCGGTGTTATTGTCATCGGAGGAGCTAACGCATTGTTGGTTATTGGTATCGTCAAGCTTCTTCTTGAGATACGAGTGCCAATGGTTCTTTATCTCGTTATCTGTTCTTCCCGATAAATGTTGGGCCATTTGCGACCATCTACATTATCAAATTAAAACTAAGTTTAGTTTCGAAATGATTTCGTAAAGTTTCAAAAAATCTCAATAGTAATGAAAATAAATAAATAAATCTATACCGAATACAAAAAATTCAAAACATATAACGAATTATCGTATGACGACCGACAAAATCAATTCTTTCATCAAGATCATAACATTGAATTCATATATTAATTCGTTAATTTTTATTTTCAATGACATGTCAATTGTGACGTAGTAAAATGGCCAGAAATGTCATCATCATCTGCAACTACAGTACTTAAAATAACACGATTGGACCAAATCGTAACATTTGGAAATTTCATGACTAATTTGTAACTTGGCCCAAAAATTGTGAGCTTAACATCAATTTTAGATCGAGCGAGCAATTAGTATATCCTTCAAACACTAAAAAAAAGGAAAACATCTCTAAGTAAATCTGAGAACTTACTTGTTGCCAAGGACGCGATGAAGGGCCAGGATCGTCTCATCTTCATCAGAGGAAAACATGCCTCGCTTAACTCCTGGCCGTAGATAATTAATCCACCTCAGCCTACAACTTTTACCATTTCGTTGAAGACCTGCATATATTATTATTATTATTACTATAAATAATATTTTTTTATTAATAAAATTACACGTCATAAATAAGAATAAAACAATACAACCGAATATCATAAGATTTTACATCTGAAAGTCAACTCACAACGTTGACTTGGCTTATTTCTTTATAATTTCAACATGCAAAGTTGTTATCTTTGTCTCCCTGTTATATATATATATATATATATACAATATTATTATTACTTAATGACGTCAAAATTAAAATTGATTATTTAACCAATTCAACTCGATTTAGGGTTTAGGGTTTAATGGTTTATTATCCATTTTGGTCATGAACGTGTGGGGTTTGTAACAGACTTGTCATTAACCTTTAATTTGTAACTTAGCTACTTGACTTAAATGATATACTAGGGTTTAATAATTAGAAATGAAACATTTATGATTTACCACACCGAACCTAAATTTTGAACCTTGACTACAAAAAAGTTTGTCTTTAGCTACTGCAAAATCATAACGGCATGAAAATGCAATAGCAAATAGTTGATGTTTGCTACGGCAATCACTATTTCATATAGTAATTTACAGTAGCAAATACTATTTTGCGATGAGGATGCTGAGTGTAGCAAATAGTGGTGTCGCAAATAGTATTTGCTACTGCAAATTTACTAAATGAAATAGTGATTTGTCGTAGCAAACATCAACTATTTGCTACTGCATTTTCATGTCGTTGTAATTTTGCAGTAGTTAAAGGTAAAAAAAATTTGTAGTGCTTGAAACACTAAAAACGATGGGTTCAAATCTCGAGGCCAACCATCGCGATCTACTAGGACAATCGATACGTATTTCGCATGCATGAAACTGAAAGAAATACCAATCACGAAGAGAAGTCAACCGTTCATTACCACAAGGCACACAAAAGTCAACCGTTTACGAAACTATATATATGTACTAACCGGCGTTAATGGGGACGGAGGACCAACAACCGTGGCCGTGCTTAACAATGTAGCTCCGGAGGCGGTGGTCTTCTTCCGGCGACCACAAACCCTTTCTGTGCTTCGTCGGCGGCGGCTTTGGCTTGGGATGATCTTGTGATTTGATTCTCATTGTTATATTGAAGAGAGAAAAAGAAATTAGGGTTTTGAAGATCTATAATTTGTTCTTGTGGGGTTGTTTGCATATTATATATATGCAAACTCTAACATACCAACTACTATGATTTTTTTTTAATTTTGGATTATTAATTAGTTGTATTTTTTTTTATGAATATTATTAATTAGTTGTATGATTAATAGCTTGATTAATATTTGATTTAATCCTAGCTCAGTTGTCGGTCGGACCACTCCAACCCAACCCGACATCTCAAGACCGGGTGCTTGCTTAGACCCAAATGTGGGTTACGACCCTTTGAAGTTGGACGGTCAGGAAAATCTCCAAGTCACCAGATGACATGTTGCGGCCCAGCTTGGATCTCGATGACGTATAAATATCGACCTCACCCCAACATCGCTCTATACCACACACTCATTGAATACGGTGCCTATCCCCTCGTATGATAACACACTTACTATTGTCTCCCAAATACGCCTTACTATGTACCACACGATGACTCATGGGAGTTTTAAATTTAATTGTAGTGTGTTCTTCGGCTATGGTGGCAGCCCTTTTGGAGGCTCTGAGGATGGCAGAGAAATCTACGGCCAGTACCCTGATTCACTCTGACTACCAAGTCCTTGTCCAAGCTGCAGGGACGAAAGGAGGAGTGGCCATGGCAATGCTTTGTTTGGCCTACTCCATATGAGGGGAATCCTCCTCGCCCCCACGATAGGATATCCCTCACCTTCGTCCCCAGAAGACTAAACAAGAAGGCGGATTGGAATGATGGGATGGCTCGCAGGAACGTCCTCCCCTCACAATTGGTTGCATATTGTAAACTCTTCGGAGGAATTGTATGATCTTTGCCCCTAGTAGATCAATATATCTGTTTATTGTCCAAAAAAAAAAATTGTAGTGAAATTGTCCAATCCCGCCAGTATTCAAAGTGAAAACGAGGCCTAAGTTTGCTAGTAAAGCAAAAAAAGCCGCCTAGAATCTTTTAGTTATATTGTTAATTACTTAATTATTCTTAATTGTAGATTAATTAATAACAATATGTCATAATGTTTGTTGTTAAATTATGACATAATGTGTATTAGTATAATTAATATAACTAATAAACCCACTATGAAAAAATATAATTAAGAAAAATAAAGTCAATTAAATATATATAATATATTTTGTCTTATTTTCATTATTTGTTTATATAATTAATATATAGGAGATAGCAAGCCGTCCGATCAATAGAAAGGTGCAATGTGTTCAATGGTGATGATGTTAGCATTAGGGCTTGGCATGACGTCAGCACAAAAATAATTAACTAATAAAATGTTCGAAATTTTATTCCTTCACAATTAAAAATTACGGGTTAACGTTCATTATACTCTTTCTGATCAATACGACGTCGTTGATCGAGTGTTGGTTTGGTATATGTATATGTTTAATTTGCCGAAATGGATTGATCAAGACAATAAAGGGTTTGCTGGTCTGAGTAAGGATGAGGGCCGATCAGGTTCTGAAGCGTCTTGGAATCCAGAGATCGATGTTCCTTGCAAGGCGTACAAGAGTTGGTTGTCAGCGCTCAAGTATGAGAATAGATGAGGTTGGACATCTCTGAGTAAGAGACAAAGAGTATCGGGGCAGGGAGCCTTAAGCGTGTGCAAATGGGCGACATGTTGTCTAGTAGTTAGGTCATGACTCATCAATGTTGAGGTCAGGTCCCATATTTACAGGACCTCGAGATCCGGACCGTGTAGTCACATGTTGTCAGTGAATTAATGACCTGGATTAGAAATCATCTCAGCCATTGGCCATGTAGGGTCCTGATCGCTCGGGACAAACCCTAGTCGTCTATCGTTTGGGTCCTTACTGGACCGTCGCTAGTAGTCTAGACCGGCTGTCTGACTCCTTTGGGTTAAACCGGTCACTGGGTTTGGGCCCATCACTATCTAATAGCCATGAGCCAATTTCTTATTTAGTTGGAATATTACAGCTCATTTTCCACGTAAGCTGGTCCTCCCCTCTTGAGTCATGACACTTCGTATTATTTTATTATTATTATTATTTGCACACTAATTGTTGAGGTGTGATGGATGACGTGGCCCGACAGTAAGTAAATCCACTTGTTAATTCATTTTAAATAATAATTAATTAATTAATCCACTTGTTAATTATATTTCAATGTTGTCTCTCATTTGAAGTACAAACTAACTTGATTTGGTTATCTAATTTTAACATCGATTCTTACTCTTCTTTCTAGGACTGATGGTTGGTTCGTGAGAAGACCATAACGAATAACGTGGATATCCCGTGAAATGTCATCGTCTACAGAGTGAGAAACTCCATCTCGAAAGCGAATGTCCTTGTTGATCCTTAAAAACATGATAAAAGCAAGTGCAAAAAGCCCGTTTTCCAGACAGTAAAACGCATGTAACAACACACCATTCAATGTAAGCATAGAGACAAAACAACCTATCAACATTATGTCGAGGTCAACTAATTTCATACTCTATTTCACACGGACTATAAGATAGAACCTATTCGTGTCCAAATTTAATATTATCGAGACGACATATTTATACGAATCTATCGATTTCAAGTACACAATTAACTATTTCCTCTCATCAACCTAACTCTTTCTCCATAGGCTAATAGCGATGGTTTAGTAGAGCCTTGAAAATGACAATTATACCCTTTTGGTCGGCATTAATGATAGTTCACTAATCAAAGAGAAGGGCTTAATCCTAAACCTAATCATAATTAGAATCTAATTATTGGAGAGTTGACTAAATGTTTAAAACATTACAAAACTACAAGACATAACTAAGAAGGGACATTTGACTTTTTTATCAGTTGATAGAAGCTGTCGGGAGGAGCTTGGAGTTCCAAGTCAACCCTCCTAATCATTTGACATCCCAAGTTCTCGAGTCTACCTAGTAATCTGTGCCCGTCGCATCGAGAATAACCTCGTAATTGGTCACTCTTCACTAGATATACTCTGTTGAATATGTTAACGAAAGAGTGTGCATTGTTTTGACACTAGGTGATTGACTGTTAAGCCGAGTTGGAACAGTAATGGCACTCATTGGAAGACGGTAAGCCTAAATGGCCTCCGTTCGTGTGATCTTGTAGGTTTTTGTGAGCAAGTTGTATGTTATCTCGCCCTAATGGCCACGACATGCACGATGATCATATAGTTGTGTAGGTTGCCTTACGTAGGTCTCAAGTTAACGAGCAGAAACGAGTGTGTTCTTCCGACATTAGTTTGAACGACTACGAAGCCAATAGTGTCGGTTTAACTTACCAAAACGATTAACACAAGTAATAGACTGTTCCACCATTCCACAACCAGTCGGACCAACACTGAATCGGTAATGGCGAATCAACGACGCACTCCACTCTTATAACCTAGTAGGTTCCAATTGGTTGGTCTTATGTTAACAAGTGGTACCGAGTGTTCGTTGTTTCGACACGAACTATTAAGCCAAACCGTCTCAATCTAACCAACCTGTACAATCATACCGTATTCGGCCAAAACGGGGAGTGGAACCTCACTCACAAACAATGAAAATGGCCTACATAGTACTACATAGAAAAATGGCCTAGGGTTTACATACTTAGGTTAGCAAGTTAGTTCTCTAAAAACATTGGTACCTAACCATATGGTACTAGTTCAAAAGGTACATCATTGTAAAGCTTATAAGAAACCGTCACGAAATTCGAAATTCAGCACACAACATAAACCAGAGACAGTATACAACATCCAACACAGAACTTCAAAATACTTGTCGATCAATAGCATCACCGGGGTTGGATTCAGGCAGTAATGAGATGTGGAGTCTCGAAACGACTTCATGTGGCGATCATGTTGAACTGGAACCTTGAGAGTTGTTGAGGGATTGTTGATATCACGGGACCGTATCTCTGCCATTCAATGGAAAATCAAAAAACTTGTTAGCATGACACAATCGGAGCTCCTTTTCGGGGAGAAGGATGAGACTGTGTACCTGAACGTTGTCGTAGAGTTCGAACAACGGAACAGCAAGAAGCTTCAAGTTTTTCGGGACTGCAAAGTACTCTCTTTCGGACAAGTGAACTATATAGAGCTTCTTGCATTCCTGCATTATCGAAAAACAGGGAAAGGGAGGAAGAAATAAGTCTAATGTACACAATAGTTACACGAAAAAGAAGATGAAATGGATGATTCGGAATAGGAATTTTCATGATACAGAAACCTTGGGTTTCGTTATGTGAGGCGGGCAGTAAGGGTACATAGTGGTTTCGAAGTTTGGCCTCCACCAGGTAGCCACACACTCGCCAATCTGCAGATTTTCAGAGACGAAATAGTTCATATCTTGGTTTTTTTCACTAGTGTAAGTGTTGTATAAGACCATAATACTGATATAGCAAGAATGAGTTGACTGTAAGAAGGAAAAGTACCTGCCACTCGGGGACAAGAGTAGGCGAATTAGCTCCAAGCTTGCTCGTTAATTTTCTTTTCAAACCTTCGATTTCTGTCACAGAAGTTAAAAGAGTCGAGTGTAAGATTTCCATAGCTCCATTGTACGATTACAAACAGAATCGAGACATTCTAACATAATTGGCAGTGAAGCAATACCATTTTCCCCTGGCTTCAAGCGTCCGCCAGGAAGCTTGCAGAACGTGTTTCCGATTTGAAGAAGAAGTATGTGAGGATGATTGTGTTCTTGTACCTGCAAAGATTATTCTACATTCTTGACCAGGCACATTGAAGTTTTGAAGATGAACATTTAACTAAGTGCTGGATTCCAGGAGAACAATTACAAGTAATTGGAGATTCATGGCAAATCATGTACCTTTACAAATAAACAAGGTAATCCCATTACAGACAAGCAAAATCTGACAAGATAGAAAGGGAAATACAGAAAATGGCGATGATATAGGTATGAACAAAGGAGTTTACAGGTTTTAAATCATGTCACACTTACAAACAAACAAGGCCATCCCATTACAACCAGCTTCAGAACTCGACAAGATAGGAATGAAAATACAGAAGAACGTGATGATTTCGTACATGAACAAGGAGTTACAGGCTTCATATGGCTACAATCTTCAAGAACAGCTAATATAACTACAACTGTACATCAACTTCTGTCTTAGAACAATTACAAGAAGTTGGGGTTTCAAGGCAAATCATCTACCCTTACATGAACAAACAGCAAAATCCCATTACAACCAACATCTAACAACAGCAAATATGACAGGTTTGAAAGGAAAATACAAAGGAATGTGATGATACAGGTATGAACAATGATTTACAGGGTTTCAAATAGCTACACAATCCTAATGAACCCTAATGAAAATGAAAAGGAAAACTTTATTACACAATCAAAGCTCATTTTGATAAGATCTCAGAGGGTTTTATCAAATTGCCAAATACCAGAAGAATCGCTTCCACACTTGTCCTCATCCCTTCTTTCATATAGCTGCACAAAGTACAAAACCAAATTCCAATGAATTTAAAAACAATACAACGCTCAAGTATACAGTAAACAGCTTAAAAAGGTCCCAATCGAACCAAAACCCTAGAAAATTCCGAAATCATAGACCCACTAATCACCATTACAGCTTCAATTGATCCAGGAACACAGTCAAATGATACCTATCTCCAGTTCCTTCTCCATTCTGAACTAATAATCTAGGGTTTTTTAGCTATCCACAACACACAAATAGATCGAAGAAAACTGCAATCCAATCAGAATGAAGCAGAAACTGCAATCCAATCAGACAAGTATATGCAGGAGAAGAAGAGGAGCTAGCTAGCAAGCTCACTTGAGTTTCATCCGAGCTAGTCGATCGGCGACGGAGGTGTCCTTCTCCATCTTGGGCTCTTTCGTGCCGAACGTGTAGCTCGACAGTGGATACGTGTTCACCACAGCGGATCCCACCACCATCTCTAATCGTCGTCGAACTTCTGGTTCAGGGAAAAGGAGAGGAATCCGCCGCCGAGCACAGAAAATTCAGCCGGCGAAGTGAGAAAATATGAGCTGCTCCGTCGTGACTCAGGCAGCTCGGAGTGTAGAAAAATCGAATTCGGACCAAATCTGATAATTATTAGATATTTGACTTTTGATTTTCGGTGACTAGTTCGAGATAATCGTGGCCGTTAGATCTGGATTTGTAGTAAACTAGATCGACGGACGAGAACTGTTGGAAGGTGCCAGGAAATGGGCCTCTGTTGGGCCTGTATGAGGCCTGAAAAATTGGACGGCTTGTACTGGGTGATTCTGTTTGGGCCGGGAATCAATACTTCCTCTTCATTATTTGGGCCCATTGGGTGAATTTGCGAACCGAGACGATTCTGATTGCATATGTTGAATCGAATCCCGATTGAGTTTGAACGGAATTCTAGATTCTT
Organism: Linum lewisii; assembly: GCA_034768395.1. Lineage (NCBI taxonomy): Eukaryota > Viridiplantae > Streptophyta > Magnoliopsida > Malpighiales > Linaceae > Linum > Linum lewisii. Next base: position 880,904 of record CM068300.1, on the reverse strand, counting down.
TCGTTCGAATCAAGTAAGATTATTGAAAATTTTCTAAGACCCTTATTTTAAGTCGGTCACACCTTGATACTCCTCTGTGTAAGGAACTCGTGTGTGAATAGAAGAACACGCATCTAGACCATGGTGTATCGAGTCTTTCTTGACCTTCTAGCTACAAACTTAGTTTTTGACGAGGTAAGTATATATATATATGAGTTATGAAACTTAGTTTTTAAATTTTATTCATCATGTTAAAGTTGGAATCTTCGAGTCATGAACTTTCGATACATTTGATTATCAAGATTCCACGTGTGGTTCAAGGAAACCAAACATGTAGATATTGGATATACGTTAACTCCTTTGATAACAAACTCTTGTAGATTGAATTAGTTATATTAACCGAGATATTTCTAGTTAAGACTCGGAATATGTTTTTAGGTGGGTTGAGTTTTGCTAGTTACGATTAACCACATCAGTTTTATGGTCAACCACTAACCACAAACCGCACTTGTAATTAGTCTTAACCAAAACCGATATGGTTAGTTGTTATAGCCAAAAAAGATATGGTTAGTGGTTATAACAAAAACCCGATATGGTTAGTGGTTATAGCCAAAAAAGATATGGTTAGTGGTTATAACAAAAACCCGATATGGTTAGTGGTTATAACAAAAAACCGATATGGTTAGTGGTTATAACAAAAAACCGATATGGTTAGTGGTTATAACAAAAAACCGATACGGTTAATGATTATAACGAAAAACTAATACGGTTAATGGTTATAACGAAAAACCGATATGGTTAATGGTTATAACCAAAAACCGATATGGTTAATGGTTATAACCAAAAACCGATATGGTAATGTTATAACCAAAAACCGATATGGTTAATGGTTATAACCAAAAACTGATACGGTTAATGGTTATAACCAAAAACCGATACGGTTAATGGTTATAACCAAAAACCGATAAGGTTTAATGGTTATAACCAATAACCACTAACCAATTTCTCACATTGTTTCCCTTTCCCACCTACCATTAGCTAACAATGTGCAATTTAATTTGATTTCAACAAAGAACAACCAAAATTACAATACTACCCTCAATCCACAAAAGCTTCCTAAAAAGAAGGCAGAAAGATTCAACCTTTACGCCATTTTCATTTGTGGGGGTTTATCCAATCCAATCTTCCAAAGCTGCAAAAATCAACAATGGCGGTTCAGCTATGGGAGTCACTACAGGAAGCAATCCAGTCCTACACGGGTCTATCTCCGGCGACCTTCTTCACAGTCATGGCGTTCGGAATCGCCGTTTACTATCTAGTCTCTGGGTTTTTTGAGTCCCCTGCTCCGCCTCCTAGACCCAGAAGCTTCGAGGAGAAAGTCGAGCCTCTGCCTCCTCCAGTTCAGCTGGGTGAAATTAGTGAAGATGAGCTGAAACAGTATGATGGGTCTGATCCTAAGAAGCCTTTGCTCATGGCTATCAAGAGCCAGATCTATGATGTTTCCCAAAGCAGGTATGGGGAAAAGCTGGTTTTGATTAGGGTTTTTGGTTGATTTGTGTGGAGGTTTGTGGATTATATGTTGGTGAATTGAGCTTCTTGATGTTGTTGTGGCTGTGAATTTTGTTGAATTGCTGAATTTGCTTGTTTGATTGTGTGTTTGTGCTAGCTGTAATTAGATAGCTTAACTTGTATTGTCATCAAGAGCTCTGATTTCGAGTTTTCGAAAACTTGAAATCGGTAAGCGTATGCTTGTTTGATTGGAGTGTTTGGCTAGCTGCAATCTGATAGCTTTGTATTGAACATGAAATTCGAGTTCTTGACATTGACAAGCACATGCTTGTTTGATTGTGTGTTTGGTTAGCTGCGTTAATGACTCGAGCTCGAGTTATTGAGATGTAACGGTTTTTGATAAGGTGCAATCAGATAGCTTTCTTAACCTGTGTATTGTCCTTATCCATGATCAAGAGCTCGAAGTTCGAGTTTTCGACATTGACAAGCGCATGCTTGTTTGATTGAGTGTTTGATTAGCTTCAATCAGATAGCTCTCTCAATCTGTGTATTGTCCTCATCCATGATCAAGAGCTCGAATTTCGAGTTTTTGAATTGGATAAGCATGTACTTGTTTGATTGAATGTTTGGATATAGCTGCAGGCCAGCAATCAGATAGATCAAACCTCTGTATTGTGTCCTCCTTCATGATCAATAGCTCCAATCTCAAACCACTTTGATCCATTTATCGGGGTACTAAGTACTTCGATCTTTCTTAACTTAGCCGCTAATGTTGTTGCCAGGATGTTCTACGGTCCCGGGGGACCATACGCCTTATTTGCCGGAAAAGATGCAAGCAGGGCCCTCGCGAAGATGTCCTTCGAGGACAAGGACCTAACCGGTGACATCTCAGGGCTCGGTCCGTTCGAGCTGGACGCCTTGCAGGATTGGGAATACAAGTTCATGAGCAAGTATGTCAAGGTTGGTACCATCAAGAAAGAAGTCCCGGTAACCGAGGGAACTTCTGGCGAACAACCGGAAGCATCGACAGCAGATAAAAGTGTCGATGCTGAGGCTGATGTTAAGCCTGCAGCCGAAGAGAACGACCATGTCAAGCCAAGTGACGATTCGAAAGAGGAGTGAAAGGTACAAGATTTGAGCAGAATCATAAGAATATGTGTAGTTCTACAAGATGAATGTTTCTTTCTGGTTATGTAATGAAACATCTGGACAAGAGATTAGCTTTTCCTATCAGATCATTAATAATGTGGCAAAGATCGATCCTTTGTTATTGGTCATGCTTGTTTATCGTTCTTCGTTAGCACGATCGCCGGTATGCTCTTCTTAGATCAATCCTTTGTTATTGGTCATGCTTGTTTATCGTTCTTCGTTAGCACGATCACTGGTATGCTCTTCTTTTTGGCTTGGAGAATGCTCTTTTGAGACTCGGCTCATTTGCAAACGAGTCTAGTTCCAGCCATGAGTATGCTCAACTCTCCAAACTCGTGTACTTAGAAGCTTGACTTGTGGATCACGAGTCGGTTCAAGTTCTAGCTTGATTTGGTGGTTCGAGAACCCGCTTATGTATTAGTTCGACTACATTGCTGGTTAATAGGCTGGATTTTTACTTGAATGAGTCTAGTTCGGGCCAGAATAGACTCGTGAATTGACTTGATTAGGAACTCGACTTGCTTTAGGTTCTGAATTTCGGAATCAGTTATGAACAGATCATTTGGTTCGACTGTGAACGAGCTTACCTATTAGTTCGACTATATTCATGGTTAATAGGCTGCATTGAACATGACTACTGATTTTTACTTGAACGAGTCTAGTTCGAGCCAGAGTATACTCGTGAATTGACTTGATTAGAAGAAGAATACGAGTCGGTTTGAGTTCTAACTGTAATTAGGTGGTTCGAGAACCAGCTTACATGTTAGTTCGACTGTTGGTGAGTCGAGTAGCTCGATATTCAGCTCGTTCGTTCGAGATTCTGCTATTTTGTGACTCGTGAATTGGCTCGATTAACGAAACCGATCATCCGGTTCGATTCATCACTCGAATGCGACATCCTTAAACAAATGTCGATCCTTAAACTAACTGTTAGCCGCCCAATCTTCTCTATAAATCATCATCATCCCCAATTCCTTCAAATTCAAACTCATCACAACTCCCAAGAAAAACCTCCGATCATGAGAACTGCTTCTTGTGCTCTGTTTCTTGCTCTCACAATCTTCTTAGCTCTGATCAGCCATTCTACTTCTCGACCCATCACAGATTCCTCTGAAACGAAGACGGAGAAGTTCAAGTCTCCGTTTCCGATTCCGGCGAGACTGTACAGTTTCAACCCAGGCGGCAAGAGCTGGAGAATCATCGGCGGCGGAAGCTCCGGCGACAGGGCGGTGGTTTCCGATAGGTCTGCTCCCGCCGGACCGAACCCACTTCACAATTGACGGAACTAATTGGTTTCTCTGTGATTATTGAAATGGGTTCTCGAAAAAGAATGGAGCTTTTTTGTTTGTTTGATTGATTCGTTACAAGCTAACAAGCTCCCTCCCGCCATTCTTTCCCTGCACCAGTAATTTTGAAACGTTTGTGTATATTGTTCTCTTGTATTCCCCAATTGTTGTAGAGATTTCTTTTTGGGATTAATGGACGAGTTATGGATCAATTGAATCACGAATTACTTTTGGGACGTGGGTTAATCGATTTGAGTTGAAACTAAGTCGAGTCGGGTCAGTTTTTTCACGGCTGCGTACCATGCCCTGAACACAAATTCTTTCTAGTCTAGGTAGAAGTTAAGGAGTCGGGGTGGGCTTTTTCGAGCCACTTCGTTCGTCCGGACGTTGAGAGACATGGAGATGACCATCGGTGTTTTGGTCCCTTGATGGTCGATATGATGGCCAGGCAGTCGGAGTGAATTGTGGCCCCATTGGGGATAGCTGGTTGCAATATGAGTAGGCTTCGTACAGAGTCCTAACTTCTTAGACATTATAGCTGATGAAAGTAGGCTGGCCCCGCTTTCCCCGTCCATGACTCGCTCATTCATTTACAAATGAACCATCGTAGTGTATAACAATATAGGAGGTATATTCACCGGTGTGCATGGTCTAGGATGAGAGTGGAGAGGAAGGTCGAGGGTGAGGGAGTAAGGTGCGGAGAAGAACCGTTGGTAGTAGCCACAACTAGGGTGTTCCGTTCTAATGCATTGTTTATGTCACTACTAAATACACATCTATATCACGAGGAATTGAGAGTAGGTCGATTCGGTGCACTGTTTGGGTATGCATAAAAAATTTTAAAGTGAAAATTTGATATTAGTTGACTATTAAACTTGAAATCTCGCTCCTGGGTCTCTAACCAGCCCACGCCTTGTTTCGGTCACTAGTTGATGGACCCAGCCCCACTAAGGCCTAAGCAAAAGAAGGTCAAGCCCATGAGAATTATCTCAGCCTGACCAGCGCCATCGACCCAGACGGGTTAGTCTAGAGTTCTCACGTCCTAGGCGATCCAGACTCTCTATACCGTCAACGACTCAAATCCTCTATTATGCGGGTTGTCAACTCACAACTAACACATATAGTGATCCGACCTGAATCTCAGGGCAACGTGAAATATGTACCTAACTCTTTTAGTTCTATGTAATATCTCGAATCAATCCTCCTCAATGATTGGATTGCTTCACTAAGTAGGTAACACGTCCTATTACCAAAACCCTACGTCGAACAAATTAATTAAAAAAAATACTATATGATAATATAATTAAGTCAAATGGTTGACATTATATAATTAAACATAACAAATTAACCAATGTATAATATATAGGGTCAAAAGTACTGGCGGTCACCTAAGTATGGGTCATGTAACAGCGTGGTCACCTAAATTTGTAAATCATAACCGACAAGCATCTCTAATGATTTTTTTTTACCGAATCTCCGGTGAATTTGCCATCTTAGAGGCCACATCAGCTAAACAAAATAATCCCTAAACCGGCTCGACCATTTTGGTTAGACTCATTTAAAATAACCAACCCGAGTTCAAAATGGTTGAGCTGGTTTAGGACGAATAAAAAAATCATTTTGTTAGCTAATGTGGCCCTCTTAGCTGGAAAATTCACCAGAGATTCGGTAAAAATTCGCCGGAGATACCTGTCGGTTACGATTTGCAAATTTAGGTGATCACGATGTTACAAAACATAGATAGGTGACCACGCTGTTACATGACCCATATTTGGGTGACCGCAAGTGCTTTTGACCCATAATATATAGTTTTAAAAATCATCATTTTGTCACAATACAATGTACATAAGTATAATACAAATATATACCAAAGTTTTTATTCTACATGACGTTGTTGGATATTTTAAAACTCACTATATTAATAAGCTCAATATATATTAATAATTGTCGTTAAATGATTTAATATTATCTTCCTCGTAAATCGGGCGAAAGACGAGTTCTTTTCTCGTTTTCTTAGGTGCGAGATCAGATGATAACAAATGTGCACATCGCGAAAATTAAGGATACCTTAAGTATTATTGTAAAAAAATGAGAATTACAAAGCACATATCACCGTAAAATTTTGTTGTTTGTGTATGAATGAAGAAATTAATGCTACGCCACTAATTTTGTTTACTAAGATTCGTCGTTCTTGTCAGTTATGAGTGATTGATTCGTTTGACATCGAATAATAACTAATTAGTAATGGAGTTGTACTAAGTCAACCTATTATTTTAGTTACAAAAGTCAACACCCCCACTCATATATAAGCTCTCTATACTCCCCTTATTGTTTTCTTGTCCTAATCTCTCGTGATAATGAAGAGCTATCATTTTTTCATTGTGTTGATCGTGGTATTGTCTATGCTTCTGACGTGTCGTCCGATCAAGGAAGAGATTTCAACTGCGACGAAAGAAGAAGAAGAAAGAGACACGACAAGCGTGTTCCGTGGAAGGGCATCGATGGTGCGAAAGAGATTGGAAGAGTGGAGCCACGAGAACAAGAAGAGCAGGAGTTACTTGAATAATCCTCACTCTGTTTCTCGTAGACTGGTTCCAGCTGGGCCTAACAGACTTCACAACTGAGTATTGTACATCGTCATTTCGGTGGCATAGGAAAATCATTCCGCTCGAAGTTTTGGCGGCACCCGTGATGCACAATTTCCTTGGTTAATCAATCTAGTTGATTTAATTTAATTTCTTTAGTCAAATTATGTATTAGAAAACGAGCTTGAACCATTAGATTCGGAGGATTTTCTCTATATATATCATTTTTTCAATCCTTATGGTAAGCGGATTAGGATTTTATGAAATAACCCAAACAAAACCTAAAAGCCCACTAGCCCAACAATGAATGGACCGGCCCAGAGTTTAAACGGGCTAACGTAGCTTATGGGCCCGAAGGCCCATATAAGATATTAATAAAATAAAACAAAATACAGTGGGGCCCACTTCACCTTCTTAACTTCTTCCTTTCACTCTGCTTTCCCTCCGCAGTCTTTGACTCTTTTCTCTCCACTAACTGAACGGAGCTAATTCGCCGGAGAGATCAACGGCGATGATAAGTTAACCGGAGATACTTCTTCGTCTGGTATTAGGTAGTAGAAGCGAAGAACAACAATCAGATAACGGAGAAAACGAAGCTGATTTCTCCCCCGGTGGCGGCGGCGATGGACAGCTCGAAATCGGACGACTGGCTGCCGGAAGGATGGAGAGTTCAGGCCAATGTTCGGAAGAACGGTAGAAAGGATAAGGTACTTCTTATTGTTGTTGCTGTTTTCGCTTTGTCTCGAATCTGCTGGCTCGTTTCCGTGATTTTGTTCTCGAACGGTAGAAATGATTTGTCCGTGGTCGGTTCGATTCTAGGGTTACTGTAGCTGTTATCTGCGATGTATTGGTGATCAGATCTGTTTTTGTTCTTGTAAGGAATTGATTAGGTTGTTTTCGGTTCGGAGTGTGGATTGCATGTGTTGATTGATGGAAGTATGAAACTAGTGTAGCTAGTTCATGCATTTTGACATTTTGTTCTGGAGAATGATTGAATCTGAGAATGTATTCGTTTATGGAATGCATGTGAGGGATTCTGCAGTTGATTGGAGGTTTTTCCTTGTTTGGTTGTATGATTAATGGTGGTCAGCTTTGTTCTTTGTTTCCTTAAATGGATATGTATATTCATTGCTCGATTTCAATGGGAAGATCTTGTTCGGTTTTCGTGGTTGATTTCGATGGTATAGTTACGACTGAAATCGTTCTGAGTCTATGTTTTGCTATGTGGATTCAATGTGTCTTATTTTTGAGCATATAGATCTGTTAGGAGCCGGTTTAGCTATTGAAAGTGGTACAAAAGTGAGTAAGGAAGTAAGCATGATGCAGTTTGTGACCATGTATATGTACCCTTTTTGTTGTTCTTAATTGTTCTGCAGTGGTACTTTCCTCCGACCGGTGGAGCGAAGTTTTTCTCAAAGCTCGAGGTAACTCGATATCTGAAACGCAACAGCAACCTCGACAATGGTGACAACAGCAGTACCAGCAACTTCAGTGCCGAAGATAAAAGTAGCAACAGCAAGAACAGCAGTAGAAGCTACAATAGTGAAGATCCAAGCATGGTCACTAATGCTAGAATCGGCAACATGGTCGATTCGAATGAGGGTATCCACAGCGATACTAGTACCAAAACCGTCGGTGCAGCAAATGGTAGCAACGGCACTGTCACCCCGACCTCCAAGAACCAGAACGTTACCAGTAGCAGAGTCGTCGGTGTGCTTGATTCTCACAACAATCTCGATGCTATCAACCTTACTAGCAGCAAGAACAGCATGGCCGTCACCACGCTCACCTCCAAGAATCACGACGATATCAAGGAGAGTAATCAGACTCCGAACACTGATCCTAACACTGGAGAGAAGGAAGGAACCGGCACTCATAAAAGGTCTTATAAGAAGGTTTGTTTATGGCATTCAGGTTCCTCTGTTTCATGTTATAAGCCATTATTGAAGTGTTTGTTATAATGCTATGCTTTCTACCTTACTTAAACTTGGAATCCAGGTGACCTATGAGAAGGAAAAAGCTGAAGGGTTACCACCAGGATGGACCAAAGAAGTCAAGCTAACAAAGAAGGGCCGCAAAGTCCGAAGAGATCCGGTACTCACGATTCCAACTCCACTCGTGTTGCTTATTTGAATCTTTTGGTTTGTGTTTATGGCTCTACAAGAACAGGGTATGAAGCTAGACCTAGATTCTGCATTTGCTCATTTTACTTTGTCGGTTCGCAGTATTACACTGATCCTGAAGGTAGCTACACGTTCCGTTCTTTGAAAGACGCTCTCCGGTACGTCGAAACTGGGGAGCCTGGAAAACTAGCTATCAGGCGGAGGGAACCAAGGTGCGACGAAGATGATGATGATGAAGACGATAAATCACCAGCTTCAGCTAAGAAACAGAAGCTGGGAACTACCGATGACTCGACAAACGGAACTAGCTTAAAGGCGTCTGAAATGACTCATCCAGTGTCTAAAGTCCTCTCAGATATGCCGGCATTCAAACAACACGGACAGAGCTCGAAAGTGTCTGAAGTAGTAGCTCCAGCATCTAATGCACAGGCAATGCAGGATGAGGAAACTGACCCGAGCTTGGAGGTGATTGAAGCTATGGAGGAAGAACACAGTACTGGAAAGTCCAATAATAAGAAGAAGAAAGATGTGCCCCTTCCTCGCCGCTCCTCGAAGCGACTTGCTCGTGAAGCTGGAAGATCAGAACCAGAAAAGAGTTCCGCAGCTGCTGTTAAGCTGTCGAGCGAGACAGATGCCACTGTCTCCCTCGATTCTGCTACCTCGGTTCTCGACACACAGCTTCGTCGGACGACATTGGTTAAGCAGACCGTGAATGCAAGTGAGGAGAAGAACTCTCCGCCTCGTCAGCTGGAAATGAACCATCTGAATACCACTACATCTGATTCGAGAAAACCGCCTCGAAGTCGAATAAGAGCAAGCAGCCCAGCGTCACCGTCGCCACCACCACTGGTAAGCCGCCTCTCGAGTTATGGGAAGATCCATGCATTGCATTCGCAATCAAAACCCTAACCGGCTCCCTCGACGAACCTGATAGCATCAACAACATGCCACCAAGTTCAACCACTTCCAAGAGCCATCCTGGAAATGAAATGCCTGGAGGAGCTTCTTTGAACCTTCCAACAACTCCAACAACGAACCGCCAGCCTGAACCGGTCAATGCACCCGGTTCGCCAGTCAACATGTCGGCAGCCTATTCATGGGCCGACCCCTGCATCGAGTTCGCCATCAAGACTCTAACCGGTGCAATCCCGCTGGATACCAATCTCTTCAAGCAGGATTCGCAACGAAACATTAACACGTCTAGACCGAACTCTGCTCCAGTCTTCCACCAGCCTACGGCAGTCTCGCCTCCTGCACAAGCTCCGGCGACCACAGACCCCTCCTCCGGTGGCTCGACGACGAGGAAGAGGGTTACGAGGAGCCAGAGGAAGGCAGTGTAGTGTAGGTGCTGTTTGGTTTTAACTGTCTAAGTGATTATTTTTGGGACTTTTTTGTATATATTTGGATGATGATGTCATGCTGATGTGTACTAGTACGATCTGTAGACTGTAAGTTCTAACTTTAGGGGTTGTTTGGCTGATGATGTTTGTGATGGTCAATGTAATGTTAAAAGTCTAGTAATAATGTTCTTTAATGGTGGATTAGACACTTTGGACCGGAACGAGATCGAATCGGTGAAACTAACGGTTTGATGTCTTATCGAGAAAAGAGATTTCTTTGCCATAGTATCGAAGGACACTTTCTAGCTAGATCGAACCAGTCTAATGACCGATTTGTAGTTTTTTATTGTTCAATTGATCAGTCGGTATGGTTCTAACAACACTAAGGCCTCGTTTTCCGCACCAATAAAATCCGCTAGATTGTACCAAAGTGGGTGGAATCCGGTCATTAAACATGTGCACAAATTGGATGAAATTGTCCAACCCCACCAATATTCGAATTTTACGCGGAAAACAAGGTGTAAATTTGGTTAGTTAGCTTGTATCTTGAGGACTTGACCAGACCCAACCGAACTGAATCAAACCAAACCGACCAACCAAATCGAACGGAATCAAACCGAACCAACCCAACCCAACCCAAACCATGATATCTCTATCCAAACAAGACCTAAGCGGGAAAAACGAGCTTCATCTCCCGCCAATTCCCCCATTACCAAAAAACAAAACCCTAACAATTTCCCACTCACAAGAAAACGAGATAGCAAGAACTCAGAAATGCAGATCCAGGTGAAGTGTACCTGCGGAGCAGAGAACTGCCCGGAGTGGGCGATCGTGGAGCTCCAGGGCGTCGTCGAAGTGCAGCCTGCGTTCGAAGACAAGATCCAGAACCTCGAGATCGGCCGCCTCTGCCGCCCTTCCGACGACGACAAGTACACGCTCACGATCGGCTACCACGAGCTCTCCGGGACGAAGGTCGCGCTGAAGAAGCCTCTCGCCGTTCTGAAGAAAGTGAAGCCGATCGAGATCGGGAAGGTGGAGCTCGACGTTGTAGGGATCATTCGGAGCAAGATCCTGTTCAAGACTAGACCTAAAGCCCTAATCTCCAGTAAGTTTGAATTTCTTTATCTTCTCTGTACAGTTCGTGAATGTTTATTACCTCTATTTATTCTCATTCTGGATTTTGTTATTTGGAAACTCAGAAACTGAGCCTGTGGTGAAGGATCGAGTTAAGACAGCTGCGAGTTCTTCGGTGATGTAATGCCGGAGATCGGCAGTTCTGTTTGTCGAAAATTCGAAATACGATCTAATGCAGGATCAATGTGTTTGCTATCATCGTTTGAATGAGCTGCATTTGATTGAGTTCGATGAATTGGCTTTCTGTGGCTTGAATCTGCAGACCTGTTAGACTAAAATTCGAAATTCGAATCATTCTATTTGATTGACTTTGATAAAAAGCTGGTTTTCGAGGCTAGGATCTGCAGATTCGATCGACGAAAACTCGATACTGAATTGATCTAGTTCAGTCAGTTCAATGTGCTTAGCTTTCATGGCCTGAATTAACTGCATTTTGATTTCGGTTCTACAGAGTTTAGTGGCTTGAATCGGCAGATCTGATCAACGAAAACTCGAAATTCGCTTGTTCGAGTTTGTAAGCTCGGTGGATTCATCGATTTGCTATGGTGCACCAAGGTCGAATCCGGGCTACAGGACAACATATACAGAGTGTTCATAGCTCGAATTGACTTCATTCAATCACGAAAAAACGTAAGTTTCTTCGTCATATTTTGTTCCGATCAATGCTGATTCGAGTTACAAGCTATAGAGGCTCGATCCAATCTTGAACCCTAGGGCAGTAAACTTGTGATCAATGCTTCCAACATTCAGTCTCTAATGAATAAAACTATGCAACTAAACTCGTGACTCACGAGGCCTATAACGGGAAGCTGTGTCGTATATTTACGAAGCTCGATGCTGATGCTGATTCCCTAGATGCTAGTACCGTTCATCCCCGCACGGAGTTTCAGCGTTTCGGTTCTCTTGCAACGTTCCATCGACTCCACGAGCCACTCCAGACTTCCTTTGATTCCCAACCTGCATTTTTTCCACGATACGAGTCAGTGATTAATCGATTATCAATCAATTCGTAAGCAATTGTTTTTCGAGATCTACTCACCCGTCGTAGGCTGAAACAGCTTCGTACATCGAAACCCTTTCGTCCAACTTCTTGGGGTCTAAGTACCTGCCGAGTTCGTCGGTTGTTACTGCGTCCGGAAGGTCCTGCAATCATTGCAAAGAACAAGAAGGTACAATCAGCTACATACCGAACTCGTTTCTTCCTCTCGCTACGACATTAACTCGAGACTTTTCAGAGACCGATATTAACCACATGCGTAACGTAGCTAGAACCTTTACCTGTTTGTTTGCCAGGATCAGAACAGGGGCACCTTGCAGATCATCATGCCTAAGCACTTTCTCTGTCAAAATTGTCGAACACATATTCGCAGTTATTAGCATTCGGTATAAGGCAGTAGCGAAAATCAAATAGTAAACTCGTATTCACCTAAAGCAGATTTCGAATCTTCGAAACGGGAAGGGCAAGCAGCATCGACGACGAAGATCACAGCATGAGCTTCTTCGTAGTACTTCTCCCAAATTGAGCGAAGTCCAATCTAGTTCATAGACAGCAGCAAAACCCAGTTCAGTCAATTCAATTAATAGCTTAACAAGCATTAGATTTGCACCAAAATTCGATCATAACCACGAGTTTGTAGCAATTTCATGCATATTTCGGTACGAAATCAGGCTGGTTCTATACATTCTATTCGAAATTCGGCCAACTATATACCTGGCCTCCGAGATCCCAGAACACGAGCTTGGAATTCGACACTTCAAGACGACCGATGTTGAGGCCAACGGTTGGAACGATTCTATCCGGTGGGAGGCCTTCTGAGTTCGAGTATACCGTCTTCAACTTCTCGAGCAAGGTCTGCAAAATTCACAGAAGAACAGAAAAGGATGAACTAACTACTGACTACAGGGAATCAATTCATCTGTGTACTATGAACTTCAAACAAGATCGAAGGAAGCGGGCATTACTGTTTTCCCGGCCTTATCGATCCCCAGAATAAGAACATGAAACTCAGTCTTGCTGAACATGTACTTGTACATGCCATAGAACAAGGAGAACATGTCGAAACCGATTTCGTGTAATCGTATTCGATTGTCCCTTCTTCGCCAGTTAGGGTTTACCAGAAACTGATTTCCATCACATACAGGAGATCAACGATACTGAACAAAAATGATGAACAATCAGCTGCCGAAACGAACAGATCGAGAATTCTAATCTCTAAACGACAAGATGACACGCCACTCAGCAGCAGAATCTAATCATGCCAGCTCCAATCGCCATTGATAACAAGTACGTATCAGCAAATGGCATTCGATTCAACCAGAATACCGAATAAGTCTGATGTAACTAACAAGTTCGTTCTCCAACGACAACGATTCATAATTCTGATTCTATGATATCAAATCAACCAATTACAATCCAAACAAGCATCCGAAACATCCAGATCAAGCATATATTCCCACCGGAAAAGATTACTCACCGACAAGCGAATATCACCGGAAGCTTATCTGAACGAATCAACCAGAGAAACGAATCTTACAATAGAGAGCTGCGGCACACGGCGGAGATCTCGCCGGAGTCAGCTGAGCTCTGCTTCTTCTTCTTCTTCTTCTTCTCTGCAACTGAGATGACGAAAACTCTCTTCCACTGACTCTGACCTTTCCTCTGTTTTTTCTTCAAACTGAAATTCCCCATATTGCCCCTTCCACGTATATGGCGACCAAATCGTTATTCGTTTTCTATTGGAGGGTAGTTTTGGTATTGGACAAAGAACTAAAATAGCTGAAGAGGGAAAAAAAAAAGGAAAACAAAAAGTAGCGGGGAAAACCAGAACGAGAGAGGGAAGAACAGTCTTCTTGCGAATTTGATTTTTTGAAAAAGGTACGTTTTCTCTTCTTCTTCGATTCGGTCTTCGTATGAATGAATTGAATGGATTGGAGTCTCCGATGTAATGTCTGCTGGATGAATCGGTGTTGCAATTGAACGGAAAGTTGCTCGGCGATTCGTTTCTTTCTGGAGCCAAACGGAACGCGACGGAGATGCTGCTTTGCTTTGAATTCTGTGGATTTCGGTTGGTAGATTGTAACGAATTGGATGCTGATGATGCTAGGTTTAGAGATGATTAGGATAGTTTTTGTCGTGATTGTTCGTTCACGGTGGAGGCATGGATTCAATGATTTCAAGTTCAGCTTGTATGCTTTGATGAAAGATTGATTCTATTGTGTTCATCTCCTATCTCACTGATTGTTGCAGTTTTCTCTTGATCTGAAATTATTAGTATAACCTGGTGTTCATTTTCGTCTTGAGTCGATTGAATCTGTCGAAATCGTATGATATTGTTCTGCGTATGTTTCTTAGTGCAATTCGTCTGCTTCGAATTCGATTTTTCGAAGCAATTTGATGGAATGGACAGGTATTGGAAGATCTCAGATGATTTCAGTATGATGGAAGACTCAGTTTCTGTGTTGTTCATCCTGAGTTACTCCCTTTGCTTCATTGCTGCTTGTGTGATTGATTCTTCATCTTTGGTTGGCATTCCGCTGATCGGGTCTTTAAAGTGTCGAAATTCGAAAGCTGTCTGTTCATCTGTTCATACATGATCTGCGTTCTAATTTCTGAACTCTCTCATCATGGTTTCATCTGGTAGTTCTGCTTCTGCTTATTTCACTTGTTTCCTTCGCCATTGTTAACCTCTGGTTCGTTTCTTTCTCAGTGTAATCTGGACAATCGATTCTCCAGGGCTACGAAATGACGTAATTACTGATGTTCTGTATTCTCTCTTGGATCTTCTTTACTATTGGCAGATCGATCGGATGCTTCGTTTCGATTGCTGCTACTAGTTTCATTTACCATCTTCTGCTAGCTAATTTCATGCTCTCAACTTGTTTACAGAGGGGACAAACCAGGTGTCAAATGGGATGAAGAAAACTTGGAGGAGATTGAAGCAAACAAGCCCGTGAGGCAGAAGATCACCGAACCCAAGACACCATATCACCACATGATCGAGGACGACGGTAAGCCATACACTTGGGAATCCATTTCTTCTGTAATAGTGTCAGGATAGATTGTTCTTGATCTTTTAACTTGCAGAACAACCCCAGATGGGAATTTAAACTGTTGAGTTGTATGTTAGATTAGCTCTAATTGTGTTCTGATAGAGTGGGTTTCATCTATCTGTCACTAAAGCTATCTGATTTCGACTGATCATTTGCATTTTTGCAGACACTCCATCTCCTACCAAGGACGTCTTCGTCGACTCTGCAGATGGCGCGGTCCACGCAGACGAACTCCGAACGAAGCTAGACACCGTGGCAGCCTCTTCTTCTTCTTCATCAGGTGGGAACTCCGGCAGGCAATCCACTGGCTGGACATCATCCGAGGATGATGACGAGTCCGATCTCATGGATCAAGATGACGAAGGTCTCGCTCTTTTCGCTCACGAATTCATTCATTCGCTTTCGGATTCTTGACATTTCCCATCTTTTGAACAAACAGATGCTGAAACGGACAGGAAAGCATGCTTCAGGGAGCACAGACGAGCCCATTACGACGAGTTTCGTGCAGTGAAGGAACTCCGACGCCAGGGCTCGTACTACGAGGACCGCGAGGCTGATGCCAACGGCCACAAGAAGCCGACGGCTAATGGATCGTCATAGGCACACGCCTATATACCGTGTAAGCCAATTCCAAACCTCCCTATAACTGCCTGCAATATGTTCCAGTTCATGTCTACTGTTTTCCATCTTTCTGTAACGTTTTCTGAAATCACAATTCAACAAATCTGAAACCCTAATGTATCATTACTGTGACCAAATAAACGTCTGTAAATGGACTAATGGTCACTCTTTGGTAACAAGAACATAGGATTCAGGCTCAGAATCTAGGCCCTACTGCTAACTGTTTGCTAACAATAGTAGTGAATAGTGATAGTTTGGTTTAGCTAGCTCGAGTCGAATAGGCTATAACTCGAATTCGAAACCTCTAATGAACTCTTTTCGATATGATTTACGAGTATCTTGTTTGTAGGTGGTTACATAGTTGTCTCAAATGGGTTGTGTTAGGTCATCTAGGCATCGGATTGGCTCGATGGTTAGTTTACGATTGAACTGGTCGAGTATGATTGCGATCGTAGCTGAAATTTTGCTTATGAGTCGGGTTGTCATTCAAATCCTTATACGTGACCTGACTAACCGTGATTGAATCGGCGTTATATTGAACTGTCTTGATGAGTAGTTCATGATCTAACCAACTGGTTCTTCTATACTAGTACGGTTTTCAAAATACATCCAAACCTACCTATTAAAGACCCGAAACTGAGTAACATTTCGGTTTCTTAAACAGATTATTGGTTTGTTACCATTATTTACCTACCACCCGAATTTCTTTAGGCTCAGATACTTAATACATCTTAAAACTTCGGATCGAGTTCCAAAGTGGTCCTAAATTTTTAAAATATTGCGGATTGGTCTCAAAATTTTGAATCGTGTTGTGATCTAGTACTGTAGTCACTCGTTGCAGCATTTTCCAGCCATTTTTTTTTTACGTTGCCATTCACACATCATCAAAAATATAATCAAAATTTAACTTAAATCGATTCAAATCTAACTTTAAATCGATCTAACTCGGTAAATTTTGAACTGGACGGTTTTGTTGACCCAAATCAAAACACCAAATACAATTTTTGTTATATATTTTTATGACGTGTCAGGGTGATATGACAAAATGGCAGGCAATCGCTGTACTGGCTCGTAACACGAGTCAAAATTTTGAGACCAGTTTTGAAATTTCAGGATCACTTTGTAATCCGTTCCAAAATATGATGACTTATTAAGTATTTGACCCGATTTTTTAGGATAAACCAGAGATGACGTGGCATCCAATACATCCTCTTTAAAACCTTAGCCACACCACTACAAGCTTAAACAAATAAGTCAACAATGGAACCTCCTTCTCCAACCTTCCAATTAGCCACACAAATCTGCAACCAAATCGCCGCCGTGTTCTCCACCACCGCCACCGGAACCCACCCGCCGCCACTCCCCACCCTAGTCACCACCGTCTCCGCCGCCGCCACCCGGAACGGCAAGATCTTCCTCTACGGAGTCGGCCGAGAAGGCCTAATGCTGAAAGCCCTCTGTATGCGTCTCTCCCACTTAGGTCTCTCAACCCACTTCGTCTTCGACATGACCACACCTCCCATCGCCGCCGGCGACCTCCTCATCGCCTCCGCCGGCCCCGGCGGATTCTCGACGGTGGACGCCATCTGCTCGGTGGCGAGGGAGAATGGTGGGGAGGTGCTGGTTGTGACTGCTCAGCCGGAGAATGGGTCGTGTGTGAAATATGCTAGTCGGGTTTGCTATGTGCCGGCGATGACTATGGCCGACGACGACGGCGGCGGCGGCGGGGAGGGGAGCCGGCGGGTGTTGTTGCCGATGGGGAGTGTTTATGAAGGGGCGTTGTTTGTGTTGTTTGAGATGGCGGTTTATGAGCTTGGGGAAGTGTTGGGGGAGAGTTGTGAGAGTGTTAGGGCAAGGCATACTAATTTGGAGTGATGAGTTTGTTTCGGTTTCGAATCGGTTTTGGTTGGAGTTGTGGGTTTGGTTATTGTTCGCTTTGTGACTCGATCAATGTGGGATTTCTCGGTTAATTACGGGTCGAGGTTCGGTTACGAAGTTACGGTCTTTAGAGAGTAGTGGGACTTTGTTGATCGAAATGGTTACGGTTTCGTGTAAAGAACGTTTTAACCAACGTGGAATCTCGGTTTAATCGTTATTGATGAGAACAACGAAAAACTTCGATTGATCAAATGTGGGCCATTTTACGCAAATGAAGGATTATGTTCATGGTTTCAGAACGTACTGAAACGCTGAATTGGTGAGTTCAGAAGTACTTGGTTGAAGGATTTTGTTTGGAACATCTGTGCTGGTATGGTTTTGAAAACACGTATTCTGTCGACATGGACAACTTCAAAGTCTACCAAAACAATACATTCTCGTTAAGGTTGGAACTCGGGCCGAGCTGGGATTGAACTGGTTAATTGAGCTTATTAACGAGTTTCATGTTTACCGATGTTCTGTATGGCGAAGCTACTAAATCAAAGATTCAACGATGAGCTATGTTGGTTAGGATTGACAATACGATTACAATTAAAGGTAAAAATTTATTAATTAATCAACTTTGGTTGGTCAATGGGTTAACCTAATAATAAGTCAACGGTTAATTGATTAACGTAACTTACATATTTTGGTAGATCAATCACTCAAATTTACACCAAATCGATCAATTAACAATTCAGATATTTTAAATTTTTGTAACAAATCGACATCCATCGATTATTAACCTAACCAACCAACCAACTCTCGATCCGAAAACAACGTAGAATCGAACCGAAAAGACTCACCTAGGGAATTGAATTATGGTAGAAGATTCCTTCACACGAACGGTGCCGTATGAAAGACACAACAGTACAACAGAAGCAATTCCAACACGAGTAAAGAAGGAAGGGTATAATGGTCCATTCCTAGGGAATTGAATTTTTTTGTGTGGTTAAGGATCGTTTGGGAACTCTCAAAAAGACAATTTTGGATCGTAATATATCACAACTGAAAACGACGTCGTATATAGGAGATAAGGTTTGTGTTCATATATAAAATGGTGGTTGTATGCAACACATAAAAAGAGACTCTTTCTTTGTGTTGCTTTTGTTGGCCAAACATGATTCATCCTTGCTAGGAGGTAAAAAAAGGTTGATTGTTCTTGATTCGGATCGAACCGGGGGATTCGGAATTGGATGAGATGAATTGGGTTGGTGCATCACGGGTTTTGGGTACCCGTTATGGGTTGTTAGTAACAATATACGAGTTAAGAAACAATATAAGATTCAACAGCTCGAGTTATTGGGATGCAATGGTTCTTGACATGGGTTAACGTGGAATCATCCTGTGAGTATATGTGTCTGTTTGAAAGAGATACTCACTCACTTCATTTGTCTCGCAAATTTGATAAGTCGGTCTCGTTCTGGATCGACTTTGGAGGGGTTTGATTCGGCTACCAGCCTTCTTACGTGGATAGTACAGTAAGATTGGTGCATAATGGGTTTTGGATGACCGTTATTAGATGTGGGTCAAGGTGGAATCGACGAAATTAGTTGTTAAATTTTGTGAGTTTGTATGTCTGTCTGAAAGAGATATTCACTTACTTCATTTGTCTCGCAAATTCAATCCTTTTGCTAGCTCAACTTTGCATGGATTTGGTCATGGTCTCAAACCTTCTTATGTCGATAGTGCAATCATGTATAATCTGGCAGTTCCTTCGTATGTATCTTTCTCTCTTTTGGTCATTTACGTCCTTGAATCTCAACCTTAACACTAAAATTTCGACCCCTTCTATCCCTTTCATTGATAATCGGTCATTTATTCAGACCTCCCACTTTTGAACATCGTTCCTTAATCCTTTCTAAGTTAACCACCTACCCTTCGAACAACGATCCACAACGAGTTCGTGAGCCCTTAGGTTAAACCAATCGACTCGTCTCCATCGTCTTTTTTTCCTTTGACTTTCAACTCACCCTAGAGTAAAAATTACACAATTTCGAGGTAATAAATCAATGGTTAGAATCAATAACTCGAACCCGAACCAGACTCGAACCAAACCTGACCTCGTAATTCGAGCCCTAATTAAATTGTAATTAAACACGTAATTATAAATTAAAACAAACGCTAATTAATTAGTGTAAAACGGATGATAAAAAGGGGAACCTTCTCGAAGAGCCGTAACAAAGCTTCTTCTTCTTCAGAAACTCCTTCCTTTTTCTCTCTCTTCTCTTCTCCCTCGTTTTCTCCGGCGACCGGAGCTTCTTCCATGGCTCCTCCGACACCGGACCAAACCGGCGACTCCGGCGGCACAACAACACCACTCGAATCGCAGAAATCACTCCCTACTCCCTTCCTCACCAAGACATACAAGCTCGTCGACGACTCCACGATCGACGACGTCATCTCCTGGACCGACGACGGATTAAGCTTCGTCGTCTGGAACCCCGCCGTCTTCGCCAGAGATATCCTCCCTCAACACTTCAAGCACAACAACTTCTCCAGCTTCGTCCGCCAATTGAACACTTACGTAAGCAGATTTTCGGAATCCCTAATTTTTTTTTGAATTAGGGTTTCGAGTTTTCAATTTTCCAGGTTAAGGATTTTGAAATTGAATTAGGGATTTAGGGTTTCGAGTTTCCAGGTTAAGGAAAATTTCTCTGTGTTGTGCGTTTTTTTGTTAGGGATTCAGGAAATTGGTGCCTGATCGGTGGGAATTCACAAACGAATGCTTCCGCCGCGGCGAGCGGCAACTCCTCTGCGATATACAGAGACGGAAGCTAGCTCCAGCTCCGGCTACGGCTGCTGCTGCTTCTCAATCGGCTTCTCCGGTGAACTCGACTCCTCCGACGAAACAATTGATGTTATCGCCGTCGAATAGCGGGGAGGAGCAGGTCGGATCAGCGACTTCGACTTCTCCAGCTCGATTCGGGACGACGGCGGAGCTTCTGGAAGAGAACGAGAGGCTAAGGAGGGAGAACGGGCAGCTGAGCAAGGAGCTTAGCGAGATGAAGAGCCTCTGCAACAAAATATTCTCGCTAGTATCGAGCTACTCCGGCGGAGGAGGAAATTATCCCCCGTCGCCGGTGCTGGATCTGATGCCGGCGAAGGAGGAAGGGAGCGGCGGAGGCGCGAGGATCTTCGGGGTGGCGATTGGCGCGAAGAAGAGAGGGAGGGAAGACGGTGGCGAAGAGGCTAACGGAATTGCAGGTTCGGAATCCGGAAGTGAACTACGGCGGCCGGAGCTGCAGCTTCAGCCGCCGGGGAGTGAGGCGGTGAATCGGAGAGGGAGGAGCCGCCGGAACAGTGTCATAGAAGTAATCAGAGAGTTTGTAATTAAATTAATTAAATAAATAATTAGATAATTAATTATTAAATGTTTTAATTTTTTTAAGTGTAGAGATTAACAGAACACGTGGCGAACTTTGTGAGAAAAGAATAGTAAAAGCAGGTTCTAGATCCGAGAATTCGTGGGGCCCACGTGCTGTTTTTTGGCTAACACGTGTGGGACCGACTTCAGGAAGCTTCTCATGACTTTTTTGGAAGTTGGAAGTTGTAAGAAGCTAACTAGTCCAACTCAAGAATCAAATGAATTGATTATTTCGAGTCAACCATGATTCGATTCATGGTTGATTTCGGTTCGTTTGGACAATAGAGTTGTTCTTGTCTTGTAGTGATTTGGTCGTATGGCCCGGGTGCGAAGCTCCTCGTGTGTATATTAGTGAGTTCAGGGGTGATATACGAGATGACGGTTATCAGATATGTGGAAAGGTCGATCGTATATACTGAGATCATATTTTCATGCTAAAATATCACTTTGTCTCTTGTGATGATGGGATGGGACACGAGTCGTAGTTATAGTATAATCTGAGTGATTCACGATTGCCTCCTATTGATTGGGAATACGAAGGTGATAGACGTTGTAGATCTGAGCCAACTGCCTAGATTTGGCTAAGTATACCCTGGCTTGAGTCTGAGTGATGAAAACTCTAGCCGTCTAGGATTTCATGCGGACTCCATAGGCCCAATGTCCAAGTGTTGGCCTGATAATCACGGTCTTTGGGAGACCTAGTGACTTTCATAAGATTTCGAGCCAACAAGTTGGATACCTGATCTTCGAGTTTGTTCTTGTGATTTGGAGGCAATCTACAAGCATTTGATGAATTGCTCGACACGGGTTCACCCAATCACCCAGCGAGCCCATCACATATAGATAAATGAATTGGCTTTATTGATGCAATGTGTAATAGTCTTGTACTACCCCAACTCGTATTTTATTCACAGGTCTTACTTGTCTTCTTCTCAATTCGTCTTAAGATAATTTGATAGACTAACCATATGATATCGTACTAATAACACGAATTTGTAACATAATTTTTATGTTTTTTTCATGTGTATCATACATCTAAATGTTCATATTTTTTTTTTGATAATATTAATTAGAAATTAAATAGTGGGTGGAAGTTGTTGACTTGTTTGACCTCACCACAAGTCTTATTCAACACGTGACGAAAATAAATGAAGGGGAGTTGGGAGTCAAACGTTGACTTTGTGGATCTGAATCAAATTGGGCCTGCAATTCCCACCTAGGCCCAACTAAGAGGCTTAAAGCCCATTTATTCAAGATAGTTACAGCCCAAACTGATTTGGATTGAGTTCTATATGGAGTCGTCATCGCTCGACGTTTTGCCTCGGTAAATATGCATTCGTGACTCAATTTGATTTGATTCTCGAGTCGAGTCGGTTAAATAACAGATTGGATTATAAACGAGCTGAATCTGAGTCGAACGGGGTTCAGTTCGTTCGCGAGCTGGCTCGACTCGATGACTCATTGAACAATGTTCGTGAACATTGCCCTTCTATTGCTCACAAACCGATTCGTAACTAATGCTCGCGTACATATTCGTATAAAAGTTCGATAACATGCTGATATGTATGTTTGTGAGGGAGTTCGTGAACATGATCGTTTATGGCTCTGTTTAGGAATTTACATCAAGTGTTAGCATACGTCGATATAGTTTATAACTCAGGTCATGTATCGGCTATCGCATATTTTACACGTATAACATATTATAGAGCTTAGCGAATCAGACATTCGGGTTTTGTTGATAGAATTCATGCTGGGGTTTACGGTTGTTTGGTAAGATATACTATATAACGTGTTAACACTTAGTTTCTATATCAGTTATCATACGTTCGCATATGTAACGTCAATATATTATATAGTTTAGTGAATTAAGGTTTATGAACAATACGTTATAGAATTTAGCGTACTAGAATTTAGAATTTTATCGAGAAAATTGACTTTATGACTTAGGGTTGACTATTAGAAACAAAAAGAATGTAAAATTGATATAATTTTTGAATTAACAGCTGGAACCCTAATCTGAAACCCCATAGCCGTCGTTCCCAAATTTCAACTCTCTTTCCGACTCTCTCACTCCAGAATCTGAACCTCACAGTCGTCGGAAAGAGCCAAAATCAGAAGATCATATTCTATCGGTTTCTTATGCAGACTTCATCTTCTTCGGCGGTCAACTCTTGACTGCCTCACTTCGAGAAAGAGTTGAGAAATGAAGGGAGTTCTGGTTCAAGAGATGGCCATCAGAGGCTTGCATTGAACTTGCCTCGAGAATCAAGATTCTGTATCGAATCAGCTCCCTGCTTTCACCTCTGGAGGATCTAAGGTAACGATTTTCCTCTCTCTATAGTCCACAGCAGCAAGTGCAGACGAAGAATGACGATTCTTCTTTTGGGGTTTTAGGGTTTTTGGAGGTGTGGGATTTGGCAATTATGGTGAGGAAGCATGGATGGCAATTGCCAGCACACACGTTTCAGGTACTTGGAAATTTTGCTTCTGTCGTTTATCTTCAGTAGACGGCTGATTATGATATCTTCCTTTTGATCGAGCTCAATTCAACATCTTTTTAGAAATGGAATGGCTTGACTGACTTTTGTGCTAGGTATAATCTTATCGGTTCATAACAGCTCTCTTTTGAAGTTGCTAATTGCTGGCAGAAGTAGAAGTAGACCATTGCAGCATTTGGGGTCTTGTGCTTTTAGGGTTCTAGCTGGGACGTAACAATGAAAATCACTTGATTGTACTGAGATAAATTTGACTCGTTGTGCAAATTCTATTCTCCAAAGTGTAGTGTCTATAGTCTGAGGGGATGATAGCGAGACTCTCTCGGAAGGGCTTCTAACGTGTTCTGTGCCTCCATATCATGCCTTCACCCTTTGTGTTGAGTTCTTAACAGTCTATACCTTGTGCTGTGCATAAATTTCGGAGGTCCTTGGAGAAATTAGGGAATTTTTGTTTAAACTATTAGGGTTTCTTTTGGTTTGCTGGATGCACAAATAAGCACTTTTGAGGTTGACATACAATTGAGATGAATGTACCAGTACATAAGTTTGGCGTCTGATAATGGACGGCTGCTGGAAGTGCAAATATATTGGGGTTCATGTATTATAACACATTTTAACTTCCTTTTTCTGTTTGTTGGTATTATCGTTGACAGGTTGTTGCAATCACGGTTTTCTGCCTACTAGTGATAGCATTCTATGCTTTCTTTGCTCCTTTCCTTGGAGGCCACATTTGGGAGTACACTCTGATTGGTGTATACTCTCCAGTGGTATGTGACTCAGTCTCTGGATGAAATTGTGAATCAGTTTTTTTTATCTATATGTGAGCTTAGCTTAGCAATATCCTCTGCAATTTCTTTCTATTGTGCTTGTAATCTTACATACGTACTCCCTTAATTTGTGATATTGCTGGTGTCCATCTCATTTGCAGGTCCTCCTGGTTTTTATTCTTTATGTTCGCTGTACTGCAATTAATCCAGCGGATCCTGGCATTATGTCCAAATTCTATCCTCATATAGCAACTAACACAAGTGTTAAGCACAGACAATTCGGTGAAACTGGCAGTGCAATGCATTCTTCCCCATCTTCAATGTCCAAAAGTTCTATAGCTCCTGCCAACTCTAGCAGACAAGGATCAGTTGGAGATGCCGGGAGAGTCATTGTAGAGCCCCCAGCCCAAACATCATGTTCTATTTTTGGGGGGATCTTATGTGCTGTATTTGTTCACGAAGATTGTCGCAAGCAGGAGGGGATCTCCGAGGAGCAGGGCTCTGTTGAAGATGCATTGTTCTGTACATTGTGCAATGCTGAGGTATTCTTCTACTTATGACTATTTGAAGTTACCTAGTTTCTTCATTCTCCTTGAGCAAAATCAAAAGATAATATTTTATCGATTTCTCATGCGACAATTTTTGCTCATCTACTCATGCAGGTACGCAAATTTAGCAAGCACTGCCGCAGTTGTGATAAATGTGTTGATGGTTTTGATCACCATTGTCGGGTATTGCCCTTGTGTAGTAAAAAATCTTAACCTTTTCCATTCTTTTTCAAGAAACTAACTTCCTATCATTTGGTGCAGTGGTTGAACAATTGTGTGGGCCACAAGAATTATGTGACCTTCATTTCCCTTATGGCTACAAGTTTTGTCTGGGTAAGTTTCTTGCTTCTGTAATATCAGATTCTTGACGTCGATATTTCTTTCCCTGATTTCTGTTATTACTTGCGTTTCTGCTTTGTCATTAGCTTGTACTCGAGGCTGGAGTTGGAATTGCTGTCTTGGTCCGTTGCTTTGTCAATAAGAAAAGCATGGAGGCCGAAATTGTTGATACTCTTGGAAATGGTTTCTCTCGTGCTCCCTTTGCTACTGTGGTGGTATGCATCTGAAATGACCTTCAAATAAAAATGTACCTTCTTTTTTTCCCCAGTTACTAATTCGAAATTCGAATTCCTGATGTCTTTCTGCTATTTGTGCAGGCTGTATGCACAGCAGTTTCTATTATGGCCTGCATCCCCTTGGGCGAACTCTTTTTCTTTCACATGATTCTAATTAGAAAAGTAATTTCCGACGTTAATACTGCATGTTGGTTCATTTGCACATTTTCTTGTATCGTCAATAGAAAGGAGAGAATGTGTTAATACTTCTGATGTTAATCTACATCAGGGTATTACAACGTACGAGTACGTTGTCGCAATGAGAGCAATGAGTGAGGGCCCTGCCCTCAACTTGGATGAGCAATTTAACTATGCAGCAGGAAACTCCCCAACAGGATCTGCAACGACGGGATTCAGCGGTGGAAGTTCTCTTGGCCGGCAGTACAAGGGAGCATGGTGTACCCCTCCCCGAGTATTCGTCGATTATCAGGTATGTTCTGTTTATGAAGTTCCATATTGCTTTGTTGCAATTCGTCGGAAAACCTAGATCAGTTTGATGAATCTTTATACCGAAAATCTCCACGTCTATCGTTGATTATCTGCCTCAACTTATAGTCTGGACTTTTCGCAATATTCTTGTTGCAGGATGAAGTTATACCTCACTTGGATCCAGGAATGGTCCCTTCAACGATTGACCCGGATGCAGCTAGAGATGTTGAAAGTGGAAACAGGGCAGCAGCAAAAAGGCCTGTCCGGATCAGTGCTTGGAAACTCGCTAAGTTGGACTCGAATGAAGCGATGAAGGCAGCAGCAAAGGCAAGAGCCTCTTCTTCCGTATTAAAACCGGTTGACGGCCACCAGCTCCCCTATCCCGATGCTAGCTCAAGTGGCAACATGAGCGTCAGAAGCAGTGTCAGCGCTGAAATGGTTCCAAATAAGGGCATCGTTAAGAATGAGCTGCGTTTACCTTCACAAGGTAACTCTGTGCCTCCTAGTCTAGCTAGTCACGACGATTTCGAAACCGGAACTCTAAGTGCTAGTAGCTTCAGCAGTCCAAGCCATATCCATGAATCTGTCGCCCTTAGCCCTCTGCCTCAAGGTCACGGTGGTATAGGTCATCTAAACGCAGCAGCAACCACGGTTCCCGGCTTTCTACCTGGTCATCCCGTAACATCATCCAAGACAGCTTATTCCAGTGGCGGCAACAACCCTACGACACTTTCTGGATTTGACGAGAGGATTGCACAGAGGGCGGGCAGCACCGCGGATCCTATGCTTCTCACAGCCCCAACAACATCATCTCTTATTCGAGATGTAAAGAGGACCTCTGTGGTTTGGGACCAAGAGGCTGGAAGATACGTATCAGTTCCCATGTCCTCGACTGATGCTCGAAGCAGACCAGCTCCACAATTGTCAAAGCCTAGCGCAGAAGTAACCACTTACGGTAAAAGGCCAGCAGCACCTGAAGTGTCGTCTTCATCGGCCATGGCTAAACCATCTTCTTCTTCATCATCAGCTATGGAAAAACCAGAGAAACTGATGTACACAGGGGACTCCATCTTTTTCGGCGGTCCACTATTGAGCGCTCCCCTTCGAGAAGAGTTGAGAAATGACGGGAGTTCTGGTTCGAGAGATGGCCATCAGAGGTTTGCATTGAACTTGCCTCGAGAGTCGAGATTCAGAAGAGATTCTGTATCGAATCAGCTCCCTGTTTTCACCCCTGCAGGATCTGATCTAAGATAGCAAGTGCAGACGAACTTTGACGATCCTTCTGGCGAATTCTGCTGCTCATTTGCAGCAGCTCGACCGATTGGATGCATAGTTTGTCGACCGAAGATCGATAAGTAGTTGGTCTCGGTCGAATCATCCAATCTTTGACCTGAACAAAGTGTTGTTCTTGTTGATTAGATCATGTATATTAATTATAACTCAGAGCTATGATGTTCTTGCTACTGTATCCAGTTCTGCTGTGTTCATGTGTGTTTCTGTGTATATCTTCCCTTGGAATATTTATCATGTAATTTTAATTTCAATTTGTTTTAAATTTTAAAATTAACATTGGGAATGTATTTTGTCAATTACCTTGTTACCCTTGACAAAGCCATACTCGATACGTTTCGGAACTGTAGGGCGGGCTACAAACTCGTATTAAAATTTTGATTTGTTACAGGTGATCTTACTACTATGAAACGGGTTACAGAGTAATCCTAATGACGTTATTAGTGTATTCTTTTTAGACAAATAGTCAATTCTCATTAATAGTTGCTGTTAAAGCAGATATCATATAGAATATCGTCCATCCCGACCAGTGGAGAGTGTCTCGTACGAGAAACATCTAAGAAGAAAAACTAAAGCGCTAAAAGATGCGCAACCTGATTCCTATTCCTCCGAACTACCTGGACTCGAAAGTGAGAGAAAGAATTGAGGATCTCACAGCATTGAGCGATAAGGCATCCGAACTCGGACAAATCCTCAGCAACATCGGTTAGTGCATGTACGATTACCTCTCCGCATCACTCTCGAAAATAACATCGTCATTTGGACTAATTTGTAACATATTTCATAGTCACTAGTACCACTTTGCTGGAAATGTAATGTCATTTGGACTAATTTGTAAATGTAATGTCATTCGGACTAATTTGTAACATATTTCATAGTAATAGTACCACTTTGCTGAAAATGTAATGTCATTTGGACTAATTTGTAAATGTAATGTCATTTGGACTAATTTGTAACATATTTTATAGTAATAGTACCACTTTGCAACGATAGAAGCTATAGTTTCTGGATAATCTTAATCGGAAAAGATGAATCCTCCGATCAAAAACAGGAAATCTGAATCCTTTTCGAAAAGGGAATGATGAACAGTCAATCCAAATCCTAATCACATCAGGATTAATCTCCAAATCCATTATATAAACCCTAATCCCCCAATCAAATTTCTTACTAAACCCACAAACGAATCTCAGGAAAAAAACTCTGTTCTCAGTCTCGATCGATCGTCGTCTCTGTTTGTGCTCTGTTTTCAGTCAGTGCTCTGTTTTTCACTAATGGGGAAGCGGAAGTCGTCGGCGACGAAGAAGATGAACGCTAAGCGGCCGAAGATCGAGAAGCTCGACATCGAATTCGACTGTCCCTTCTGCAGCAACCCGAAGAGCGTCACCTGCGTTTTCCACAAGGATGACAGGATCGCCCAAGTCAGGTGCTTCGTCTGCCGCGAGTCGTTCTGCACCCGAATGAGCAATTTGACGGAGGCCATCGACGTCTACACCGAGTGGATCGACGCCTGCGTCGCTGTAAACGCCTCCGCCGTTGAGGAAGAAGATGATCGTGTTCCTGAATTTCGCCGGAGAAGGAGGAGTTCTCCGCCGTCCGCCGCCGCTGTCTGTTAGGGATTTCGAAATTTGATTGAAAGGAAAGCATTGATTCTTTGTAAATAGAACTGTTGATTGGTTGAATTTTTTCGATTAAGCAAAGCTCTGTTTCTCTGCCGTTCTTCCCTTCTGCTGCTCTGTTTTTTCTTCTTCTTCCCGGCGGCGAGAATTCGGTTCCCGCCGGTGACTCTGTTAGCATTTCCCGGATCCTCGGATTGCTCGAAACCCCAATACCCGACCCGACCCGACTCACAGTCGTCCTCCCGCCAAAACCAGATCGCCGAGAAATCGATTCCGCCGCCGAATTTCCTCGCCGGAGTGTCCCTTCCGCCGCCGTCTGCATCAGATCGAACACCTGCAACTACAGATTCAACAACAATTCCCAACCAAAACCAAAGATCCACAGACAGTACAAACTAAAAACCCAGTAATTATATATATATATATATCAGCAAACAGAGTCCAGCTAAATTCAAATCCAATTCCGTTTCTTCACCATTACAACCAAACTCAAGAACCCAGAAATCACCAACCTCTAATCCCTTTCAAACCCTCCAAAACCTGACGCATAGAAGGCCGATCATTTGGCTTCTCAGCTAAGCAACCAACAGCAACTTCCAAAACCTTCATCATCATCATAACACCCAATCTTCCGCCGCCATTAACGACACTCTGATCAACAACATCAACACCTTCACCTTTCTTAACTTTCTGCAAAACCCAACCCACCAAGTTCCCACCTTCACCTTCCTTAAACTCGGGTCCCGTCGGCTCCTTCCCCGTAACCAACTCGAGCAAGATCACACCGTAACTGTACACATCACCTTTCACGCTTGCCCGCCCGCTCTGCCCGTACTCGGGCGGGATGTAACCCAGAGTGCCAGCGATCTCGGTGCTCACGTGCGTCTCGTAGGCGCTGATCAGCCTGGCGAGGCCAAAGTCTGCGACTTTGGCCTCGAAATCCGCGTCCAGCAGAATGTTGGACGACTTCACGTCGCGGTGGATGACGTGTGGGGTGAACCCGTGGTGCAGGAAGGCTAGCCCGCGGGCTGACCCGATCGCGATCTTCAGCCTCGTGGCCCAGTCTAACGGTTTCGGGTTTAGCCCGTCGCGAAGCCACGTGTCGAGGCTGCCATTGGCCATGTACTCATAGACAAGCAGCTTCTCTTCACCTAGTGAGCAGTACCCTAATAGTGAGACCAAGTTCTTGTGCTTCACTTTCCCTAGGGTTTCCATTTCGGCCATGAATTCGCGATCCCCTTGAGCTTTCGTGTGGCTCAGCTTCTTCACTGCGACGACTAGTATGTCGTTGTTGTTCTTCGTCACGAGCTTCGCCTTGTACACTGTCCCGAACCCGCCGTCGCCTATGATGTTGGAATTGCAGAAGTTGTTTGTTCCTTCCAGGATGTTGCTTAGTGTGACCTTGAGAAGTGGCTGCTGGAATGTTGCTAGATTGATGCTTAGTGGCTCCCTTGTTGATGATGATCTGATCATGCTGTGATTCATGAAGTAGAGGTTTCGGTGATGATCGATCAGCTTCTTTAGCTTCGTCGAATCCTCGATCTCATCCGAATTACCTGAACAGTCAAAGATCGAAACATTGTAAGCAAAAAAACCGACTTTTTTAATGTGAAAAGATCGTAAAAGATCGAGTCTTTTTACCTGTAGCGACGAACACCCATCTCCGGAGATAGAACGCGATCACGATGGTGAAGATCGCGAACCCGATCACGACTCCAGAGAGCTGCCAAGGCTCCCATCTTCTGATCAAGCAATATGGACAAGAAGGCGGCGAAATTCCTGACAGATTCGAGCAGATTCCGGTTTCCGGACCTTCGAGTTCATTTCCTGATAAATTCAGATGATTCAAGCTAGATAAGATGCATAAACTCTCAGGAATCTCCCCAAAAAGCCGATTTCCTGACAGGTCGAGATACTCGAGCTGCAGAAGATTCCTCATCTCGACAGGGATCGTTCCGGACAAGATGTTCCTATGGAGATCCAAGCTCGATAAGAACGAGAGATTACCGATCGAGGATGGTAAACCTCCATTGATCAGATTATCACTCAGGTTCACAGCTTCAACCCTCCAAGTTGCAGCATTTGAAAGAACCATATCCAGAGAACCTGAAATCCTGTTTCCCTGAAGAAACAATCCGACCAAATTCGACATCTCGGATAAGCTCGAAGGGAGCTCGGATTCGAGCTTATTGTAGCTGATGTCCATATGGCTAAGCTGCTTCAAA
The DNA here is from genome assembly GCA_034768395.1 of Linum lewisii. Lineage (NCBI taxonomy): Eukaryota > Viridiplantae > Streptophyta > Magnoliopsida > Malpighiales > Linaceae > Linum > Linum lewisii. Next base: position 849,860 of record CM068300.1, on the reverse strand, counting down.
TTCGAGAACGATGAAGGTAACGAGCCTCGTAAATCGTTACCAGTCAGATTCAGCTTCACCAGACTGCTTAATCCTCCCAATGCATCAGGAACAGTTCCTGAGAGATGATTGTTTGCAAGATACAGCCCCTGAAGATTCGAGCACCGACCAAATTCAACCGGGATAGAACCGGTTAACTGGTTCGATCCCAAATCCAGCGTCGCTAGGCTTGTCAGGTTAGCTAAAGAGGACGGAATTTCTCCGTCGAGCATGTTCCCCTGTAGCAAGAGATTGACAAGGACGACGAGATTACCGAGCTCAGAAGGAATCGGTCCTGACAGCTTGTTGTTCGAGAGATCGAGGACTCCTCGGTGCTGGAGATAGCCCAAATCCGGGACATTGACTTGTCGAAAATACGAAGAAGGCTTGCCCGGGATCGAACCGGTTAGACCGTTGTTGGAAAGGACCAAGCTTTGGAGCTCGCTTAAGTTGGCTAGCTCGTCATGGATCGAACCGGTGAGACTGTTGTTCCCGAGGTCGAGCATGGTTAGCGACCCGCATTTCCCAATCTCGACCGGAATCGAACCTTCTAGAAGGTTCGAATTCAGGTTCAGAAGTGATAAAGCTGAGAGATTACCAATCTCCTTAGGAATTGAACCAGAGATTTGATTCTCGTTCAGCACCAATGTCTCCAAAACGATGGCGTTTCCGATCTCGGCCGGTAACGAACCTTCGAGCTTATTCCGACCCGCGGAGAACTCCATCAACGAGCTCGAATCCCATATCCTGACCGGGATCGGACCGGAGAAACCGTTCGAGTCGAGATCGAGAACCATCAGGTTTTCGAGATCGGCGAAATAACCAGGAATCGAACCGGTTAACCGGTTCCCATCTAACACAAGCTGAGTCAGATTCCTGCACTTCGAGAAGACGCCATTGTTGTCAATTCTGCCAGTTAACAAGTTCTTCCTTAGGCCAATTTCCTGAAGCGAAACGCCGCCGCAGATCTCTTCAGGGATTTCGCCGGCGAGTAAATTGTCGTTGAGATTGAGACGCTGCAACGAAGAACAGTTTCCGATCTGTTTCGGAATCGGCCCTTCGAATCGGTTTCCGGCGAGAAGAATTGAAGTGATTGAATTCCATTTTCCGATCCAGGCAGGTAATTGACCGGAGAAATGATTCTTCTCGGCGGAGAAGGATACCAGCGGCAGATTTGACAGCTCCTGGGGAAAGCTCCGGCGAGAGAGTTGAACGAGAGAGTCAGCATCTTCAAGCTCTTGCAGTGCCCTAACTCTCGAGGAATTGTTCCGTTCATCTCTGAGAATGATAGATCCAGTTCAATGAGATTCTTCAATTTGCCGATTGATTTAGGGATCTTACAGCGGAGCGGATTGTGCGAAAGGTCGAGGTGCCTGAGAGAGATGAGATTTCCGATTGCGTCCGGTAGGGGCCGGAGATTGAGCATGAACGAGAGATGAAGACCTGGAGGCGAGTAAATGAGCCGATTTCCGGCGGGATTCCGCCGGAGAAGGAGTTGGTTCCGATGTAGAGCTCGATTAAGTTGGTGAGGTTACCTATTTCGGGAGGGATTTCGCCGGAGAACGTGTTGTTGGAGATGTCCAGAGAGGTCAGCTCGCGGAAGTTGTTGAAGATCTCGCCGGGGATTTTGCCGGAGAAGAAGTTGCTGTTGAGGTCGAGGAACTTCAATCTCGTCAGTTTTCCGATCTCCACCGGGAGTTTTCCGTTTAGTCCGTTGCCGGAGAGGTCGAGAGTGACGAGGCTTGTCAAGTTTCCGATCTCCGGCGGGAGATTCCCGGTGAGCGAGTTGGACCCGAGTTTGAGAGTTCGGAGGTGAGTCAACTCACAGAGTTGCGGTGGGATTTCGCCGGAGAGGGAGGCGGAGGTGAGTTCGAGCGAGCTGACCCGGCCGAGTCGGCAAGTGATTCCGACCCAGTTGCAGAAAGGGAGCGATTCGTTCCATGAGGAAAGAGATTTCGGGTTTTGGAGTGAAGATTTGAAAGATAACAGAGTTTCGAGTTCTGGGTTTGAAGAACAGACGGTGAAGAAGAAAACGGCGAGAGAAAGAAAGTTCAGGGCTTTCGCCATTGTTGAAGCTTGAGGTAGAGAAATCGCCATTGAAGGGTAGAAGGAAGAAGAAGGAGGATTGTATTTGTTGCAGATGGGAAGGAAGAAGACGAAGCTTAAGAGCTTAAAGACGCCATTGTTGAGGGTTTAAGGAGGGAAAAAAGTGTGGGGGGAAAGATATGCAAATATGGTCATTCAACTTTTTGTTTATAACATAGTGATCATCTAACTTTACTCAAAATAACGTTTTAACGGTTACGAGTCTGAATTACGGGATAATATCAACTCGAACCGTCAAATCGTCATGGAACATATTGAATAAACTCAAGCCTCTATTGAACCGTTGAAAAGTCAAACGTCTTCGACACGTGAATTTCACGGTGATAGTAAATGAACGATCTTTACCATTAATATTACGTTACAAAAATAAAATTAGTTGACCGTTCTACCATTTACCCAACATAAACGAATGTGGTGGTAAATGAATGAAATTATCTCGATCGTTTACTAGTTATGAGATTATTGCTTGTACGCTTTCAGACGACGTAAGAACGTGATATTTTGGATGAAAAATAGGACAGAAAAGTGAATAGAACTATAATAAGGGTTAGTTCATAACATTGTTCTAGTGATTTACGGTAATTATTTGAAATTATTGACCATTTTGATATATAATTGAAGTTAAGTGACTAATTATGAAAACAACCCAAACTTTGTTGGGAAGAGAAGGACTGGAGTTGTAATTTGCCAAAAGTTTTTTACCTGTCAGATTGAACGGCACGCAACTCACGTGACATAAGCACGGCTTTCCTTTTTCATGTAACCATAATTTTTTTTTTCTGATCATAAGATTTTTTTTTTTGTGCAAAAAGGTCCTTTGTTTGCTATATCGTTAGTTCACTATCCATGTGAAGATTGGAAATCATCCCTTATGGTCCCTCTAGTTCTTGTTTCATACAAATTAGCCCAATAAAAATTAACTTTTCTCGAGTGTTTGTGAAATTGTATTGTATTGATCAGACGGACTAAACTCCAGATGTCTGGTATAATCATGACAAAGTTACAAAGAATCGTCATTACTGTTTGGGTCAGGGTGTGTACCTCAGTATCCTTCTTGCCCCTATAATGGGCCAGGTCCAGACAGGGTTATTCAACGAGTCTAGAATCAGTTGGTGATGTCGAAAGAAAAAATTCATACCCTGTCCACCACATTATCTCGTTCGTGCTCATATAGAGTCATGTCCATCCACACGAAATGGACCCAAATTCTCATAACCAATATTATTGTACCCTTTGCACCAATGATGAAGATTCGGTTAATAATCGACATTTAATCGGTTAATAATTTTTCAACTCATTTAATTGTTAATTGGCCTATCTGGTGTCGACTCCACCAATTATCTAGGCCAATTACATCAGTTTCGATCAAAATAGCTATAAACATGAACACAATACACAACAAGCCATTCAAAACCCAATTTGGTAAGCAAAATTTCAAATCCTTAACTGATTAACTGACTAAATTAGATTCAATTTGACTATTTTACGACGATTTCCACCATGACCCAACACTCAAATTATGAATCTTTGATGATCAAATATCTCATATTTAATCATTTGTGGGGTTTTTTTGGCCTATGCTACATTGAGGGCTTGTCTTTATAGAGTGCTATAGGTTGAATTGAGAGATTCTACCTATGACATGATTTGATTATGATATTCCCCTTTTAGGCTTATAGCTCTCTTTTGTTTCCTACTCCAAGAACCCTAATTTTTGGAAATTGCAAGACTTTTTAGTGTGAAATTTAGACAAGAAAAAAGGGAATCTTGGGTGAATCATTTTGGCTATGAGAATCATTTTGGACTTATGCTCATAGGCATGGGTATAAAGTGCCACTATAGGCAAATGATTTTTGTGCCAATTTGTCCAATTTTCTATGAGACTACATCACAATAGGGGTCATGACTTTTAGGACTCGAGATCGAGCTGGTGAGACTGAGGTAATGTGGTTCGATTACGTAGGGGTGGATTTCGGGGAGTGGGTAGATGGGTAAATTGATATGCGTCTTGTTATGTGACAGATATGAGTACTCGTTTTATCTAAACGGGTTGGTAAATGGTTCAATTACGTAGGCGTGGATACTAGGGAGTTGGTAGATGGGTAAATTGATATATGTCTTGCTATATGATGGCTATGGGTGCTCGTTTTATCTAAAACAGTTTGGTACGTGAGACTGGGTCTAGGGTTGTGACTTGTGTGGGTAACCTATATCACCTGTTTGGGCTATAGGTACCGATAATATGCCTATTTGGTGGCGCTTGACACTTTTGGCAAGCGACTGCTATGACAAGGGTACGTGGATTGATGACTGAGAGCGAGTGAGCGACCGATGGTGTATGACCAAATAAGAAAAAATGATTAGGGTAATGATGAGAGTTTTGACCAGGGATGATGACAAGCAAACAAATTGACGAAAGATTTGAGGATGGTTCAAGACGGGATAGGATTTTTGGAGCAATGGGTACCCATGTTCCCATTCGTAACGAGTTTGTGAGTACCCCTTCTACCCATTTGGTACGAAATACAGACACGAGTATATGAGTTCAAACGGAATATGCGTAACCATTTGAAAACTAGAAAAGTACCCAAAACCGTCTCGTCCCCTACCCAAACTCACCGTCCCCTTTACTACTCGACCTACACATGCAACGAATTGGTTCCTTTACCTAACCGAAACCCATCATTCCGATTCAAACCCCGGTTTGGTTAGCAGTCAGTCAGAACTAGTGGTACCAAATGGCAAAGTTGAGAATCTTTAGGTAGTAAAATGTAACAAAAAATAACTAAACGGAAATCAATGGACAATTGTACTAAGCATTAAATGAATGAGAAACCGTTTTCTCTTTACCATATGACCCAAGTAAAGAAACGTGACGGAAGTTTGACCGTTGACCGTTAAAAGAAAAGTCAACAAACGGAGTTTTAACCTTTTTTACCCTTAAAATCAGCATTACTCAGTAACGTATACGGTAAAGATAGATAACGGAGCATCCGTTATTCGTACACGTGTCATTAGCCCGTATGAGGATAAGTATGTTCATACATATCACGTGTACTTAGTTCATACACATTGTATACACGTTTTTAGTTACAACTCCTTACACCGTACAAGAAAGGTTTAGATTCGAGAAAAGATTGGGTCGTCCAATGATTTATCTATGGATGGTATATTGTTACATAAGATTGAGCTGTCGAGATTAACGATAAGGACGACATAACATCGTGTCATGGTGAGTCACTAGTTAGAAAAGGCGAAAACATTTACAAGACTCGAGCGGTACATGATTATCCTTGAAGATTTATGATACATTTTCAGCATTTTTTTCGCACTAGAAGAAGGAGACGAGATTCAAAGACAACAAAATCACAATCTCAACCCGACCAACCATCGTAGACTATATCGAGTGGTTATTACAAATGACTGTAAGGTTAAGACATTTACAAGACTCAAGCTGTGCAAGAAGGACACGATATTCAAAGATAAACAAAATCACAGTCTCAACTAGATCATCATAGACGATATCGAGTGGTTGTTACAAATGATCGTAAGGCGAAGACATTTACAAGACTCGAGCGGTATCAAAATCATCCCAGAAGATCTCCTATCCATTTTTTTCAGCACACTTTACAAGAAGTAGCACACGAGATTCACATACAAACAAAACCACAGTCTCAAGCAGACCACCGTAAACGATATCGAGTGGTTGTTACAAATGACCCGTATCGTCGTATCTTGAACCGAAAAGTATCATAGGAAGGATTTGCTCTATAGATGAGTTGTCCCTTCATGTTTTTTTTTTACCACTTGGCAGAGTGTGTACTAGTACAACTAGTCTCTGAAACTGTGAAAAAAGAAGTACTAGTACTCTGACATTGCTCTCAGAATTGGCATTGGCATTTATTCATCAATCTGCATCACCACTTCCAAAACTTACTTTCCATAATAAGAAATTCTATCTCTAGTTTCGGTTTCCGTGTTGACGGGTAAATCTGTTTTAGAACGAGTTTGTAACTCGACCCATAGTTCCGGGACGTATTAAGCATCTGACTCATTAGTCATTATTCATACACGCAAATAACACATGAATAACATCACTACGATTAACACACGAATAAACCTGTCTGTCGGCTGTCGCAATAAACAGATTTACCCGTCAACACCGAACTCGAACTCATTCCGGGTTTTGTCAAAGATCTGAACTTGATATTCAAATAGAGTTTTTGAATTGTATGAAGAAACAAGAAAGAGTACTAGTACCAGTTGCAGCAAGATCTCTTATGCAGATAACTGGTACAAGCAATCTCAGAACAGACCCTTCTCTCTCTGTACTTTCTTTCTTTCATCAGCAAATCATTCAGAAGATTGCAGAAGAAATAATTAGGGTTCTATGTCTGGAAATTACTTGCAGACCATGGTTGTTACAACATTTCAGAATCAACATATATAAGATATACAGAACAAACAAACAAATAGCTCATCCATCATCACTCACTAAGAACCCTAGGCTATATCGTGACACAAATTTCTATACTTTAAAACCAAAAGAGGATTCGAATCGGAACTTACAGTAGAAAAAACCACGAATTTTCATGTATCGATCTCGGAGTTGCATTGATGCTCCCGTGTGTAGCTTCTTCTGCTCCAGAACATGTTCGAGCATGCTGTTTTCCCTCCACCTTCGAGCTTATCTCGATCGCCAGGTTGCGAGGAGGTTCGAGGGGATTCGTCGGCTGTTTCAGTTCCTGATTCGGGGTTGAATGACGGGCAAGTGCCCTCGTTGCAGGTGCATAGGGGCATTGCCGCGGAAGGGAAAGGGCTGCATGTTACGGGGCAGAGGTAGTCTGTCGAAACTGAGGCGACTCGGTTCTTGCGAATGTCCGGTACACAAGGTGGCTGGTTCTCGTCGCGGGGATGGAGGATGCATAGGCCGAGGGACATTGAAAGCTTCGGGTCTTTCGTTGGGGAAGAACCTGGGAGCTTGAGGAAGGAGATGATCCCGTGCCTGCAGAGAGGGCACGGGATTGAGCCCGGTGGTCCTGCTGTTTCGGTTGGGATATTGCTCGTCGAGCATAGGTAGAGAGCGCATCTGACGCAGAGCTCGTGCCCACACCCTACAATATAACGAATATTTCGATGTAGAAAACGAGAAATGTATCGAAGAACCACGAGAATTTTGAGAAAGAACGAACCTTCAGCAGCTACATTACACGGTCTCTCGAGGCAAACCGCGCAAATGTCTGGATCGTCAGACGACGTTGAGTACTGCATCCCGTGCTCTCTACAGAGATTTGGATCGAAATTTATGACAATTCAGGCACCCTAGAGATAGAACTGTGTTCTTCAAGTTAGTTCATAAGGAATATTTGCAGGGAAACATACCTTGCTATGTTGAGCACACTCAGAAGGGGCAACGATAAGTAACTCGATCGAGGAAATCGAGGGATGATCGAATCAGAGTTCGGTGCTAATAGAGGTTCGAGCCAATGTCGACCCCACATCCTAGCTACATCTACGGGCAGCCACCTGAAGCGAAAGAAGATCGACCATTTTAGACCAGAGAGAGCCCAGTTAAGGCGAAATACTCAAAACACGAAACGGGCACTTACCCGTTGCAATTCAACGAGATTCGACTAGCACCTCTAGCAAGAAGGATCTGCAACAAATACGTAACACAATCATCGAGCTAATCACGGGTTTTTCAGCATCGAATTTCGAGATTTTGTGTTTACCATTTACCTGACAACACTTCAAGTTCCCTCCACAAGCAGCATAATGCAATGGAGTGCTTCCAGCTCCTGCAAATTCAAGCTCATCAGACAAAAAATTCGAAAATTGGTCGAAACAACAAGACATTTAGATGTTAGACCATACCGATTAGATCCATCGTTGTCCCGTAATGAAACGTAACAGCCGAGACATTCGCGTGGAGATCGAGAAGAAGCTGTACACAGTCGAAATATCCGTTCAATGTAGCCATGTGAAGAGCTGTTATACCTCCATCAGCTGCCTTATTCACAAGCTTCGAAAGTACACTGCATTTCGCAAATTCTAGAGTAGTTAAAACACTCCTAATCTATATCAGATCACAACAAACAAAGATCGTTGTTTCAATCGAATCAAACCTCGTCTTCACGCGATCGAGTTCGAAAGGAGCGCTAGGAACGAAATCGGCAAGAACCAGCCTCAAACACCTAGCATGACCGTTCACTGAAGCGAAATGCAGGGCAGTCCTTCCACTTAGATAATCAGCTCGTGTAACCTTCATCGTTCAAATGAAAGAACCCCAATCTTCGATCAGGAAAACACGAAACAGTTTCACAACACGAAATTTCGAGCTAATGAGTCCTTACATTGGATCGGAAGAGAAGCAGAGTCTGTACAACTTCCCAGTGTCCATATCTACAAGCTTGCATCAACGCCGTCTTCATAAACAGAATGGAAATTTCACCCAAAGAGAGAACGAATTCAAAAATTTCCCTCAATTGTTCATCCCCAAATAACCCTAAATTCCCGTAAACAAATTCAACAATACCTGGCCACAGTAATTCCTCGAATTCACGTCAGCTCCATTCTCCAGCAACAGCGACACAATCTAAAAACCCCCAAATCGGAGAAATCAAGCAAAATTGATGAAAATCAGAACCCGAAAACCTAATTTCCTCCCCCAAATTTTACCTCGTTGTGGCCTTTGGCGGCAGCGAAATGGAGAGGAGAGTTGAGGCCGCCGAACGTGGAGTACTTGGCGAGGCAAGGATTGCAATCAAGGAGCATCTTCGCTTCCACCAAATCGCCGTCCCTCGCCGCCGACACCAACCTCTCGCCGGAAGCCGAACAACCGAACGAATTCCCCATTTCACTATCTTATTCACCACCGTCGAAACAAAGATTCTCAAACAGCTTCTCTGAACTTTGCACAGAAGCTCTTCTTAATCTTGATTCGCCATTAAAATACAGATTGCTTCGCTACTGTTGAATATAGCTCGGTGATGACGTGGCGGGGAAATGGAGAAGAAAGCGGGAGCTAATTTGTTAATTTGTTTTTAGTTTTGTCGTTTTGATTAACTTTTTATTTGTTTATTTTTTTAATTAATTAATTAAAATTTTCGTTGTTTCGGTCTCTTTGATGCGTATTTATGGCTTCTAGTTGTTTGTTGAGTATCGGTTCACCGTTTGTGGATAAGTTTGGTTAAAGTTGGTTCGATTTGATTCATGATTAGAATCGATTCAAGTTGATTTGCAAGTTGGTATTTGACTCGAGTAGACCCGTTGGACGAGTCATGTTAAACCGGTTTGAATCATTGGTTGTGGAGGTGGCCGATCATAACATAATTAAGATATGATTCTACAATGTATCGGTTCCCCGTTTATGGATAGGTTTGGTTAAAGTTGGTTCGATTTGATTCATGATTAGAATTTTTGGTTAAGATTCATGATTAGAATTGACTCAAGTTGATTTGCAAGTTGGTATTCGACTCGAGTAGACCCATTGGACGAGTCATGTTAAACCGGTTTGAATCATTGGTTGTGGAGGTGGCTAATTATAACACAATTAAGATATGATTCTACCATGTATGGAAACTAAAATAAAAATTAATTAATTTGTTAACATAAATAATTGTATCTCTTAATTCATAAATAGAATTTTGTTTAAGTAAATGGAAATTTATTAATTTCTTGACATAAATACAATGCCAATTTAGCTCTTAATTTATAAATAGAATTTTTGGGTAAGGAATTTGAAATTAATTAATTTTTTAACATAAATATTCCAATCGTCAATGCTTCAAGAAGTTTGAAAGGCGGCCTTGATGCGTTGAGTGGTGCATGTGAGAAGGTTGGTCAAGTACAACACCGAATCGATCTCCACCTCTGATTCAGGGTTAGTGCTTGCTAGTATTTGGAACTCTGCCTTCATGATACACCCCTCTTCTCCACCACCACCAATGCCGGTACCAGTGCTAGCACCATCGCCTCCACCACCACACCTTTGCCATCAGGGAATATGATGAACCCCGATGGAAAGAGAACGGCGAAGGAGCTGTCTCCTCCGCACATCGCTAAATCCATAATTGGAGCGTCCACTGTGGTGTACACTAGCGAGGAAGAAGTTGCGTCGTTCCATGTTTCTTGGAGGATGAACGATGCGCCAATATCATCACTGTAGCCGGTTTTCTACCCAGAGAAATATAAAGGTCAAACCAAATAGAAATTTTGACCGGATTGGGTCAAATAACGGTTCAATTCAACCAATTTGTGTACTTACCGCAACACGAAGGATGGAAACAGAGTTCCCAGGAGTCCGAGCCTTGGGGATACGAACAACCTCCTCGAGGGGCCCGCCATTGTTCAGGAGATCCCAAGCCTTCCTTATATCTTCCCTCATCAAGAATTCGAACACTCTCCTCCTCGAGACAGGGAGCCACAAGGAAGTTGAGCCGCTCAGCACGATCCCCACAGCCTCATTTGGATCGGTCGAGTTCTTCCTCGACAGAATCCTGACGTCCTCGCCCAGCTCGTCGGCGATAGCTTCTCCCAGACAGAGTTCGACAAGCCGACAGAGATTCCACGATAGAAGCTATTCACCATTTTCTGGGACAACTTCATTAAGCTATTCTTCCCCGTCATGCTTAACACTTCAAATTTAATATTTCAGTCAGACAAACTCAATCAACCCAGTTAAAATGTGATTAAAAAAATCAGGTGTAAAACTTACTCGAAGGATCTTGGGGCATGCTAGAAGAAGCCCGAAAGAGAGCTACACACTCGCAATATCTTTGGAGCGTAGCTATCCACCTTTTGGCCCCAAAACCCATACCCGACCTAACCATGGGTCGCATCATCGGGTGAACCAAACTCTCATCGTATTGGACATGTTCCAACCATAACACCTACCATAAAAAAAGATTGCACCACTAAGTCATGATATATTCATTGAATCTTAAAACATTAATCTTGATAATTAGGGTATTTAATTACCTTTGAGCAACCATTGTTTAAGTCATATATGATGCAACCAGATGGGAGCCTTAAGAACTCGGATCTTTCGTTCGCATCGACAGAGATATCAACGACGGACCAAACATTCTCCATCTCTTTATTGCAGGACCGCATAAACTTCGTTGCACGAACCGGAATCAACGGCGAAATCTGTTGGAACTCGGCTTTTATCTGGTACCCACAAACATGATCATAATTTTAACCAAGTAAACCAAACCGAATGATTAAATGCAAAATTAATTTGTTACCTACCATTAATAAGTCGTCAGAATACAACGTGTCAAGTTTGGTGCCGCTAGCCACCAATCCAGCAAAAACCTCCATCCTAATCAAATTATATAAAAAAACAAAGTCCATAAATAATTTTTAAAAATAAATTTTAACAAAAAAATTAAACTGTCTAATTTAACAGAGACTAATAAAATTATTCGTAGGCCAAGAAACATACCACGTTCATCATTATTTCGACAAGTGCCATGCCATTGATGCAAACAATGTCAGACGCCCTTGTGGCCTCAGTAACGAACTCGACTTCACTTTCCATGAGGCCATACGCGAACATGCGATGATAGTCCTTGAGATTCAACACCTCTTCTCCGTCGTTCTTCTTCACCCATAGTGGCTCACTCATGTGAGTCATGCTCATCACCTCGGACATAGCCCTATGGATGTATTGTCTGTACACCTCCCAGTTGTACCTGCTACTAGACAAGACCACTGGACGAAGGTTTTTGGTGGGAGTGTCGATACCTAGCCCTGCAAGATTTCTTTTGTTGGTGGTGGTGGTGGTGTTGCGGTCGAGATTGGGCCCCACAGGGTTTCTTTTGTTGTTGTTGTGGTGGTGGTGGTTTTGGTTGTTGTTCTGGTTAAGTGTCGGAGCAGTTGCTGCCAATGTTGTTGCGGAAGGGGAGATTAGAGGTCGGTTGTACCTATTGGTCAGGGCATTGAGGCGGGAGACCTCTTCATTGAGGCCGACGACCTGTTCATTAAGGCGGGCGACCTGTTCATTGAGGCGGTCGACCTGTTCATTGAGGCGGGCGACTTCCGCTCTATGCTGCTCGTTTTCGAAGGCGATCGGCGTGGGCTCAGTCACGTTTTGCCTTAAGACAGCATTCTCTGCTATCAACTTGTCGTTTTGTTTTCTCAGGAGTATGTTCTCGTGACGCTCAAGTTGGATCTACAATAAAAATTATAACCGGTTAAATCATGCAGATTGAAATGTAGAAAAAACCTAAACCGACTAACAAATCATGAATTTTTTAGGTCGTACTTTCATGTGGGTGCGACGGTTCTGAAACCAGAACTTGATCTTCTGCATCTCCATCCCAATCTTCATGCTGAGCTCGATCCTTTGCTTCTCAGTGGGGTGAGGATGATTCAGGAAGAATCTAACCCAAAACCAGAAAACCAAACCAGAAATTAAAACCCGAAATCGAAAACAAAAACAAACTTTGATTTACGAGTGGTTACGTACTTTTCAAGCTCATCCTGTTGTTCCTGAGTGTGGCGTTGATACTTCCTCTTCTTGCCACGCCGATCATCCTCTACTTCATACATCTCGTCGTCGCTCGATTCGACCGGTTCCACGTCAGCACCTGCTTGTTGGACGGTGTCGTTTTGGTCAACTTGCAAGACGATGTCGTTTTGGTCACCGGCTGCAATAACATCAACTTGTGGAACGTCAATGTTTTGAATACCACCAATAGTAGGAGCATCACCTTGTGGTACGACGACGTTTTGGACATCATCAGCAACAACAATGTTAACTTGAGGGACGACATCGTTTTGGACACCAGCAACAGCAACAATGTTCAACTCAGTTCTGTTTCCTGCCATCTTTCTGATAAGATTTTTCTGCAATGAACCAAAACAGAAAATGGATCAGAATACGATTGAAAAAAATCAAAATTTTGGGTAAAATAAAAAATACTCGGTGAGATCATACGATTTTCATGGGTTATCATTAAGCACATAACATTCAGACAAAGATTTAAGATATATATGTCACGAAAAATCGTACAACCGAAAACATACTCAGAACTAACCCAACTAGAGTTTTTAGATCTAACTCAACTAGAGTTTTTAAATTAATTGAGTTTTAAGTTGGTGGAGATATTAAATGATTGTAATTAATTTCAATTAGATCCAATTATGTAAACACAAAAATAATAGACACGAGTTGAGCTACAAAAGTAATTTCTTTTGATTATTTTTTTACAAAACATTTAACGAGTTAATATATATTATAATAAGTGTGCACAAAATATTATGATTATTCGACTATCTACGGACAATTGATTTAATTATTAATTTCTTAAAAAATGAGCAAGATCTTAATTGAAGAGAACGACATATGTCATATGAAAGCCAAAATCAATATTAATATGAAAATACAGTGTTAGATGATTGCATTAGTTAAATAAATTATCAAATATGATATTCTAGGCACTTAATGATGTATTGAATCAAATATATCAAAGAAAAAATGTATTGTTAAAATCTCATCGATATTTTTACTCTCTCTGATTTGACTATCTACAAACTATTCAGATCTGACGGGATTAATAGTATTGAATCCATATAAAAAGGATTAGGAGTCATATCTGAGTTTATATAATAACATAATCAGAGGAAGTCGAACGAAAACATAATTTTGAATTCTTTTAATAAATCTATTGATATATTATAATTTTTGTTCTTCTTTCCAACAATATATCACGAAATTGAAAACAAAGATTAGATGTATTAGATAAGACATACGTGTACAAAGGTGTGCATAGTTATTAGACTGTCACTTTCAACACCTTGACCCCGATTTAATTGTCTCACAAATACCCAGATCCAAAAAACATATTAAAAATACATACACGACTGTGAGAATCACTATCAACACATTTTCTCGTTTATCCAACAATATATCACGAAACTGAAAACAAAGATCAAATGTATTATATGAGACATACGTATGCAAAGGTGTGCATAGTTATTAGATTGTCACTGGCAACACCTTGACTCCGATTTAATTGTCTCATAAACACCAAGATAAAAAAAAAACATATACATAAGTGTGCAAAATAATGTGACTATCAACACCTTCTCTCCGAATTATTTGACTCTACCTACTCATGACCAACAAGGATGAATCATGAATAGCTAGAGTTGAACTCAGAGAGAAAAGGTACAGAACTAGAAACAAATAAATTAATATGATAATTGATTATAAGAATTAAAAAAATACTTTATAGTACCTAATCTTCTTTCAACGGCTATGACTCCTGCTAATCACACTTTAGATAATGAGAGAATAAAAAGTAATGTGAAATGAAGAACTAGATATTGCAGCTTATTTATAGGCTAAGTCCGGGAAGATAGATGGACTGAAATGGGAGGAGGAAAAATTGGATAGGTCTATATGTAATTTTCCATATTTGGATGAGGGGACACTTTGTATATTACATTTTTTACTCCCCAATCTTTTCATTTTGTTACTTAGTTGTTTTTTCTTATTTTGGATATTGATATTGAAGCCCAATTAGCAAAGAAAATCTATATCATATTTTTCTTATATATTTGTGTCCATATATGTATCGGTAAAGGTTAACTATATATATTATAGTTTTCCGTAAACGGGAGGAATAAGCCCAGAACTTTCGGAGTGGGCCCAAGTATTCATTGAAGAGGCCCATGTGTCTTAGCGGGGGCTTCACAGCTAATGATTGTTAGATAATGGGGAGTCACGTAAACCCAAAACGGCATCTATGTATGCGTTTTTAAATTGTGATATCTTAGTATCTTAGTTACTATTTAGTGATTTTGTGTTATGATGTTGTTAAGTAATTAGATAATCAATTTTTTAACGTCTAGGAGTTATCGATTCTCCTTTTTTATAATCTTCTAGTTTGACAAAGTTAATTATAGGTTTAATTAGTGAGTTTACATTGATTAGGGTTTGATACGAATGAACTTTTCAAACTTACACGTGTAAGAACAATACGTGGTTAGTGACAGTTTAAGATTGTGTTAATCATGTTGATGAGAAGACGAGTTAAGCATAACTATGACGACGCTTCTAAAACTAAATGTGAATGAAGTACATGTGTTACATGTTCATTGTATCTTGATGCTTATAGTTAGTGATGATTGATTCACAAGACATCTAGTCAATTGACAATGAGTTATCCAATTTATATGCATTTATCTAAGGTATGCTTGAAAGTTACACGTGCTTACTGATAATCTAACCGACAGTGATGATTTTTGTCTTAAGAGCGAGCTATTAAGCATATGCGTTAATACTCTAATTCAATCTAAATATGATACTCATGTCAATAATTTATTAACTGAACAAATGGTGACCTCATTGGAACTAGTACATAGTTTCAATGACTAAAATTAAATGATGCAAAACTATAGTGAGAGAGTGGTATTTTGGTATGCATCAAGATACAATGAACATGTGTGATACGGAAAGTCATTAATTAAATAAGATTTTGTATTTTGCTATGCATTAATTAATTTAGATTGTGTTTTTTCCAAGGTTTTGTATTTTGGTATGCATTAATTAATTTAGATTGTGTTTTTTCCAAGGGTATCTTGACTGATACCATGAATCACCCGTGTCTACCAAACAAAATAAAAATTACACTTGGCAATTGATATAAAAAACCTGGTACCCACCCAAAATCCAACTAATTTGGGCCAGGATATCCGTTGACCGGGTAAAGTTGACGGGTATGGGTAAACTCAATACTGGTTCGAGTGGGTAGCCCTCACGAATTTATATTTGGGTGTTGGTGGGATTCAAACCCATGACTTTCTCCTTTCAAGATCAAACCGCCACCAATACACCACAAAACGCGTCATGTCAGACTGTTAGTTAAGTTTAAATTATTTCTCATAGCCCATAAATTTCTCCCGTGCTTTGTCGATATGGGATTTGCCTAGGATGTCACAACGAATGTTTGTTATTTTGATCAATGTCTACAAAAAATTTTAAAATATGGAAATATTGGACGAGTCATGTTAAATCGGTTTGAATCATTGGTTGTGAGGTGGCCCATCATAACACAATTAAGATATGTATGAAAGCTAAAATAAAAATTAATTAATTTATTAACATAAATATATATGCTAATTGTATCTCTTAATTTATAAATAGAATTTTTATTTAAGCAATTGGAAATTAATTAATTTCTTGACAATAATACAATGCCAATGGTAACTCTTAATTTATAAATAGAATTTTTGTGTAAGCAATTTGAAATTAATCAATTTTAACATAAATATGTTAATCGTCAATGCTTTAAATGAGTTTGAAAGGCGTCCTTGATGCGTCGAATGGTGCATGAGAGAAGGTTGTCAAACTGATTAAATGCAAAATTAATTTGTTACGTACCTCATCAGAAGACAATGTGTCAAGTTTGGTGCCGCTAGCCACCAATCCAACAAAAGCCTCCATCCAACGGTCCTAATCAAATTATATATATAAAAAAAACAAAGTCCATAAATAATTTTAACCAAAAAATTAAACTGTATAATTTAACAGAGACTAATAAAATTTTCTGTAGGCCAAGAAACATACCACGTTCATCATTATTTCGACAAGTCCCATGCCATTGATGCAAACAATGTCTGACGCCCTTGTGGCCTCAATGACGAACTCGACTTCCCTCTCCATGAGGCCATGCGCGAATAGGCGATGATAGTCCTTGAGATTCAACACCTCTTTCCCGTCGCTCTTCTTCACCCATAGTGGCGGCTCACCCATGTGAGTCATGCTCATCACCTCGGACGTAGCCCTATGAATGTATTGTTCGTACACCTCCCAATTGTACCTACTACTAGACAAGACCACTGGACGACGGGTCTTGGTGGGAGCGCCGATACCAAGCCCTGCAGGGTTTATGTTGTAGGCGGTGTTGTTGTTGTTGTTGTTGCGGTTGATTTGAGTCTGCAATAAAATTGTAACCAGTTAAATCATTTTGATTCAAATGTAGAAAAATCGGTAAATCGTCCAACGAATCATGAATTTTCTAGGTCCTACCTTCATTTGGGTGCGGTGGCTCTGGAACCAGAACTTGATCTGCTTCATCTCCATCCCAAGTTTCATGCTGAGCTCGATCATTTGCTTCTCAGTGGGGCGAGGATGCAGCAGGAAGAAACTATCCCAAAACCGAAAAACCAAACTAGAAATCAAAACCCCAAATAAAAAACAAAACAAAAAATAAAAATAGATTTTCGATTGGTTGCGTACTTTTCCTGAGTGTGGCGTAGGTACTTCCTTTTCTTACCACGCCGCTCCTCCTCGACTTCATACATCTCATCGTCGTCACTTGATTCGACTGGTTCCACATCAGTGGCGACTTGCTGGATGGTGTCGTTTTGGTCAATTTGCGAGACGATGTTGTTTTGGTCACCAACAACAATAACATCAACTTGTGGAACGTCACCATTTTGAATACCACCACCAGCAGGAGCATCAACTTGCGGGACGACGTTGTTTGGGACACTAGCTACGTCAACTCGAGGAACGACGTCGTATTGAACAACAACAATAGCAAAGTCAACTTGTGGGATGACATCATTTTGGACAGCACCACCAACATCAATGTTCAGCTCAGTACCATTTCCTGCCATCTCTCTAATCAGCTTTCTCTGTAAATGAACCAATAACCGAAACAGAAAATGAATCAGAATACTACGGGATGAAAATCGAAAATTCTGGGAAAATACAAAAAAAAAACTTGGTGAGATCATTAAGAATCGTACAATCGTGAAAACATACTCGAATTACACAAAAAAATCGGAGAGAAAGTGTTTTTTTTCCAGTAAAATTGTAAGATCCTATATTATGCATTATGATTTTAATAATTTAATTTAATTAAGAAGACCATAGACAATAATGTGTAATAAAATATCTAACGGGAACAGAATTATTAAATCAATTGAGATTTTCAATTAAACGAGATTTAATTATGTAAACATAAAAAGAATAGACATGAGTTGAGTTAAACATAAAAAATATATATATATATATATATATATATATATATAATACTATACGTGCACAAAATATTACTATCTACGCAAAAATAATTTAATTATTAATTAAAAAAATTCAAGTCAGACATGAATTGAAGAGGACGAGATATACCACATGTCAAAGCCAATATTAAAATGAAAATATAGTGTTAGATGATTGCAGTATTGTTAAAATCTAGTTAGACCGTCGTTGTCAAAAATTTTACTCTCTCTGATTTGATTGTTTATAAACTATTCAGATCTGATGAGATTAATTATATTAACACATATAAAAAGGATTAGGAATTAGATCTGAGTTTATATAATGACATAATTCGAGAAAGTCGAATGAAAACATAATTTTGAATATTTTTAATCAATTAATTAATTTGTGATAGTTTTTACTCTCTTTTCCAACAATATATCACTAAATTGAAAACAAAGGTTAGATGTATTATATGAGACATACATGTACAAAGGTGTGCATAATCATTAGACTATAACTGTCAACATTTTGACTCCGATTTAATTGTCTCACAAATACCCAGATCCAAAAAAATAAAATTAAAACTATATACATGAGTGTGCAAAATAATCAGGTTATCACTGTCAACACCTTTTCTCGCTTATCCAACAACATATCACGAAAATCAAAACAAAGATTAGATGAGACAAACGTGTGCAAGGGTGTGCATAGTCATTATACTATCACTCAACACCTTGACTTCGATTTAATTGTCTCACAAACACCCAGATCCAAAAAAAAAATATTAAAAAATATATACACGACTGTGCAAAATAATTAGACTATGACTGTCAACACCTTTTCTCGCTTTTCCAACAAAATATCATGAAATTGAAAACAAAGATCATATGCATTATATGAGACATACGTTTGCAAGTGCATATTCATTAGACTGTCACACAACACCTTGACGCCGATTTAATTGTCTCATAAACACCAAGATCCAAAACAAAAAAATCAAAACCATATACATGAGTGTGCAAAATAATCATACTGTCACTATCAACACCTTTTCTCCGAGTTATTTATCTCTACCTACTCATGGCCAACAAGGATGAATCATGAATAGCTAGAGTTGAACTCGGAGAGAAAAGTGTATATAGACTGAACTAAAAACAAATAAATTAATATAATAATTGACTATGAGTATTAAACAAACACTTTAGAGTACCTAATCTCCTTCAATTGCTTTGCCCTCTCCTAATCATACTTTAGAAGATGATGAAAGAATAAAAGTGATGTGAAATGAAAAACCAGCCACGGCAGCTTATTTATAGGCTAAAGTAGCGTGACTTTCAAGCGCTAAGGAAGCTAGAGGGACTGAAATGGGAAGAGAAAAAAAATGTATATTATTTTCTTTTACTCCCTAATATTTTCATTTTGTTCCTTGTGTGTTTTTTCTTATTTTGGATATTGATATTCAAGTCAAATAATTAGCCGAGGAAATCTATATCATGTTTTTCTTATAGATTTGTGTCCATATATCGATAAATGTTAACCATATATATTGTAGTTTCCGTAAACGTGAAGAGTAATTCTAGAACCTTTTAGGCGGGCCCAAGTATTCACCGAAGAGGCCCATGTGGCTGCTGCGTCATTGCGGCGCTGATGATTGTGAAACAATGTGGAGTTATGTAAACCCTAAATGGCATTCATGTATGCATTTTCAAATTGGATATTTCAGTATCTTTGTTATTATTTTTGTTAGTAGTTACGATGTTGTTAAATAATTAGATAATCAATTTCGCTAGATTTGTCCCAAAAAATGCGCTAGATTAGTTCCTAAAAATACGCTAGATTTGTCCTAACATGCACTAGATTTATCCCAAAAAACCCTAGATTTATCCCAAAATGCGATAGATTTGTCCATAAAACACTTTAGATTTGTCTCAAAATGCGCTAGATTTGTCATAAAATGCTATAGATTTATCCCAAAATGCGCTAGATCTGTCCCAAAAAATGTGCTAGATTTGTCCCTAAAAATGCCCTAGATTTGTCCCTAACATGCGCTAGATTTGTCCTAACATGCGCTAGATTTGTCCCAAAATGCGCTAGATTTGTCCAAAAAATGTGCTAGATTTGTCATAAAATGCGCTAGATTTGTCCCAAAAATGTGCTAGATTTGTCCCAAAATGACCTAGTTTTGTCCCGAAATGCACTAGATTTGTCATGAAATGAGCTGGTTTTGTCAAAAATTGTGCTAGATTTGTAAAAAAAATTCCGCTAGATTTGTCCAAAAAAGAGCTAGATATTCAAAATGCGCTAGTTGTCCAAAATGCGCTAGATTTGTCCCAAAAAAAGTTCTAGATTTGTCATAAAATGCGGTAGATTTGTCCCAAAATGCACTAGATTTGTCCCAAAAATGAGCTAGATTTGTATCTAAAAATGCGCTAGAATTGTCCCAAAATACGCTAGATTTGTCCTAACATGCGCTAGATTTATCACAAAAAGCGCTAGATTTGTCCAAAATGCGTTAGATTTGTCCCAAAAAAGGTGCTAGATTAGTCCTAAAATGCGCTAGATTTATCCTAAAATGCGTTAGATTTATCCCAAAAAATGCGCTAGATTTGTCCCAAGATGTGCTAGATTTGTGCTAACATGCGCTAGATTTGTCCCAAAAAGCGATAGATTCGTACCAAAATGCGCTAGATTTGTCCAAAAATGCGCTAGATTTGTCCCAAGATGCGCTAGATTTATCCCCAAAAATGCGCTAGATTTATCACAAAAAGCGCTAGATTTGTCCAAAATGCGCTAGATTTATCCCAAAAATTCGCTAGATTAGTCCTAAAAAATGCGCTAGATTTGTCCCAATATGCGCTAGATTTGTCCAAAAAAATGGTAGATTTGTCCCAAAAATGCGCTAGATTTCCAAAATGCTAATTTGTCCCAAAAATGCGCTAGATTGTCCCAAATGGCTAGATTTGTCCCAATATGGCTAGATTTTCCCAAAATGCTAGATTTGTCCCAAATGGCTAGATTTGCCAAAATGCCTAGATTTTCCCAAAAATGCGCTAGTATTTGATCCTAAAAAGTCTAGATTTGTACAATAAGCTAGATTTTCCCAAAAATGCGCTAGATTTGTCCCAAAATGCGCTAGATTTATCCCAAAAATGCTGCTAGATTTGTCCCAAAAATAGCGCTAGATTTTCCCAAAAATGCGTTAGATTTGTCCAAAATGCGCTAGATTTGTCCTAAAATGGCTAGATTTATCCCTAAAAATGCGCTAGATTTGTCCCAAAATGCGCTAGATTTGTCCCAATATGCGCTAGATTTGTCGCAAAAAGCCTAGATTTGTACTAAAATGCGCAGATTTTTGATAACATGCGCTAGTTTTGTCCCAAAAAGTGATAGATTTGTACTAAAATGCGCTAGATTTGTCCCAAAATACGCTAGATTTGTCCCAAAAAAGTTCTAGATTTGTCATAAAAAGCGGTAGATTTGTCCCAAAATGCACTAGATTTGTCCAAAAAATGCGCTAGATTTGTCCCAAGATGCGCTAGATTTGTCCTAACATGCGCTAGATTTATCACAAAAAGCGCTATATTTGTCCAAAATGCACTAGATTTGTCCCAAAAAATGCGTTAGATTTGTCCTAAAATGAGCTAGATTTATCCTAAAATGCGCTAGATTTATCCCTAAAAATGCGCTAGATTTGTCCCAAGATGTGCTAGATATGTGCTAACATGCGCTAGATTTGTCCCAAAAAGCGATAGATTTGTACCAAAATACGCTAGATTTGTTCCGAAAATGAGCTAGATTTGTTCCAAAAATTTGGGCTAGATTGTCACAAAATTTTGGGTTAGATTTGTCAAAAAAATTTGGGTTAGATTTGCCACAATTTTTTGGGTTAGATTTGTCACAAATTTTGGGTTAGATTTGTCACAAAATTTTGGGTTAGATTTGTCACAAAATTTTGGGTTAGATTTGTCACAAAATTTTGGGTTAGATTTTTCACAAAATTTTGGGTAAGATTTGTCACAAAATTTTGGGTTAGATTTGTCACAATTTTTTGGGTTAGATTTGTCACAAAATTTTGGGTTAGATTTGTAACAATTTTTTAGTTAGATTTGTAACAATTTTTTGGGTTAGATTTCTCACAAAATTTTGGGTTAGATTTCTCAACAAAATTTTGGGTTAAATTTGTAACAATTTTTTGGGTTAGATTTGTCACAAAATTTTGGGTTAGATTTGTCACAATTTTTTGGGTTAGATTTGTCAAAAATTTTGGGTTAGATTTGCCACAATATTTTGGGTTAGATTTGTCACAAAATTTTGGGTTAGATTTGTCACAAAATTTTGGGTTAGATTTGTCACAAAATTTTGGGTTAGATTTGTCAAAAAATTTTGGTTTAGATTTGTCACAAAATTTTGGGTTAGATTTGTCACAAAATTTGGTTAGATTTGTCAAAAATTTGGTTAGATTTGTCACAAAATTTGGGTTAGATTTGTCACAAAATTTTGGGTTAGATTTGTCACAAAATTTTGGGTTAGATTTGTCACAAAATTTGGGTTAGATTTGTCACAAAATTTGGGTTAGATTTGTAACAAAATTTGGGTTAGATTGTACACAAAATTTGGGTTAGATTTGTAACAAATTGGTTAGATTTGTCAATTTGGTAGATTTTAATTTTGGTTAGATTTGTACAATTTTGGGTTAGATTTGTCACAAAATTTTGGGTTAGATTTTACAAATTTTGGGTTAGATTTTCACAATTTTGGGTTAGATTTGTCACAAAATTTTGGGTTAGATTTGTCCAAATTTTGGTATTCACAAAATTTTGGGTTAGATTTGTCACAAAATTTTGGGTTAGATTTGCTTTGTAGATAAAATTTTTGGGTTAGATTTGTCACAAATTTGGTTAGATTGTACAAAATTTTGGGTTAGATTTGTAACAAAATTTTGGGTTAGATTTGTCACAAAATTTGGGTTAGATTTGTCACAAAATTTTGGGTTAGATTTGTCACAATTTTGGGTTAGATTTGTCACAAATATTTTGGGTTAGATTTGTCACAATTAATTTTAGGGTTAGATTTGTACAAATTTTGGTTAGATTTGTCACAATTTTGGGTTAGATTTGTCACAAAATTTTGGTTAATTGAAGAATTTGTCACAAATTTTTGGGTTAGATTTGTCACAAAATTTGGTTAGATTTGTACAAAATTTTGGGTTAGATTTGTCACAAATTTGGGTTAGATTTGTCAAAAATTTTGGGTTAGATTTGTCACAAATTTTGGTTAGATTTGTACAATTGGTAGATTTGTCACAAATTTTGGGATTTAAATTTGTAGATTGTCACAAATTTGTTAGTTGTACAATTTGGTAGATTTGTCACAAAATTTTGGGTTAGTTTGTACAAAATTTTGGTTAGATTTGTCACAAAATTTTGGGTTAGATTTGTCAATAATTTTTTGGGTTAGATTTGTCACAAATTTTGGGTTAGATTTGTCACAAAATTTTTGGGTTAGATTTGTCACAAAATTTGGGTTAGATTTGTCACAAAATTTTGGGTTAGATTTGTCACAAAATTTTGGGTTAGATTTGTCACAAAATTTTGGGTTAGATTTTGTGACCAAAATTTTTGGTTAGATTTGTCACAAAATTTTGGGTTAGATTTGTTACAAAATTTTGGTATAATATTTAGATGTCACAAAATTGGGTTAGATTTGTCACAAATTTTGGGTTGATTTGTCACAAAATTGGGTTAGATTGTCAATAATTTTGGTTAGATTTGTAATTACACAAATTTTGGGTTAGATTTGTCACAATATTTTGGTTAGATTTGTCACAATTTTGGGTTAGATTTGTCACAATTTTTGGGTTTGATTTGTCACAAAATTTGGTTAATTTGTACAAAATTATGGATTAAATTTGTAGATGGAAACTTTAACGACCAATATGGAATTCCCAAGCTCGAGTTTCATTGTTTAAATTTGTTTGCTCACGGCTCGATTCGAAACTAGCTTCTGATTAATTTTTTGATGTTCAATCGAGTTCGATATACTATATCAGAATTTCTCAATTCAGGCTCGCTCGAGCTCGATTCGAGCTCGTTCGTTAAGTTATCAACCTTGAAACGAGCCATAGCTCGAGCTCGATTCGAGTTCGTTCGTTATAAATTCGTAAACAACCTTTAAACGACCGACCCGTTTCATGTGCTAATTCGAGCTCGTTTAAAAAAAGTAGACTCTTTATATAGTTTCGGCTCGACTAGTTTAGTTCATTTTTTTTGGATAATTTATGAATATAAAATTATGATTAACAGATGAATTCTAAAATTAGATTAAATTAGGTGAATCGTGAATAATTTATGAATTATTTTGTGACTTGTCCTAATTCTATTTTTTTATATATATTTATATTTCGGTTTCCAATAACTAATAAGGCATGACTATTATTTATTTAAATTTTAATTTATAATTAATAACCTCATAAACCACGAAAAATATATTTTAAAATAAAAAATCTAACTAAATATAATTAATGAACACATCAACTTACTAAATTCTCTGTTTTAAACAAAACTATACTAAACTCTATAGCAACATTCATATCAACATAATCTTAAACCATGAACCCTAAGTTATAATGTCATATCATATCAATATAACCATAATTCATAACTAAGTCTATAACGTGTTATTATCAAACTCTAATTCACTAAACTGTATAACGTGTTATAGTGAGACCCTAAAACAATATTTACATCTTAACAATCAACATTGTTAAGTTATAACGTTAATTCATATCCACGTAATCCTAAACCCTAAACTCTAAACCCGAAACTCGAAACACTAAACCTAGTAAGATGTAATGTCAATTCATATCAAATATAATACTAAGTTCATATACACTAATCTATAACATGTTATTATCAAACCCTATATCGCTATACTATATAACGTATTTTTGTGATATTGTCAATACATATCAACATAATCCTAAACCCTAAACCCTAAGACCCTAAGCTTTAAACCCTACACCCTAAACCCTAAAATTAGTAAGATATAATGTCAATTCAGATCTACATAATATTAAGTTCATAACACTAAGTCTATAACGTGTTATTGTCAAACCCTAATTCACTATACTATATCATTTGTTATGAACCCTAATTCATTGAACTTTATGATATGTTAGCATGCCAAATATGCAATAGATAATTTAAATATATCAACAAATCAAAAGCCCAACTATATATTGATCACGTCTAATTGTCTTGCTCGACAAAAAGTTCTTTTCTACACATAATCCAAATTTAGTGGTAAAAGTGTGATTCGTTCGATTAACCTTTATAGTAGTTAAATCATATTATTACAAATATGTTAATTAGCCTTAATTATATCAATGCGTTCATGAACATATATACGTACAATCTTGTTCACAAACCTATATAAACGAATCACTTCACAAACTCTTATCGAACATGTTCACGAATGTTACTAACGAGCTTGTTTGCGAACTCTTATCGAACATGTTCGCGAATATAGTTAACGAGCTTTTTTTTCACAACAACATGTTCACGAATCTGTTACACGAATATGTTCGCGAATATCATTAGAACTGTTCGTGATTATAAACGAGCTGTTCGCGAACTCGTTCATCGAACATGTTCGGAACAACGAGTTTTCACGAACCCAGGTTCAGCTGTTCGCTTAACGCGTTCGTTTAATAAAACGAGTCTGTTCGCGAACATAGGTGTGATGCTTCCGAACGAATTGTTCCAACAGATTTCCACCGAACCCCACTAGGCTTGGATTCGTTTAAAACACTGTTAGATTTCCGAACATTTTTTTGGTAACGAATTGTCACAAAATTTTGGGTTAGATTGCCACAATTTGGGTTAGATTTGTCACAAATTTTGTTAGATTTGTCACAAAATTTTGGGTTAGATTTGTCACAAAATTTTTGGGTTAGATTTGTCACAAAATTTTGGGTTAGATTTGTCACAAATTTTTGGGTTAGATTTGTCACAAAATTTTGGGTTAGATTTGTCACAATTTTTTGGGTTAGATTTGTCACAAAATTTTGGTTAGATTTGTCACAAATTTTTGGGTTAGATTTGTCACAATTTTTGGGTTAGATTTGTCACAAATTTTTTTGGTTAGATTTGTCACAAATTTTTGGGTTAGATTTGTCACAAATTTTTGGGTTAGATTTGTCACAATTTTTGGGTTAGATTTGTCACAAAATTTTGGGTTAGATTTGTCACAAAATTTTGGGTTAGATTTGTCACAAATTTTTTGGGTTAGATTTGTCACAATTTTTGGGTTAGATTTGTCACAAATTTTGGGTTAGATTTGTCACAATTTTTTGGGTTAGATTTGTCACAAATTTTGGTTAGATTTGTCACAAAATTTTGGGTTAGATTTGTCACAATTTTTTGGGTTAGATTTGTCACAATTTTTGGGTTAGATTTGTCACAAAATTTTGGGTTAGATTTGTCACAAATTTTGGGTTAGATTTGTCACAATTTTTTGGGTTAGATTTGTCACAATTTTTTGGGTTAGATTTGTCACAATTTTTGGGTTAGATTTGTCACAAAATTTTGGGTTAGATTTGTCACAAATTTTGGGTTAGATTTGTCACAAAATTTTGGGTTAGATTTGTCTCAAAATTTTGGGTTAGATTTGTCACAATTTTTGGGTTAGATTTGTCACAAAATTTTGGGTTAGATTTGTCACAAATTTTTGGGTTAGATTTGTCACAAATTTTGGGTTAGATTTGTCACAAAATTTTGGGTTAGATTTGTCACAAAATTTTGGGTTAGATTGTATGTAGATTGTCACAAATTTTGGGTTAGATTTGTCACAATTTTTGGGTTAGATTTGTCACAAAATTTTGGGTTAGATTTGGTCACAAATTTTTGGGTTAGATTTGTCACAAATTTTTGGGTTAGATTTGTCACAAAATTTTGGGTTAGATTTGTCACAATTTTGGGTTAGATTTGTCACAAAATTTTTGGGTTAGATTTGTCACAATTTTGGTTAGATTTGTCACAAATTTTTGGGTTAGATTTGTCACAAATTTTTGGGTTAGATTTGTCACAAAATTTTTGGGTTAGATTTGTCACAAAATTTTGGGTTAGATTTGTCACACAATTTTTGGGTTAGATTTGTCACAAAATTTTGGGTTAGATTTGTCACAATTTTTGGGTTAGATTTGTCACAAATTTTGGGTTAGATTTGTACAAATTTTGGGTTAGATTTGTCACAAAATTTTGGGTTAGATTTGTCACAAATTTTTGGGTTAGATTTGTCACAATTTTTTGGGTTAGATTTGCCTCAAAATTTTGGGTTAGATTTGTCTCAAAATTTTGGGTTAGATTTGTCACAAAATTTTGGGTTAGATTTGTCACAAAATTTGGGTTAGATTTTTCACAAAATTTGGGTTAGATTTGTCACAAAATTTTGGGTTAGATTTGTAACAAAATTTTGGGTTAGATTTGTCACAAAATTTTGGGTTAGATTTGTCACAAATTTTTGGGTTAGATTTGTCTCAAATTTTTGGGTTAGAATTGTCACAATTTTATGGGTTAGATTTGCCTCAAAATTTTGGGTTAGATTTGTCACAAAATTTTGGTTTAGATTTGTCACAAAATTTTGGGTTAGATTTGTAAAAAAAGGTGTATCCAAGTTCATGGGGAGTTTTGTTTGCTGTTGATTTTGTTTGGAAGCCAAACGTGGTTGGGAATATATTTCGGACATTTTACTACCATCCATGAGAATATTAGCCATTTTGACTTTTTCCAATTTTTCATAGGCTAACCATCACTGATATGGCCGAAAACTGAAAATTGCGGTATTATGGCTTAAATGCCTATATTTTCTCCAAACTTGGAAGCCAAACGTATTTGGACAGGTATTCCAAACAATTTACTATCATCCATCAAAATATTAACCATTTTGAGTTTTTTTCCAAATTTTCATTGGCAACCATCATTGAAATGGCCAAAAATTGAAAATTGTGGTATCAATGCTTAAATAGCTAGATTTTCTCCAAATTTGGAAGTCAAACATGATTGGCTATATGTTTCAGACATTTTACTATCATCCAGTAGAATATTAGCCATTTTGGGTTTTTTTCCAATTTTTCATAGGCTAACCATCACCGAAATGACCGAAAATTTTAAAATTGCGGTATTATGGCTAAAATGCATAGATTTTCTCCAAATTTGGAAGCCAAACGTGGTTGGTCATATATTTCAGACAGTTTACTATCATCCAGTAGTATATTAGCTATTTTGAGTTTTTTCCAATTTTTCATAGGCTAACCATAATTGAAATGGCCGAAAACTAAAAATTGCGGTATTATGGCTTAAATGCATAGATTTTCTCCAAATTTATAGGATAAACGTGGTTGAGAATATATTTCGGACATTTTACTACCATCCATGAGAATATTAGCCATTTTGACTTTTTCCAATTTTTCATAGGCTAACCATCACTGATATGGTCGAAAACTGAAAATTGCAGGATTATGGCTTAAATATCTAGATTTTCTCCAAATTTCGAGGCCAAACGTGATTGGGCATATATTTCATACATTTCACTAACACCGAGGAGAATATTAACCATTTTGATTTTTCCCCAATTTTTAACCATCACCGAAATGGCAAAAAGCTATATTAATACTAGAATAAACGAGCCAATTATTTGATTGCATGTCTAACTCTAATTAGAAATCAAATTAATACAGAAACCGAATTATATTCTTTTATTCATCAACAACCAAAAACATTATTTCTCTCGGTTGATTGCCACGATACAAAGCCAAAAAAAAAACAAGAACAAGTTGTGATTATGGCGGCGGCGATGCATGCATCTGCATGAAACAAAACAAAACACAGATTACCCACAAAGAAACCAAACTTCTAACGACATAAATGAATGAAATCAGTCTCTCAACAACTCGAGTTGTAATTGGGATTTAACAGTTCATGACACTCAGTACGTACCAGTTAGTGACGGTGGGGGCGGGGCAGCCAAGGGGAGGGAGGCCACATAGGGAAGGGAGTCGAGCAGTGATCTGGAGAGTGCTGCATAGACAGTCGTGCTGGACGGACTTCACCGCAGAGCAGCACTCGCTGCTCGGCGATGCAGCTCCAGGGACCACAAATGGCCCGCAGACGTTGAGGTTCCCTAGCTGGGTTGGGCACTCCTGCGCTGTTGCGGTGGCGACCAGCAGGAGGAGGAGGAGGACGGTGACGGAGGAGGAGGAAGAGGATGCCATTAAGGAATGTTTTGAGTTATTGAATTTGAATAGGTTGGAGGATTAGGGTTTTGGTATTGATTATTTATAGGGGGAGATTAGGAGGGTTTTTTTTTGCATGAGTTACCTACTTAATTGGTTATAATGCATGCAAGGATGATCATTTGTAGAAATGTAGGTGTATCATATGGGAATTGTGTTGAGATTTTAGCGTTTTCGAAATCGGTTGAACCGTAAATCACTCATCAGAATGATGGAGTGTAACGATGTAATTATGGTTTATGGCAAGTTTGAGCAGTTGAATCACATACTGTTTAGATTTTAAACTCACTGGTTTGATTGTTTCAGTATGAGTTATCTAAAAACTACATGACAATTAACTTGTAGGCGGTAGACTCTGTGGCCGTCCAAGTCAGCAAGTAACTAAATTCTCTAATGGTTATGGTTTACTGGTTGTTTTGTGTGTTCTTGTGACGGGTATTTGAGTTTAGCCACTAGATGGCTAGACAGGATATAAATAAGGTAGACTAACGGGTAATTACAGGTATCGGTTCTGGCTAAGGCCAGAGGTCGGGATAGGAGATAGTAGAGGATTACTGCCCCGCCATTAATAGGCTAGTAAAGAATTTCAGTGCTGGTGGTCTACCCCTGGATTACGCAATCCCCTAGGTAACAGGAAAGATAAAGACTCTGGTGGTTCCTTAGCGACCATACAAGGAAGTCCTTAGTGACCGAGATTTACTGGAACAATAAGTTAGGGGCTGCTGGCAATTCTAACGAATAACTTAGTGGATGTGATCTCTTACTGGTCATGGTAAGGATTTCCAGGTTCCATCTTTATGACGGGTATTCCAAAAAGCGTGTTTTTTAGCTTACGGGTTAGATACTCAGTGATTACTACTAATAACCATTCTCGAATGATTGGTGAAAACTATAAGACTATAATCCGGCTTACCACTAATACCATTAATTAGTAATACGGGCCTGACAAATACATTCAAATGGGCCCAACTAGGCCCATTGGGCCCAACACAGGCCCAAAGTCTCAGCTTATATTTCCAAATACGTTCTTCTGAATTTGCTGTTCTTCAATTCTCAGCTGCTTCAGAGTGCAGAAGTAATCAAACGAAGGATTAGGGTTCTTCGATTCGAATCAACAATGGCGGACGATGATTACAATGAAATGGACATGGGATACGAGGACGAGCCAGCTGAGCCCGAAATCGAGGTAAAATTCAAATTTGCTGATCATAAATATCGTTTCCGGATAATCGTGCGCATCAAATTTTTGTTGAACAGGAAGGAGCGGAACCAGTCGTTGAGAACGATAACAACGAGGATGTAACAGGGGAACCCATTGAAACTGACGACAGAGACGACGTGGAGCCGTCGGAGAGAGATCGGAAGACGTCCAAGTACATGACGAAGTACGAGCGTGCCAGGATTTTGGGGACTCGGGCTCTGCAGATCAGGTACCGAAGAGAGGCGTTATTAATGTGTTTGATTAGGGTTTCTGGTTTTGTTGTTGTTGGTGGGTGAATTGATTGTGGGGAGGGTTCTGTTTTGGCAGTATGAATGCTCCTGTGATGGTGGAATTGGAGGGTGAGACTGATCCATTGGAGGTAAGTGGCTGAAGAAGACTGTGTTTGATTCTTTGTTCAGAATTTTGGTGCAGAATCTGTTCTTATAGACAGAAGAATTCAGTAATGGTGTTTAGTCATATGTGTAATGAGAGTGGTAAGGTTCAAGGGTTTACGATTTAGGACAGAGTGTCCTGAATCAGTCCTGATCGTATCGAAAGAAACTTAGGTTGGAGCTAGGTAGAACTACTAAATGCTCATGATTTATAACTTGTTTCGTTACTCGGCAGTCGAGAAAAGGCTGAGACTTTTGTGTGTAGGGTAATGAGATGAGCAATGTCTAGAGAAGATGAGGGAAGTTAATGGATTTACGATTTAGGATCGAATGTGATCGAACCTAGGCCAAATAGTGGAGTCTGATCGTGTTTGAAAGAAACTTAGGTTGGATCCAGGCTGAACTACGAAATGTTCGCCGTTTATAACTACTTTCGTTACTCTGTATTACTCTGTACTCGAATAAAGGTCGAGACTTGGCACAGGGTAATGAGATGAGCAATATCTAGAGATGAAGATTGTTGATGGGTTAGGATTGAGGGAATGTGTCTCTTGTTAATAGCAGGGGCGATTTGATCATATTTCCGGATCGAATGTGATCGACCCCTGAGCTGAATACAGGAGTTTGATCATATTTGAAAGCAACTTAGGTCAGAACTAGCTAAAACAATTCGTGATTCATAACTAGTTTCATCACTCTGTAACTAGTTGCGAGAAAATTCGATCATTGTTATACTGTCTGTTCACCGGGTTTTGAACCCTAATCTCCATCATTTTCATTTCAGATCGCCATGAAGGAGCTTCGACAGAGAAAGATACCCTTCACCATCCGCCGATACCTACCAGATGGAAGGTGAGAATAATGAGATCAACTCTTGCACATTAGCCTTTTCGTTCATACCAGCTACGAATAATGAGATCTGATCTTGACGATTTTTTCCACCAGCTACGAAGAATGGGGAGTCGACGAGTTGATCGTCGAAGACTCGTGGAAGAGGCAGATTGGAGGGGACTAGTCCTTCTTCTTC
Organism: Linum lewisii; assembly: GCA_034768395.1. Classification (NCBI taxonomy): domain Eukaryota; kingdom Viridiplantae; phylum Streptophyta; class Magnoliopsida; order Malpighiales; family Linaceae; genus Linum; species Linum lewisii. The sequence goes on along the minus strand of CM068300.1, from coordinate 817,820 downwards.
TTCTTGCTTGTTTAGCAAGTAAGCTGCTTACTGAGGAAAACAGTTCTCTCTCCTATGATGTAATCTTGGCTTTTGACTGATTCAAAATTTTGACTTCTTGTTCAAACCGGTTTGTCGGTTTGGTTCTTAGTTTGACCGAATGGTTCGATCGGGTTTGGTGAATGTTCTTAGTGTTAGTTTTAAGTATATGGTTTCTTGTACTTCGTTTGGATAACTTAGGGTTTTGTTCATATGAATAAGTCACCCCAAATAATAGGCAAAACTTGGGGTGATTTATGATCACTTTAATAATGATTATTATTAAGAATGAAGTTTGATGATTTGTTGTTCAATAATCATGTTGTTAAGTACTCGGTTTTCGATCCGAGTCACCTACTTTAACCGATATTAAACAGACGTTTTGACGTGTATCTCGGGGAGAGGGTACTGAGAACGATAAGACGAGCGTATTGGTCAAGACGATACAAAGTGATTGGGAAACATTAATCAATGATTCTACATATGAGATTGCTCTTGCCTTCTATAGTGTCTCGGTATGCGCGCCATGGGTCCATGTGTCGACTTTGAATTGTTGACTACTCCCTTCATACTAGATCTCGGCCTTTGATACTTCTATTATCGTGATTTGCCTCTGCAGCTTTTTGACCGCTGCTCTTTCTTTTACAGTGTCTCAATATGCGAGCCATGGCGTCACATGTCGGCTTTCAAATAGAAACTCTCTTCATATTAAGCATTTGATACTTCTACTATCGTGATTTGCCTATGTAGCTATGAGTCAGACGTGTGTTGTCAGCATGACGCTTGAACCTGGCCGCTAGATTATGACTCATTTATCCCTACATCCTCGAAATTTGCCTCTGTAGCTATGAGTCTAACGTGTGTTAGCATGACACACGGTCCTAGTCGCTAGATTATGACCTGTCTATCCCTACATCCTCGAAACGTGTGAGGCAATAATTCTATTATCGTCCTATGACCTGAATATAAGATCGAAACGAAGAACCGGATAAACCGATATATTTTTCGAGATCTCAAGGAAGGTATACACCAAAGAATGAAGACATCTAGATGAATGATTACTACAAGAGAAACAAATTAATTAACAAAGTTAATTAATATATTAATTAAAGTTAATGAAATTCCAAGTTGGCTAATGTGTTCATAAGTAAGAAGACAAGACAAAACATTGTACAATTATTTGTGATGTTTTATTATCATACGTAATCATTTGCCTAATTAAACCAAAGGGACAACCCATCATTCGTTTCGAATCGGGCAAATCCCCCTAACCGAATTTCGGTTTGATTCGAATTCGAATAGTTAAAATATGTTTTTCACTCATTATAGGTTCGAAACTCGAATAATATTATAATAACCTCTCTAAATAGTCTTTCTCGTAGTAAAAAAAATGTAAACACGTTTGATGGGCCCTAGCCCAGTGGCCGATCGGACCCCTACGACCCAACTCAAGACTCCAAGACCAAATTTCAGGCCCAATCGTGGCCCGTGCTCGCCATTTTAGGCCCTAAGGTTCGAGCTTAGGTCTATCACAACCTTCTGTAGCTAGACGATTAGAATCGTACCTAAGTTGGGTCATCAATACACGGCCTGACCCAGATCTCGATGATCGATAATGACCCAACAACGTACCCTTTTAAGACATACGTTATCTCATAAACACGCTTAAGGCTCTACCATACACCTTCGGGGCACGCTCCCAATACTACTCTATCACACTCACTAAATACGTTATCCAATTCCATAACGTTTACTATCTTCTTATACGCCATGCGAAGCACTGAACGACGACTCCAATGCACTTAAAAAACCCGAGTTTCTCTCTCTCTCTAACCACCAACTCGATCCTCTAGATCGAACTTCTTATTAAATCGGCTAGACCAACTTAGCCCTTTTGATAACTTTTTGCTCGAATTTACCCTTTTGACCGGTTCGGTTTCGAATCAATACAATAATCAACCCAAAGTCTACCCATTTAAGCAAACAATACAGCTTACGTCAAAACATTGACCGACTTCAGAACTCCCATGACGAGGATGATGATAATCATAATATAATCAAATCAAATCGACTCAATTTCATCACTGTGAGCCAGAAATTTTCGCCGGCAAGCTGCTCAGCCGTCGCAATCGGCGGTGGCGTTGACGTTTTTATTCCGATGATTGAAATTTGAGCAACCACAGCTTTCCCCTTATTTATTGCTGTTCTTCTCCCGGGCAAAAAAGGTTTAAGCTTTCCACCTACTCCGCGCGCCAAATCTCTGCAATCTTTCAAATCGGGTGAAGGTACGATTGAAATTTCTTACTGGGTTTCAGTTTCCGATCTCATTAGCTTAGTGATTTGATCGGTTCCGATTTGGGGAGATCGGACGGAGATTAGGGTTGATGTGTTTTCAATTGCTGTGTTTTATACTTTTATTGCTTGTTTAGTGATTAGGGTTGATGATTCTTGGTGGGTTTTGGATTTGATAAGCTGGGTTTGGATTCAATTTGCTGCAGACTGGTTTCGAATTTGGAGCTTCGAGCTTAGAGTTTCGAAAATGGTGCAGATAAGGGAGAAGTGCAGCAGAGACTTTATGCAGTGGCTAGGAGTTGACATGTCAATCCAGGTTCTGATGCATTTAGACGATCCCTCCGATCTCGTTCGAATCTGTGCTGTTTCGAGCACCTGGCGTCAGTTCGGTGAGTTCTTTATCGATTGCGGAACTCTGTTTTGTTTCGATGATTTCGTCTGATCGAATTGAAATTCCTAACCTTGGACAGTGATTGAGCATTGCATATGCAAGAAGCTCCTGATGAGGAAGTTTCCAGGGATGGCTACTAACTCGAAACTTGTCGAGGAAGACAACCTGATTGATCCCGTGGATGTTAATGACGGTACGAGTTTCGAGTGTATGAAGAGGAATCATAGGGTTTATGCATTCTTAGCTTCTGGGCTTTCGCCTGTTCCGGTGAAGGAGTGCATCTCGGAGGCAATCTGTGCATCGAGCACGGACAATTACCCCGAGGAAACGATCCGGAACACGTTACAGGCGAGGGATAGAGTCGAGAATCGAGCTTCGTACTGGTCGAGTAAAGGGCAAGCTCGTGCCGATGTTCCTGAGAGATTGGTTTACAAGTTGGGTTCCAAGCTGTGTCTGGTTTCTGAAATCCATGTCCAGGCTTTCCAAGGTGAAAAAATGGTTGTTTTTTACTTCGTTTTTCGTAGAATTTTCGAGTTTAGATGATGATGATTGGAAGAATCTGGTCCTGTATCAGCTTACTTTCAGTATGGATTCCCTATATATTCGTCGAAGAGCGTTCGATTTAGGCTGGGTCGATCGAAGTTCCCGACAGAACTGGAGGATGATGCTGCTGTCATTTCGTTCGGGCATAAATCGCGAGACGACCATTTCGTATGGACTTATACTTCGCCAGAATTCCCAATGGCTCAGGTAATCTGGAAGGCTTACGATCAAGCTGCATTCTGCAGCTCTTTTCGGTATTTTACTAATACAGTCCGTTTTTAATTGTAGGAAAGCCGCTTACAGAAGTTCAAGTTGCCGGAACCGGTTCTCTGCATCGGAGGGATCCTGCAAATCGAGCTGCTCGGTAGAGTCCAGAGACAGGAAATCGATGGTCTTTATTACATATGGTTCGTGTTATTTCTGCTCGATTTCTTCACCTCGTTCGCTTTTAACGGTCTGTTGAATTTTAACAGTTTTTCGATCTTTGCAACGATTGCCAGTCTATCCAATGTGCAGGCTGTAGGGCAGCCGCTCGTGAGGCCGTTTGATGTGGAACTGACCGATGCCACGGGGGAATGCACGTTGAACTACCTCCAGGAGAGGGAAAGCGGCGAGCTCGCCAGTGCGTCGCTTCGTGGGAAGAGACTAGCGGCTTCTCTGCTTCGTACTTTCGTCGTTAGGTTGCTGCGAAGGGAAGGACGGGATCGGAGTAATGCATCGGACCAAGGTAATGCTTGATCTCGTAATCCTCGAGCCGTGGATCAGAGTAACAATGCAGATGATGAACTGAACATCATCTGCATTGTTGTGGCATCTGTTATGTCCGATGCCGATCGTTTGTACAACTTGCACTAGTGTTTGTAATATACTATTGAAATTATTTCGAGAACTGAATCGAAAACGAACAAAGCTAACCTGAAAGGGTTTACATTGAAATAAAACAAATCGCGATACGAATCGTTTTCGGTTATCAGTTATGATCGAAGCCATAGCCATAGCAATTGGGATCAGACCGTAAAGTTGACGAGCTTTCCAATCGCGCCTATTCTGCAGTTCTTCCCGATAGTTTACTAATGCAGAAGTTCAAGTTACCAGAACCAGTTCTCTGCATCAGAGGGATTCTGCAACTCAACAGAGTCCAGAGACGAGAAATCGACGATCCATATTACATTTGGTGTGCACAGTTTGAGCTCGATTCTGCACTCATCTTTAACGGTCGCATGCCAATATAATACCCGGTATCATGAGACCAGACACAAACACCAGACCGGACACACAAAAAAAAACTCGTACACAACCCTAGACTACACAAGTCCGCATTAGGGTTCTAGTTTCAACCAAAGCACGTTACAATCACGAGACAGACAATCACGAGACCAGACACAAACACGAGACCGAACAGAAACACGAAATTGCGCAGTAGGAATCTAAACCAACCTACTAAAGACACAAAGTTCAAAGCAAAGCAGAGGCTATCCTGTACAGAAATATGCAATGGTCAAGGCAAAAACAAAGGAACTCTCCTTCAATAGAGAAAAACTCAAAATGCCCTATAAAAAAGCTAAAAGGGAGCACCTTTATCACAGTTAGGGTTAAGCTTTCCAACCGTAGTCAAAGTCGCTGTTAAAAAAGTCAGTATCCGTAAACTCGCTCGGAATATCCTGCATATCATCGTGCAGGTCCTGTGGCAGATGATCCGACACCACTGCCGCTGCCTTATGATTATGATTATACTCGCTGGTGGTGCCGCCACCGCCGCCTGCTGCAGAGGAATCGCTGGTTTCTGGACCGGCGGCAGGAGCAGGAGGTGGAGCGGACTTGAAGCTGTTGCTCCGGCTCGGTGCAGAAGGTGGTCCATTAACGCCTCCAGACATTGTCGGGGCAGCTGCCGATTTGTTGTTGCTTACACCGTTCCTTCCAGCACCACCGTTTGGTGCTGACATCGACGGCTGGTTGTGGTTGTTTCCGCCTCCCCGGTTGCTGTTACTCGACATCTCTTGCAGGAGCTGCTGCATCATCTGCTGTTGCAAGGCCTGGTTACCGCCTTGTTGTAGTAAGCCATTTGAGCTCGAGGAACGGTGCTGCATCTGCATCTGCGGATGCTGCTGGTGGTTCTGCTGAGGAGGTAGGTGCGGGCTAGAGTACCCTCTTCCTCGTAAGTTCTGCACGGATCCCGGTGCATACGAGGCAGCAGCACCAGCGCCAGGTCCTTGGAAGCTCGGAGATGGACTTCGTCGAGAGTTGTTGAAGGATGATGTTGGCTGCTGTTGTTGCTGGTGTTGCTGCTCCTGTTGGTGTGAGCTAGAATTCGAGTTCATGGAGTTTTGCCTCGAGAGAAGAGTTTGGTAGTTCGAAAGCGCCATTGCAGTCTGAGCCGGACCATTTAAAGCTCCTCGATTAGCCAATTGACCGTTATTATTATTGTTGTTGTTGTTGCTGTTCATGGCGTTGTTTATTCCAGGATACAATGCCATCAGCTTATTGAGGGTGTTCCGATCCGACGGCAGACCCTGAGCGTTTGCCAGCTGCTCCATCTCTTGCATCTTCTGCATCTGGAGCTGCTTAGCGGTATCGGTATGTCGAGGGTAGTTTTTTAGGCTATCTGCAAAAAAAAAGATTCCATAATTAGTTCATAGTGAAATCTTCACCTTCCATGGATTACTGAATCAGTCCAGAATCAAGAACAGTTACCTATAGGACCAGATTTTTGGTCTCCGCAGAAGTCGATCAAATCCTTCATGCTATTGACAACCTCAGAGATCTGTCACCGAGAAAAATATACAGAAAGGCGACTGTAAGTGAACCATTTGATAATCGAACAATGAGATTTGCAGCACGAAAAAATAAATCACCTGCAAACATCTAACGTATCGTTTGGAGAATCCCAAATCGTTCAACGACTGCAACTCCAAACTCTTAGCAAGCTGGCGACCAGCATTCACAACCCTAAAAGGCAAGGAAAGATTGCTTAGTATTTCGATCTCCATTGTTTCAAGTTGGCAAAACAAGATTTGATAATTCGAGTTACTCCAAACTTTGTGGCAGATAAGAACAAAACAAACAGTAAGCAACAAATATTCAACACCTTCCACGTTATTGCTTAGTCGACTTACAAATTGCTATTATCTTGGAGATCTTTCTGCGAAACGCCATCAGGTCCACTTTCAGAAATTGTGCTCTGGCATTTCTGTGCAACCTGTACTAGCTGATTTACCTGTGTTCAAATAGCCATGAAGTTTTTAAGTAATCTTCAAATAAGGGACGAAACAAAAGAACATCATTCACACTAGAAAATAGTACCTGAGGAGCAACAACCCTTCGAGGAAGCAGTTCTTCATGGCGTCGTACACAGAAGTCCCACGATAAGATCTGAAATTCACAGAGGTTTTGTTTACACTTTTGCAAATGAAAATTCCAATATGTACATGTATAAATAGAATGTGCTCTGTTTACCTTCAAATCATGGGTGAATATGACGCGGAGCTGGCCCTCCCGAACAACCCGAAGCTGCTCATACACACTCTCTTGAACTGTTTTCCCATACTCCAGCATGAGTAATCCATTAGGCAATCTAGATTCGCGGGGCAAGTCGAAAAACAAAAGCTCATCTATGACACCGCTCCCAAACTTGATCTCATTTAGCCGTGGTAGCACATCGTAAGTTGCCTCTGCAGCACAGCACAAAGATTATATTCAGGAAAACCAAGCCCTACGCTATCAAGATGCTCAAATTTGCAATATTCACTTACCGAATCCTCTTCCAGACTTAGAACCACAGATGTCACACTGCCACGCCTCCTAATACACCACAAGAAAAGACGGTTCCAAATGAGAAATAGAACAATAACAAATTTCACAGTCTTATTTAACAGCATAAAGAATGTTAAGACTGTCAGGCAGGAAAAATTGGATATTTGATGAACTGAATCACACCAACATCATACATCAAGAACAATGAAAAGAACTAACCATTGCTGCTTGGGGAAATACACCAAGGGCATGATGCCCAACATTTTCGTATAATGATAAACACCATCGTTTCTTTGCCCGAGGAGCATAGTACTCAGCCACGAATTTTCTCCAGTAGGCAATAGTATTCTCCTGCCAAAAGCAAGAAGTGATTAAATATGTAAATTTCTACGTACATTATGGTCAGCATTACAAGCAATACCCATGACCCAGGTTGTCCTTGGATCAAATTTCAGCAATGAATAAGACAAAGTGAAACACCTAATACTTGCTGTTAAAACAACAGGGATACAAGTATGATAAGATCTGTTGTATATCTAAGACGATGAGAGAGATAAATACTTACAGCTGGCCTCTGTCGTTGATGATAAAGGTACTGCATCATCCGTCGGGCACATACACCATTGTCAAAGGGACGCTTCACAGAGTTAGGAGCTGGCTGCATAGCCTGTTGCTGCATTTGCTGCCTCATCTGAAGCTGCTGCTGTTGCTGAAAATGAGCTCTTTGCAATGGTGGCATAGACTGAAGAATTTGTTGTTGTTGCCTCAGTCTCTGCTGCTGAAGGAGACTTTGTAGCTGTGGATTATGGGCTTGAAACTGCATAGTGTCCTGCCTCTGTAGCAGCTGCTGCAACACTTGCTGCTGCAGAATGTCTTCCTGCTTTATATCTAGCCGGGGCTTCTTCTGCACCTGTGATAAGTTAGGGTCCTGAAGATACGATCCGGGAGCATTTACACCCATGTTAAGCGGACCTTGCCCAGTTTGTCCCGTGGGCAAAGATGTAGCACTCGAAGCCCCTCGTTGTTGCAGCTGACTGTGATGGATCTGCTGTGCATTAGACTCTTGGTGATTCCCTTGCTGCACAACCGAAGAACCATCGACAGCTGAATTGCCGGAGATGCTTATGTTATTAGACGTAAAAGACATGGGCGAAGCCGGCATACGCGGATCCGTATTAATGCTGGCACTTCTCAGCAGACGAGGGCCTCCAGAGAACGCCGAATTCGCATCAGTGACAACGGAACTCGCACCAACACTCGGCCCTGAATTAGCAACACTGTTCAAAACTGAATTGTTCATGTCCCCGGATACCGGACCCAGGTTGTGATGTCCAGTTCTTTGAATCGAACTGGACGAGTTCCCAAACGACGTGCTCAAGTGCGAGTTAGCTACAGCCTGGGAGTGGCCATCCCCCTGAAAGAAAATTCCAGAACTTGAGGACGATTGGGCTAACCCTCCAGTCACACGAGACGGTGCCATTGAAGGCACCCCCCTTTCGTGGCTGGAGTCTAAGTAACTCTCCAGAGCTAAAGCCTGAAATATGTTCAATCAACCCAATATATCATATAAACACACGACACCCCCCCTAATTACACACAATTTCCAAACTCAACACACACGCATCAGAATCACTGCTTACTGCTACTGATTGACTGCGTTTGGATAAAAAACAAAGCACCAATTTCTTTAAGAGAACAGATCTAACTTCTAACCAAACTGGACAAAACGAAAGCCATTTTCAGCTCCAATAACAGAAAACCCTAATCTTCCAAACAGCTAAGTTTATCAAATCAAATCAAATCCCCTCCACCTAATGACAACTCCCCGCAATCAAAATCGAACAGCTCTATTAACTACGACATCAATCAAACTCACTCCTCCAGCTAAATCACACAGCATTCCCCCCCCCCCCTTTCCAAACCTAATTCAGCACTCGCGATTGCCAGATTCCAAACGGAAACCAATCACAAGCAAAACAAATTGAACAGAATCAGACCATTGCACTGCAAAGAAGACACGATCAATACAGAAGAACTAAACAAAGAATCAAGTAACTGTTCCCGACATGTAATCAAATCGGAAGCTATGAAGTATGAACTCGAACTAACCTTTAGGGGAAACTGAAACAAAAGCTTGAGCTTAGGGGAGGCAGACAATTGAATCGAAGAAACCGTTGTTAATTACTCTGTAAGGAGGGAAATAAAAATCCCCAAATTATCGAAAGAGAAAATCGGAAGAAGAAAGGAAGAAAGGAAGAATCCCTGAAAATCAGAAGAACTCTGAGAGAGAGAAGGAGAAGAGAGAGGAGAGAGAAAAGTGTTTATATACTGTGGGATATGACCGGCTGCATCGGTGACCAGCCGTTTAGTTTACGGGCTGTATCCGGTGGAGGTCGACGGGCACGTGTCGAATAGGACGACGATGACGTAGACGTTGTTGGATCGTGCGGTTGGCGAGGAAGGATCAGGGTGGTGACGTGGCGGAAGATCAATGGCTGTGGATAAAGGTCGGTGGGGACATGATGAGAGAGAAAGGATTGGGTTTTGTTCTTTCGGTGTGTTTGGGCTTGGGCTTAGGTTTATGGGCTGAACACAGTAAGCCCAATATTCAGGGTTTGAAATCGGTTTGAAAATCAAACCGATAACGGTTCGAGTAAACCGGCACTCGATACTCATTTCGAGTGCTTGAGTAATGGGTAGTGAGTATCCTAATCGTTACCCTGCTATTTTTCGATTGCGATTTTCCCTCTTTCTTGACCTATTATTGAGATCGTTACCTCGATCGAGTTCGATTCGGGGTTGGGGTAAACCCAATTCTCGTAGCCCTAATTTTTGGCCTTATAATCGAGTATCAATTTACGCTACCTCTCGTGACGATACTTTAGTTCTTGGAATGGACACATTCATGCTTTTTCAGGGTTCGATAACGGCTCGAACACCAAGCCGTAACGATCTCAATAAAGGATGAAATCACTTTCTCAGGTAAACGGGTATTCGATACTCAATTCGAGTAAACCGACACTCGGTACTCATTTTGTGTGCCTGAGTAACAAGTATTGAGTACCCTAATCGTTACCCCGCTATATGTCGTGAAGAAGGTCTAGATAGGGTTGAGAACGGCGGATTTGGCAGAAGAATTTCTGTATATTCAGAATGCAACAGAAATTGCTGTTTATATACAAACCTACCTAGCTAAAAGACAAATAACGATTCTAACAAACTTCCTAAAATGTACAAGCTAGGTGGCAGCCGGCTATTAGCCCTGTTCTACCGCTATCTACAAAAAAAAAAGCCATTATACACTGCGGCAGCGTTTTGTCTGTGCAACGAACCACGCTCGGCATCACTTAGTCACTAGGACTTGCATTCTCAGCATCAAAGCATGGCGTTGAAGGGTCCCGTTGCTGCTCTTGGTGTTCTAACATGTCGATCGCGATTCTTCCTCTTTCTTGACCTATTACAGAGATCCTTCCCTCGATCAAGTTCGAGTCGAGGTTTTCTCGTAACCCTAATTTCCGACCTTATAATTTCCGACCTTATAATCGAGTATCAATTTACGCGACATTTCGTGACGAGATTAGTATACATTCATGCTTCTCAAAGTCAAAAAAAGTCAACATTGACCCTCGCAGTCGAGTCCAACTGGTAAGAGCGTGAATCGAACATGTCCAAGGTCTCAACTTTAAACCACCCGCCTTATTTTAAACGAAAACTTACGAATCGAATCGAAACGAATTATACTATCCAGCTACCTCCCCTCGAAAGTCGATCAACTATGACCCGAAACGCACCACGATCAGGGCTTCAGAGTTCGTCGAATCCGTCTTCGTCAGCTCCTCCGTCTAGCCTCTGAAACTCTCTTCTCCAAGTCTCCTTCTGCAACAAAGAGAAACCAAAAAATCACCATATGAACAAGAAAAAAAGGGAATCATCATATGATGAAGAGACGGACTTGATCCTCCGAAAACCGCAACTGTTCCGCAACAAACAGGATGTTCCTCTGGCTACCCGGTGCGATCTCCTTCCCCAAACTTTTCGCAACTTCGTCGTAGCTAATCGTTTCGACCTTGAACTCTTTGCTCATGAACAGCTTGTTCATCCATTTGTTCATGCTTGGCTGCACCAAGCAAGACAAGACAATGCAGGTTAAAAATCAGCATTACTTGTTAACCAAGGAAGTTCATTTCATTCGAAACCGTAAGCAGACCTTAGCGGATCCTCCGATTTCTGTTTCGGAGAGCCATGCAGGGAGTTCGCCGATGAACGAACTCCCTTCCATGGCTAAGCAACTAGCAATGGAAAGAATGTGTTCAAAGCTGGCTAGAGTCATGATTGGCAGCCCCTGCAATGCCCATATACTCGACAGGTTACCGTTGAATCCCTTAGCTCGAAGAACTGCCTCGATATCGGGGGACTCCATCGGTACGTGCACGTGCAAGCAACGCCTCGGGATTTTCGCTCCAACACCTGTGGTTATAAATGTCTGCTATCATCAAGACAAATGCAGGTAGGGTTTGTTCAATCCGAGATTCATTTTCGATATCGACCATGTACCTTGAAGCTTCTGGGCCGAGGATTTGTAGATCCTTTCGGGGATATGTCGAAGATCATCGTCGAAGATGGCCAGTTTAGTCGATATGGCCGAGTGTCCATTCCATCTGTTAACAGAACAACCTACAAGAACAATGAACACACAGTACAGTACAGTGCATTGCCTGATTTCGATTTCGAAGCAAAGAAATTTCGAGATAAGAACCTGCTTAAGGCCATCGATATGATGAACGGTGCGAAGCAACTTATCGTCGACGAACTTGGTTGCGACGCAGTAAGGATGAGGGTTCTTCTTCAAGACCATCTGCATGTTAGGGTCAACAAAGCAACCAGCATATGGATCAACCAGTAATGGCTCTGCAAATTCGCAAAACAAACCATCACAGAGATTAAAGAAACCAACTTTCACAGAGTAATCATCATCAATAGTCTACATTAACATGAACCCGCATTGAATCCGGGTAAAATTCTCGAAAACCATGGCATGAATCGGGAAATAACAGATTGCATTCAAAGTGTTCGATGAAATGCCTGAAAGAGGAAACCAAGCAAGAACTAGCAATCCACGAAATTCGCAGAAATTACGAGCAAGACTAATCTAGATTCACATGGATCATCATTCGGATCCAGACAATTCTCAAAACCATGGCGAGAAACAGAAGCTAACGGATTGCATCCCAGGTGTTCGACGAAATGCATGAAAGAACAAGAGAAAGCGAATTCAGAATTACCAACCTGGCCGATGGGTCTCCTGGAAACGAAGGGAAGCAGCGTTCATGGCGGATTGAAACAACGGGTCAATCTCGGAACTGAGTTTCGCTGTAGCTCTCAACCCATGATGATTGTGCCGGATTCTTGGAGCGGAGAACGGCGGGAAACCGACGGAGATCGAGCGAATCGAGACTATGTGTGCCATGGACTATAGAGATTCCATAACATCCACGAGATGATGAATCATGGCGCGCAGATTGATCAACTGAAACAAACTGTCAGGATCAGGATCAGTAGAGTGTATATACACTGTGAATTGTTCGGAAGAAGATGAAAACAGAATGAATTCAATTCTCAGTTTCTCTGTGAGATTCCCAATTAAAGATTGGGTTTTTTGTCGATAGATTAGTTCATTTGATAAAAAAAATGTGTTCTTCAATCAAGATGTGGTTGTAAGATTTCAGATTTGAGTGACCAATCTTGCCCGATCCAAACCGAACTTGTGACTCGAGTTGATTGAAGGTTAACCGGATCATCTGTTTCGCGCCGGTTTTGTGAGTATGATTTAAATTACAGAGTTTACACGTGTACTTTCTTATCTGTGTTGCTAAAGGAGTGGGGGAGGAAGGTTGACACCGAATCTCTTGGCTTCGTGTCCAAGTGATCTGGACACGACAACACGTGTGAGAACTCTAGACCTTGATATCTTCTTAGGCCGATTGAGGCTCGTCATTGGCTTCATCGTCTCCCCCTGAAGTCTTTGATACTCGTGAAAAAAAACAACTTTCATTCCCGTCTAGATAATCATCTATGTAATAACTATTAATTAAGCTCGAATTATTGGTTGCAACACCGATCTGGTCCAACGGTGGTTAATACATTGTACTTAATAATAAAAAAAAAAATTCAATGAACTTAATTTTCTCATATATATTATATATAATTAGTAGGAAAATTAGTCATAATTAGAGAATAATTAGTAAGTTGCACCATCTTAATCAAATCCACACCTGCAAAAGATTTCATGACCCCTCAAATTATCCCAAATTTCAATTATTATTTTTTACTAATTGATTAAGAACAAATTAATTAATTAATTAATTCATCATCCAAAAAATATTAATTAATTTGGTACTAGGTGTTATATGTAGCATCAAAATTCAAAGCTATTATTTGACCATTATATATTTTAATATTTTTTATTTATTTACATTTGACCAGTTGGTTTTCGAAAATGCATTGCAATGTTGACACGTGATTAGCAATTTTTTTTACGGTAAATTCTTGTCATCAATAGGTTAAATCAAAAAAAAAAACGTCTGAAAGAGCAATTTACAACCAAACATTTTCCACAAGGAAGCTGTCATAATAAAATGATGCTAGCTATTGCATGAGCTCCTAATAATCGACCAAGCGAGCCAAGCTTTGTAAGATCCTCTGTCTCCAGCCTCACCCTATTTAGCCACCGACTAATCAACTAACCGATCAAAATAGGTTAACCATTGGTCGACTAATTTTGGGGTTGGTCAGTTAGTCATTGGTTCAGAAAGTGGAAGGAAGTAGGCTACCGGTCAAATCATGGCCAATCGCCAGTTAACCAAATTTGACCGACTCATCCTCTATATCGTATTATGATAGTGAATTTTTGCTAAAATTGTAAATTAATTCGGTCCAAATAGGTTAACTCGGTTAGATTCGAGATTAACCGGTCCAAACACTCAAGCCATAATGGGCCCACCCAAACATCACTTCACGCGGTAAACCCAAAAACCAAAGCCCATTCAAAGGCCTTTTCTTTTAAACTGTTTTTACCTTTTTACCACCCACCACACGTGCGGGGTCCACACGCTTGTCGGTGGCGACAAAACAACGAAGGTAAATTAAAAAACAGTAAAACAGTAAAAAGTAAAAAAGTGAAGCACAGATCACGAGACACGTGGACAGACAGGGACCTAGATTCTCTTGCGCTGAATTTGACGCCACAGGTGCTCGACACGTGGATTTTTACTGTGCTAGGTAAATTACAAGGTTCTAGAAAACTAATTATTAATTTCAATTTTTTAGTGATGAAAAGGTTAAAAAAAAAACTAACCTTTATTTTGATTAGTGAGTTAATAGTATCGAAGAGATGATCGAGTCGAAATTAGGGATGGAGAACGGGGCAGCTTCGAGTATCCAGACTCGAACTTCGCAGGTACTCGAACTTGTGAACTACTTGATTTAGTCATGAATCTTAACATGTTAAGGTATTTCGGGTACGAGATACCCAATTCCTCGAACGGGTCGTTTAGGTGCGGGTTTATGTATCCTTTTAATCCGAAAAAATTGTATCCATTGTTATGTGCATCAACATTGTAAATTCACAAATTTTTTGTTCAAGACTAAGTCTAGTGAGTTGGATCGATTTAAGTTTAGATTCGAATTAGTTTAAACTCAGTTTTAAATCATATTTTTTATGACATGTCAACGGCAGGAGCAGGGGCGGATCCATGATGGATCAAGACACTGGGCCATTTCATATGTACTGGGCTTTTTAAAAAAAATCACTGGGCAGTCTACTTATACATACAAAAATATACATAGTTTTGTAGCTTTAGACCCGAGAGTGGGGTGGGTCGTGGCCCGGGGAACCCCACCCCCAGATCCGCCCCTGGGCAGGAGCGACTCTATGATGGATCAAGACACTGGGTCATTTCATATATACTGGGCTCAATCTAAAAAATCACTGGTCCAGTCCACTTACACATACAAAAATATACACAATTTCGTAGTTGTAGACCTGGGAGTGGGGTGGACCGCGGCCTGGGGAACCCCACCCCCAGATCCGCCCCCTAGTCAACGATGACGTGACAAAATGGCGCGAAAAAGTACATCGCTAGTGTCAGTAGGACTACTCCGTAACTCATTTCATAATCATGTGACTACTCTGCTACAGATTGAAATTTTATGATGACTTTGTAACCCGACCTATAGTTTCATCCTTTCAGTACGTATTAAGTATTTGACCTCAATGAATTTTTTACTGTTAAAAAACCCTACAAAAGGTAAAAATATCTCCAAATAAAAACCCTAAAAAGACAATAAAACAGTAATAAACTTTTTTACTTTTATTACCCACTATTTTGTGTAGGCAAAAGACTGAACAAGTTCAAAGGCTGAAGCTTTTGTCTTTTGTTGGTACTATGCTAGAATAGGTCATGTGTGGTTTATGTGATGTAGGGCTAGATTAGGTTGGGTTAGGTTCGGGTTGGTGTCGGGTTCACTCGAGTTGGGCAAGTAGTCGATTTTAAGGTATCGTGAGTAGTGGTGGGACGGAGTAGCGAGTGTCCACACTGGGTCTGGGTAGAAGGTCTTCGTAACATCATAGACTAGTATGTCATCATGTCATGTTTTGAATGAGTTTTGGAAAAAATTGTGTCCAGACTGTGGCAGTACATAGATAACTGGAATGTCAGGGAATTATTTGTGTGCGCTCGGTAGCAAATAAGCGATGGACTATGTCTAAAGCGGATAATATCTTGTGGAAAGAGGCTGGGTGTTACAGTGTTGAGGCTCAACCTCTTTTTAGACACGGGTTTTTAAAGATGTTATAATGTTTAGTGTATTTATGAGATCAACCACAATTATCGAGTTGGGTTGGGTGGGTGTTGGGGGGCGGGGGGTTGTCAGTCATAATCACAGTGATAATTTTCGACGTCAATGTCAAGATCAAAGTCTTGATTGTGATCAAGATCGAGTTTAGAGTCTTTGTCTAGATAAAGTTTTAATCTTGCAGATAATACTACGAGAAGACGAAGATTGGAACGTGTGATCATAAAGGTTTCACAATTAACGACACTTCAAACTCTAAAACTCTTCCACTATTAAGGAACCAATCAAACCACGAGCCGATAAAATATCAAAATCGATCAAGGGAACGAACCACAACCCGAGACCGGTCAATTAATTTATTTATTTTTCTTGTAATTTAATTAAATATTTATTTGTAATTAATATATTTGGCATTTAAGAACCAAACCACTAGAGAAGGCCACTAGCTAGACTGAATCAACCCACTCTGTCTTGATATTGACTTCACATTTCTTAGTAATTATCAATTCTTTAATGACCATGGACCAACCACTCTATGGTTCAATTGACACATCAATGAGTTAAATTTCGGGTTGAGATACGAGTTCTCGTACTGGACACTTGTCCTGTTCGAAAAAACGGGTTATGATTTGTGGGTTGTTTAAGTTTTTCAAATTTGAAAGATTAACACGAAAAGAGTTTGAACGAGGTAATTGACTCATTCACACTTGTCTCGTGAAAATGACCACAGAGCCCCTGAAATTTGATATCATAGCCTCGGGTAGTCAATATCGTACAACAAACAACAAACCTAAAAAGCAACAAAGATACCACGCCTAATAACAGTCTTGGTTGTCGCTATAGGATGCCTTAGCAGCAGCCACAAAGACACTACTCGACTAGCCGGTGCTAAAGGCAGCCTAATGGCGACCAATATGGCCACTGTTGGACTGAAAATTAGCCCGACAACAACAACGGTTGTAGAGGTTGTCATTATACGAGTGTTGTTAAAACACTAATTTTCTTGTAGTGATAAGTTTTACCAGGTTGGATAGGAGGCCATACCAGACCGACTTAATGATTTTGATTTTGGTCAGTATGAAACCATGGTTTTAAATAGCCGTCGATTTTAACAAGATTTAACCCAAATCTCACGAACGGTCTAATCAATTCAATCAACATGTCTTATATGTTTTCTTAATCACTAATCAACTAGAACTTACCCTAATCCTTGATTAGCATGGCTATTAGGACCGCCGAAACGTCGTCGTCCTGAGTGGTTGGCGAGTTAAAATAAATAAAAGGGATAATAGCACTTTGCCCCCTATACTTTTACAACTTAACAAACAGCCCCCTATACTATAAATTGATTTTTTTTACCCCTCATACTTTAACCACTTTGCCGTTTAGGTCCTTCCATTTCGACTTTCATCTTCATAACGTTAATTGGTGCGCATTCAGTACACCACCTTAGCTTCAATAACCATGTATTAGCTTACTAAGCGTTTTTTAATCGAGAACATAAGTATATATAATTAGATGAGATGAAATCGATGAAAAAAACCGTGTGTTTTTAAAATCCTTCGTATTTCACCATATTCTTGGCAACACCTCCCAAATTATATCTCCCTGCCCAACTCTTCGTCTGCTACCTCGATATCTCTCTCTGTGGGTGTGCAGATTTAATATTAAGAAGACGATAGTTGGAATGGAATGACCTAAACGGCAAAGTGGTCAAAGTATAAGGGGGTAAAAGGAGCGATTTATAGTATAGGGGACTATTTGTTAAATTGCCAAAGTAGAAAGGGACCCACCAGCGTTTTACCAAAACAACACACTACCAACTGGCAAACTTTACATCAGCCGAACTCGCCACATTTGACCGCCACGTGTACACATTCCTCCTTATTTTTCGCAACCACCACGCCCTCCATTTTCTCTCTCCTACACGTGTCAATTCACCATTGGCACACCTCCTCGACACGTTAATCTCATCCATCGCTTAACTTTCATCCAAAAATTTTACTTATACGATGACGTTATGATCATCATATCATTAGCTCGAGATAACGTTTTTCAGGTCCGAAGGGATCTAGTGCCCAACTACTGACTCCTCCTGAAACTGCGTTATTGAGGAGACCGGATTGGCTGTTAATGTCCTTCGTCGTAATCTCACAAAATGTAATGCCATAAACAGACATATAGTACGCGGGACTCATAAGTCAAACTTCGAGTCAAGAACACAGAACCTTATTCTCAAAACGATTCGTCGATTCCCAATAGAGCATCATGACACCAATCACAACCGATTCAACTAGCGTAGAGAAAACAAGAGTTTAAAAAAAAAATTAACATCAAAACTCGTAATTTCTCAACATTTTCATCAAATCTCAGGAAATCGTGACCGCAAAAACTCGTATTTTCTCCATTGAATTTAATAAATATAGTAGATAAGGCTAATAATAATTAACCAATAATACACTTCCCTTACCTAAATAATATTTTCCCCAAAATTAAAATAATTACAAAATAAATAATAAATAAAAAGAAATATACCATAATTAATTAATTAATTTAATATATAGCTCTTCACAAGTCAGAACAAAGGAACAGCTCAGTTTAGCCGACCACTCATTTCTTTTTTTTAATTTTT
Source organism: Linum lewisii (assembly GCA_034768395.1). Classification (NCBI taxonomy): domain Eukaryota; kingdom Viridiplantae; phylum Streptophyta; class Magnoliopsida; order Malpighiales; family Linaceae; genus Linum; species Linum lewisii. Next base: position 799,341 of record CM068300.1, on the reverse strand, counting down.
AATATTTTCAATTTTTCCTTCTTCTTCCTCTCAAAAGATCCGTCGATTCTCCAGCTGTTTCCGCAGCTGGGTTTTCTTCTCCGGCGAGAAAAAACGGTTCTTTGTGCTCTCCGCAATCTTCTCCGGCGAGAAAAAACTGAAAAAAAAAAAAAGATTCAGTTTTTTTCCCCACTTGTTGACCGCCGTTGACCAGAAAAAGGCGGTTACAGAGCTTCAGGATAATTCTACGCGTGGAGGATTTTTCCTGGGATTTCGTGGAATGCTTAGGAAGAAGATTCACAGATCGATTTAATTAAAATTCCCTCTGATTTTTCTCGAGATCTGAAGCAGAATGATGAGAATGAAGACTGACGGCGGCGGGGGCGACGCCGCCGGAGCAGAGTGGGAGCTCCGGCCGAGTGGAATGCTGGTGCAGAAGCGGAACCCGGATTCCGATCACCGGTCAATTCCTCCACCGACAATCCGGGTCCGGGTCAAGTTCGGGTCAACGTATCACCAAATCAACATCAGCTCGGAAGCTACGTTTGGTTAGAACCCAGAAATTCAAATTCGCTGCTCTGAATTACTTACCCATTTGCTGTTTTTCGATCGATTTCTGGAGAATTTGGGGGTTGAAGTTTGAATCATTTGTTGCAGGTGAGCTGAAGAAGATGTTGACGGGACCAACGGGGCTGCACCATCAAGATCAGAAGCTGATGTACAAGGACAAAGAGAGGGATTCGAAGGCGTTTCTGGATGTAGCTGGAGTGAAAGATAAGTCGAAAATGGTGGTTGTTGAGGATCCGATTAGGCAGGAGAAGAGGTTTCTGGAGATGAGGAAGAATGCTACTATGGAGAAGGCTTCGAAAACGATTTCGCAGATTAGCTTGGAAGTTGATCGGCTTGCTGGAAGGGTAAACAGATTGTTTGATTGATTGATTGACTCATTGATTCGAATTCGATCGAAAAATGCAGTAGATATTACTATAGTTATAGTCTAGATTCTGCATTTAGGTTGTACAGTTCGATCTTTTTCGTCTATTATTGCTGACAGATTGATTAACTTGCTAATGAGGATGCTGTGGCAATCTTCGAACTCGATGTTTCGGGGTTTGCAACAGCATAGTCTAGGTTCTGATGCTGGTGCACTGTAGTCATGATCGGTGAATGCATCGTTCATACTGTTATAGTCTTGATTCTGCATCGAGAGTCATTACAATGTCGTTTAGGCTGTATTGTTCATACTACTATAGTCTGGATTCAGCGTCAAAGAGCTACTATAGTGTCGTTTAGGCTGTATCGTTCATACTGTTATAGTCTAGATTCTACATTGAGAGCCATTATAGGTTGTATCGTTCATACTGTTATACTCTAGATTCTTCGTCGAGAGTTACTATTGTGTCGTTTAGGCTGTACCGTTCATAATGTTATAGCCTAGATTCTGCATCGAGAGCCATTACAGGTTGTACCGTTCATACTACTATAGGCTAGATTATGCATCGAGAGCCATTACAGTGTCGTTTATGTTGCACCGTTCATACTGTTATGGTCTAGATTCTGCATTGAGAGCCATTACAGTGTCGTTTAAGCTGTATCGTTCATACTATTGTAGTCTAGATTATGCATCGAGAGCTATTTAGGCTGGTTTGTTCATCTTTTCACCAATTACCGTTAGTCTACATTATGCATTGAAAGATGTAGCTTAAATGGTACTACGATAACGGTAATCATTGCAGAGTCTAGACTATAATGACACTCGATTGTAATTGATTTCGATATCCTGTTGGTTTTTTTTAGGTTTCTGCTCTGGAGTCAGTGATAAGCAAAGGAGCGAAAGTGGAAGAGAAGCAAGTTCTTAGCTTGATCGAGCTGCTGATGAATGAGCTGCTCAAGTTGGATGGGATCATGGGTGATGGAGATGTCAAACTGCAGAGGAAATTGCAGGTCTGTTTTGTATTGATTCTTTTTCGAGTTTCTTGAAGCTTTGATTTCGTCATTGAATCAATCGATCGATCATGGTTTGGTTAGTTAGTTGGTTAGTCTAGTTTCGTAGCGATTTTGACCTGAATCATCTGCTTTCATGACTTTGTTGACAAAAGCTTCAATCTTTGTCATGTTTTACTAGAGTTTTGATTAATCCCCCTGGATCAAACCTAGCTTGGGTGGTCTAGTTTCGTCGTAAGTTTGGCCTCGTGACGATATGTGGTTGTTGTCTATACCGTGCTTCGACCTGAAATCATCTGCTTTCGTGACTTTGTCGATAAAAAGCTTCGATCTTTGTCATGTTAATAGAGCTTTGATTAAGACCCTTGAATCAATCATTGGCCTTACGATATATGGTTCAGTGTCTGTAAACAGTTTCGAAACCCGAATCTCACAGTTCCCCCACCTGAATCATCTCGATATAAAAGTTTCGATCTTTTTGTCTCGTCTAATGCCAGGTGAAAAGGGTACAGAAGTACGTCGAAACTCTCGACATGTTGAAGGCCAAGAACTCCAATGGAACCCACAAACCATCAAACCAGAAGCAATCAAATGGACACAGACTAGCTGTCATCGACGAAGAGCAGCATCAAGAACACCAAGAACAGCAACAGCAGCAGCAGCACCCCCCGAAATCCACAAATTCGACTGGTGCCCCCGTAGTCGTTACGACACAATGGGAAACATTCGACGCACCACCATTAGTCAACCCGCAACAGCAGCCGCAACAACAACAGCAGCAGCAGCAGCAGCCTAAGTTCCCATGGGATTTCTTTGGCTGAAGCTCTCAAAGAACAAGAACAAGAACAAGAACATGTTATACATATCAAAGTTACTTTGATTTACATTCTTCTTTTGTCTTTTGTGTGGATTTGGTGTTTCTGTTATTCTTTTCAAAAAATGTACTTAGATTTCTTAGGGTCTGTTTGGCAATAAAAATTTGCAGGATCAGTCATTTAAGTGATTGGATCTGTTCTTCACTTTGTACTGTTGTAATTTGTTCTTGTTTGATGTAAGACAAAGAAGAAGGGAAACTACATTCATTATTGTTTTACATACTCTTATGTGTAAAAGAAAATGTGTTTCGATTCCTCGTAGCGATGGATTCAGAATGATTTAAGGTACTGGATGGTATAGAATTTGAAATGGACTGGTTGGTTGTAGGCGATCGTGTGGTAATTAGCCTCTAAATGTAGAAAAGAACGTTGCTTTTTTGTTGGGGGTGGTTGGATTCGGGGGTGGCTCGGGAGAGCAGACTCTCGGATCTGCTGGTTTTGATTGGGAGAAGAGGGAAAATCAACCCCGAATCTTGATCTGTGATTGATGAGGCTTTATATACGGCTAAATTTCATCATTTTTAATGGACAACTAGCACTGGGAGCAGGGCGCAGCTATGTAGGGTCTCAGGGCGCCATGGCGACCCCGAGAGTTTTTGTAGGGGTATATTCAGAGCAGAAACTTGGCTAGTGATTCGTTGTAGGGGAGTACATTTTTGTTGGCAAGCATAAAGATTGGACTCGACGGCTCAAAATTCCGAGCGTGAGGAGTAGAGAAAAGGTTTAGTGAGACAGGATTCAAAAAGTATAACCAAAGACGAAATTGTGGGTTTGATGCTCATTCGTTCTTGAGTACTTGGATCTCAAACGTCAAACCAACACACCGTGAACCCGAATCATCACCTTACCATGAATACAGAACCAAATTCAAAAATTTCTAAAGAAACACTCTCTAATATATCTTCGCCGCATCAGATCTACAGTAGTAAGTCTTAACGCAGACCAACCGAACCCGTTAAACACAATCATAGAAAAGTGTAGAGTCACTCACTCCTTTTTTTACTAAAAAAGGCAAAAAAAGATTTGCTTAATGATGATCATTATTCATTAATCCTCATTACCATTTCCAAAGGAAGTAATCTTTCCTCTTTTGGGCTATTACTATATTAAGTTAGTTGACTAAATAATTACTATATTTGGCTAATTTTGTTTATCGGCTAATAAGCCCATTCAGTACCTTACGTTTGGGTGGTAACAAATCAGTACACACCGTTTCAAAAATAACTTATGAGTGTCGTTCGTATGAAAATTTAACAATCCATCCAATTTTTCCGTTAAATTGCCACATCACGCGTCCTATTTAGATTAAAACGCCAGTGTGTATATCCACGTCAGTTGGGCTTGGTCCATCAATTGAAAATTAAAACTCCTCCCTTTTTGTTTTCCTTCTCTTAGTTAGTTATTTGTTAGATTCGATCTAGATTCTCTGGCTTTCTCAACCGACCAAGCGAGTTAAGAATCAGATCTTCGATGTTACAATCTGCCATCAAGAAGTAATAGAGATTTGTCAAATTACTAAGCTCGCTCAACAACAAACCAACAAGGTAAGGAGCTGCTTCGGGGATGTGATGTTCCACTGCCTCAGCCGTGTCTTCGTCACGTTCCGAGGATTCTCACCTACAACCAAACACAATCCAACCCAATTCTGAATTCTTAATTTAACGACAGATTAAGAAAGAGAGAGAGACGAAAATTGCTGAGGGGATTATTTAGTTGACATATCCACGTCAGCGTTTTAATCCAAATAGGAGGCGTGATATGACAATTTAACGGCAAAATTGGATGGAATCACCATTTCGGATGGACGTTTTAGATTTTCATACGAAAGACACTCGTAAATTATATTTTAAACGATGGGTACTGATTTGTTAATGCCCAAACGTAAGGTACTGAATTGACTTATTAGCCTTTGTTTATCATTTAGAAGGAGTGTAGGGCAAGTAATTAGAAGTGAACTAAAGGTACTTCTGACAATATAGTGCCATTTTGGGGTTGCTTCAGTCCCAAGAAACACACGTGCCACGTGGCATTTTTTTCTGGTTTCTTCATAGGGAAAAGCTACAAGCTTTTGCTTCTTTACTGAGTACTCTAAATTGCTTCATACCAAATCTTACTCAATAGATTGCAGAATTTGGGTGGTGGTGTTTTCGAGCTCGTTTGGTTGATGGATTTCGTGTAGTGGCGCATTTGGTTATAAGGGTACAATTTGATTCCCCGTCCAGCCTGTTTTCGTCGGGTGAAATCACTTGCGCGGGAGATGATCGTGCACAAGTTTCCAGGATGTCCCTCCTTCCCTTTAGAGTTGATTTGGTTGTGACACTTTCCTACTAAAGTGGTCGAGTTCGTTTGGCAGGTGGTGGTGCTCAGAGAGGTGTCTACAGTCAGACAATTTGATTCGATGATGGCTTATTATTCCGAATAGGTGTATCATGTGCGGTTTCGGCAGTGGAATCGATTGACCACCTATTTTGGGAATGTCCTTTTGCCTCTCATGTTTTGGTCTTCAAGACTTTCCGTGTTCCTTAGGACGCAATGGAGGACTTCGGGCGTGGAAATGTTTGAACTGTGGTCACGGTTTTAATCCTTGAATCAACCATTTCTTTCTTAGCTCGAAGTTGACTCAAACTCGACAATGAACAGCTACTCTGATTCAATTCGGCGATAAACAGCTACTCATAAGACGAATTTCATTCTAACAAATTCAACATTAAACCCGAAATGAGCAGAGGTAAAAGTGATCAACCAACAATGACGCATTAAATGAACGATGATTCGATCGATATTCAGCGATACAGATTCAGAATTTGGGAAGCTTCAAGACTGTATATAAAGTTCATAGCTGAAATAAACAGAAAGTCTGAGTTTCGTCTTTTTAAGAACACAACTGAAAGCAGAAATTAAGGTTCCAAGCTAATTAAGACAAAAGACTTCCAATCCTACAACACATTTTTCGAAAAGGACCTAAAGCAGACGTCCTCTCAAACCTACACCCCCCTTCATTGCTCGACGCCATCGTCGTTCTTTTGATCGATCATTCGTCTGCTGGAGGAGATCGACTGCAGATTTACGAAAAGAAAATCAGGAATCAAAGAAAGAGAAGGACAAATCGACTCGGTTGCGAGACATTACCTGCTGTATCGGTCACGGCGAATGGGGCTATCAGCATCAGCTCTTGCATCATTCGGGCTATCCCTATCATCTTCCGGCATCGAAGTTGGGCTGGTCCTACGACCGTTGCTAGGGCTACGTGCATCATCCCTCTCATATGGACTACGGCTTGAACGATGGTCATCCTTCACCTCGCCGGTTTCTCTCCCATCAGGAGAGTGGTCAACGCCGTTACCGATCTCAGCATCATCTTCTCTGTCCTTTTGGTAAGGGCTGCTGCGACGGCCATTGTCGGGATTCACCCTGTCCCTATGATAGGGACTGCGGCTGCCGCCACCGGTGGAGGCTCCTCCACGGCCATGGTCGCTGCCGGCTCTCTCCCTCTTGTAAGGAGGGCTCCTACTCGATTCACGAGGGTAATCGGGACTGGATCGGCCTCCCTTTTTGTAGGGGCTAGGGCTTCGGCCACGACGACCGTATACAGGGCTGGACCTTTCCTTCTTGTAGGAGGGACTTGGACTGCGCACCCGACGACCACCATAGTCGGGACTGCCTCTCTCCCTAGGTCCACGGCCGTAATCTGGGCTTCCCCTGTCTCTTCGGTAAGGACTCACAGACCTCTTCCTTGGGGATCTATCGCGAGCTCTGTCGGGACTGTAGCCACCGCCGCCATCTTTCCTCTCATCGTCATCTCTTGCTGCATATTCCACCGAAATGACTCGGTCCATCAACTTACTGCACAGAGAAGACACAGTAGCAGAGGTTCAAAGTCAGTTGCAGAAAATAAAAAAGCACAAAGTAAGACATGTTGAAAAAAACAAAGAAGTAAACCTCAGGTTTGTAGCTTCCAGAGCTTTGATCGCATCTTCTTGTGCTTCATACTGAACGAAAGCAAAGTTTCTACGGATTCTCACACTCGTGATCTTCCCGTAGGATTCAAAATGCCTCTCCAAGTCTCTTGTCCTTGTGAGATTCGGGTCAAAGTTGATGACGAATAAGGTTTTCGAAGGTCTGGTGTTGGCGGATCTCTTCGAGCCACCACCACGGCCACCTCCACCCCCCCTGGCACCACGTTCTTGCTGAAATAGTAATACAATTATGGTTAGCTCCCAATGTTATGCAAAGACAGAAGCTTTTTTCGAGAATAAAGTTACCTTTGTCCATTCGACCCGAAGTCTGCGACCCTTGCGGCCAAACTCTATGCGGTCAAGCCCTCGAATTGCATCCTCAGCATCTCTTTCATCTTCCATATAGATGAAAGCAAATCCTGCTTGTAGATACAAAAAAGAATAACCTGAGTACCATTTTGTCATCATAAGCAGTATCAAGAAACAAACACAAAACAACTAATCCTCCTCGCGTCAAAGGATCTTCGAAATATGAAAACCCGCCTTTGCAGTGAAAAAAATGACTACCTTCCTAAAGAATCTAGAAACTAACTGACCAGTAAAAGTAGCAACAGACCTTCTGTGTTGTACTAAGGCAATGTCAAGGGACTACAATGCAAAAGTGGTTGTCACATGCTTGGGGTCAGTGAAAATAGAATGGCCTCTCCACGAAATCTGCTGAGAGGTCGGCAATGTTTCGAGGTCGAAACATGTCTGAAATCGGAGGGCTGGGCAAAGTGCATGAGGGATGCAAGGCAAGAATGTCTGAGGAAAATGAGAATGGCATTGCGGAACATAGAGACTCTTCATTGAAAAGAGAAGAGCGAGGCTCGTCACAGGTAGGAAACGGGGATGAGTGTCCATCCTTTTTGCGAGTACGGAATTTCCAAGAGTAAATCTGCATCAAACAAAATGCTGAGTATGGGGGCTTACGTTTAACAACTTTTTCTTTTCTTAAACATATCCGGAAACCCCCACTAGAACTCAACAATCCAAGAATGTTTCACTTGCAGATGCAACGAAGCTAATCGTCCTGCTGAAGCACCTTTCCAGCGACGCAGACTGGAACCGCAGGTCATCGGATGCATATCCAGGTCGGCATCGTTGTGCATAGAGGCATTGAACACATCCGAGAGAAGAGGAATTTCATATACGAAGGAACACATCAATGCCCTTAGTTTCATACAGAATACTCACCAGAGACCATTTTAGTCGTTAAACATAATCAACACGTCTTCACAGCAAGTAAAACAAGTAACAAAACAGAACTTCCTAACCTACCATACTTGGTCAATCGGGATCCGTAAATGATGGCACTGATTTCCAGAAGATGCACCAGGATACAATAGCCACCAATTCTGAAGACTAAGCACAAGGGGCTTTCGGCTGCCAGGTGAAAGCACAGATTTGTGGCGCATTCTGGACTTGGTATGTCGTGGTCATCATCGACTTAAGCAGAAACGGAGAAGGCGGTTCCCAGACAGCGCAAATTCAAAGTTTTTCCATGGTTTAACACACAATAAGATCGAAAAAGAAACTGATGTATGAACAATACGCAACCCAAATGAGAAACATACACCAACACTGCCATTGAGCACAACAAGAGCTGAATTTAAAAGCACTGCCACAAGTGTCCTCCAAAAAGGTAAGACAGGGAGAAGAAGATAGTTACCAGACTTCATGTCGATCCTTTCAACCCTCCCATAACGTTTGAAAAGCCGCTCCAGCTCAGACTGACGAGCATCATACTCAAAGTTACCACAGAAGATCGGCCTCATCTTCTATCTGAAAACATTCAAATTCATGGAATCAATCAGCTAAAAGATCAAACATCTCCCAATACAAATAACAATCGCAGTATATTGACCAACACTAAGCTACACACTATCAACTCCAGCTAATTAAACCACAATTTACGATCTACAAGTTTCAGCTAACATCGAAAAAGGTCAAACATCTCCCAAATACAATAACAATCGCAGTATATTGACCAACAGTCAGCTACACACTATCAACTCCATCTAATTAATCCGCAATTTACGATCAACAAGTTCCAGCTAACATCGAAAAAGGTCAAACATCTCCCAATACAAACAACAATCGCAGTATATTGACCAACACTCAGCTACAGACTATCAACTCCAGCTAATTAAGCCGCAATTCACGATCTACACTTTCCAGCTAACATCGAAAAACAGAGATTTCAATAGATCGGATCCGGAAAAGCACCAGATCCACCACAGACAATCTAGCTCAGCGAAACACACGGAACATGCAATGAATGAACTAGATCTGAAGAATTCAATGGAGCGGCGGCTAACCTGATTGAGATCGGCGCACGAACGAGACAGTGCGACGGAGAGAGCGCACTCCGAAACCCTAGGCGATAGAGAGATATTTTTCTTCTCTCTCTCTTTCGAATGCCCGAAACGAAATTGGAAACTCTTTCGGGACCAATACAGCTAATAAATAGTAAATAATGAGAAATGTTATTTCATTACAATTAGGCCCTTGTGATTCTCAATATTTGCAACCTGGCCCCTCGTTTGAAACCAGGGTGACTCGTAAACCGTGGACCGATCATCAAACCGATCTGATAAGATAAATTACAATTGAATCGTGATTATTACATATCGTTAGCCTCACTAATAACCGGCTGATGTTTGTAATGAGATAGATACTCAATGTCTTATCACACGATTATTATTGGCTACGAGATTAGGTGAGTATTGTCACGAGATTTAATTGTGATATGGAATTTGAAGAAAGTTAGCAATTCCCTTCCATTCGAAAGGGATTTCAGATTCCAATGGAACGAGATTTAGACATGGGAAAAAATTCAATTTCAAAGACATTGAAGGAATTTGAAAATACGGCAGAATAGCTCAATTCCACCTTCCAAATCCATGCTAGAGAACGACTATTTTATATACATATTGATCATTTACTTGCAATCTCGAAAAATTCGTGCAACTTTTACATCGTTTTTCTGTCATATTCGTCACGGGCTTACAATGCCACCACTATTTTTAACCAGCTCGTAAGCCTGCCAAACCAGGACACCGATCACGGTGTCCCTAACAAGCCCCTTGAGGACATCAACCAAGGCCGCATTAACAAACGACGAGCCACCACCACCAGTCCTGTCTCCGACAAGGTCTCGAAACCGGAGGTCGCCCAAGTCGGAGACGAGAGCGTAAACGACGCCGTTCATGTGGCCTTTCCCTATCACTCCCACCACGTTCTTGCCGTGGTTCACTGCTTTGCTCCGTTTCAGCGACCATGCCAAGTACTGAGGAGAAGCTCATATGAACCATCAATCAAACAGAGAAGCTGAAAGGAAGTAGCAGAAATGGTGTTGTAGAGAGCTTACGGTGTCTCGTTCGTGGATCAGAGGGTGGAGAAGTGACGGGTACGAGAAGCTTAGCTGCTCGTAGAGGCGGAACGAGGCGTCTGTGTCGAGATCATCGTCGTTGGATGTCACCTGCAAAACTGTGTGATATGAATCAACTACTCTCTGGACTAGTCCGATGTTTGGAGGGTATAATAAAGCGAAATGTTCTCAATAACTCGAGTTATTGGGATGCAACGGTTTATGACATGGTATCAGAGCCTTTGTCAGGGTTCCAAATCTTAGTAACTATCAATTCATGTATAAAGGTTCACTAAAACCTTCGTGATCCTCAAACTGTTGCTTAAAACACATCAAAACTAGGCAAAATTCAGGCTCTTTCATAAGCCAACATGCTCGAGATGCTCGAGAGGCGTGTTAGTAAACAATATAAGATTAATTCAGAACTCTCTCTCGATAACTCGAGTAATGGAGATGCGACCGTTCATGACAGATCATACCAATGAAACGTTCAGTCGAGCTACGACGAGATCAACTGCTTTCTAGACTAGTCGAGCGTTCGATATGAGGAGACGGAACAATCACGACATCTATGGAACATTCATTCGACTCATAACGAGATACAACGAAGCAACAAACTGTTAACTTTAACAAAGTAGAATCATCAGCTAGAAGAAGAAGAGAAGGGGATACCTGGGAAGTGGTAGGAATAGTTGAAGAAGAAGTGATTCCTCTTACTACTGCTGTCAGTAAGCTGAGCTTCTCACTCCATTTCAGAGACTTCCAAGCCCTTTCAAGCTGGAACAATGCAACAATGGAGTTGGATAACCAATAAGTGCACTAGGGTGTCAAAAGTTTTGTGAATTTGTACCGTGATCTCGATCGGTCGATCCCCTAGCACTAGTTGAGCTCCAACTTCCTCCGACACCCTTCGAGCAGCTCGAAACTGCATCGAACCCAAGTTAGCTCTTATTTCACAAAATCCCATGTTACAGAAATCAATCATAAACTTCTCCCAACAACTCAATAAAGGGATGCAACGAATCTTCACATAGTATCATAACCTTTGATCGAATCATGTACTCCCCAATATAACCATTTCAGTCAGCCGACCTTGTGCAAATTTCAATCTCCTTTCCCAGGATTTTGTATTTCTCCCAACAACTCGAACTACCGAGATACAACGAATCTTCATGTTGTTAGTAAACAATATAAGATTTCATTCATAATCATCTCCCAACAACTCGAGTTATTGGAATGCAACGGTTCTTGAAACATGTAGTTTCAGAGCCTTTCGATCGAATCACGTAAGTCTCTAATACATCTCATTTCACAGATATATGCTATATACACGAGTTATGAACCCCTCTCAACGAATCGGTGCTATTGGGATACAACAGTTCTCAGATTACCTCATTCCCAAAGGGACGATTAGCATCAGAAGAAATCTTCGAAGAGAACATTGCCAAAAGAAGTCGCAGAGCAAGAGCCGTTTGGCCACCTGCCACACAGAACAAACCAAAAATTCAACAACCATGGTTGAAAAAATCTTAACCATCCAAAGTCCAAACAAAAGCAGTAAAAAACGTTTACCTAAGTTCAAGCTCCGACCAACGGCGCCGAAGAATCCATCCCCACTCAACGAGAACACACTCGACCTCATCTCCGATCCCTCCTCGTCGCCTCCGGCGACAGTAGTGTACATGATCCCAGCTCTGTAAACACAAACCTGCACAAGCTCTAACTTCAGAAACGTCGATGAGACATTTCATCGAACACCTGGTCTGCATATCACTTGCCTGCTTCTACACAGCTCGACCACGACGTTGTCTGGCTTAACCGCCTTGACAACACGCTCCACATCCGCCGCGGACTCATCGGAGATGTGAGAGGTGCCCACCAGCCATATTGCCTCCGGCTCGTCGAACTCTGTTCTCCAGGCGGGAACGGGGCCGTACCGCCGCTTCTGTACGAGAACTAATCTGCCGTCGTCGGCTAAATCGGAGAGTTCAGGGTGGGTTGCGGAGATGGTGGCGCGAGATTCCCGCCATAGGTCTGATGATCGGAAGTTGAAGTCCGGCGGCGGCGGCTTGATCGCGACGGATAAGGGTTTGGTTGGTTTGGTAGGGATTGGGCGGGGGGAGAAGATTGGGAACGATGATTTGAGAAGGATCTCCATGGATGACTGGATGTGGGATTCCTTGCTCTTGAGTGGCGAAGGATCGGATAAGGCAAACTAACTTTTAAAGTTTTAACGGCCATAATCGAACCGAATCGAACCAAACCAAGTTGAGCAATTAGCCGAAAACGGTTTAAAACTTGATTCATCTCGAAATGTTGCTACCTTTTAAGGCCAAGAATGCAAAAACTCCTACTTAGGAGTGGAGTCGGTCGAGGTGGTTAAAAATTGATCGAATTTCAATCGGTTGGTAGGCAATAAATTGTCGAACTTCTTAACTAATAACAGCTTGAAATGATCGGTCGGTTGAACATGCCCGCCCATTGATCGATTTCAATAAAAAAAATAGGATAAATGTGAATAAAATATGGAGAAAGTCGGTTAAAACCGGTTTCGGTAAAAAAATATAACCATTTGCTAGCTGATAGAAATCGGTCTCAACTTGACCTTTAACCGAGCAAATCAGTAGTTGAATCGATTTTGACCGATAACCGAAATCATTTGCTCAACCCTCATTTCTTCAACAAGCACGAAATGACGACTTGTGTTTCGAGTCATTCGAGTAAATGGTCATCACGACGCTATAATTTCGGGTTGAATCACTCATTATCATTTTAACAACATAATTCATTGTCAGTCGCTCTCGATCAAAGAACGAGACGACAATAACCAGACTCGATTATGGTATCCTCACGTTTACCGAACCACGACCCTCAGAGACCGAACTACACCATAATAGTAACCAATAACACAAGATACACACACATTGAGTCATCATCATGTATGAGTACAAGTCGATGTGGACATCGCTCACGAGCAAGAACGAGACAACGAATAACTTGACTCGATTATCGAAATCTCGCCCACGAACCTCGAGACCAAATTACACCATCCACAGAGACTCGAATTCAAATACAGACACAATAATAGTAACCAATATCACAAGATACATACACATTGAGTCATCACCAATTCACCATGTATGAATACAAGTCGATGTCCATTGCTCACGAGCAAGAACGAGACGACAATAACCAGACTCGATTATCGAAACCTCGAGACCAAATTACACCATCCTTAACAAGAATAGTAGTAGTAGTAGTAACTAGTAACACAAATTTACACTAGAAACAAGTTCATATAACATAACCTTCTGTTCTTCCCATGAAGCAAAGCAAGCAACCCAGAACAAAGGTTGCAAAAAGAAAGCCCAGAAGCCAAAAAAAAGAAGAAGACAAACAAACAAACTGAACCCTAGTTACAAATCGTGGAACAACATTTCAAGTTGCAAATAAACCCAGAAGAGAAGGAAAAACGACCCGATCTTGGCGAATGCAGTTCATCAACAAACTGCATTTGTCAAGGAAAAAACAGGGAGAAAGCAAACTCTTTTTCCAGATTCAATCCACCAGGTTTAATTAGGGGTAGAGAAACATTTACTTGGCTTTCTTGACGAGGCTTGCTGTGCTGAACTCAGCATCGTCCCTCACGAAGCTCCACCAGATGTTCGCGAAAGGGATGGCTACAGCGTGCCAGATGGCTCGAGAATCAACGTATCTATAGAACGGTGGGAAGTCGTAGGCTTCCAGGATGATGCCGAGGGTGCCTCCCACGACGACGGTGACCCACACTTTCCATCGGGAGGGGTGGCGAGAGACGGTAGCCCAGATTGCCCATATCAGGATCTGGGCTACTGTCATTGCTGCACTCACCTTATAGTTCAGACCTGTAACGAGACGATGTTAAGATCGATGTTGAGGGATCGAATGATTTCGGATTATTGGATATTGTTACCTTTGTCGAAGTTGTAGAAGTTCAAGTAGAGGATGTGTGTCGTGACGAAAGCGATCACTGGTGCAGCGATCATGACTCTTGCGGCTTCATCTCTTATGTTGAATGCTCGGAGTGTTGCTAAAATAAGGGTGAAGCCGATCCATGCTACTGTAGATGAACAGTATAGCTTCTCTGTTAACTCGACATCCCTACGATAATGAAATGTTGTGTGAAACATCAGAACACATATGTAACCATATTTATAGGGAGACTTGGCCATGGTAGTGAAAGAAAACCAGCAAAATGTGTGGATGAACCCTAGAGACATAGTTGCTATGTTAAACTGTTAAATGATTGCAGCTCAATGATTCGAGGCAACTTTAAGCAAGAACTCGAACGAATTTCACATACCGAGTATGGAAAACAGCACACCATAGCCAAGCATTCATCGAGAGCATCCCATAGAGGTGCCACAAACCAGTGTACTCATAGTAAGTCTTCTTATCTGGCATCAATGGCAGCTTGTAGTTTACAAGGATGAGAAATGATATCCAGCCATGAAACTGAATCGCAAGAATGACCGCAGCTAAACCAACAGCAATCGGTTCCTGAAACACACAATCAAACAATACATATTCAACTTCGCCCGACCATATACATGCAGATCAACCGAAATCGATCATGTTCTTCACAAACCTGGATGCCGTAGACACGATGAAAAGGCCATCTCCCATGGTACTTAACAGGACCATGACCAAGCTCCAACCTCTCATCCTCCCTAACAATCATACAGTGATACTGACAGTCACTTCTACAGTCCCACTGCTTCCACCTCTGATAAAGCGGCTCCTGAAGGTACCAAGGGCCATCAATCGGCTTCCCATCTGACGAGAATTTGCAGTGCTGGAAGCAGTTCTTCCCCACGCATCCTGTCGTCTGACACTCCTCCACGCAGCTCCTGGTCATCAGTTTTGATCAGAATCTCAGAGGTTATGGAATCCGGGGACTACATATTCAAATGCTACGGAAAGTGGAAACTGGAAAGTGTAAGCTAAGACCAATAGACAAGACTGGAAAATCCACATCGGAAAAGCGATTTGACAGATTTGACAGGGCACTGAAGATTCAAAAACCTCAAAACCGCCTACAAATTCATTTCCATAGCAAAACAAGTTACGAAAGTGCGCCAAAAAGAATTAGGAGACTCGCTCACTTGTAAATCGGATCGGCGTCGCCTTCGCTGGCGTGAAGTCGACTGAGCAAGCAGATGAGCGCTAAAAGGAAGACGAATCGGCGGCGCCAATCCATCGGATTGGCGAACAGACGGGGGAGGAATTAGAAAAAAGTCAACTGAGCTGTGGTGTTGACTACAGCGAGGGTTCCGGAGACTTTCCAGCTGTTGATTTTTCACGGCGTAGTCTGCTCCGCCATGTGAAGGCAAGGAGAAACGGAGCGGTGGTCGGAGGTTGTATCCTCCGGCGGAATTGGAGGGAGATCTTTGTGTGTTCTTCGATGGGGATTTTTTGCGCGAGTACAGAGGTGGGAGAAGAAGAAGAAGAAGCAGAGGCGGAGAAATTAAATAAATAAATGGGAAATGGAAAAAAATGAAATAAAATAATAGGGAAAATAACATTTTGCCCCCTCTACTTTTCCAACTTAATAAATAGTCAGCTATACTATAAATTCCTCATTTTACCTTTTTACTTCGGGTTCTTTGTAGTTTGGGTCCTTTCATTCCGACTTTCATCTTTTTAGCATTAAATTTGGACACATCCACACACCGACATAGGGAAATATCGGAGGTAGGAGACGAAGGATTGGTCAGGGAGGTAAATTGGGAAGGTATCACGAAAAGTATGGTGAAATACGATGATTTTAAACCCACACGTTTTATTCATCGATTTCATCTTGTCTAATTATATAATATATATGTATATTATCAATTAAAAAATTGCTTGGTAAGCTAATACATGACTACTGAATCTAACGTGGTGTACTAAATGTACATCAATTAACGTCACAAAGATGAAAGTTGGAACGAAATTAGGATTGACAATGGATACCCACGGGTCTGGATACCATGTATCCGCTACCCACTCGTTTATTAAACGGGTATTACCTGTACCCACCCGCCGAGACTAAACGGGTACAAAATCCAAACCATCCCTACCCCGATATGGGTATCGGGTAAACCCACTGCCCATTGGGTGAACCCCAAATCTCCATGCATCTGGATTACAAAGAGATTTTCGAGATGGAGCTACGATTGTTAGAGCTACGATTGTTAGAGCATTATGGTTTTGAGAGGGAACGACAGACTGCTCGATTGATGGGTTGAAGTGAAGAACTAAATAACTGAAGGAGAAATTGGGTTTGGTCTGTTAAACATAGATGATATATTATGGCTAATAAAACGTTGTTTCATATTGGGTACCTATCGGGTTGGGTATTGAAACCCCTCCCCACCAGTTACCTGCTCTAACTGGGTATCGGGTTTGCCCATACTCGTCAACGGGTAATCCCCACCTAATTTTGTCAAATTTTGGGTGGTGCCCTATTTCCGGATACCCATTGCCAAGTCTACAAATAGAAGCGGTAAAATGAGCAATTTATAGTGTAGGGGCTATATGTTAAGTATAAAAAGTATAGGGGTCAAAATGCTATTTTCCAAAATAATATTAAGAGAGCCGAATCTCGTGACTCAGCTGATCCACGAGGGCGACTCACGGGGTAACAAGTGGATGTCTTCTCGTGTCTCGAGACTGCGAAATTACCAGGTTACCCCTCCTTCGCTAAACAGCGACGTTTCATCCCGTGGCGGGGATAATAATTTTTAATTTTTACCGCCTATTTTGCGGGTTAAGATTTTCCGGGTTGGGTAGATTGTAGGTTATTGATTATTTCGAGTTATAATTCGGGTATCGAGAAAGATTGTCTTCTCTAAAGATCATAGTATTCAGATAAGTCATATCGAGAAAGATTGTCTTCTCTAAAGATCATGTGTCGATGAATATTTTGTAACACCTAACACATTTTTCAACAAGATATTGTCCGATTTGGGCGTAGATCTTCACGGATTTGGTTTTGAGTGCATTATGGTGAATTCTCAGGAGGTCACTCATCTCTGCATTGCTTCACCCGTGCACGTTTATCTTTAAAGTTCTTACAGTAACTAATTCATTACACCCCAAAACGTGTCTTGTGAGTTAAAGTTTAATTATTCCTTATAGCCCATGGATCTCTCTCATGCTTAGGAAAGAATATGTTCGATCAATGAAGTTCAGAGACACACAATATTTTCAATCTTACATACACCCTGTATTCTCATTCAATTCATAATTTACTTGCAACTTTCAATTTGCGTTTCATTCGATCCCAGATTGACGACTCATCTGAAAAATCGTGCAATCTTATGATTTTCCACCATAAACATTTTATCTTTCATCTTGTTGCGACAATTTTCATTCCATCTTTGTGAACCTTCCTCATCTTCTTCTTCCACAACCCTACTTTGTATGGACTCGAGTCTTCCGCATCTGAAGATTAATGTAAACGGTGTAGTCTGTGTTGGGGTTAGGGGCGCTACTAACTACGTTGTTTAGAATGACGAGCAATCATTCATTCAGGTAGCGAGTTCCACTTATCTAGTCATTCATCCGTCGTTGAATCTTTATTCTTTCATATTAGAATCACTGAATCATTGCTATGTACCCGTAATGGTTGTTGGGGAAGTCGACATTAAAGAAAATGAAAAAGTTGGATTTTTTGATGTCTTCCCACATGTACCACACATTGCTCGATACAGTACTGCTCCCCGATTGCTGCATCAATTATGGGATATCGAGACTTATTGTCTCACCTTCATGTTAACATTGTTCGACATTCAACAAATGAATTTAGACTATAGATTCATTCGACGAAAATAATTAAATTCATCATTTAGCATATAAGGTAAATCATTTAAACATAATATATTTTTTTCATTAATTATTGATATATTTATATGGAAACAAATTTATATATTAAATGGTAAATCTTCAAATATAAATAAATTCATTCAAAAATTAATTCAGCAAATTTAAGAGAAAACGAAAAAGAAAAAGAAAATCAAATTCCTCTTTCTTCGCCCTTGCTGCGGCAATCTCGGGCCTCTACATCTCCTCCGTCAGCACCACACCGGCGCCGAATTCCATGGCGTCTTCTCCGGCCAGCTCACTCCTCAACGCCAACCCCACACGCTTCCGCCTCGCGTCTACACCGCACGCGCGTAAGCTCAACAACCTCCACCTACCTCGCCGTCCACTTCAATTCCGTTACTCCTCCTCGCTACATTTCCCGCCAATTCAACAGTCTCCTGCTGCGAGGCGGCCGACGGTGACGACTGCGTTCGCCTACGTCTCCGGCCCGGCCTCCGACCCGAACGTCACCGATCCCGACCCGAAATCCGCCTCGAGCGGCGACGAGGATGACGAGGAGGAGGAGGACGCGTCATCGTCGAAGAAACTGATAACGTGGAAGCTCCTGTTGAGCCTGTTGATTAGGCATAAGCTGAGAATCGGAGTTTCGGTCCTCTCGCTTGTTGGATGCACTACCTGCACACTCTCCATGCCGATTTTTTCAGGTATTTTTTGTTATGAGATTTTTTTTTTCTTTGCTGTTTGGCTGCTGAGAAATATTGGAGACTGGAAATTTGAATTGTGATCTTGTTTTCCTTTAGGGAGATTCTTTGAAGTGCTGGTTGGTGTAAGGCAGGAGCCGCTGTGGAAGCTACTGTGTAATATCGGATTGGCGTACGCCATGGAACCGATTTTCACAGTGTTGTATGTTCTTAATATGAATGTTGTTTGGGAGAATGTTATGTCCACGCTTAGAGCTCAGATTTTCAGGAGAGTTCTGATTCAAAAGGTGTAGAAATCTTCCACCTAACAACAAGCTCAATCTGTGATTTCTGTACCTTGATACACTGTATAGTTTTGAACTTATGGATTTGCTGTTTTCGTGTTGATCAGGTGGAGTTCTTCGATCGGTACAAGGTATGTTTTCGACGAACTGTTACTACCTGTTGTTCGGTTGAGGAGTTTGGATTTCGTTTTGTTACATCTGGGGTGGCTATGTTCTTTGCTGTAGGTTGGTGAAATAGGTGCATTGTTGACATCTGATTTGGGGTCTCTTAAAGATCTCGTCAGCGAGAATGTCTCGAGGGATCGTGGATTCAGGGCATTTTCCGAGGCAAGATACTCTATCTGAAAGAAAAGTGAGCTTGATTGCGTATGATTTTGGTAGTGTAGGTTGGCTTTGACCCGGTGATGAATTCTGCAGCATCATTTGAAATCTGTTTTCCTAGCAATTCGCTGTTTCCTTTTAGATTCTGATGCATTATGATGTTTTCAGAACCTTGCTGATAGTCTAATTATGTGCATTCTGTCTATCTGTAGATCCTTGGGACGGTATGCATCCTGTTCAGGATAGCTCCTCAGCTGGCTCCAGTTTTAGGGGTTCTGATCTTTTCGATTTCGGTTTTAGCTGGTAAGCATTCAATTTACAATTTTTTTTGGTTGTAGTTTGTCCCGAAACCTTGATGGGTAGTTTTGGTTTGTAGAATATTCTTACGCTCATATCGTGCCATTGTTTCTGATCGGTATCATTGCACTGTAGCTGTATACAAGCGATCAACTCTTCCCGTTTTCAGAAGCCATGGAACAACCCAAGCATCAATGTCTGACTGTGTAACGGAGACTCTTTCCGCTATTCGTACTGTAAGCCCTCAACACGCTCCATTACTTAGCAACTGTCTTTTGTCGGCATAATGTTGTTCTTTAATTTGAACCCACTGTTCTATAAATGTTTTCATCTTCATATCAATTTACAGATACTGTTATATTGGTGTTAGCAGGACATTAGTGAACCACAAAAGTAGTTCTTTTCTTTCTCTTACTCATGGGTCTAATGCCGTAATATATGTGATGTGAATTCTCTGTTGTTTTTCGTATTGCAGGTAAGATCATTTAGTGGTGAACAGCGTCAAATGTCGATGTTCGGTGACCAGGTAAAATGTACCCTTTCTCTGTGCTGACATTCATAGTTCTCGACATCATAGCTTTGCTAATGTAACAAAGGAACTCGGCAGGTTCTTGCATACCGGCGTAGCGGCATAAGGCTTGGGATGTTCAAGTCACTAAACGAATCCGTGACAAGAGTAGCTGTATACATATCCCTCATTGCTTTGTATTGTCTCGGAGGAAACAAAGTGAAGGCTGTAAGTTCTTCTAACTTGGACTAAAAGGTCCAGATTTTTGTTGATTCAGTTTGACCTGCATAATCTTCTGATCTACGTTACTCAAAACTCATAACTTTGTCCTACAGGGTGAAATTTCTGTAGGAACTTTCGCTTCTTTCATCGGATATACTTTCACTTTGACATTTGCTGTGAGTCCTCCTACACTGATCTCGTTGTTGCGGATTACACATTTTGCCTCTTTACTAAACTCTCTAATGCTTAACAAAATCGTAGGTTCAAGGTCTGGTCAATACATCCGGGGATCTTCGTGCAACTCTTGCTGCCGTCGAAAGGGTTAATTCCATCCTGACTGGAGTAGAGGTCGATGAAACTCTTGCCTATGGTTTAGAGAAGGAGATCCAGCAAAACGAGCATAAAAACGAGGCTCTTAAGTTGTTCTCTGACAATGGACATATCAGGAAGAACTCTAGGAGCTTGCATTACATGTCGGACTTGAAATCCGCCAACAACCTATATGACATTGCCTGGTCTGCCGACATTTGTCTTGAAGGTAACATTCATTCGTTCACGGCATGCAGTATCTTGTTCCTAATCTCGTTAAGTAGTTTCAAATGGAAGGCCATAATCTCTTTGAAAATCTGCAGATGTGCATTTCTCCTATCCCTTGAGACCTGATGTGTGTATACTGACTGGCCTTAACTTGACCCTGAAGTGTGGAACCATCACTGCTCTAGTTGGCCCTAGTGGTGCAGGCAAAAGCACCATAGTGCAGCTGTTAGCACGATTCTACGATGTCTGGTTTTCGACTTTTCGTTTTTGTTTTCCTTTAGTCCATCTTCTTCTGTCACTGTACCTTATTCCAATCATATCGTGATGCAGCCAACCAAAGGCCGGATAACAATTGCAGGAGAAGATATCAGGACATTCGAAAAGACGGAATGGGCTCGTGTAGTCTCCATTGTAAACCAAGTAAACATCTCATCCCCAACAGCATCGATTCCACGATAAAAAATCACGTATACATGCTAATAATTGCCTTTAAATGACCAAATCTATGTAGGAACCGGTCCTTTTCTCGGTCTCCGTTGGAGAGAACATCGCGTACGGGCTTCCAGATGAGAACGTGTCCAAAGACGACATAATCAAGGCTGCCAAAGCTGCAAATGCTCACGAGTTCATAGTTTCATTGCCACAGGTTAGTTCCCTGAGGTGAATCCAGATTTCGAATTTCACGTCATCTGCTAATCTCTTCAATTGATCTTAACCGTTTGTTTTCGTCGAAAAGGGCTACGACACTCTTGTTGGTGAGCGTGGAGGCTTGCTAAGTGGAGGCCAGAGACAGGTCTGTAACAACATTTACTTAAAAACCATACCCCAAAAAAGCTCGATTAAGCTCGAATTTTAGTCCGTAACACATTCACATTGTTCGGTTTATTTGCAGAGGATTGCTATCGCGAGAGCTCTGCTGAAGAATGCCCCGATCCTCATCCTGGACGAGGTAAGCTTGCTCCTCCTCGAGACTCGGTCATTGAATCAATCCCGGGGCTGCTAAACCCTAAATGGCTCATATTTTGTGCAGGCCACAAGTGCACTAGATGCAGTAAGTGAACGCCTAGTGCAGCAAGCTCTAAACCACCTAATGAAAGGCAGGACGACGCTGGTGATCGCTCACCGGTTAAGCACGGTCCAGAACGCTCACCAGATCGCAGTCTGTTCCGATGGCAGCATTGCCGAGCTAGGGAACCACTCCAAGTTGCTTGCCGATAAAGGTAAGTACGCTACCTTGGTCGACACTCAAAGACTCGCTTTCGAATGATATCTTCGAGAAAATGGCCGGAAAGCGGAAATCCATACCATCAAAGAAAGAACCACAGCAGAGCATTTACTGTAATCAACAAACATTGCTCTAATTTATATATTATATATCCATACAAAAGAGATCAAGCTTTGATACCATGTAGAAAACCGTTCAGAAACTGAAATGACATCAATAAGAACAGTTTCAACCGGGAAAAGCGTTCATAACCCAATCGTTGATTCGATCGACGATTTCCCCTTCAATTCCTCGGTCGTTAGGACCGTGATGCACAAATTAATGCACACAAAGTTTTACTCGCTAGATCGCTCTAGCGAGATCATTACTTCCCAAGGGTCTTCCTTTCTCTATTACTCAGAACAGTGTGTTAAAGCTAATCGAGGTTTCGTTTTGGTTTGAGACTTGGCTGTGAATGAACTAATCGACTAATAATGCAAATGAAACAAGCAAACAGTTAAAGCAGATTGGGGTTTCAGAGATAGACTAAGGCGGTTGTTCAGACTCGAATCCACGCTAGATCGATTTAGATGGATGAAACTATGCAACCGACGAAATTCAACAGACTAGACGACTCGGCAAATCCTTATGTAATCTCTACTCCATGGTCAGGCCGTAGAGATTCTATTCTATCAAACCTACAAGCTCCTATGGTCAAGCTAACTTGCAAGAATTCAAGAACGATCAAGAATAGTGAAATGCCACAAAATTATGCAAAGAGATTAGGTTCTGACAATCCTATGGTCAAGCTATTGGAGAACCTAACGACCTCCTAAACTCTAGAATGAAATGCGTTCATGGTCAGACCCGCAATTCAAAGATAAACTCAGAAACTAACAATTGATCAAGTTGTCAGGATCAAAACGTTTAAATTAGGGTTTAGGAGAAAACTCATATAAGTCTGAATAAACATCGATTAACATAAACGGGTTAGAAACCCGAAATCATCCATACAAAATCTCATCTAACGCTTCATCTAATCTAAACAACCCTAAGAGAGTTTAGCTCGGCATAGAAACAGAAGAACTCAGAGATACAATGAAAAAAAAACCGGAGAAAAAGACATCTTACTCCGAGTAAACCTAATCTCAAAGAATCAATGAACATCTTGTAATTCTTTCTCTTTTGCATCTTGACTAATGAACTTGTCTACTTCATTCTTTATGGAATTGGGTTATATGATCGTTATTTGATGAAGAACTTTATGCTAATTTTGTGTTATAGTCTTTGGCTCGATTCCTGTACGCTCACTCTCTACCTGAAACACATCAAAAATATGCAAAACGACGTAAAACGATCCTAAGGGTGATAGGGAATAAAACTCGTATAAAATCATCCAAATGAGATCAAATAAGAACGGAAATGTCGTCTAATGAGGGAATGAATGCGTCAATAATTAGACGCATCAGACCGTCATGTTCCTCGATCGTTCTTGTGATTTTCACCATAGACATCCTTATCCTTCCATCTTGTTGTGACAATTTTCGTTCCAACTTGCGGAGCAGTAATTCGTTCAGGTGGTGAGTTCCGCTTATACCATCATTGATTCTTTCATATTAGAATCACTTGATTTTCACTAACGTGTGTCACTAGTACGCGTAATAGTTGTTCGGGGAGTCAACGTTAAAGAAATTGTAAAGTTGGTTATTTAACGTCTTTTCACATGTACCACACGTTGCTCGATACAATAGTCCCCTGATTATCGCAAAAATTATGGAATATACCTATATTTGCAGTCTCACCTTCGTGTTGACATTGTTCGACATTCAACAAACAAATTTAGACTATAAATTATGAAAAAAAGTTAAATTCATCATTAATTATAAAAGACAAATCATTTAAACATTTAGATTTTTCCATTAATTATTGTTGATTATATGTAAACAAAGTTATTTCAATTTTAATGAAAAGGATTTTTATTAATATTTAGTACCAACTAACTTCATATTAATTAGACTAATTGTCATATTATAAATTCATCTCAAAAATTAATTTCAGCAGATTAAAAAAATCAGAATTAAAAAATAATAAAATTCAAATTCCTATTTCTTCGTACCACCGGCGCCGAATTCAATGCCGTCTTCTCCGGCCAGCTCACCCCTCAACACCAACCCCACGCGCTTCCGCCTCCCGTTTCTTCCCCACGCGCTGAAGCTCATCCTCGACCTATTTCGCCTCCCATTTCAATTTCGATACTCCTTGCTACATTTCCCGCCAATTCAACAGTCTCCGTTCGCCTACGCCTCCGCCCCGAACGCCACCGATGCGGATGCGGACCCGATTTCCGCCTCGGACGGCGACGAGGAGGAGGAGGAGGAATGGTCGAAGAAACTGATAACGTGGGAGCTCCTGTTGAGCCTGTTGCTTATGCATAAGCTGAGAATCGGAGTTTCGGTCTTCTCGCTTGTTGGATGCACTGCCTGTACACTCTATATGCCGATCGTTGCAGGTATTTTTTTACATTTTTTGTTTGGCTGCTGAGAAAAATTGGAGACTGGAGATTTGAATTGTGATCTTGTGTTCCTGTTAGGGAGATTCTACGAAGTGCTGATTGGTTCGAGGAAGGAGACGCTGTGGAAGCTACTGTGTAATATGGGATTGGCGTACGCCATGGAACCGATTTTCACAGTGTTGTATGTTCTTAACATGACTGTTGTTTGGGAGAATGTTATGTCCACGCTTAGGGCTCAGATGTTCAGGAGAGTTCTGATTCAAAAGGTGTAGAGATCTTCCACCAAACAACAAGCTTAATCTGTGATTTCTGTAGCTTGATACACTGTATAGTCTTGAACTTATGGATTTGTTGCTCGTTTCGTGTATATCAGGTGGAGTTCTTCGATCGATACAAGGTATGTATGTTTTCGATGAACTGTGAATGTGTGTTATTCGATTGAGGGGTTTGGATTTCGTGTTGTTACATTTGGGGTGGCTATGTTCTTTGATGTAGGTTGGTGAAATTAGTGCATTGTTGACGTCTGATTTGGGGTCTCTTAAAGATCTTGTCGGCGAGAATTTTCCGAGGGATCGTGGATTCAGGGCATTTTCCGAGGCAAGATACTCTATCTGAAAGAAGAGTGAGCTTGATTGCGTATGATTTGGTAGTGTAGGTTGGCTTTGACTCGGGTGATGAACTCTGTAGCATCATTTGTAGCCTGTTTTGTTTCCATGGTGATTCACTGTTTTCTTTTAGATTCTGATGCATTATGATGTTTCCAGAACCTTGCTGATAGTCCAGTTATGTGCATTCTCTCTGTAGATCCTTGGGACGGTAGGCATCTTGTTCGGAATAGCTCCACAGCTGGCTCCAGTTTTGGGGGTTCTGATCTTTTCGATGTCGGTTTTAGCTGGTGAGCATTCAGTTTATCTTAAAACCTTTGAAGGGTAGTGTCGGTTTGTAGAAATTTCTTTCGGTCATATCGTGCTACTGTCTATACTTAATGTGTATGAAAGTAACTGGTGTGTGATGAACTTTTCATGGTTTTCTTTCATTTAGTCTCGTTGGGTCCTCGACTATTCATGTGTGGTATTCTTTTATGCTTTATTCCTGTTCCTGATTGGTATCGTTGTGCTGTAGCTGTATACAAGCGATCAACTCTTCCTGTTTTTAGAAGCCATGGAGCAACCCAAGCATCAATGTCTGACTGTGTAACGGAGACTCTTTCCGCCATTCGTACTGTAAGCCCTCAACATGCTTCCACTACTTGGCAACTGTCTTTTGTAGACGTAATATCGGTCTCGAATTTGAACTCAATGTTCGATGAATGTTGTCATCTTCACATCAATTGTTAATCCAAATACAGATACTGTTATATTAGTGTTAGCACGACATTAGTGAACCACAGAACTAGTTCTTTTCTTTCTCTTACTCATGAGTCTAATGCTGTAAATTTATAGGAACCAATATATCTGATGTGAGTTCTCTGTTGTTTTCCGTATTGCAGGTAAGATCATTTAGTGGTGAACAGCGTCAAATGTCGATGTTCGGTGACCAGGTAAAATGTACCCTCTCTCTGTGCTGACATTCGTAGTTGTGGGCATCATAGCTTTGCTACTGTAACAAATAAACTTGGCAGGTTCTTGCATATCAGCGCAGTGGCATAAGGCTTGGGATGTTCAAGTCACTAAACGAATCTGTGACAAGAGTAGCTGTATACATATCTCTCATTGTGTTCTATTATCTCGGAGGAAACGAAGTAAAGGCTGTAAGTGCTTCTAACTCGGTCCAGTTTTTCGTGGTTTAGTTTGACCTGCATAATCTTCTGATCTACTGTACTTAGAACTCATAACTTTGTTCTACAGGGTGAAATTTCTATAGGAACTTTCGCTTCTTTCATCGGATTTACTTTCCAGTTGACATTTGCTGTGAGTCCTACACTGATCTCTTTGTTGCGGATTACACATTTTGCCTCTTTACTATACTCTTTAATCCTCAACAAAACTCTAGGTTCAAGGTCTGGTCAATACATTAGGGGATCTTCGTGCAACTCTTGCTGCCGTCGAAAGGATTAATTCCATCCTGACTGGAGTCGAGGTCGATGAAACTCTTGCCTATGGTTTAGAGAAGGAGATCCAGCAAAACGAGGCTCTTAAGTTGTTCTCTGACAATGGACATGTCAGGAAGAACTCTTGGAGCTTGCATTACATGTCGGCCTTGAAATCCGCCCACAAGCTATATGACATTGCCTGGTCTGCAGACATTTGTCTCGAAGGTAACATTCGTTAGTTGTTCATAATCTCATAAAGTAGTTTCGAATGTAAGGTCATAATCTCTTTGAAAATCTGCAGATGTGCATTTCTCCTATCCCTTGAGACCTGATTCGGTATATTGACCGGCCTTAACTTGACCCTCAAGTGTGGAACCATCACTGCTCTAGTTGGCCCAAGTGGTGCAGGCAAAAGCACCGTAGTGCAGCTGTTAGCACGATTCTACGATGTCTGGTTTTCGACCTTTCGTTTTCGTTTTCCTTTAGTCTATCTTCTTCTGTCACTGTACCTTATTTCAAACAATATTGCTATGCAGCCAACCAAAGGCCAAATAACAATTGCAGGAGAAGATATCAGGACATTCGAAAAGACGAAATGGGCTCGTGTAGTATCCATCGTAAACCAAGTAAACGTCTCATCCATAACAGCATCGATTCCACGATATAAAACTGCGTATACATGGTAATATCTGACTTCAAATCTATGTAGGAACCAGTCCTTTTCTCGTTCTCCGTTGGAGAGAACATCGCGTACGGGCTTCCAGATGAGAACGTGTCCAAAGACGACATAATCAAGGCTGCCAAAGCTGCAAATGCTCACGAGTTCATAGTTTCATTGCCACAGGTTAGTTCCCTAAGGTGAATCCAGATTTTGAATTAATCTCTTCGATTGATCCTAACCGTTTGTTTTCGTGGAAAAGGGCTACGACACTCTCGTTGGTGAGCGTGGAGGCTTGCTAAGTGGAGGCCAGAGACAGGTCTGTAACAACATTTACATAATCATAGCTCTAATTTAGTCTGTAACACATTCACATTGTTTGTTTTTTCGCAGAGGATTGCTATTGCGAGAGCTCTTCTGAAGAACGCCCCGATCCTTATCCTGGACGAGGTAAGCTTGCTCCTTCTCGAGACTTTCGGTCATCGCATCAATCCCGGGGCTGCTAAAGGCTAAAATGGCTCATATTTTGTGCAGGCCACAAGTGCACTAGATGCAGTAAGTGAACGCCTAGTGCAGAAAGCTCTAAACCACCTAATGAAAGGCAGAACGACGCTGGTGATCGCTCACCGATTAAGCACGGTCCAGGACGCTCACCAGATCGCAGTCTGCTCCGATGGCAGCATTGCCGAGCTAGGGAACCACTCCCAGTTGCTTGCCGATAAAGGTAAGTACGCTACCTTGGTCGACACTCAAAGACTCGCTTTCGAATGATTTCTTCGAAAAATGGCCGAAAAAGTGGAAATCCATACCATGAAAGAAAGAATGACAGCATAGCATTTACTA
The DNA here is from genome assembly GCA_034768395.1 of Linum lewisii. Lineage (NCBI taxonomy): Eukaryota > Viridiplantae > Streptophyta > Magnoliopsida > Malpighiales > Linaceae > Linum > Linum lewisii. The sequence goes on along the minus strand of CM068300.1, from coordinate 771,208 downwards.
TAATAAAACATTGCTCTACTTTATATAAGAGATCAGGTTTAGATACCATGTAGAGAACTGTTACATTTCAGAAACTGAAACGACATCAGTAAGAACAGTTTCAACCGAGAAAAGTGTTCGTAAATCAATCTTCGATTCGATTGATGGTAGCCACCCAGACCAATCTACATTCCCATTCTTCATTGATCCTGTCACCCTTCCCACTCCGAATCGTCCCCTTTGATTCCTCGGTCATTAGGACCATCTTCACCTTCAAGGCTCTGATACCATGTAGAGAACCATTATCGTTACATTTCCTTTCATGAATCAGAAACGGAAATGACAGCATTAAGAACAGCAAGACACTCGGTCGGAAGACCGAGAAAAGTGTTCATGAACCAATCGTCGATCCGATCGACGGTAGCCACCCCAACCAACCTACATTCCCCTTCTCCATCCATCCTCTCCCCTTTCCCACTCCGGACCATCCCCTTTGATTCCTCGGTCGTTAAGACCGTCTTCACCAGCAGGGGAGGAGCCTCGTAGAGGCTCCTCCCCACACTGAAGCAAAAGTTCGCTACGAACTCGAGCTCCACCTTCCCGGAATCCTGAGCAATCCTGCCACTAAACGACACGGGGACTATGTCGATCCTCAGGCCCGGTGGCAGTGGCAGGCCTAGGAACCGGGTGGTCTCTGTTGTCAGAGGCGGAATGTAGAGCGTTTCGAGGTCGAATTCGACCGAGACGTTTGAGGAGTTTGAGCTAGTGATGGTGGCTGTCCCGGTTCCTGTGCCGCCTTGAGCGTTGTAGTCGAAATTCGGGTACCGGGAGATGCCTAGCTTGCAGGATGGCAGAGTCCTGAAGCTGACGGTGGCCGGAAGTGTGGCGGGGATGGTGGAAGTGCAGGAAACTGGTCTGGTTCTAGTGGCTGAGTTGATCAGAATGTTGATCTTGGAAGCCATTGTTGGAAGTGTGGTGGGGAATGGTGAGATGATGAAGATGATGATGATATGTGGCTGTGGTTGAACCCAAGGAATTAGTGGTTAGCATGAAACTAGAACCGAACTAACCGGAACCGGATGAACTAGTTCGGGTCAACCCGACCTGATTTGAATATGACCTGATGAAAAAGTCAACAACTCGAGGAACCACCCGGTCAACTTTCCTCTCCATGACCCCGATTATAATTTGTATGGCCCCTGACGAATCCGCTCAATTCAGTCCAAGTTAACCATGTTTTGAACTGATGAAAAAGTCAACAACCCACGACTAGTTGACCTGACAAACACACGGTCAACTTTGCCACTTTGCTCATTGTGACCCGATTATAATCCGACAATAACCGCCCATTTCATCATGACCAACCCTGACTAGTTGAAAAGTCAGTGTCGTGTAATCCATCTGACTCGTCATTTGATGAACCTGCAACCTAATTACAGTTCGAAATCTCTGCCCATTTCATCATGGCCAACCCTGACCGCTCGAAACTGAATGACCAAAACGACAAAGTAGTCGAAGTAGAAGCGGGTAAAAAGAGTAATTTATAGTATATGAATTAGTTGACAAAGTAGAAATGTTAAAATGCTATTTTCTCATTAATAAATTATTTTATTCCACACAAAAAATGTGACGTGGATGTTACGACGGCGTGACGTCATATTTAGCCTATTATCCCAAATATTATTTACTATTATTAGTCTTTTGACGAGGTACATAATTTGAATAAAAGTTGCCATTTGTCAATTCAATGAAGAAAAATTTAAAAAAAAAATTGGAAATGTCAAATATTTCTAGTAATCAAGTTTGGCTAAGTCTTATTGTATCATTTTCTTTGGATCATCTTATCTCTTGACCATGAAATCGGAGGCCGATTTTCGATCACGAGACTGAAGTGTACATCGTGTAATTTTTGCTATAAGGAACTGAGTTTGTTACGTTGTTACTTGTCTTACTCATCGATCATGAAAAGAACACACATGGTGCAATCAACTGTTGACACTTCGTGAGAACATTTCTGTCAAACGGGTAGGTTAGGTGGGTCACGGGTCGGGTTGGGCGAGTTGGGGGTTTATCGGGTCATTTATTCATCATATTATGAATCTGTTACATCACGATTTGCTCAGTTTGAAGGGTTTTTTGTGATATTAAGATTGAGCTAATTTTTGAATCGAACCGAGCAGAGTTATAAGCTCAAGGATCAGAGGTTCAATCAAGAACGAACTGTTAAAAATGCTGTCAAAATCGAACTGGACGATGAGCCGAACAAAGATCAGAGGTTCAAGGATCAGAGGTTCAATTAAGAACAAACTGTTAAAACCCGTTTTAAGTTACGAAGCAGCTGACCGGTCCAGTCCGGTCGGACCTAACAACCAAGGTTCATAAATCAAACACTGCAACACAAAACTTCATAACCAACCAAACCCAGAAAGAAGATTACAGCATCTATACACAACAAAGGCCTCATCTTTCACCCTCTTGAACCCAGAAAAAAACCCTCAAACCGAACACGATTCTCCATCCGAACAAACCATCACTCGATCTCACTCGAATTACGAGCTCGAAACCCTAAACCAGGTGCAACACAGAGCCCTCCCCATAAAAGTCACACACACATGCACATTACACAACAGTGGTTACTTCTTCTAAAACACAGTTACAAGATTATAACATTAGATGTCACGAAACTCGTATCGAGAAACACGTCAGGCGTCAGCTCTACTCATTTCTTTACGGGGGCTCTATCAGCAGACGAGGGATAACCTGAGAGACGATGCAGTGGTGGGGAGATTCGTGCAGGATGCCCACCGGATGACTGACTCCGTCACCATGAGGTCGAGCTGTTCACGCTCCCCGAGGCCAATCGTTCGGTTCCTCTTGCTGTGCATTCCGAGGATCCTTGGCCCGATCGTTCCTCCTCCTCGTTTGAATTCGGATGTCCAGTGTTGTTGCTCTTCCACGGGATCCGGTAATGCAAGCATCTCTGCAAAAGGGGATTGTTGTTAGAGATGGATATAGCTCTATCTGATACTTAGCTCGAGAACAAAGTACGAAACTTTTTTAACTACCTGCAAGAACTGCATCAACTCTGATGGGATTTGGGTCGAAGAAGGCAAAGCTCGACATCGAGGACATGGGAGGAGCGAATTCCAGAGGTGTGGGCTCCTCCGAGTAATCATCGTCATTGCTACGAAACGAGAATCCACCCGATACAACAAAGGGAGTAGTACTAGTACTGGTGCTAGTACCAGTAGTAGCAGCTACTGGCTGTGGTAAGAACGACGAGAACGATGATCTACTCGTGGAAGTAGGAGACCGAACCTCCTCGCACATTATATTCGTACCAAAGCTGATGTCTTGGTTCCTAGTCATCAATGTCGAGAACGAATTCGAACCTAATCCCCACTCTTGACAACTCTCCCTTGTATGGGGACATGTTTCTTCAAGACAAGGGCTTTCATCTCTCATCCAGCTATGCTCTAAAAACAACGTAGAACCCTAATGACATTGCCGCTATATATCGAGAGTTCATACGATTCAAAAACGTCGAAGAATGAAACGTACGTACCTAGGACCTGCTGAGCAGTGAGCCTTTGCAAGGGATCCACACGAAGCATCCCTTGGACCAGCTCTTTCGCGGAACTGGTGATGCGATCCCAGAGATTGGACGGGAACCGGAGATCAGCAGCTCGAACAGCATCGAATATCTGAGACTTGGTCTTCCCCCAGAAAGGTGGCATCCCACTGAGAAGAATGTAGAGGATAACCCCTGCACTCCAGACATCAGCAGTCTGATTATACCCTCCGGATAGCACCTCGGGAGCGATATAGAACGGGCTTCCAACTGTTCCGTGCAGACTCCGACCTGGTTTTTTCGAGATAAGCTTCAGGGGACAGAGTAAAAATCCACAAGAGATAACAGTTTGAAACATATGGAAATGGACATTATACCAGGCTTGACATAAGTTGCAAGGCCAAAATCAGCCAACTTGATCTGAGAAGACGAGGATTTCGTAGCCAAGAGGATGTTCTCGGGCTTCAAATCCCGGTGAACGACACCAATCTCGTGGCAATGAAGCACTACCTGCATCAGATCCTTGAACAGAACCTTAGCCTGAACCTCGCAAAACCGGCCATGCTTCTCCAGCTGGTGGAAAAGCTCCCCACCTGCACAAAGCTCCATCACCAGATGAACATAGTCCTCGTCCTCGTAAACCGCCTTGAGATCCACCACATTCGGATGCCCCGACAGCTTGGTCATGATCTCGATCTCGAGCTTCACACTCCTTATATCATCAGACGTGACCAACCTATCTTTGGCAATCGACTTGCAAGCGAAAAGCTCCCCTGTAGACCGCTCTGTGCAGACCCTAATCACACCAAACTGACCCCAACCTAACTGCTCCCCAAGAACATACCTTTCCTTCAAATTCGACACCTGGTTCGTCTCCAGAATCGCTATGTAACAGCTCTTCGTCGATGAATCGTTACTACAGCTGTTGCCATTATCAGCAACAGCCATTCCCAAACCCTAATCTGAACCCAATTCCCCAAGATTCCAGCTGACTCTTCAGTAATTGATCAATTAAATTAGCTAAACCAGCTGGAATTGTGGACTGCTTCAAAAGTCAAAAAGTCCTCAACTTCCAATCTCAGCTTTCCATTCAGAAACCCTAGAAGAATCAAAAATCAAAGCTTTCCAATCTCAGAATCAATCAGCTGGATCTGCAAAACATTACACCACAGACCACAAACCACAGTAGCCTCAAATCAGACACCAGACAAGCCACAAATCAGTTCTTAGCAGCAAAACAAACCTAAGCACTGATCTTCACTACTCAAACTCATTACAAAAAACCCTAAAAGGAAACCAGAATCAGCATCAGCATCATCATCATCATCATCATCATAACCCATCAGCTGGAAATCAAAACATTTCCCAAATTGGAAAAGAAAACCCCCCCAAAGCTTCAAAACCCCACCAAATTCAAAACCTAAAGCAACCCAGAAACCAACTTCAAAATCACAGAAAGGGGAAATCAAAAGAGAAAGGTGGAAACACCTGTGGAAAGGGGGGAGAATGCGGGCTTTTTGCTGTGTGAGATATACAGAAGGAGAAGAAGGAGAAAGATTGAAGAACAGATCTTTCTCCTTCTTCTCTTCTTCTGAAGCTGTTCTTCTTCTTTCTGGGTAATCTGGGAATTTGGGTTCTGGTTTTTTTTTGACGAGTTTCTTTCGTTAGTGGTGTGATTGATTGATTGGATTATTATTCGGACGGATACACAGAGTTGTCTTGCTGTCGTTTTCTTATTATTGGCTTTCTTTTTTGAATTAAATAAAATTTTAATTTAATTTTTGAAATAAAGTTAGGGATTGGGTAAAAGGCATAAGTTCTTCAATAAGGTTGACATTTTGAAAGAATATTAATTTGTTTATTTTATTGAATATTTAAGAGCTATTGGCTAGACCGATTGACCCGGTTACGAGTTGGGTTGGGTGGATAGGGTACCCAGTATTAACGGCTTATATGGTCTAGTGGATCAAGAAGTGGTTCGACTATAGAGTTGAAGGGAGTGAGTGAGCTCTCTGTCCGCCTTGAGATCATTAACGGGGGTTCCTGCAAGAGAGGTGAAAGAGAATGTTTCGGAAAGAGCGTACGGGTGTGATGGGGTAAGGTGTATATATATGAGCAGACAACTGGGAAGTATGTGGGGTGTGTGACAAAGCCCTTAGCGTGCATCGTGTGAGCGTGTAGTGTCGGGTGATTGGTGCTTTAAGAGCCCACAAATGTCGGTTCCAACTTTCAGCCCAAGCCCAAGTCCAATCCATTATCATCCAAAGCCCAAGCCCAAGCCCAAGCCAAGCCTTCTTCTCTTTCCCTTCCCGCCGCCGCCATCCGCCGCCAAATCTCTTTCCTCAGCCACCCAATTCCTCCGCCGCGAAAAAACCTCCAAATCCCTAAAATGGCGACAACCCATCATTCAATCACAACCCTAATCTCTCCAATCCCCTCACTCTGCAAACTGAAACCCACCAAATTCCACCCCTCCCGCTCCAGATCCCCACCCTCCCGCCTCCGAATCCGCGCCGCGCAGGACTCCGGCGGCGACGACGGAGGTTCCCGGCGGCGGCTGATCGACATAATCAGGCTGGTCCCGGACCTGACTCGCACCTACTTCAAAACGCCGTCGCGGCGGGCACTGTTCGGCGGGATCTCGCTCCTGGGAGGGTTCTACGTGGCGCAGACGATCTCGCTGTCGTTCGGAGCTCTGGGGGTCAACGACGTGATAGCGGCGGTGGTCTGCGTTCTGCTGACGGAGTACGTGACCAGATTCTATTACAGCCGGCCGAAGGTGACTTTCCCTTTGGCTCTGTTGAACAATTTCAAGATGGGGTTTACTTACGGCCTCTTCATCGACGCTTTCAAGCTCGCCAGTTGAGATTTCAACTGTAATTTGATTGATTGATGAACGCCATTGTTGTTGTGTCTGGTTTAATTGAGTTGCTCTGTTTTTTTTTTGTTTCCGCCATGGATGAAGGTAAAGATCTTAGCTTTACCTTGAATTAGTCATTGGTGTTTTCGAAATGGTATCGATGCGTCGAATCAATGAGTCTGATGGTATGTAGTTGAGTTAAAAATTATTGTAGATTGTCGTTAAACTGTGTTTGCACCACTATGACTGTTATAGGTAATGTTGTCAAAACTGGACCAGACATTGGACCGATCTATCGAGAAGTTCAAGGGTTTGAAGTTTGACCGAGATTAAACCGTTAAAACTGATCACGATATAACACCAAAATATCATGATCATAATGCATAATCCATAATCCAACAACACTGGTTATTAGGTTGTCGTTAATCTGTGATTGAAGTATCGTTATATTAGTGTTGCTACCATTTTGATGAGCGGTTTAAGATTCAATAGGTTGAATCGTTTGTAGTGGTATGGTTTTGAAAACGCGGTTGAAAACAATAAGGTAAACCCGTTATAGTTATAGCTCAATTACGGAAAAAAATTCTTGAATTACATAATGATTAGATTCACCGGTTTGACTAGGTACAATTTCAAACCGATGTTCTTGCGTACGAGATGGGATCGTATGGTGTTATCGAGTGGTTTGTGAATCCTCTATGTACGGGTTCAAATTTCTCTCATTTGAATACCTAATCGAATTGATCGAGACATGTAAGAACAAGTCTCGAGATAAGCCTTTTATAATTAAATAAACTAAAAAGGAAACTCAATAATAAAAAAAGACTAATTTAGTAATTTTCCAATCATTAACTATACCCTCACGTGCCAAACACTCCCCTAGCTGCGTACTAACTCCACAAACCATCGGTAATTCTACGCTTCCCACAAGGACAATCCCGTAATTTCACCCTCCTCACCGTCGTACGGCCGATCGACAGATAAATTCCCTTTCTTTACACCTTCTTCGTCCATCTTTCCGCCACTTCAATCCACCGCCGCCGCCGAGCTACGAAAATCCCAACATCACATCCTTCTTCTTCCACCACTTCAGATCATCTCCACACCCAATTAATCCGATTTCCGATTTCTAGGGTTTTTTTTTTCTCGATTTCCGATTTCTAGGGTTTTTCCCCCTTCTTACATGATCGGATTCGTCTCATCCCTCAATTCAACGATAAGGACGAGCTTTCTTGCACCCTGTAGCAGACGAAGAGTACCCAGATGGATTTAGACGCCAACGGCGGGAACAGAGGCGTCTTCCACCGTCTCAGCGGCGGAGGCGGAGGAGGAGGAGCACGGCCGAGGAGCAGTGATTCTTCGAAGCAGAATCAGAAAGTCTGCTACCATTGGCGGGCGGGGAAGTGCAATCGGTACCCATGTCCGTTTCTCCATCGAGAATTATCGCCGCCGAACCCGGCAACCAACGGTGGAGGAGGGAAGAGAGGGTTTGGTAACGATTCCGGGTTCTCGGGTCCTCCGGCGACCCGGAGAGCTCCGAATTTCAATAATTCGTCTACCTGGGGACGGCCTGGGAATAGTAGTGTGGTTAAGAAGGCGGAGAAAGTTTGTAATTATTGGGTGCAGGGGAAATGTACTTATGGCGAGAACTGTAGGTTCTTACATGGGTGGAGCTTAGGGGAGAGCTTCGGTTTGTTGACTCAGCTTGAAGGTCATCAGAATGTAATGAGATTTTGTTGTTTAGATTGATTGGTTAGGGTTTGGATTATGCGTTTTGTTTAGCTAGCTGCATTGTTGATTGATTGATTGTGGATTGTGGCAGATTGTTAGTGGAATTGCTTTGCCATCTGGGTCTGATAAGCTTTACACTGGGAGCAAAGATGAGACTGTTAGGGTTTGGGATTGCCAATCTGGTCAGGTTAGTGTCTGAATTTTTCGAATTCGAATTAAGTTTTCTGTTTCAGTTGTAATGAGTTTTGAACTTTTGATGGTTTACTGGTTGCTTGTGGTTTTGATTCCCAGTGTATGGGGGTTATCAATGTTGGTGGTGAAGTAGGTTGTATGATCACCGAAGGTCCGTGGCTCTTCGTTGGTTTACCGAATCTTGTTAAGGTTAGTAAGATCTAAGAAGACATGATCAAATTGCTAGTTTCGAATGTGGTTGATGTGTTTTGGCTCAAGTTTGTGGCTTTCGTAAAACTGTTACTATCTGCATTGTGTCTACCGAATCTCGTGAACGGCATGGAATTGCTCGCTTTCTCGTATTAGTTTCAAATGTGGTTGATGTGTTTTGGCTCAAGTTTGTGGCTTTTGAAACGCTGTTACTATCTGCATTGTGTGTATCGAACCTTGTGAACGACTTGGAATTGCTTGCTTTCTCGTATTAATTTCAAATGTGGTTGTTGTGTTTCGGATCGAGTTTGTCTTTTGATTTGACACTCTGTTCAAGAGGTAGTATCTGCATTCTTGTCAACCGGATCTTGTGGAGGTTAGGAAAGTACACGACGTTGAGTTACTCGCTTTCTCTTGTTAATTTCGAATATGTTTGATGATTGGTTTTAGTTTTGGTAGTATCTGCATTGTGTCGACTTGTAACGAATCATTGTCTAATGGATCTTGTTCATTATTTCCAGGCTTGGAACTTGCAGACTAATGCTGATCTAAGTCTTAATGGACCAGTTGGACAAGTTTATGCTATGGTTGTCGGAAACGATTTGCTATTTGCTGGCACACAGGTAATCTTGTGTTTTATCGGAAATTTGCACAATACAGTTAAATCATGGTTATTCCTGTAAATCATAACTGTAAATGTTCGTTACGATGCAGGATTCAGCGATATTGGCATGGAAATATAACGTAGGGTCATCCATCTTCGAGCCAGCTGCATCGCTCAAGGGTCATTCACTAGCTGTTGTCTCCTTAATAGTTGGAGCTAACAGACTCTTTTCTGGTTCAATGGACAATTCTATAAAAGTACTTTGACTCACTCACCTTAATCTACCGGTTTTTTGTGTTCTGTATCAGCTACTACGTTGTTCATATAACGTCTTTTTTTGTCTTCCAGGTTTGGAACCTTGAAACGTTGCAGTGCATACAAACCTTAACGGGGCATACTGCAGTCGTCATGTCTCTTCTTTGCTGGGACCAGTTTCTTTTATCGAGTTCGTTGGACCAGACAATAAAGGTACACGTTAGAACCGTGAACCATAAAATTCACTGGATCTTTTCTTGTGTGGATGAAATCGTTGAGTACGTAGGTTTTGCTGTCTTCCGTTTCAGGTTTGGGCTGCCACGGAAAGTGGGAACTTGGAAGTAACATACACTCAAAAAGAAGATCATGTAAGTCTTGAAATTCTGCAAATTTCTTTGCTTTGAATAGAATCACTTCTTCAAGATGCTTATTCCTTTCCGTCTTTTGATTAGAAGATAGCTTGGCTATGGATGAATGATCTCGTGGGATTGTGGCTTTTTGTAATTCACTCGAGAGAACGAGAATGGTTTCATTGCTTCTGTTGACCTGATATAGTTTAGGGCATGGTTTACCCGGCATATGGATCCAATTTCCGGAGTCTAATCCGAATAGGGGTAGAAGTAATCTTCCTAGAGTTGAATTATCAGTAGATAGCTGTGTAAGATTTCGATAGTACATTACTTCAATTTCGGATCTTGTTGAAGTGTGAAGACAGTGTCGAAAGAATCAAAGACCCCAACTTGTTGCACGTTTTTGCGTACATATATGGCTTTCGTTAGTGATGTATAAGGCTGCCTGATGCAGGGACTCCTCACACTATGCGGGATGCACGATTTGGAAGGCAAACCGATCTTGCTATGCTCTTCCAACGACAACACGGTTCGAATATACGATCTGCCATCGTAAGTCCCATTACCAATCTCTTCTCTCATACTCGAGTAAGCTCCAACAATCTCCTAAAGTTCTGCAATTTTGGTTCATATGTCACAGGTTTTCAGAACGAAGTAAGATATTCTCGAAACAGGAGATCCGGGCGATCCAGACAGGTCCAGCCGGCTTGTTCTTCACCGGTGACGGAACCGGTCAAGTGAGGGTGTGGAACTGTAAAGCCGAGCAGCAAAATCCGGCGGCGGCGGCCACATGAATCATGAGTTTGCTCCTGATGAGGATGGCCATTATAGTATCATATATTCATCATTTGAAATAAAAGAATTGTTCTTTAGAGAGAGGGGAGATGTGTTTTTGTTCCTTTTGTATTCTTAGTAGAGAGAGATGGTTACTTGTTGAGTAAGAAATGTACTACTTTTAAAATTAGGGTTAGGGTTTATCTGATCATTTTCAACACTATACTGGATTTTTTTTGTGTACTATTTGATGAACTGGTTTTTTCTTTTTTGTTTCTCTTAGAAGAAGATATATAGACACATCAGGGAATCAATGAATGACATTTTGGATGCTGACTCGACTTGTTTCGAGCAGGTATTTATCGTGACGGGTTTGTGGGGGTTGGATGTGCATCTTTCTTGCCTCTTGTATAGTGTCTTGCACCAGAATACCCCGGTCTTGAACCGGCCTTGCCATTGGCTATGCACGAGTTTCGAGATTTCCTTTCTGGCGTATGAATGCTCTTTTCGGCTTAACCCATTTTTCACTCTTTAGCAGTACGTCAAGATTTTCGAGTGTTCCGCAACCGTTCTTATGTAGGTTGATGGGGTCTTAAACCAGCCCTACGATAAGCTATGCATGACTATTGAGTTACCCTCTCTAGTCACTCTTTAGCTGTATGTTAAGATTTCTCAGTGTTTCAAACCCATAATTAATGGGCCAACGTAAGACACCATTAGTTCTTCTTTTTTCCATTATTCCTTGGTGCATCACAATCTTCACGTTCTTTTAAACCGATAGCAGTACGCGTCCTTCTTACAGTTGTCAGATGTTCTTTCCATGAAAACCTCGTTGACAAGCTGTGATTTTTGCAACAAGTAGAAATATTAATAGTCGGGTAACGAGAGAAAGGTTTAACACAATGAAAATATTAAGAAGAGATGAAAGTCGAAGAGCACCACCGCTAACAGAAAAATACTTGGGATTACAACTCCACAAAATATGATATAGAGTATTTCGGTCAAGTGATCCCCATATTCGAGTCTCGACTTTAACACGTTCAACAACGGGAGTAGGCGAGTCGTCTTCAACATTGTAACAATCAACAAACCCCTACAGCAAAGAAACACCAAAATATATATAGTGAGCACTTCAGTACCCGTAACGTAGGTATCGTACCCTAACTAGCACTAAAAATTCACATTTTTTAAATCTAAAACTAAGTAAGTTATATCTAAACCCTAGAGCCTAAGCCCATAAGCCCCTAAATACTATACCAAAACTTCAAACACTACATAGTAACCCCTAAACACTATACCAAAACTTCAAACTCTAAAGTTCAAAACACAAATATAACGAGATTTAGCACAAGATCATTACCTCGGATTTGGATACCGTAGACATATGATGGAGTCGCAGTTTAACGAACTGAAACTGCGGAGTTACTTTCCTGAGGAAGTCCTTTAACTTGTCAAAGCTTTGACTTTCAATCTCAAAGCAGGACAAGGATAACTCCAATGTGCAAGCAGTTGATCTACTTTCACTCGTTGAAGAAGGTTGGTATCCCGAGCAATCGCCTGCAGGAAAGTGATCTGTCCGCCGCAAAGGAAACATGAACCAATCTGGGAGCATCAATGCGAAGCACCCTTTTCGAACGCCACACACACCACTCGAGCTCCAATTTCTCGAGGGTAGGGCTTTCGATCTCAGAGTCCTTCTACTTCAATCACACCGGCCAAACGCAGAGACAGTAGGGATGTGGATTCGGAGACGAGCTTGTTAACTACATGTCCACTCAATTGGGGACAAAGTTCAATCTCCAGTGATTCGAGGCTCGGGAGTAGTGCTCCTCTTACTACTATCTCATCTACATCCGACATATACGAAATCTGCAGGTGTTTTAGGTTGGCATTGTTGCAGAGATCAACCTTTGTGACCGAATCCAATAGATTCAAAGTCAACTTCTCCAGGAGAGGTGCGGCCGCGATCATGCTGTTCAGAGCTCGATTGTCGATTCCGACACTGGAAAGACGGAGCTCCCTGAGATTGATCATCTCATAATGATGATCATGATTGATCATCAACTGGCAGCCATATAGCTTGAGAGTTGTGAGCCGCCTTGTGGTGTTAGGTAATTGGATTGATAATGATACAGTGCTAGGGATAGTCATATCAATCTCTTGGGGTTCTCTGTTTCGAATCAAATCCATGGCTGCTTCAATCAAAGCAGAGTCTCTGTTTTTCCAATCAATCAAAAACAGAGGATCAAACAAATTGCAACAACAATCATACAAAGAAAGAAGAACAATTAAAATTAAAATCATTACCTGGAATCAATCCGGACGGCTTTGATGTCACTGATGAAAGAGGAGAACTTTCTGGATGCTGCTGCGATGAAGCCGATCGTCGATCTGGATAGTGCGCCATGATCATCATAATTGTTGTGGTTGAACTCGAAGACAGGGTATGAGATCCAGACTTGGTACCATCTTTTGGAGAGCAAGGCGGATCTCGCACTTTGTTTGTGAGAGTGTAAATTACAGAGAATTTCATGGAGAATATTGTCTGGTAGCGACGATATTCGGTCTGATTCTGATTCTGCATCCTCCTTCTTCGTCTTCTTCGTCTTCATCGTCATCCTTCGATTAGCCGATTTAGGGTTTCAGCGCCGCCGGTGTTCTTCTGACTTCTGAAACTCTCTCTCACCGCCCTCGTATTTATAACCCACCTTTTATTTATTTATTATTTTTAATTTGTCAGTTAATATTTTCGAAAAAGCCCAAATTAATAAATTCACCAAAACTGGAGGGAGGGGTAAAATTGACATTCTAAATAAATTAACCCACTTATACTAAGGGGCCATTTGGTTGATGGAATTGGGTTCCAATTCTCGACCCACGGGGAATTGGCCCTAATAATTGTACTATAATTCTTAGTGGGTTGGGAATTGCAATCCAATTTCAAAGCCCAATTCCATTAACCAAACCACCCCTAAGTACCCGTTTGGACTCATTCTTTCTCTTTCTCTTTCCTTTCCTTCTCCAAGCAGGCGCCATATCCTCTTCTCCAACTCCCATCTTCCAATATTAGTCACGGTTACTAATATTGGTTACGGTTTCCATGACTAATATTGGCTACGGTTCCCATATAAACCATGACTAATATTAGTCACGGTTAACATATAAACCGTGACCAAATTGTTAGTAACGGTTTCTTCAAAAATCGTGATAAAATAGGGTCAATATGGTCACGATTTGAAGAACTGTGACTAATTTTTTTAGTAATGGTTAAAACCGTGACTTATAGGGTAAAAAAATAGTGTCTAATATGTCTTTTTTTTTTCTTGTAGTGTTATCATCGTATTAAATAAAAAAATTCATGCACTAGCTAACTATAATGTACGAAATTATAACAAAAAAAGAGGGAAAATTGTGTATCTTAATTCGACAACTTCAAATTCTTTGACTTGTGTGATGAGTTTGCAAGTCCTAATTGTACTGCAAAAGAATAATGAAGTTCTTTGTGCTCACCTATCCGTGAGTAAAATTAAAGTGTATGCAACTTTTCAAATCTAAACGAAACCTCCATAATTAAAATCACATTTCTCTAAACATAATTGTACGAAAAATTACTCAGATTCGTGCATAATTGCTGAAATTTTGAAAACCCCCTTCTTCTTATTTTTATGAATAAAACCCCCTATTTTCAAATTAGGGTTAATGTTAAAAACTCATCATTATTCACAATCTATTAAATGTAGACTATGTTTTCTTACGGGTCAAATACTTAAAAGGTCTCGAAACTACAGGGTAGGTTACAAACTCGCCCTAAAACTTAATCGTTACAAAGTGGTCCTTTACTATGAAAAGTTACAGAGTACAAAGTGGTCCTATTACTATGAAACAGGTTACAGAGTAGTCCTAGTGATGTCATAAGTGTATTTTTTTCCAGCCATTTTGCCATGTCACCATAGACATGGCAGCGAAAATATAATTTAAAATTCATCTTACATTGATTCAAATCTAGAATTATATCAATATAACTCACTATATTTAGTTTTGAACCAAAGTTTATTAGGTAGATGAGTTAAGATTTAGATTTTGAATCATATTATTGAACTTTGAATCATCTTTTAGATGACATGGCAAAATAGCTGAAAAAGTACACTTATGACGTCACTAGAACCCCTCTATAACGGATTAAAGTTTTAGGATGAGTTTGTAACCTACCCTATAGTCCCGGGACCTTTTAAGTATTTGACCCGTTTTCTTACTCTTAAGGCCTATGACAAACTTGAAAGATACAATAATAACTTGGAACAACCAACACTTGATGGGTATGTATGTTCATCATTCTATTTTGAAATTCCCAAGTGATTACACCTAGAAGTCAGATAGGAGCATTGCTTTGGACTTTGTTTTTACCTTTCAAGATGAATCATAAAGCATGCCAACACAGAAATCTTACAAAAACTCATCCAGTTCAATATGAGTAAGCAATTAAGACATGTACAAGCAGTAAACAAAGAACTGATCCAAGTATCATGGATACCTCTGCAGATTGAGATTGAGGCTTTGACTTTTTTTATGGTTGGTCTTTCCCCAGAGAAAGCACCTTCTCCGAACAGGGTGACAGCATCTTTGACAGATTGAAAGGGCGCTCTTGTGTCGATTTCACCCACCATCGTTTTGAATTTCTACTGGACAGCAATTTCAAGGTGCTCTTCTTCTTCTCTGATACAGACATCTTTGCTTCTGAACCCTTGGTTTCTGTTAAGACAGGGGTTTTTACTGTAAGA
This sequence comes from Linum lewisii, assembly GCA_034768395.1. NCBI lineage: Eukaryota > Viridiplantae > Streptophyta > Magnoliopsida > Malpighiales > Linaceae > Linum > Linum lewisii. The sequence goes on along the minus strand of CM068300.1, from coordinate 755,925 downwards.
CGAATTACCATTTTCCAGCGAGTACCCAGTGGCTTCAACTTTAGACACAGACAAAGCTGTGCTTGTTTCTTTAGTTTGCGTACATCGTTGATATGATATTCTCCACATTGCCATTTCCATTCAGCTGGAGCCACAATCTCTCCTCTGCAAATATGTTGTTCGAGTAGTATTGGCACATCGTCAGGAGAAACATATCCATACCTGCAAGGAACTCCAAAGCTTTCAGAGAAAAAGGAATACACAAAACAAACTAGCATCTGTAAATGAAAGAAATCAATACACAGTAACAAATGGATAGGTATCCAACCAGACTTTGAGACTTTGGCATCAGACATCATCTATGAATAGCAATAGATCCAGACTTACCAGTGTCCACTGATGCCTTCACCGACAGTTGCTCCAAAAATGATAATGTTTCCAGCATACTTATGGCCTCCAATGTGAGAGCATGCACTGACAGAGACTTCAGCTTGCAGACCACGGACTTCTACCTCTTCTTTAAATCTGGAAATTATGACCGGACCACAATCGCCACAATGACGATCCCTGGAGGAATTAGAACATACAAACACATAGGAACCGTGAAGCTTCTCTGGAGTTCCAGGCAACCATTCGCCATCTTTGACAAGCACTTCTTCAACAAATGTGTCAACATCAAAATGTGTTAACCTCCTGCATCCTTGAGAGATGTAACAAAAGATCAGTATTCACAAGGAAATTGCAGTATCAAACACAACATATAGGAGAAGAGAAGAGTGCAGTGATTGACCTGTATCTAACCATGTCAGGGAAGATCAACACATCCCCATTAGAGGTTTCTGTCCCATCATCCCCCTCGCATATTGTTAGACGCGTCTACAAAACGTTATTATACATTAGGTAACATGAGGAAGCATGGCAATGCAAGTTGTGAAATTAAGTAAATAACAAACACTCATTAAAGCACACTGAAACAACGTTCACATTCACCAATGAAAGACATGATTTTACCTCCACTTTTTGAGGCAGCATAAGACGGTAACATGTTCAAATCATCCTCCTCCTCGTCATCATCGGAATCGAATATGCTGGATTCACCCGATTCTGTATCAGCAATATCCTCACCCGAATCTCTGAAGGAGTATCACATTAAGGAACAAGCTAGTGCCAATAATCGTACTTCACAGGCTGTGATCAAGAACAAGTACGGTCAAGATGCCACCAATGTAGGTGATGAAGGTGGATTTGCTCCTAGTATTCAGGTTTGTGATTGCTTAACGCCCTACTGCTGAAGGTTAGTTTAAAGCTTCTTCAAAAGAGTACATTATCTATCTCTCTATATCATACCTGCAAGATCCTTAAAAGTTCCAGAAAAACAATCCGTTTCTCAGGTGAACCAAATTGGTTCAGTAACCGAGAGTATCGAAGCTGTGAAGATGTCGAAACAAGCTAACTACTGAGATGACTGGGAGCACTACAGCAAGTTAACTACTGAGATTGAAGTTCAGAGCAATTCGTGTAGTAGTAGTAGCATAAACTGCGAAATTGAGTTATCGTTACAATGTATTATGCATCGTATTTAATCAGCTTTCAAAGAAGAATATACACACTTCAAAAAGACCAACCAATTGAGAGTAATCAGTTTCTTAACAATGATGTTCTATCGAAACTATCTCCATCATCAGACATTAACCAACTCTACGTTGAAAACCAGCCACGAATTCGGAGGAATCTTGCTGCCCGCACCTTGCTCGCCGTAACTGCGTTTACGAAACAAAAGAGAGGTTCATTAGAAATCATGAGCAGCTAGGGTTTACATGCACAACAAACATCATTAAACAAGAGTGTATTACCCATTGCAGGAGGAATTGTGGACTTTTTCAAACCCTAAACCAGATTATCGCGACGTGCTTTCTCGACTTCCTTCAGCTCTTTCAAGAGTTTTTCAAACTTTGACGACTCAGGCGTGAGAGCTCGCATATAACGAAGTATCGTCGTTCTTGGATTGCGTAGCCCTGCAGATGGTTCTTCTTCTCAAGCGATTCCATACTGATCAAAACTACAACATTCAAGCTGAATTGCTTAGTACTTAAGAGTCAGAGTCATGACGTTCGCGTATTCGAGGGTTCGCTTTCTTGCTTGGTAAATTTCAAGCGCATACAGATTTCAATAACTCTGAATTGAATAAAGCATAATCAAGAACAAAAGAAAAGCTCGTACTATTACTGGACTGACTGGGCAATTCAGAAACAAGAACAACTCGGTATTATATCTCTCTCTGCGTCCCTTCTAAGTCTTGAATCGTCCATTGCAGAGCTCATCTAGATTTACACTCCTCTGTTGAAGCGAGCAGAGAGCACTCGATTCTTCTTCCCTCTGTTTAATTTTTTCAAATCGGCTGTATTTCAAATTCAAGGAATAGTTTAATAGCACGAAATATCATTTTGCTCCTCTACTTTGCTAACTTAACAGATAGCTCCTTTTATACTATAATTACTCTTTTACCAGCTTCTATTATCTACTTACCTTTGTCCTTTGTTTCATTTTTTCTAACGTTAATTGATACGGATTCTATTTTGTGTTTCTAACCTTATTTACTCGTAGACACCATTGGTCATGACATAAAGAAAGTACCAATGCGGATTCCCCTTATCCTTCCACTGGCGATAATCCGATCCCTTCGCGGCACCATCTCCTACCATTCCCTAATCGTCGGTGGTGTCGGCTCGAAGATTGGGTCGAGCCAGGTCGATTGTGGGCTCGGCTTGAATGGATTGAACTTATCCACTCCGGCGATTTGGGCGTGGATCGTGGAGAAGCGGGGACTTCCTTCAGGTCGTCCGTGAGAGGATAACCCGGCCCATGACCCAACAGAAGCTAGAGACGACGTATCCAGGTAAAGCGGGCTGACCCGGGTCTTCGGCGGAAAAAATGGGCCTACTACCGCAGGCCCACCGCACAATAAGGGAATGTCTTCAAAACGGTGCGTTTTGCAGCTTTTCTGTGTTGTTTTTTTTCTCACCAGCTTTTTGGGCTTTTGTTCAGAAGTTCGGGTTATGTGGGCCGACCCGGGTCTTTGGCGGGGAGAAATTGGGCCTTCCACCACGGGCCTTACGCATAAAACAGAAAAGCCTTTAAAAAGGCTGACCCGGCCCATGACCCGACCGGAAAAAATTCGCGGATTTGCCTAGTTTTGCGCGTGCATGGCACGCGCTGCGAGTGGGCAACGCGTCTTTTTCATGCACGCGCGCATGGACATAACTTGCACGCGCGAAACTAGGCAAATCCGCGATCTTTGAAACGGACAGTCTACAGGTAGCGGCCGCAATAAATGGAGAAAGCACAGATTTAACAGAGTTTGGGAGAGTGATCACGGAGTGCAGACAACTTATTAGAAGAAAACCTTATTACAGGTTTGTTTGGATTAGGAAAGATAGGAACGTGCTCGCACATGAGCTAGCTCGTAGATCGCGTTTCCTGGTGTCAGCAGTCTTAGGCGAGACACCTCTTGAATGGAGTATGCAGTATGTAAACTCGATGTGTTCTGATTTAAGTCATTAATATAAGAAGTACCACAATTCGGGGAAAAAAAAAAACAACACTGAAAAAGCTGCAACGCCACCGTTTTGAAGACATTCCCTTATTGTGCGGTGGGCCTGCGGTTGGTGGCCCAATTTCACTCCGCCTGGACCCGGTTAGGCCCACAGAACCTGAACTTTCCAAGAAAATGAAACCTGCAACGCAGCGTTTTGAATACATCCCTTTGTTCTGTGTTGTGGCCGCGGTAAAAGTCCAAATTACCCCCAAGGTTGGACCACAAAACAACCCGAAATTCGCAAGAAAATAAGCTCAAAAGGCCAATGTTTGGGCCAATACAAATTTATTAGGCTTTATCAATAAATAATTAATCACTAATTTGTCATAATTCATGAATAATAGGCTAATTAAGTAATTATTTGAATTTTTATTTTTTTATGCATAATTAATATTAATTAATTAATTTTTTAAATATTCCTCCAACAAATCCTCAAAATTTGTCGACCTATATAGCATCATCCTCTAACCTACTCCTTAACATCAATCCCTTTCCCATAAGTCAACCCTCCACCCTTCATTTTGTCCTTGTAACAACTTCGAAAATAGTAATTTATACGAAATCGATATCTACCGGTTTGTAATTTAATTTGTATCGACTTCGAGGTCGATATGTTTTGTTTAAGGTCTGGTGTTCAATAAGTGGTTGTTTAGTAGTTGGTTGTCAGGAATAATTAGGGGTAACTCATTGAGACGAGAAGAGAGGTCTCGAACTAATACAGTGAGACAAACATGAAAACTGAGAAAACTATATATAGGAGAAGTGTCGAATAAACTCCTTAGACAAAGAGTTATAGTAGGCGACGTGTATTTATCTTTCTTAATGATGACACCAAAAATACCTTCCTTTCATAAACACGTGTTAATTATGGACAATGATCAACCATTTTAATCAATAAATTAGAACGTATTGTAGCTCGATTGTACACACACATATTTACCCCATGACACATCATTCAGGTCTTAATCCAAACTGAATTAGCACTTCTCAGCTCAGGCTAGACTTCTATAGCTGAACTAGGCTTCAAGATCCTAAATTGCGCCAATGATAAACACATAGGGGGATTGATCAGGTTTCTCAGCCTGGTAGATTCAATATAAACTCAGGTATACGGTATTTGTGCTAAAATTAGAATGATAAATCGTCAATTATCTTTTATTTTTCTGTAAAGAAAATGCGTCAACTTGTCATACAAGTTATCTAATTTTTTTTGAACCGGAATGGTCAAAATTGGTCATGTTTTTGACCCATTGACTTTTAGTTATATGAATAACATGTTTTATTTTTTTATTTTTTTAGGTTATGATTTAATTTGTTGCGTGTTTGAAATTAAATTAAAGATACTCTTATTTGTTTTTACTTAATTTCTTAATTAATTGATTAATACCAACCAAACCAATAGCAATATCTCAGCTGTTTGTAGGTCCACGTGTACACTTTTTATTATTTATATTAAACAAAAATCCAACTTGTATGTACGTACGTAAGTAGATGCTTAGAAGTTTGAAGCATTTTAATTCGTATAAAAATACTTAGGTACCGTATACCAATACACAATTCAAAACAAGTGTCACAATACTACATTAACCGTCAATCCAAGTCAAGCGATTTACCAATTCATGACTTGAAAGGCATCATAGAGCATGATCAACCACATAATAATAAGTCGTCATTTTAGCTGATTTCGGTACCACAAAAGGCCTTAGCGCCGAGTTCTCATCTAGGAAGCTATTTGATGCCAGAGGTGATTGATTTACCATCCCTGGTGTAGCTAGTAGCCCCGACGTGTCAAAACGTCGGTAGCATCACCCTCAGTATCCATCGCCGTCCACCATTAGCTAGGTGCAAACAAAGGGAGCAAGCAACCCAAAAAGCCGAAAGTTTCATAATTAAGAACTTTTTTGTTGAATCTCTAACTACACCATCATCAGCGTTGATCTCGAGGTGGGGAAAGGTAAGTGGGAGCCAGAATGAAGGATTGGGCCACTGGCGACTGTATTGAAGGAGGAAAAGACGGTGTAAGTCTAAGATAAATTGACGAGGTAAAGTATTCCTATTCAAGTAGACCTTACTCTTGATTATGAATTCACTTTTTTTTGGTTCGATATATACTCAACCACTCATTGATTGACACGTGGCATAATCTGAAACCAAACCTCTAGAACACGTAATTAAGTAAACCACTAGTTTTAATTAAGTTAATTAATCTCACTAATAAAGTTAGATTAAGGAATTTTCAAACCTAAAAACAGAAATGGTCATTTTCAAAGTGTTGTGTTACGTGGAAGTTACAAACTTGTACAAGTCCTCAACTTCCTAATTCGTCCAATACGACGTCGTATATACGAAAACTAACCCGATTCAACTCAGTCTCAACCCGCCTTGGTTCAAATTGAAGAACCCATAATCTGACTGATTCGTTACTCGATGTCCCTGAACCTGAGAAAACTTGTGATGAGATACACCATGAATCTAATTGATGCATAGCGAGTAACCTGATTAACCCACTGTTGAAAAGATTCGTTGTTTGGTAGCTAGCAATCCATTTGATGCATCTTGTAACCTGATTAACTCACAATTTACAGACCTGAAGCTCGGTAAGCTAGTAACTCAATTGATGCATAACTCGTGATCCTGATTAGCTCACAAATTAGTTATTGTTATTTGATTAACATGCAACCCGATAAACTAGCAACCAATTGACATATGACTTATAATTTGATCAACTCACAGTTTAGATGCTTCGTTATTTGATAAACTTGCAACCCAGTTGAGGCATATAACACGATTAATCCACGACTTACATGATTCATTATTTTGAATGACCCACAACCCAATAAACTAGCAAGTAACAACCCAGTTCTTGCATAACTTGTAACCTGATTAATTCCTAGTTCAAATAATCGATTATTGATTGACCCAAAACTCGATAAATTCATAGCTAAAAAACCCGCAACCCAATTAACATGCAACTCATAATTCGATTAACCCATAATTTAGATGCTTGTTTTTTTATTAACCCACAACCTAATAAACTACCAACTCAACTGACGCAAACTCGTAACCCAACTAATCCACAACTTATAGGATTCAAATCATAATTTAAACCACAAATCGATTAACAAACAACCCAATCAATGCATAACCCGTAACCCGATTAACTAACAACCAGAACAATCCATTACTTGATCAATCCAAAATCACATAAACCCGACTAACCAAACTCGTGACCGATCAAACCGGTCAATTTCAACCCATAAAAAATCCAAGTCAAAAACCGCCAATTTAGAGCTCACGAAATCCTTTCTTCTTCTTCTTCCAATATAAATACAAACTCCTCCTCTGCATCACAACTTCCATTACCAAATCTCTCAATCTCTCTCTCAAATCACCATAATCTCCTCTTTAGCACAAAACCCAGTTCACGAAACATGGCAATCAGACTTTCCACGGCGGCGATTACAATTCTGGCGGCGATGATGGTACTCACGGCGGCGGCGACGGCGGCGCAGCTGGGAAACAGAGCATGTGAGGAGATATACGTGGTCGGAGATGGAGAGACGTTGAACACCATCAGTGAGAAGTGCGGCGACCCGTTTATCGTCGAAGAGAACCCGCATATCCATGATCCGGATGACGTGTTCCCTGGATTAGTGATCAAGATCACACCCTTTCGTGCTTTCTGATTAGGTAGTTTTTGTGTAATTAGGGTTTTTCTCTGTATAGTGGGGGGAAGAAGAACAGAGTTGGTTTGATTCAGTTTCTGGGGGAGTTGGGTTTGTTTCGAGATTCGTGGGTTTTCGAGATAGCCCCGTGGTTCGATTTGGTTTTTCGTTGTTGTTGGGGAGAAGAGGGAATATGAAGTTGTTTTCATTTGGAAGATGGAAGTATTTCTCGAATTTGATTCATGGTTCTATGTGAATTGGGTTTGTTTCGAAATTCGTGGATTTTCGAGTTTGGCCCGTGATTCGATTTGGTTTCGTTGTTGTTGTGGTAGTTAGATTTTAGGGGGGAGGAAAAGGGAATATGGAGTTGTTTTGATTTGAAAGATGGAAGTATTTCTCGAATTCGTTTCATGGTTCTCTTTGCTCGATTGTGTTGTTTTATTGTGTTTATGGGAGTTTAGGATGGGAGAACGAGATGCAAAGTCGATTTAGTTTCGACTCTGAAATCGTATATCTCGAATTTGAGTCGTGGGTTTTTCTTGAATCTAACTCATTTGTGTTTTTTTTTTTTGGTGTTTGAAAAGTTGTAGATGTTTTGGATAATGGTTTTGTGAGAATTGGGTTTCTTGAATCTAATTTCTATGTAAATTGGGTGTTTTTCGAAAATTTGTGTTTATTGAATACGACCCATGATCGATTTGGTTTCGTTGTTGTTGTTGGGTTGGTTAAATTTTAGTGAGAAGTGGTAAGGGAATTTTATCAGAGAGCTGGAAGTATTTCTCGAATTTGATTCATGATTCTTCATAGGACTCAGGGGTGGAAGAAAGAGATATAAAGTCGATTTAATTTTGACTCTGAATTCATATTACTCGAATTCGATCCGTGATTTCTTCTTGAATCTATATGGGTATTGAAAATTTTAGATATTTTTGGATAAAGGTTTCAAATTTTTGAGTTTTTTTTTATAAAGGAAATTGGGTTTGTTGGATGACTTGGTCTCTAAGGTAATTGAAAGGGTTTTGGGGTTGGTTAGGGTTAGTTGAAGGGTTCAACGGTTTCTTTTGATGAGATATTTAGTGGGTGAGAAAATGGTGTTCGAGAATTTGGGGTAGTGGGATCATGGGTGGTTGATGCCTTAGTGGGTAGTTATGTTGAGTAATGGCGGAATCGGGATGGGTTAATACGAAATTTCGAAAAGTTTCACATGAATGTGTAAAATTCTTGGAATTAAAGTTATAAATGTTGATGAGATTATTGCGGCACCAATAGGAGGAGCCATTGGTTATGTGGTGCGAGACTCTATGTTATCTGTTCTCTTCGTTGCAGGTTTCTCTTGATTCTATGGTTTTAAGAATTCTTGACTTTTAGAGATGAGTATTTGCTTTGCCATAATCTGAGTTGGACGAACGATTTATGTGTGTTCTTGGATTTGACTCATTCTCTTCGACTCTTCACTGTTCCTCGAACAACCAATTGAGTTGTCACTATGTGGTACGATGTCTCCCAAGCCATGGAATGGTAAACATGACGGCTTGAATCAATATTTAGGTTTGAATGCGTGATTTTCAACGTATTACCGGAGATACCACAACAAAAAAGGTGAAATTTTAGATCAGTTTGACTCTAAAATTCCCTAATTAGTTATTGTGATTCGAACCGCAGTCCTTCCCCTATCTTAGTGCACCATCAACCACTAGTACATCCCTCATCATGCCTAGATGAACAGGTCTAGATGTAGGGGCGGACATGCTGTAAACCCTCATCATGGAAGTCACGTCGATGTGCTAGCTACAAACCACGAGTATTGAACTCTCAATGGTCGAAATCTGATTATGAGTGACTCACCACTTCAGAGAGATGACACATGAAACTATGGTTACGATCTCAATGAACTATAATTAACAGATGGGTACTCTCCCATCTCCCAATCATCAAATCCTCACGTTAATACACCTAATGACTCAATACGCCCAAGGGATAAAACTCGTTACTTCTCTTCTTCTCAATCTTCCACACACCTTACTCCACATATCCACCCGTTCACAATTCTCACCGTCCTTTCTCTACTACGAGGCACACACCAAAGACTCTTCGAGCCACACCATTTCCTTCGACGAATTAGCAGAAGAAACTACCATACCCATCTTACACTAAATCGAACCGTTTATTACCCCACTCTAAATTTCACGATGTAACAAGAGTTTGACGAGTCGGGTATTTCCCAAAACGGGTAGAAAATATTGAGAAAAAAATAAGACAAAATTAGATATATTTGGTAGGTTAGAATCAATCAAAGATGGTTAGCTACATTTACACGAGAATCTTCTCTTTACAAATAATTAGGGTTCCACGTATGACCTAAACTCAACAGTAATTTGCCCACATCATAACTACTTTACCTGTGACCTAACATTTTGAACTGGTCAATGTTGCTGACCAATTCTCCTCCCAAAACCGGTTCAACCATAAATCGGTTATTACCCTGGTCTAGTACTATCACGGTTTGGTTCATACTTTTTCGTGTCATAGGTAGCTCTAATGAAAGATGCCAAGATAGCTAACGTTTACGTAAAATCAGTATGTTTATTTTATCATTGTCTTGAGAGACATTTAAGATCTTTTTTTCCAACCAAATAGGTGACTTCATTTGCTGAACGATGCATAACACATAGAAGAATTGTTGGAGGTGCATTTAAGAAGTGACAAATATCGGCAACAATAGTATCATCCTTCAGAAAACTTGCAAACAACGATACTGGCATTGATGGGTTCACGAGAGATGCCACTCTTAATATCGACCTCCGTCCTAACTGAGTTGAAAACACCAAACACAAACATCATACGTCCAATCAATTGATTCATTTGTTTGATTTCTTTCTCTGATACTCGATCACCATATCAGACGTCGAATATTTTAAATTTGAGAATCAGTTGAGTGGAGTGATAGGTCTTTAAATTGCTTCGTAATATAAAAATGAGAAATAGCATTTTAACCTCTCTACTTTTCCAACTTAACAAATAGCCTCCTACACTATAAATCGCTCTTTTTATCCCTCCTACTTTGACCACTTTGCCGTTTGGGTCCTTCCGTTCCAACTTTCATCTTCATGAACCCTCTAAAGACAAAGTGGCCAAAGTAGGAGAGGGTAAAAAGAGCGATTTATAGTATAGGAGCTATGTGTTAAGTTGGAAAAGTAGAGGGGGGAAATTGCTATTTTCCCAAAAATTAATATTTCAGATATTAGTTTTAGGCCCATCAGTCTTTCTACCCCTTTCACCAATTTTGGTGGGCTGGATCAAGTCCAATCACTTTTGAGGCCCAGCCCATGAAAATTTGTGGCATGGTTAATAACCCTTGTAATCACTGATTATTAAATTAGCGCATTTTGGTTTGATTTTCATTATTTTCTTAAGAAAATGACCGAAAATATATCAAAATCGATTGTTGAACTCGAAACAATCGACATCTAATATAGTGATTGATCCAGATGAATTAAAACAAACCACAACTGAAGTGCATTTTGTCGTCGATTGTACATATTATGCGTATTCATAGGAGAAAGTTTTCACGACTTATAGCAAAAAAAAAAAAAAATTACCTGAAACATGCTCGTCCAACACCAATCAATGCACTACCGCGAAAATTCTTAGACCCTAGTCGTTCATTTGAGGCGATCTTTCGTGATACTGTCGCGTATCTTCAGCCCGCTGGAATTCCGCCTCGTCCTTTTACGCATATGCTAGAATCACCCTCTTCATATATTGTTACATGTTTTTTCAACACGTGATCAAACATGGAGAAATCAAACACAATCTTGACCCTTCACACAAGCAATCTTGGCCACCATTTGTATAAACCCTAATTTGCTGAGTTTTCTTTATATGAAACCCTAAATTGATGAGTTTCTTTATATGAAACCCTAAATTGCAGAGTTCTTTATATGAATCAACCAATTTCAAATCTTTAAATGACTAAAAAACCCCTCTAGCATGATCTTTGTGCTCATAAGATCAATGTTTATGACTCGTAAATTAAGTTTAAATGTCTTAATTGGGATTAGCTTTTGGTTTAATCTCTTCAAAGGTACAAAAAAACAATGAGACTTGTTGTGGCTCTTATCGCGGTCAGTTTCTTCCTCCATGGCTTCTGCAGCTCCGAAAAAGGTACCATCTTTTGATCTCGGTTTGATCTCCTTGATCGATGCTGAAATGGGTTGTGATTTGTTTTTCGAGTATTGGTTTCGAGTATGGGGTTTCGTCGTGATTTGTCATGATGTGTACCATATGATATGTGGGTCGATGATTATGATCGCCAATCATCTATAAGAACGTAGAAATACATTTGATTAAGCTTTTATTTAAGTAGAATGTACGATATGGTATGTACAATGTGTCTCGATCTTGAAATTGATCAGTGTAAACTATTCATCAAATTGCGCGAAATCTATATGGTGAAATGTTTTTTTCAGATATTTATAGTGGGTCGATAATAATTTGTAATTATCTTTTCGATATAAAATTCACTAATTTTGGAATAAGTAACATTGATTAACGTTAATTATTTACATAATATATAATAATTAATGATTTAGTTAAATAATGTTGATTAATCATTAGTCAACGGTTTTTTTTGTTTGGGCAACAGCTCCGAACTTCTCATTCGTCCAAGAAGCGACGGCGGCGCCGCCATTGACTTTCTTCGACTACATAATCGTCGGCGGCGGAGCAGCCGGCTGTCCACTAGCCGCCACGCTGTCCCAACACGCAGCCGTTTTGGTCCTTGAGAGGGGTGGGTCCCCTTACAACAACACCAACATAACTGACGTGTCTAACTTCGTCAGCACCATATCTGACACGTCACCCGACTCCCCTTCGCAAATCTTCGTCTCCGAGGACGGCGTGTACAACACGCGCGCACGTGTGCTCGGTGGTGGGAGCACGATCGGGGCAGGGTATTACTCCCACGCGGAGCCGAGGTACGTGAGGAGGGCTGGATGGGACGAGGAGCTGGTTCGGAGGTCGTATGAGTGGGTCGAGTGGAAGGTTGGGTTCGAGCCGCAGGTAGGTTGTTGGTTTGGTTGGTTCGGTTAATCGGATTGATTAAACCGAAAAAGTAAATTATTAGAACCAGGTTCGAAAAAATATGGTTGTCATGGTATCTAACCGTGTTGACACGTTTTTTTGCAGGTGAAGCAGTGGCAGTCAGCAGTGAGAGAGGCACTGGTGGAGATTGGGGTTCAACCGAACAATGGGTTCACCTATGCTCATGACTATGGGACCAAGATTGGCGGGACCATATTTGACGAGATGGGTCGTAGGCACTCAGCTGCTGATCTGCTTGAGTACGCCCGACCTAGGAATATCAGGGTTTACTTACACGCTACCGTGATCAAGATCTTGTTCAAGAGAGGTAACATTAGTCAGTATATGAATAATTTTGTTGATACTTGTCGTTATGACTTTGTTTTTTATGTGTAAACCCTAATTTTTTTATGTACAACTACTCTAGTGAGGAGATGGCCAAGACCAATAGCATATGGAGTGATATATGAGGATGCATTAGGGGCGAGGAAGAAGGCAATCTTGAAGCCACACCCTCACAATGAAGTGATCTTGGCCGCGGGCGCAATTGGTAGCCCGCAACTAATGATGTTGAGCGGGATCGGACCTGGGTTACACCTACGAAGTCATGGAATCCAAGTGGTTGTAGATAACCCTAATGTGGGCAAAGGAATGGCTGATAACCGATGAACCTCCTCTACGTTCCTTCCCCTGTCCCTGTTGATATCTCGCTCATTCAGGTCGCGGGCATTCCTTACCGTCAGAACTCCTACATTGAGACTGCTAGTGGGTTGAGCTTTGATTACTCACGGGCCCAGGGGTTTGCTGATGACTATGTGTCCTTTTTCAATAAGGTATCTTAAGTATGATAAGATTTATCGTTTAGAATGTGTTTTTTTAATGTCTTCTGATGAAGATTTGTGTGTATGTGTGTGTTAGACTGGGAAACCATCGTCTCTCACAGCAGAGACAATCGCGAGGGCGATCGAAACAGTGCACGCATACGCGAACACGAGCCTAAACATGGGAGGAGTGATACTACAAAAGGTGAGAGGACCTTTGTCCTCAGGGGATCTCAAGCTGAGGAGCACGAGCCTGTACGAGAATCCTTCAGTCTCGTTTGATTACTACAAGCATCCACGTGACCTCGAAGGTTGCGTGGAAGGGATGAGGAGCATCGTCAGATTGATAAACTCGCCCTCGTTCGCTATGCTCAGATACCCACATCTATCTGTTCAAGCCCTGGTGGACCTAATGTTGAACCTACCTGTCAACCTGAGGCCCAGGCACGTGTCATCCTCAATATCTCTGGAGCAGTTCTGCAAGGACACAGTCATGACGAATTGGGATTACCATGGAGGGTGCCAGGTTGGGAGAGTGGTCGACCCAGAGTATAGAGTCCTTGGTGTGGATGGATTGAGAGTTATCGATGGCTCCACGTTCCTTCGTTCCCCCGGGACGAATCCTCAAGCAACCGTCATGATGTTAGGAAGGTAATTAATTAAGTAACTAGTAATTATTTTTGCAATTTTGTTAGTGATTGTAATTAAATAAAAAATTAAATTTGGGGATGATTTTGCAATTTGCAGATATATGGGGATGAGGATGTTGAGAGAGAGACTTCCAATGCATTGGAGGAGACCACCGTGGCATATTATTCCTCGAAGGGATTGATTGGCAAATATCATTTTTAGTCCAATTTTATAGTTTTTTTACACTTTAGATACTATTATTTAAAATATTAATTGTTAAAGATTAATCATTTACATACAAATAAAAATTTAAACTATGATTACCTAACCGAACCGATTTATGTTCACTTATCAATTACTGTTGTTTGGTAAATGTGATTTGGATGAAAATTTTTAGAAAATGTATTTATTGTTCGTAATAAATCATTTTTTTCTGTCATATGTATCTTCGAAAATGATGTCTATGAAATTCAAATGGGGTATTTGACGCTTAGACAATACGGAAATTTGACGTGTTATTGTACGAAGAATTCGTGGAATTGGCTTTTTATGGGCCAAGTCCTTTTCACATGACCTAATCCAAAGAGACAAAAGGCCTAAGGCCCATGCAACACACAAGCCATTCAAGGCCCAAGGAGAAGAGAGAGTTAGGGAGATTCTCAACCATAGATCTCTCTAAAGGTTCAGATTCACCAGTCAAGGAATTACCACCCACCAGAGAACACGTGACACATAGATATCACTATAAAACGGGAGGTGGTCTCATTATTGATGACATCGAACACTGTGCTAACCACCCTCACATTGTTCACTCCTGCACGCCTAAGAGAAGCTATTCTCCCATACTTATGTGTTTCCCACACGCCTTACCATATACGCCTAATCTCCTTTCGTACTCTTCCGTACCACTGCCTACTTAATCGCCTTGTGAGGCACCAGCCTAGAAACAACTTCCGAAACAGACTGACAAAATTTCTTTGATACCTCAGCCGATTCTCCAAATCCAAACTATTTATTAGTGTACCCGATTCTTCAGACAAAATCATCAGTCTATAAAAAGACAATGAGATGTCTAAATCGAAAAAAAAGAAAAATATTCAAAATCACTTTCAAATGTTTTACTTTCAAGTTTTAACATTATCAGGCGCTTGCCAAAATAAATAAAATAAAAATATAATAAATTTTAGCTATGTTTTGTTTTGGTGTCGTTTTGCTTGTGTCAATATGCAAAAACGACATGTAGTGAAGCAATCAAACATAAGCTGTGAATTAATGAATTTCTAATTACATACAAACCAAACAAGTGCCAATTGGGGTTCATAATTAGACACTAATATGAGTTTTTTTTTCTTCTTCATATATTAATTATTGAATACAAGAAAATTATAATTAAAATATAATAGAAATGACAATTTGGTTCGACATATTCTAAGGGTATTACCTGATCTACGATGAGAATGTATGAACTATGCATGGGTTTTTCACCTTTTTCTTACGTACCAAGAAAGTCACATTGATTTGTCACTCTCTCGGATCGTTATGTTAAAATCTGTAGTAATCAGTGGCAGAGCCAAATGGAGATTATCATGAGCTTGAACTCAAGGTCCTCTTAATTCAAATAGCTAAAATATATGAATTTTCTTAATAAATTTAGTGTAAATATGGGGTCGATCGGATGAGGGAATTTGACCCCAATTCCTTATGCAGAGGGCATTTAAAACATTCTCTGTTTAGATAGCCCAAAACAAGACTCGAGAATTTGATTTCGAATTCCCCTTTGAAATTCTAATTCTCTGATTGTGAGAATTCTAATTCCCTATTAGTAATCAAGGAATTCTAATTCTCCTGATTGTCAGAAAGTACCCTTCCCTAAACTCTCACCACGTACGATGAACACTAGCAATATTGGCTCTTCACCGCCTATCAACTCTCCTTCACCGGCATCTTCTCCTCCGACTCACATCTCTCCTTCATCGGTCGAAGGAATGTTTACTGCTCCTCCGTATGCTACTTCATTCGTTATCCGTCCTACTCTCAACTCTCAATCATGATATGCTTGGTCCATTAATGGTATATATTTCATGTATCAGACTCAGAGTCTATCTCAATATTACTCCACCATTGGTAATATATATTGTTATATTACAAGTTTTATGAAACAGATTAGCTGATGTTGTCGTGGCATGCATATGTTTCAAAATTTAATGTTAAGAAGACGGAATAGATAGTTAAATATACTAATTGCTTATATCAAAGGATGTAAATCAAGTTTTTATTATTATATAGAAGAGCATGTTTGTTAAGTCGATAAAAATTATACCATAAAGTATTTAGCACTCATTTTCTTAGTTCCACCAACAAAAAGAGAAAGATGAATGGAATTATTGGATGGCCAAAGGAAGTCAAAAAGAGAGATTTTCTGCAATTTCTCCTTTGTGTTCCCATTTGTGTAGCAAGTTTTCTATCTTTCTTTATATAAAAATCGAGAAATCGAGTTTATTTATATTTACAGAGAAAATGACCAGCTCATTAAATAGTCAGTTTATGAGAAATATAAAAAAAATGTGGATGATGTGGATTGTCTAATCACGATGTTGTATTATTCTTCATAATATAGCATGCAAAAATACAAAAAAAAAAAAAAATTCTCTCTAGTTCGTCAAACAAAAAAATTAGATAAGAATTGAGTTTGGCTCATAGAAGTAATGACATTCTGTTTACATGTCGTAAAGACCCTTGTGGAGGGCTCGCATCTGGCTGGACCAGAACAAGGATTCTCGACCGAGGATTTGAAGAGCGCGACATGGATAGTCGTCTGCCCGCTTGGAAGACTTAAATAACTGCAATGAAGAGGTTTGCATATGAACTGTTTGATAAATTTTTATTCGTATCCCTTTTATTTGTTATAATAGTCGATGGCGAATTCATAATCGTTCATAATTAAAAGTAATACGTGATCAAATTTAAATAAAAATAATTTTAGAATTTTAAAAATATTAAGTAGAAGAGAAAGAAAAGTGAGTTCCCCACTATGCATTGTTTGCCTTTGTTCATGGATGGAACTTTTGTTATCTTCAATGCTCCACAAACAAAAAAGATGGTAACTTTATGTTTGGTGGAAAATAATTAATTAGATGTGTTGATTTTTTTGGTATTTTAGGTTTGATTTTGGAGTTTTTAAATTATGGAAAATGTTAGTATCGAGAATGAAGCGGATACTGAACAATGAGAGTTCACAGTCGAGTTTAAGTGTAGCTGAGATAAGATAGAAACTCACTATTTTATCTCAATAAGAAGCTTAGACAATGGAGAAGTGGTTGTTTTCGTGTTTAATAAAGTCAGTGGAGCTTCTGCTAGCCATGTTTATACAAGACGGACTAACACATATTGAGTCACCCATCTAATCATCATTAAATACTACCGACTTCCCCAAGCACCAGACGACCAACATGAACTTCAGAGCGTCCATATCGTTATGGTATCCTTCGACAGACGCATGACAAGGCACATCATACCCCTCCTCCCGACCCCCCTTCCCCGAGGCGCCTACCACTACTGAGATGAGCATTTCTCTCGTGACCTTTCCAATTCTTTGTAAGATTAATCACGAACTACTCAGACCAAAGGCCTAAAAAATACTTTTTTTTTTGTTAAGGAACTAGTCTTTGCAATGAATGACATAAGTGTTTTTGATTAAACCAAATTTGTACATATGGCTAGGGAAGATTACAATTTTACAAATCACATACTCCAAAAAGGATGAGAGAGCCTTAAACAAGAAGGAAATAAAGAAAAGCCAAACCAAAATAATTTCTTACTTTATATGATTGATTGTGTAGTGGTGTTTGTTGGTCATGGCCATGTTTGGTGGCTTTATTGCCTTTCAAATTTCACTCAATTGGACCCTAAAAAGGGAAATTGGAATCAATGATTTATACTCAAACCATGCTAAGGAAATATTGACCATATATCGGGTTGGTAGATCTTGATTATCTGAACATTTTAACATCTGTATCGAGTCGTGACTAGTGTAGAGGATTGTCTGTGAATAGTGACTGGAACAGGACGAGTATCTTAATATCTATACATATCCACAAAATAGAACGAGTTTGAGATTTTTGTGTGTTTGGTCTTCGAGTATGCTTATTGAGTCAAATGGCTTGATCAATGATTTCAATAAAGAAGACCCGTTTTGTACCTATGCGCATCTCAATGTAGGTATTACAGATCATTCCAAACCGTTTGAGTCCGGATTTTTCTTCCTCTAGTGGTGCATATGAGTCTTGAATCCAAACAATGTTGACACAACTACATAATCGAGTGACTCGTAATCATACTGTGTCAAGACTAGAAACAACAACTACATGAACACGAAAAATATCTAGCTTATAAGATGTACTCACCAAAAGCCGAACCTATCACCTCATGGTTATCGACCCTTTTCTACTCACGAGTCGTTAATCAAACCCTTATCAGCCGCTCACAAGCCATAAATGAGCCAGCTCAGAAGCCAAGTTCAACGAACTCATGAGCCTGTCGATCCGAACCATGGTTAGCTCAGACTCTACTCATTTACTATCGAGCGAGCTTTTTAGCAGAGTCTCGAATAGCTCACGAGCGACTTGACTCGTCAACTACATCCCCACCGGCGATTATTTCGAGTAGTTTAATACCAAGGTCTTCAATCTTCATGCACAACATACACCAGTCAACCATAATGAGAAGGACATGGTCATCCTTAATTACTTAAAAATGACTCATTCAAAAGGAAAAGCTGTTATCTTTCTGGCCCATAAACAGTCTCAATCAAAGACTTATTCTAATCAAATTGGTGAGTTTTCATTTCATAAATACCATACCTAACATCAGCATCAGCAAGAAGCAGAAGAAGAAAAAATGCAGTCACCATGTCTAAATGAGTACCTTGAGTCATGCCTCCTCCATGGCTGCTGCCCTGCACCAATCCCCCTCAACTCGATCACCACGAAAACCACGTCGAGAACAACCACGACAATGGCCACGAATCGTCGCAACTTCGCCACTTCAGCAACCTCATCCTCGACTTTCCCCACGACAAGCTTCACCAACCCGGACTGCTTACCTTCCTTGCACCACTCATTCATGGAGTTCACCAAGTCATACCCGCAGTACTCGAACACGTGCGAGGTGGACGAGATTCGAGCCAGGGATTACCACAACCTGTCACAGTCAACACACACCTGCCTTGACTACATAGGGATAGGGCTCTTCTCCTGTTCGCAGATACAGCAGTCGATGGACGATTCGGGGCAGTTTGTTGCATCTGATGTTCCTTTCTTTACAGTCTGCTACAAGTCTGGGAACCTCAAGACTCAGCTTCTCCATGGTGGGCAGGAATCGGAGCTCGAATCTGCAATGAGGAAGAGGGTTATGAGGTTTATGAACATATCAGGGAAAGATTACAGTATGGTGTTTACAGCTAACAGGACTTCAGCTTTCAAGCTGTTGGCGGAGTCGTACCCTTTCAAGTCGTCGAAGAAGGTTCTGAGTGTGTATGACTACGAGAGCGAGGCGGTTGAAGCCATGAACAAGATCTCTGTGAGGAAAGGAGGTAAAGTTATGTCAGCTGAGTTTTCATGGCCTAGGCTGAGGATTAACTCAGCCAAGCTGAAGAAGATGATTGTAAGGAAGAAGAAGAAGAAGATGAAGAGAGGGGTTTTTGTGTTTCCACTTCATTCAAGGATGACTGGAGCTAGGTATCCATATTCATGGATGAGGACTGCACAGGAGAATGAGTGGCACTTACTGATAGATGCCTGTGCTTTAGGGCCTAAGGACATGGACAGCTTCGCACTCGCCTTGATTCGACCAGACTTCATCGTCTCGTCGTTCTACAAGATATTCGGGGAGAACCCGTCTGGATTCGGGTGTCTTTTCGTGAAGAAGTCGACGATTCCGCTCCTGGAGGATTATACAGGTGCTGGTATGGTGAGCCTTCTTCCTGGGAAGATAGATGCTGAAGTTGAGGACTTTATGTCTAGGCTGGAGTTGGGAGATGGGGAAGATCTGGACACGTCGAATTCGTTCTCGGGTCCCATTGCTGCGAAATCAGGGAGGTTAGATGATGCACCAGCGGTAAAGAAGAAAGAAGCTAGAAGCAGCATTGTTCAAGGAGAGAATCATAAGAAGCAGGTGTTGAAAGTTGAATGCAGGGGATTGGATCAGGTGGATTCGTTGGGACTTACCGAGATTACTAACAGAGGAAGATGCTTGATCAACTGGCTGGTGAATGCATTGATGAAGCTCAAGCATCCGAACTCGCAGGAGATTTCTCTAGTGAGGATATATGGACCCAAAGTGAAGTTTGACAGAGGACCTGCATTGGCATTCAATGTGTTTGATTGGAAAGGAGAAAAGATTGAACCTTTAATGGTGCAGAAACTAGCTGACAGGAACAGCATTTCTCTCAGCTACGGGTTCCTGCATCATATATCGTTCTCGGACAAGTACGAAGCAGATAAAGCAGCAGTTCTGGAAACGAAAGGAAGTACAGGTACAAAGAAGGAGAAACGAAACCTGGGAATAACGGTTGTCACGATCGCTCTGGGGTTCTTGTCGAGTTTCGAGGATGCTTACAGGCTCTGGGCTTTCATAGCTCAGTTCTTGGATGCTGACTTTGTTGAGAAGGCCAACTGGAGGTATACTGGTTTAAACCAGAAGACAGTTGAAGTGTAAAACTGATTTTGTTTTGTTCCCCTATCAGCGATACTGGTGTTGCTTGAATATATAAGAGAACATTCGAATCCAAATCATCGTTACGAAATTCGTAACCTTGCAGATTCTGTATAAAGTTCATGAGTTCATAGTTCAGGCAGTTCTTACTGGCAACTAGCAAAAACTGCAGCAAAAGTTCAACCATCTCATCGAAAACTCGGATTCGACTCTCACCATCGTTACGTACAACCACAGTGATAAACAAGCAAGTTCTCGTGTCGCTAAAACAAGTTTTCATTTACAACTTCAAGCTCAATAAGAATGAGGATCATGATAGACTCGAAATGCTGCTAAATTTGTATTCAAAGAACAGTATTCATACAATGCAAATGTCGAGAGCTCTGTCAAGCTTTAAATCTGTATCCTACTTCGAATACATTGAACAACGAACCATTCGATTCAATTACAAGAACCACAAGACTGACATATATATATATATATATATATATATATATATCTCATAATACACAGATCATTGTATCAGACTATCAGTCAAGCAAAGACAACGTCAGACCGGAACACATACTTGACGCCTTTCGTCACATTCCTGGCTTCGTGCAACATGCATTTGTCACCATGGATATGGAAAAGAGCCATCCCTTCAGCAGGAGCCACCTGCAGATTTACGTAAACTCCGTAAGGAAAATTTCCTTAACGAAACAAAAACAATCAAACCGAAAAGAGACTGCACCTCGGCTACAATATTGTTCCTCCAGCCATAGAACACGGTCTCTCCTCCAACTAGAGGCTCCATGGACGTATCCTTCTGGCTACTAGATTTCCCTTTGGAGCTACCGCCGCTCAAGTATATCAACAGCGTATAGTAAGTGCGCTTCCCACCGTCAAGGTCGACACTTTCATCGATATGCCGCCCAAAACGCTGACCAACCTTGTACCTTATAACAGAAGAAAGCAATGTTCCAACACTATATGGATTCATTTCCTCGTTATTAAGCTACATTCAATCGAACTTACACACTAGTTTGACAGTACTAAGAGCATAGCTTCAGATCATAACAGAAGAAAGCAATGATACATCCAGGAATTCCATTACCATACACAAGCTAACACTAGCATTACAATCCTCCCAAGCTGCCTAGATTCAATCGAAGTAACGCCCTAGTTTGAGAGTCCTAAAATCATAGCTTCAGATCATAACAGAAGAAAGCAATCATACATCCAGGAATCCATTACCAACACAAGCTAACACTAGCATTACAATCATCCCAAGCTGCCTAAATTTCAAACATTTTTCGAATCGGTGCCATTGTTTACTGATTCTCGATCATGCTAACTGCATCTTAGCTAATGCTTACTAGGACAAAACCGACCTGTAGAATCTGATGTTCGAGTTCAATCCAACAGCAACTCTCCCCTTAATCTTGATATCAGCAAACAATCTGCTCAACCCAGATTCCCAAATCGTGCTAGCAAGAACAGGATCGTCCACAGAGATCCTGTCATTATCCCTATAAGCCTCACCTTTCGTTGGACCGAGGCTCCCCTGATGAACAAATCCCTTAGACTCCGCAATTCCGATGAACGCCTTTGACTCAGCCGCCGTGAAGAATTCCGGCACCTACAATCACCAAATCAAAAACACCAACATTCAGTATCCAATTGGAAGAAGGAGCTACGATGAACACACGAGAGAAAAGCTTACGGTGAAGAGATCGGAGTCCTTGAGGCGAGTGACTTGGAGATTCTTCTTCGGTTTGATTGCCGGCCAAATTGAGCTCGGCGGTGCTGGCTTACGGACGCCGTCGGCGTCTTTCTTTTCGCTCGTTTTCCGCTTCCTCGCGCCGCCGGCTTCCGCCATTTTTTCTCCGATTTGCCGCCGAAGCTGCCGATCCCAATCTGTGTAATTAACTAATTATTATGGATGTTATGCTTAATGGGCCTGGAAAGCCCACGATGCTACCGTATGGGCTATACACGGCCCATTTATTGTCGTCCTACAACCAATGGGCCGCTTTTATCGAATCGGGTTGGTATCTCAATATCCATGTATGTTTCGGTTTTGATTTCGAAATAAATACATCAATGTGGGACAAATTATACCGTATATTCTATCAGGTTTGTTCCAGTCTAGTAGTCTGGCCCAATAATGTGAAAACCCAGTCATCTGGTTTTCAGTTGGGGCGGGGAGGGGGGTGTACCTCGTAAGTGAGAAGAGGGGACAGTAGTAAGTTCAATGGCGATTCGGGCAATTGTAAGAAATGAGGTGAGTGAACGGGAATAACGTACCGAGGGAGTGATCCCTGTGTGAAAATAGTGTCTGCCCTTCTGTCAATGAGTCGATGCCGTATTTATAGCTTGTCATCCTGCTGTCGTGCTTGCCAAGGATTGGTTGCGCGCGCCTACTGGGACGATCGTGATCGTCTATGATAGCTTATGTGATGGTGACACGTGGCTGCGACCTTCCCCAAAACCCTAAGGCCGCTAGCGCAAAGAGATGGCTTTCTCCACTCTTATAGGCCGTCCCCTCCAGTCGCTGCTCCATGTGGGTCAAATTAACAGATCGCCAGATCATTGACTATTTTTCCCGTGAGCTTCTAGGTGGGCCCCTCTAAGACTCACAGCGCTAGGTTGGACCCTATCAAGGTTGGTATCTCAATGTGGGACAAATTATATTGTCCATGATAGACCGAACCAAGTCAAATCCAAGTTATCACCCTACAAGAAGTCAAGTAATACTTGTTCCATTACGGGTCTATCACGAACCAAGCAAGTCCAAACTGTGCAAAAAGACTCATACCGTCCAAAATAGACCGAACCAGGTCGAATCCAAATTGTCATTCCACGAGCCAAGCAAGACTTATCCCATGCCGAGCCTATCAAGACACGACACAAGCGAGTCAAGTCCAAATTGTTAACCCTACGTACACTCGAGTACCAATTTGTCATTAACCCCATAATACAATGACTAAATCACAATTTACCCTCTTGAGAAATCTTGTCTCTGTGTTGTACTGTACTGTACTGTTAATTCTCTTCTGTAATGGAAGTTTTCTTTACAGCATTATTACATAAAAGAGTTCAAACTAAAGAGGCTTTGCTTCCATGAGTTTGAGCACAGCAGCCATGGATGGAAGTGCAGGGATAGCACCTTTCTCAGTTACAGTCACAGCACCACAAGCATTGGCAAAATACAGAGCTTCTTTCAGTTTCTTCTCATCCTGCAAAATGATCACATCAACCCAGATGGGACAGAAGCTGTTACGGAGCCGAGATCTAGAGGGGATAAGAATACGCGAAAAATCGTTAAGAGGGTACCTGGAGAATGCCGGGATTGGAGGCTAGGCTGCTCAGTAGGCCACCCACGAATGCATCACCGGCACCGGTTGTGTCCACTGCTTTCACCTTGATTCCTGGAACCTTGCCCTTGAAGTCCTGGTCATTGAACAAATCGGTTAGACTTGTCTGAAATAATGTACATGTTACAGTATGAGATGAACGGTTTACAATAGTGTTCGAGATGAGGTCAAATGGTATGAAAGTATCGAAGAACATAGCAAGAGTTTGGTCCAAGGAAGCGAATACTGGTATGCGTTGGTACACTATATTATGATCAGAACTATGGTCAATAGATTCCATGAGTGTTCATTTGTACATGTAACTTGCAACAGGGTTCGAGATGAGGTCAGTAACCCTAGAGTACGGTACGAAAGTATCGAAGAACATAGCAACAATTTGGTACAAGGAAACGAATACTGGTACGTATTGGTAAACCGTATTATGATCAACCCTATAGCCTATAGATTCCACGAGTGTTCATTTGTACATGTAACTTGCTAAACAAGCCACCACAAGCAACAACCAACACCGAAGCCACATGGAATAGTCGATGTAACGTGACTACTCGATTCTACGATACTATAAATCAATCAACTGCAGATATCGAAACGTCTACTTTACCTTGGTGTAATATCTACATCCCACTGACCCTTCAGTGACAATCAAGAGCTTCAGGTCGGGATGAAAGAGTTTCTCGAGGACAACATTGTCGTCATTTGGATCATCGCCACCTGTTAAGAACATGATCTCATCCTCGTTGATCTGCATTTTTTCGGATTCCAGAAACAAAAGTTAGTTTCTTTCTTTCTCTTGACCATAACAACTTACAATGTCCCAAGTAACAAACCTTGATAACATCAGCATCATTCCATATGCTCATTATGCCATCTTTAGCAGCCTCGGCCGATGGCCATAATGCCAGCCTCAAATTCGGATCGTACGAGAGGATTGCACCGGAAGACTTTGCGATTCGCATTGCCTCGATATGAGCTGATCTGCACGGTTCCGAGATCAAACTGATGGAACCGTAGTGGAAGACGCTAGCCTGCTCGAGGATACCGATCTCGAGCTCTGACTCAGTGAGTAGCATGTCTGCACTTGGATGACGGTAGAACATGAACTCACGCTCACCGTCAGCTTTGAGCGTGACGAATGCCAGTGCAGTCCTGACATTCGGGTCGAACCTTATGCCGGAGTTATCGACATTGTTCTGCTTCAGAATCTCGTTCAACATTCTGCCAAATTCATCATCACCTAACTGAGATTCGCAACCAAAACAAAAAAAAAACACACTTCAAATATCGAAAAATGGAGGCTTACAACCGAATTTCGCGATTAACCACTTCAAATATCATCAAACTATGCAACAAACCATGGAAGATTGAACCCTAAGATGACCAATTTCTAAATCCAAAATGCACCTTGCCTATAAAAGCCGACGAACCACCTAATCTCGAAACACCAACAGCAACATTAGCAGGAGCACCCCCGGGAGCCTTCTTGAAATCAGGAGCCTCAGCAAGCGAAACCCCGCTAACTGTAGGTACGAAATCGATCAGCATTTCGCCAAAGCAGACGACTTTCTTCGACCCTCCATTTCGAGTCGAATCAGCTTGACCCTTTGCTTCTTCAGCTAACCAGATTGAAACAATCAACATCAGAACAGTATTATTCCATCGTGCAAATCAAACTATACTGAATCATTCAAAAACTCATTCAGACAATCAAGCTGCAAGAAACAAACACTTCCCCACAGAAGATCATTTGCAGCAAGAACAAGATCAAAACAGGACAAAAACCAGCAAACCCAGATCACAGAAGCAAAAACCCAGATGGGAAATGGAACCAATCAACCAAACTGATACTCCATGCCACCATAAACGAGGAAGCAAAGCAATCAATCAAAACAAAAGAGAAGAAGAAACCCAGAAGAAATTAGCGCGAAATACCTGGATTTTGGGCCATTGTTTTCTTTACAACCTCGTGCTCGGGAGCTCAGCCAGATGCTGCTGTGAAGAATGGAAAGACTGGTTGGCGGATTCAGTGATGTAAAAGAGGATTTGGTGTGAAGTAGGAAGCTGTGGTGGTAGTTGTAATTTGGGTATTTGACTATTTGCAGAGTATTTAATTTCCAAAAATTCTAGGCTAGCTAGTTTTTTTTTTTTTTAATATTTGGGATAGAAATTTTTTGACAAATTTAATCTGATGATTTTGACAAAATTATCCCATGTTTTTTGACAAATCTAACTCAGAAATTTAAAAAAATCTAACTCGTATATTTTGAAAAATCTAACTCAGAATTTTCAATAAATCTAGTCCAAAAATTTGTACAAATCTAGCCCATATTTTTTTTACAAATCTAAACCAAATTTTTTGACAAATCTAACCCAATTTTTTTTACAAATTTAAACCAATTTTTTTTACAAATCTAATCTATAATTTTTTACAAAGCTAACCTAGAATTTTTGACAAATCTAAGCTAAAGTTTTTCAAAAATCTAACCCAGAATTTTTGACAAATCTAACCTGAAACTTTGACAAATAATTTTTAACAAATCTAACCCGAAAGTTTTTAAAAAATCTAACCAAAATTTTTTTGACAAATCTAAACCAAAGTTTTTAACAAATGCAACATAGAGTTTTTGACAAATCAAACCCAAAGTTTTTGACAAATCTAACCCATAATTTTTAACAAATCTAACCTAGAATTTTTGACAAATCTAACACAAAGTTTTTGACAAATCTAGTCCAATTTTTGACAAATCTAGTGCAATATTTTGACAAATCTAGTCCAATTTTTTGACAAATCTAGTCAAAAAATTTGACAAATCTAGTCCAAAATTTTGACAAATCTAGTCCAGTTTTTGACAAATCTAGTCCAATATTTTGACAAATCTAATCCAATATTTTGTCATATCTTGTTGAAAATTTTGGACAAATCTAGCACATTTTGGGACAAATTTAGCGCATTTTATGACAAATCTAACACATTTTGGGACAAATCTAGCGCATTTTTGAGGCCAAATCTAGCGCATTTTGGGCCAAATCTAGCGCATTTTGTGTCAAATCTAGCGCATTTTAGGCCAAATCTAGCGCATTTTTGGACAAATCTATCTAGCACATTTTGGGATAAATCTAGCGCATTTTTGGGGCCAAATCTAGCGCATTTTGGGCCAAATCTAGCGCATTTTTGGGGCCAAATCTAGCGCATTTTGGGTACAAATCTAGCGCATTTTGGGCCAAATCTAGCGCATTTTTTGTACAAATCTAGCGCATTTTGGGACAAATCTAGCGCATTTTGGGACAAATCTAGCGCATTTTGGGACAAATCTAACGCATTTTTTGGGACAAATCTAACACATTTTGGGACAAATCTAGCACTTTTTTGGGGCCAAATCTAGCGCATTTTGGGCCAAATCTAGCGCATTTTGGGCCAAATCTAGCGCATTTTGGGCCAAATCTAGCGCATTTTGGACAAATCTAGCGCATTTTTGGGGACAAATCTAGCGCATTTTGAGCCAAATCTAGCGCATTTTAGGCCAAATCTAGCGCATTTTGGGTACAAATCTAGCACATTGTGGGCCGAATCTAGCGCATTTTGGGACAAATCTATCGCATTTTGGGACAAATCTAGCGCATTTTTGGGACAAATCTAGCGCATTTTGGGCCAAATCTAGAGCATTTTGGGCCAAATCTAGCGCATTTTGGGTACAAATCTAGCAGATTTTGGGACAAATCTAGGACATTTTTAGGGACAAATCTAGCGCATTTTTGGGCCAAATTTAGCGGATTTTGGGCCAAATCTAGCGCATTTTTGGGACAAATCTAGCCCATTTTGGGACAAATCTAGCGCATTTTGGACCAAATCTAGCGCATTTTGGGTCAAATCTAGCGCATTTTTGGGACAAATCTAGTGCATTTTGGGACAAATCTAGCACATTTTTGGGACAAATCTAGCGCATTTTGGGACAAATCAAGCGCATTTTTGGGGCCAAATCTAGCGCATTTTGGGACAAATCTAGCGCATTTTTGGGACAAATCTAGCGCATTTTGGGACATATCTAGAGCATTTTTGGGACGAATCTAGCGCATTTTGGGACTAAATCTAGCGCATTTTGGGCCAAATCTAGCGCATTTTGGGCCAAATCTAGCGCATTTTGGGTACAAATCTAGCGCATTTTGGCAAATATAGCGCATTTTTGGGACAAATCTAGCGCATTTTGGGCCAAATCTAGCGCATTTTTTGGACAAATCTAGCACATTTTTGGACAAATCTAGCACATTTTTGGACAAAAAATCTAGCGATTTTGGGCCAAATCTAGCGATTTTGGGACAAATCTAGCGCATTTTTGGGACAAATCTACGCATTTTAGCCAAAATCTAGCGCATTTTGGGCAAATCTAGCGCATTTTTGGGACAAATCTAGCGCATTTTGGACAAATCTAGCGCATTTTGAGCCAAATCTAGCGCATTTTGGGTACAAATCTAGCGCATTTTGGGACAAATCTAGCGCATTATTTTAGGGACAATCTAGCGCATTTTGGGCCAAATCTAGCGCATTTTGGGCCAAATCTAGATCATTTTGGGCCAAATCTAGCGCATTTTGGCCGAATCTAGCGCATTTTTGGGACAAATCTAGTGCATTTTGGGACAAATCTAGCGTAGTTTTGGGGACAAATCTTGCGCATTTTGGGCCAAATCTAGCGCATTTTGGGCCAAATCTAGCGCATTTTTGGGACAAATCTAGCGCATTTTAGGACATATCTAGAGCATTTTTTGGACGAATCTAGCGCATTTTTGGGGCCAAATCTAGTGCATTTTGGGGCAAATCTAGCGCATTTTTGGACAAATCTAGCGCATTTTTGGAACAAATCTAGCGCATTTTGGGCCAAATCTAGCGCATTTTTGGGACAAATCTAGCGCATTTTAGGACATATCTAGAGCATTTTTGGGACGAATCTAGCGCATTTTTGGGGCCAAATCTAGCGCATTTTGGGCCAAATCTAGCGCATTTTTGGGAGAAATCTAGCGCATTTTTGGGGCCAAATCTAGCGCATTTTGGGACAAATCTAGCGTATTTTGGGACAAATCTAGCACATTTTTGAAAAAATCTAACTTATTTTTTAGACAAATCTAGCACATTTTTTGACAAATCTACTCATTTTAAGCCCATATAGCAACCGATGGGTGACTTGGCCCAATAAACAAAAGACAATGCTATTAAGTTGTCACATATTAATACATGACTTATAATATTGATTATCTTTTGGTTTATCACCAAATAATTAAAGATCACATATTATTTCATAATTAACAATACAAATAACGTTACGTATTCCCACTAAAAACGGGATAAAAATTCCCACAAGAAGGTTCAAAACAGGGAAATGTGGCCTTTAGAAAGTTATAAAAAAGGCCATACCACATCCTCATTGTTGCCTCCTCCATCAACTTCATTCTCATTAGAAGCAATCATACAATGCCTGCATTATATACATCCAACCGATTTTCGGGTGAGTTGATAAATCCGAATATCGTCAACCATGCATCGAAAAACATGTTGATTAGTAAGGATGACCAAACAGCTAATGGTATGCTAGACTAGAGAGAGAGAAGACTACAGTTCAATTCCAAACATCCATGTGGTAGAGGCTGAAAACCGTAATGAGCAAACTGATCTCCAAATTTGAAATACTGCACACTCAATATGGTGATCGAGTATCGGAAAAAACATGAGGTTGTGACATTGCATGACATCATCATAAACCCTATAAATCATGTCAATTCATAAGCTTAATGATTAGTACCTTCTCTTTGAAGTGGGAGCATCATCAGCTTGATCATGTACTATTCTTTTGTGCTTCTTCTTCTTCTTGGCTATCTTGTTCTTCCTAGTAGGGCTATGTGCTCCTCTTCCATCACCTTCTTCACCTTGGTGACATTGTAGTACTTCTTCCTTAAGCTTGAGAGAGAATATTTTCGGAACCGAGTCAGAGATCATACCAGTAAGATGACTAACATCGTATAAGGTTAGAAAACCTCAGTTAAATTCTGGTTTAAACGTAATATCATACAAGAAAAGTCCAAATTTGTCTCAAATTTTTTCTCTATTACAACATCTCACACTGTTGACCAGACTAGTTGTAACCCACACAAAAGAGTCGAGACAAAATTTGTGTGGGTTATAATAACCGAGACAATCGATGGTTGGTCAGTGCACCTTTGTACTCGGTTATAACTAAGAGAAAATAACCGAGACAAAAACTCCAATTTTTTTAGTGTATGCTATGGAGAATGTACCAACCCAGATTGATGATCGGTTCACTTTTTTGAATCCATTGACTAGTATGGTTAAAAGGGTTTGTTTTTTTTTACCCTTTAGCTATACTGGTAAGAGGTCTAACATTGTACAAGGTTAGAGAACCTCAGTTAAACTCTGGTTAAACATAGTATGCTATGAAGAATGTACCAAACCATATTAATGATCGATTCATCTTTTTGAATCGATCGACCGATATGGTTAAAAGGGTTTGTTCCCCCTCATTAGTAGAGAAAACCCTAACCTCAATAAGCTGCTTATTTTCAGCTCCAAGATCTTGCTCCTAAAAGGGTTCCAAGAGAAGAAGAAAAAATGGTTAATTACCAATTTACCACAAAATTTGTAGTGAAAAATAAGAGAATTTACCCATTTTTGCAACTCTTCTAGCTTCTCTAGCATCAATTGTGTCTGTCCAATTTGATAAATGATGAGTGAATATTATTAAATAGATAACTTATTATCGAGATTTTAATCGATTCAACGGATCGTACCTTCTTCTGCTTAGCACGAGATAGGGCTCGATCGAGCTTCCTCTCGATCTTCATCAACTCTTTGGCACTAAGCTTCTCAATGTCTTCTCCTTGGAAATGCCTATGAGACTTTTGAAGTGATTCATATTTCTCCTTCAACTTGGCTACCTCTAGGCATAGGTTCTGAAATCAAAACCATACCACACTCTTAACCGGGGGTCGAATCAGCTAACCATGGTTAACCAGGGTCGAATTATCTAACCATTAATCAGAAATTTGAAGTGATTAAGTGTACCTCAAGTGTTGATTCATTCTCATCAGCATCTATGCTCTTGTGGTTGCCTTCTTGCTTTTTGTAGTGGCATTGTTTATACCTTAGAAGAGTTTTACTCACTCTGAAAAAAATACAATCACGAAATGATCAAAATCGCTACTAGGGTTTGGTGAAAAAATGACCGATCAATTCTAAATTCTCTCTTAATAACTAGAACGAGATAGGACAGAGTTCATCGCTTTATATCATATTCTCTCACATGTAGGCTCAATAGGATCATAAATGTGACAACGAGCAAAAACACTACCCAAAGTTTAAACGCATAACACGATAATTAGTACATTAGAGGTGCATCTTTCACGGTCCTCTAGGGAAAAGTTCAACTCAACAGACTCATAAAAGACATAACAAAGCAAAAACGCTACCTGGAACACACGGATCATAGCATTTCAAACTCAAAAGACTCATAAAAGGTGAAAACCAAGCAACAACACTACTCGAAAACACACAAATCATACCATTTCAAAAATGCGATAACGAGGAAAAACACTACCGAAACGCATAGAGCACCCAAGCACGATAACTGGTACACTAGAGGTGCATCCTTCATGGTCCTCTAGGGCAAAGTTCAACTCAACAAAACTCATAAAAGACATAACAATGCGAAAACACTACCCAAACACAGGATCATACCATTCAAACCCAATAGACTCATAAAAGGTGAAAACCAAGCAAAAAAAATACCCGAGAACACACAAATCATACCATTTCAAACCCGGGTCGCACCCGAAACACGACTGAAACCCTCCGAGTCTAGGGCAAAGTTCAACTCAATAGACTCATAAAAGACATAACGAAGCGAAAACACTACCCATAGACACACGGATCATATCATTCCAAACCCAAAAGACTCGTAAAAGGTGAAAACACTCCTCGAAAACACACAAATCATACCGTTTCAAACCCGAGTCAAGGGTTCACACAATCATGAAAAGGAAAAGGGTTTGGAACATAAGCACAGAAGAGATCACACTCACACCCTCCATTAACAAGATCAAGAACAAAAGATTCAATCTTTATATAGAGAGAGAAACTAAAGATCCCACAGAAACCCTAGCTCTAGCTATAACAAACCCATGCTTCCCCCTTTTAACCCCAAAGATCCATTCTTTTGACAAGAACACTCAGAACCCATCTCCATAACTGCATTCTGAAGCAAACCCAGAAGCAAAGTACTACACACCCATGACGTGTCAGAACCTGATTGGCTGGAAAGAAGAACATGTGAAATGACCATCGTACCCTTGAGGAGTGGGGAACTCAGACAGCTTGCCGGCGCAGGAGAAGACTATGAGGGCGACATCAGCATCACAGAGGATCGAGAGCTCCGATTGCTTTCTTGAGTAATCCATTCTTCCTCTTCGAAGGTGATTTGTCTGTTCACTTTGTTTTCGATTCCTTGGGCACTACTTTCCCTCTCCCCATTGTTGGTTTCTGGGGTCTGGTTTGGATCGTTGGCTTTGGATTTATAGTGTGGTGGGTTCGTTCTGGTACATGGAAATTATTTTGTGACAAATCTAACCCAAATTTTTTGTGACATATCTAACCCAAAAATTATATTTGTGACAAATCACCAAATTATTTTGACAAATACCAAATTTGTGACAATCTAACAAAATTATTTGGATAATCTACAATTATTTGTACATCTAACCAAATATTTTGTGAGAAATCTAACCGAAATTTTTTTGACAATCTACTTAAATTATTTGTGACAATCTAACCAAATTATTTGTGACAATCTACGCATATTGGACAATTACCCAGTTATTTGGACAAATCTAGCAATTTTTTGCGACAATCTAACTAATTTTGATATCAACCAATTTTGGACAAACTAACAATTTGTGACAAACTACCATATTTTGGACAAATACTAAAATTTTTGTGACAATCTATAATTTTGTGACAAATCTACCATTATTTGTGACAATTACCGTATTGGACAAATCTAACCATTTTTGGACAATAACCAGTATTGGACAATACAGATTATTTTGTGACAAATCTAACCCAAAATTTTTGTGACAATCTAACCCAAAATTATTTTGTGACAAATCTATCCCAAAATTATTTTTGACAAATCTAACCAATTATTTTGTGACAAATCTGACCAAAATTTTTGTGACAAATCTAACCAAAGATTTTTGTGACAAATCTAACGCCAAATTATTTTGGACAAATCTAACTTTAAAATTATTTTGTGACAAATCTACCCAGATTATTTTGTGACAAATCTAACCCAAGATTATTTTGTGACAAATCTAACCAACAATATTTTTTGACAAATCTAACCAAATTATTTGGACAAATCTAACCTATTTAGTGAAAACTTAACCAAAATTATTTTTGACAAATCTAACACAAAATATTTGGTGACAAATCTAACCAGATTTTTTGTGACAAATCTAACGAATTATTTTGGACAAATCTACCAATTTTTGTGACAAATCTAACCGATTATTTTGGACAAATCTAACCATTATTTTGGACAAATCTAACAGATATTTGTGACAAATCTAACCCATATTTTGTGGACAAATCTAACTTAATTATTTTGACAAATCTACCCAATTATTTTTTGCAAATCTACGCATTTTGGGACAAATCTAGCACATTTTGTGACAAATCTACACATTTTGGATAATCTAGATAT
This sequence comes from Linum lewisii, assembly GCA_034768395.1. Lineage (NCBI taxonomy): Eukaryota > Viridiplantae > Streptophyta > Magnoliopsida > Malpighiales > Linaceae > Linum > Linum lewisii. The sequence goes on along the minus strand of CM068300.1, from coordinate 722,325 downwards.
TTTTTGACAAACTACGGATTTGGGACAAATCTACGCATTTTGGGACAAATCTAGCGCATTTCAGACAATCTAACGATTTTTGGGACAATCTAGTGCTTTTTTACAATCTAGCTTTTTTTTTACAAATCTACTGCATTGTGGACAATCGAGCGCTTTTTTGGACAAATCTAAACAATTATTTGGGACAAATATTTGTATTTGGAACAAATCTAACATTTTGGGACAATCTAGCGTATTTTTGACAAATTTAGCGACTTTGGGACAAATCTACGCATTTTCGAAAAATCTAGGTATTTTGGGATAAATTTGCGCATTTTTTTTGACAAATCTAGCGGAATTTGGACAAATCTAGCTATTTTGGACAATCTAACATTTTTTTTTTGACAAATTATCTATTGGGATAATCTTGGCATTTTGACAAGTCTAGCGACTTTGGGACAAATCTAGCCATTTTGGGACAAATCAGCACATTTTTTGAAACAATCTAACTTTTTTTAGAAAAATCTAACGCATTGACAAATCTGTGTTTTGATAAATCTTGCTCATTTTTGACAATTTAGGCCATTGAAGACAAATCTGCGCATTTGGGAATAGCACTTTGGCCAAATAAACATTTGAAAACAATCTAACTTATTTATTGCAATCTATATTTTAAGCCTTATACATACGATTGACTTGGCCCAAAACATAAAGACATGCTATTAAGTTTCATAATTAAAATACTATAATATCGATTATCTTTTGGTTATCACCAACTAATAAAGATCGATATATATAATTAACAATAAATAACTAGTATCCACTAAACGGGATAAATCACAGAAGTTCAACAGGAATGGCCTTTAGAAAGTTATAAAAAAGGCCATACCACATCCTCATTGTTGCCTCCTCCATCAACTTCATTCTCATTAGAAGCAATCATACAATGCCTGCATTATATACATCCAACCGATTTTCGGGTGAGTTGATAAATCCGAATATCGTCAACCATGCATCGAAAAACATGTTGATTAGTAAGGATGACCAAACGTAATGGTATGCTAGACTAGAGAGAGAGAAGACTACAGTTCAATTCCAAACATCCATGTGGTAGAGGCTGAAAACCGTAATGAGCAAACTGATCTCCAAATTTGAAATACTGCACACTCAATATGGTGATCGAGTATCGGAAAAAACATGAGGTTGTGACATTGCATGACATCATCATAAACCCTATAAATCATGTCAATTCATAAGCTTAATGATTAGTACCTTCTCTTTGAAGTGGGAGCATCATCAGCTTGATCATGTACTATTCTTTTGTGCTTCTTCTTCTTCTTGGCTATCTTGTTCTTCCTAGTAGGGCTATGTGCTCCTCTTCCATCACCTTCTTCACCTTGGTGACATTGTAGTACTTCTTCCTTAAGCTTGAGAGAGAATATTTTCGGAACCGAGTCAGAGATCATACCAGTAAGATGACTAACATCGTATAAGGTTAGAAAACCTCAGTTAAATTCTGGTTTTAAACGTAATATCACTACAAGAAAAGTCCAAATTTGTCTCAAATTTTTTCTCTATTACAACATCTCACACTGTTGACCAGACTAGTTGTAACCCACACAAAAGAGTCGAGACAAAATTTGTGTGGGTTATAATAACCGAGACAATCGATGGTTGGTCAGTGCACCTTTGTACTCGGTTATAACTAAGAGAAAATAACCGAGACAAAAACTCCAATTTTTTTAGTGTATGCTATGGAGAATGTACCAACCCAGATTGATGATCGGTTCACTTTTTTGAATCCATTGACTAGTATGGTTAAAAGGGTTTGTTTTTTTTACCCTTTAGCTATACTGGTAAGAGGTCTAACATTGTACAAGGTTAGAGAACCTCAGTTAAACTCTGGTTAAACATAGTATGCTATGAAGAATGTACCAAACCATATTAATGATCGATTCATCTTTTTGAATCGATCGACCGATATGGTTAAAAGGGTTTGTTCCCCTCATTAGTAGAGAAAACCCTAACCTCAATAAGCTGCTTATTTTCAGCTCCAAGATCTTGCTCCTAAAAGGGTTCCAAGAGAAGAAGAAAAAATGGTTAATTACCAATTTACCACAAAATTTGTAGTGAAAAATAAGAGAATTTACCCATTTTTGCAACTCTTCTAGCTTCTCTAGCATCAATTGTGTCTGTCCAATTTGATAAATGATGAGTGAATATTATTAAATAGATAACTTATTATCGAGATTTTAATCGATTCAACGGATCGTACCTTCTTCTGCTTAGCACGAGATAGGGCTCGATCGAGCTTCCTCTCGATCTTCATCAACTCTTTGGCACTAAGCTTCTCAATGTCTTCTCCTTGGAAATGCCTATGAGACTTTTGAAGTGATTCATATTTCTCCTTCAACTTGGCTACCTCTAGGCATAGGTTCTGAAATCAAAACCATACCACACTCTTAACCGGGGGTCGAATCAGCTAACCATGGTTAACCAGGGTCGAATTATCTAACCATTAATCAGAAATTTGAAGTGATTAAGTGTACCTCAAGTGTTGATTCATTCTCATCAGCATCTATGCTCTTGTGGTTGCCTTCTTGCTTTTTGTAGTGGCATTGTTTATACCTTAGAAGAGTTTTACTCACTCTGAAAAAAATACAATCACGAAATGATCAAAATCGCTACTAGGGTTTGGTGAAAAAATGACCGATCAATTCTGAATTCTCTCTTAATAACTAGAACGAGATAGGACAGAGTTCATCGCTTTATATCATATTCTCTCACATGTAGGCTCAATAGGATCATAAATGTGACAACGAGCAAAAACACTACCCAAAGTTTAAACGCATAACACGATAATTAGTACATTAGAGGTGCATCTTTCACGGTCCTCTAGGGAAAAGTTCAAATCAACGGACTCATAAAAGACATAACAAAGCAAAAAACGCTACCTGGAACACACGGATCATAGCATTTCAAACTCAAAAGACTCATAAAAGGTGAAAACCAAGCAACAACACTACTCGAAAACACACAAATCATACCATTTCAAAAATGCGATAACGAGGAAAAACACTACCGAAACGCATAGAGCACCCAAGCACGATAACTGGTACACTAGAGGTGCATCCTTCATGGTCCTCTAGGGCAAAGTTCAACTCAACAAAACTCATAAAAGACATAACAATGCGAAAACACTACCCAAACACACGGATCATACCATTCAAACCCAATAGACTCATAAAAGGTGAAAACCAAGCAAAAAAAATACCCGAGAACACACAAATCATACCATTTCAAACCCGGGGTCGCACCCGAAACACGACTGAAACCCTCCGAGTCTAGGGCAAAGTTCAACTCAATAGACTCATAAAGACATAACGAAGCGAAAACACTACCCATAGACACACGGATCATATCATTCCAAACCCAAAAGACTCGTAAAAGGTGAAAACACTCCTCGAAAACACACAAATCATACCGTTTCAAACCCGAGTCAAGGGTTCACACAATCATGAAAAGGAAAAGGGTTTGGAACATAAGCACAGAAGAGATCACACTCACACCCTCCATTAACAAGATCAAGAACAAAAGATTCAATCTTTATATAGAGAGAGAAACTAAAGATCCCACAGAAACCCTAGCTCTAGCTATAACAAACCCATGCTTCCCCCTTTTAACCCCAAAGATCCATTCTTTTGACAAGAACACTCAGAACCCATCTCCATAACTGCATTCTGAAGCAAACCCAGAAGCAAAGTACTACACACCATGACGTGTCAGAACCTGATTGGCTGGAAAGAAGAACATGTGAAATGACCATCGTACCCTTGAGGAGTGGGGAACTCAGACAGCTTGCCGGCGCAGGAGAAGACTATGAGGGCGACATCAGCATCACAGAGGATCGAGAGCTCCGATGCTTTCTTGAGTAATCCATTCTTCCTCTTCGAGAAGGTGATTTGTCTGTTCACTTTGTTTTCGATTCTCTTGGCACTACTTTCCTCCCCCATGTTGGGTTTTGGGTCTGGGTTTTTTCGTTTTGGGTTGGATTTATATGTGGGGGTTCGGTTTTTGGTACATGGAAATTATTTTGTGACAAATCTACCCAAAATTTTTTTGTGACATATCTAACCCAAAATTATTTGTGACAAATCTAACCCAAAATATTTTGTGACAAATCTAACCCAAAATTATTTTGTGACAAATCTTACCCAAAATTATTTAGTGACAAATCTAACCCAAAATTATTGTGACAAATCTAACCCAAAAATTATTTGAGATAAATTCTAACCCAAGATTATTTTGGACAATCTAACCCAAAAATATTTTGTGAGAAATCTAACCCGAAATTGTTTTAATGACAAATCTAACTTAAAAATTATTTAGTGACAAATCTAACCCAAAATTATTTTGTGACAAATCTAACGCAAAATTATTTTGTGACAAATCTAACCCAAGATTATTGGTGACAAATCTAACGCAAAATTATTTTGCGACAAATCTAACACATAATTATTTTTTGTAATCTAACCCAAAATTATTTTTTGAAAATCTAACCCAAAATTATTTTGTGACAAATCTAACCCAAAATTATTTTGGGACAAATCTAACCAACCCAAAATTATTTTGACAAATCAACAAAAATTATTTGTGACAAATCTAATCCAAAATTATTTTGTGACAAATCTAACCCAAGATTATTTGTGACAAATCTAACCCAAATTATTTTGTGACAAATCTAACCCAAAATTATTTTGTGAAAATCTAACCCAAGATTATTTGTGACAAATCTAACCCAAAATTAGTTCGTGACAAATCTAACCCAAAATTATTTTGTGACAAATCTATCCAAAATTATTTTGTGACAAATCTAACACCAAAATTATTTGTGACAAATCTGACCCAAAATTATTTTGTGACAATCTAACCCAAAATTATTTTGTGACAAATCTAACCCAAAATTATTTTGTGACAAAATCTAACTTAAAATTATTTTGTGACAAATCTAACCCAAGATTATTTTGTGACAAATCGTAACCCAAGATTATTTTGTGACAAATCTAACCCAACATTATTTTAGACAAATCTAACCCAAATTAATTTTGCGACAAATCTAACCCAAGATTATTTAGTGACAAATCTAACCCAAATTAATTTATGTGACAAATCTAACACAAAATTATTTTGTGACAAAATCTAACCAAAGATATTTTGTGACAATCTAACCCAAAATTTTTTGTGACAAAAACTAACCCCAAAAATTTTTTAGTGACAAATCTAACCCCAAAAATTTTTTGTGACAAATCTAACCCAAAATTATTTTGAGATAAAAACTAACCAAGATTATTTTGTGACAAATCTAACCCCAAAAATATTTTGTGACAAATCAAAATTAAATTATTGGACAATTCTTACCCAAAATTATTTTTTGACAATCTAGCGCATTTTGGGCCCAAAACAGCACATTTTGTGACAATTTTAGCACATTTTTTTGGGGGCTAATCTAAACACATTTTTGACAAACCTAACGGAATTGGGACAATCTAACCCCATTTTGGGACAAATCTAGCGCATTTCAGGGCTAATCTAAGCATTTTTGGACAAATCTAGTGCTTTTTTTTTACAAATCTAGCTTTTTTTTACAAATCTACTGCCCTTGTGGGACAAATTGAGCCCTTTTTTGGGACCAAAATTTAAAACATTTTGGGACCCAAAATTGTGTATTTTGGAAAAAATATTTTGGGTTGGGATTTTTTTAAAAAATTAACGGGTTTTGGGGCAAATCTAGCGAATTTTTGAAAATCTAGCGAATTTGGGACAATCTAGCCCTAATTTGGGACAAATTAGCCTATTTTGGGACAAATCTAACACCCTTTTTTTTTGACAAATCATACTATTTTGGGATAAATCTTGCGCCTTTTTTTGACAAGTCTAGCGGACTTTGGGACCAAATCTAGGGTCATTTTGGGACAAATCTAGCACATTTTTTAACAAATCTAACTTATTTTTTAGAAAAAAAATAAAGCATTTTTGGGCAAAATCTAGCGTGTTTTGGGATAAATCTTTCGCATTTTTTGACAAAATTTAGCACTTTGAAAACAAATCTTTCTAGCGCATTTTGGGATCAAATCTAGACATTTTTGAAAAAACTAACTTATTTTTTTAGGACAAATCTAGCACAATTTTTTTGAACAAATCTACTCATTTTAAGCCCATATAGCAACCGATGGGTGACTTGGCCCCAAAAAAAACAAAAGACAAAGCTATTAAGTTTTTCACATATTAATACATGCATGATTATTAAAATGATTTTTTATCTTTTGGGTTTTTACCAAATTAATTAAAGAAACACAAATTATTATCATAATTAAAAATACAAATAAAAGTTACGGTATTCCCTAAAAACGGGAAAAAAATTCCCACAAGAAGGGTTTAAAACGGGAAATTTGGCCTTTAGAAAGTTTAAAAAAGGCCATACCACATCCCCATTGTTGCCTCCTCCATCAACTATTCATTCTCATTAGAAGCAATCATACAATGCCGCATTATATACATCCAACCGATTTTCGGGTGAGTTGATAAAACCGAAATCGTCAACCATGCCCTCGAAAACATGTTGATTTGTAAGGATGACCAAACAGCTAATGGTAATGTAATAGAGAGAGAGAAAAACACAGTTCAATTTCCCAAAAATCCATTTTGTAGAGGCTGAAAACCGAATGAGCAAACAGATCTCCAAATTTGAAATACTTGCACACTCAATATGGTGATCGAGTATCGGAAAAAAACAAGAGGTTGTGACATTGCATGACATTTATCATAAACCCTATAAATCATGTCAATTCATAAGCTTAATGATTAGTACCTTCTTTTTGGGAAGTGGGAGCATCATCAGCTTGATCATGTACTATTCTTTTGTGCTTCTTCTTCTCTTGGCTATCTTGTTCTTCTAGTAGGGCTATGTGCTCTCTTCCCATCACCTTCTTCACCTTGGTGACATTGTAGTACTTCTTCCTTAAGCTTGAGAGAGAATTTTCGGAACCGAGTCAGAGATCATCCCAAAGTAAGATGACAAACATCGTATAAGGTTAGAAAACCAGTTAAAATTCTGGTTTAAACGAAATTTATCACTACAAGAAAAGTCCAAATTTGTCTCTAAATTTTTTCTCTATTACAACATCTCACACTGTTGACCAGACTAGTTGAAACCCACACAAAAGAGTCGAGACAAAATTTGTGTGGGTTATAATAACCGAGACAATCGATGGTTGGTCAGTGCACCTTTGTACTCGGTTATAACTAAGAGAAAATAACCGAGACAAAAACTCCCAATTTTTTTTAGTGTATGCTATGGAGAATGTACCAACCCAGATTGATGATCGGTTCACTTTTTGAATCATTGACTAGTATGGTTAAAAGGGTTTGTTTTTTTTTAACCCTTTAGCTATACTGGTAAGAGGTCTAACATTGTACAAGGTTAGAGAACCTCAGTTAAACTCTGGTTAAACATAGTATGCTATGAAGAATGTACCAAACCATATTAATGATCGATTCATCTTTTTGAATCGATCGACCGATATGTTAAAAGGGTTTGTTCCCCCTCATTAGTAGAGAAAACCCTAACCTCAATAAGCTGCTTATTTTCAGCTCCAAGATCTTGCTCCTAAAAGGGTTCCAAGAGAAGAAGAAAAAATGGTTAATTACCAATTTACCACAAAATTATGTAGTGAAAAATAAGAGAATTACCCATTTTTGCAACTCTTCTAGCTTCTCTAGCATCAATTGTGTCTGTCCAATTTGATAAATGATGAGTGAATATTATTAAATAGATAACTTATTATCGAGATTTTAATCGATTCAACGGATCGTACCTTCTTCTGCTTAGCACGAGATAGGGCTCGATCGAGCTTCCTCTCGATCTTCATCAACTCTTTGGCACTAAGCTTCTCAATGTCTTCTCCTTGGAAATGCCTATGAGACTTTTGAAGTGATTCATATTTCTCCTTCAACTTGGCTACCTCTAGGCATAGGTTCTGAAATCAAAACCATACCACACTCTTAACCGGGGGTCGAATCAGCTAACCATGGTTAACCAGGGTCGAATTATCTAACCATTAATCAGAATTTGAAGTGATTAAGTGTACCTCAAGTGTTGATTCATTCTCATCAGCATCTATGCTCTTGTGGTTGCCTTCTTGCTTTTTGTAGTGGCATTGTTTATACCTTAGAAGAGTTTTTACTCACTCTGAAAAAAATACAATCACGAAATGATCAAAATCGCTACTAGGGTTTTGTGGAAAAAATGACCGATCAATTCTGAATTCTCTCTTAATAACTAGAACGCGATAGACAGAGTTCATCGCTTTATATCATATTCTCTCACATGTAGGCTCAATAGGATCATAAATGTGACAACGAGCAAAAACACTACCCAAAGTTTAAACGCATAACACGATAATTAGTACATTAGAGGTGCATCTTTCACGGTCCTCTAGGGAAAAAATTCAAATCAACGGACTCATAAAAGACATAACAAAGCAAAAACGCTACCTGGAACACACGGATCATAGCATTTCAAACTCAAAGACTCATAAAAGGTGAAAACCAAGCAACAACACTACTCGAAAACACACAAATCATACCATTTCAAAAATGCGATAACGAGGAAAAACACTACCGAAACGCATAGAGCACCCAAGCACGATAACTGGTACACTAGAGGTGCATCCTTCATGGTCCTCTAGGGCAAAGTTCAACTCAACAAAACTCATAAAAGACATAACAATGCGAAAACACTACCAAACACACGGATCATACCATTCAAACCCAATAGACTCATAAAAGGTGAAAACCAAGCAAAAAAAATACCGAGAACACACAATCATACCATTTCAAACCCGGGTCGCACCCGAAACAACGACTGGAAACCCCCGAGTCTAGGGCAAAGTTCAACTCAATAGACTCATAAAGACATAACGAAGCGAAAACACACCCATAGACACACGGATCATATCATTCCAAACCCAAAAGACTCGTAAAAGGTGAAAACACTCCTCGAAAAACACACAAATCATAACCGTTTCAAACCCGAGTCAAGGTTCACACAATCATGAAAAGGAAAAGGGTTTGGAACATAAGCACAGAAGAGATCACACTCACACCCTCCATTAACAAGATCAAGAACAAAAGATTCAATCTTTAATATAGAGAGAGAAACTAAAGATCCACAGAAACCCTAGCTCTAGCTATAACAAACCCATGCTTCCCCCTTTTAACCCAAAGATCCATTCTTTTGACAAGAACACTCAGAACCCATCTCCATAACTGCATTCTGAAGCAAACCAGAAGCAAAGTACTACACACCCATGACGTGTCAGAACCTGATTGGCTGGAAAGAAGAACATGTGAAATGACCACGTACCCTTGAGGAGTGGGGAACTCAGACAGCTTGCCGGCGCAGGAAGAAGACTATGAGGGCGACATCAGCATCACAGAGTGGTGGGTTCGGTTCTGGTACATGGAAATTATTTTGTGACAAATCTAACCCAAAATTATTTTGTGACAAATCTAACTCAAAATTATTTTGTGACAAATCTAACCCAAAATTATTTTTTTGACAAATCTAGCGCATTTTGGGACAAATCTAGCACATTTTGTGACAAATCTAGCACATTTTGGGACTAATCTAGCACATTTTTTGACAAACCTAACGGAATTTGGGACAAATCTAACGCATTTTGGGACAAATCTAGCGCATTTCAGGACTAATCTAACGCATTTTTGGGACAAATCTAGTGCTTTTTTTTACAAATCTAGCTTTTTTTTTACAAATCTACTGCATTGTGGGACAAATCGAGCGCTTTTTGGGACAAATCTAACACATTTTGGGACAAATTTGTGTATTTTGGACAAATATTGTGTACTTTGGAACAAATCTAACGAATTTTGGGACAAATCTAGCGTATTTTTTGACAAATTTAGCGGACTTTGGGACAAATCTAGCGCATTTTTCGAAAAATCTAGCGTATTTTGGATAAATATTGCGCATTTTTTGACAAATCTAGCGGAATTTGGGACAAATCTAGCCTATTTTGGGACAAATCTAACACTTTTTTTTTGACAAATCTATACTATTTTGGGATAAAATCTTGCGCATTTTTTGACAAGTCTAGCGGACTTTGGGACAAATCTAGCTCATTTTGGGACAATATCTAGCACATTTTTGAACAAATCTAACTTATTTTTTAGAAAAATCTAACGCATTTTTGGACAAATCTAGCGTGTTTTGGGATAAATCTTGCTCATTTTTTTGAAATTTAGCGGACTTGAGACAAATCTAGCGCATTTTGGGACAAATCTAGCGCATTTTGGGACAAATCTAGCACATTTTTGAAAAAATCTAACTTATTTTTTAGACAAATCTAGCACATTTTTTGACAAATCTACTCATTTTAAGCCCATATAGCAACCGATGGGTGACTTGGCCCAATAAACAAAAGACAATGCTATTAAGTTGTCACATATTAATACATGACTTATAATATTGATTATCTTTTGGTTTATCACCAAATAATTAAAGATCACATATTATTTCATAATTAACAATACAAATAACGTTACGGTATTCCACTAAAAACGGGATAAAAATTCCCACAAGAAGGTTCAAACAGGGAAATGTGGCCTTTAGAAAGTTATAAAAAAGGCCATACCACATCCTCATTGTTGCCTCCTCCATCAACTTCATTCTCATTAGAAGCAATCATACAATGCCTGCATTATATACATCCAACCGATTTTCGGGTGAGTTGATAAATCCGAATATCGTCAACCATGCATCGAAAAACATGTTGATTAGTAAGGATGACCAAACAGCTAATGGTATGCTAGACTAGAGAGAGAGAAGACTACAGTTCAATTCCAAACATCCATGTGGTAGAGGCTGAAAACCGTAATGAGCAAACTGATCTCCAAATTTGAAATACTGCACACTCAATATGGTGATCGAGTATCGGAAAAAACATGAGGTTGTGACATTGCATGACATCATCATAAACCCTATAAATCATGTCAATTCATAAGCTTAATGATTAGTACCTTCTCTTTGAAGTGGGAGCATCATCAGCTTGATCATGTACTATTCTTTTGTGCTTCTTCTTCTTCTTGGCTATCTTGTTCTTCCTAGTAGGGCTATGTGCTCCTCTTCCATCACCTTCTTCACCTTGGTGACATTGTAGTACTTCTTCCTTAAGCTTGAGAGAGAATATTTTCGGAACCGAGTCAGAGATCATACCAGTAAGATGACTAACATCGTATAAGGTTAGAAAACCTCAGTTAAATTCTGGTTTAAACGTAATATCACTACAAGAAAAGTCCAAATTTGTCTCAAATTTTTTCTCTATTACAACATCTCACACTGTTGACCAGACTAGTTGTAACCCACACAAAAGAGTCGAGACAAAATTTGTGTGGGTTATAATAACCGAGACAATCGATGGTTGGTCAGTGCACCTTTGTACTCGGTTATAACTAAGAGAAAATAACCGAGACAAAAACTCCAATTTTTTTAGTGTATGCTATGGAGAATGTACCAACCCAGATTGATGATCGGTTCACTTTTTTGAATCCATTGACTAGTATGGTTAAAAGGGTTTGTTTTTTTTACCCTTTAGCTATACTGGTAAGAGGTCTAACATTGTACAAGGTTAGAGAACCTCAGTTAAACTCTGGTTAAACATAGTATGCTATGAAGAATGTACCAAACCATATTAATGATCGATTCATCTTTTTGAATCGATCGACCGATATGGTTAAAAGGGTTTGTTCCCCCTCATTAGTAGAGAAAACCCTAACCTCAATAAGCTGCTTATTTTCAGCTCCAAGATCTTGCTCCTAAAAGGGTTCCAAGAGAAGAAGAAAAAATGGTTAATTACCAATTTACCACAAAATTTGTAGTGAAAAATAAGAGAATTTACCCATTTTTGCAACTCTTCTAGCTTCTCTAGCATCAATTGTGTCTGTCCAATTTGATAAATGATGAGTGAATATTATTAAATAGATAACTTATTATCGAGATTTTAATCGATTCAACGGATCGTACCTTCTTCTGCTTAGCACGAGATAGGGCTCGATCGAGCTTCCTCTCGATCTTCATCAACTCTTTGGCACTAAGCTTCTCAATGTCTTCTCCTTGGAAATGCCTATGAGACTTTTGAAGTGATTCATATTTCTCCTTCAACTTGGCTACCTCTAGGCATAGGTTCTGAAATCAAAACCATACCACACTCTTAACCGGGGGTCGAATCAGCTAACCATGGTTAACCAGGGTCGAATTATCTAACCATTAATCAGAAATTTGAAGTGATTAAGTGTACCTCAAGTGTTGATTCATTCTCATCAGCATCTATGCTCTTGTGGTTGCCTTCTTGCTTTTTGTAGTGGCATTGTTTATACCTTAGAAGAGTTTTACTCACTCTGAAAAAAATACAATCACGAAATGATCAAAATCGCTACTAGGGTTTGGTGAAAAAATGACCGATCAATTCTGAATTCTCTCTTAATAACTAGAACGAGATAGGACAGAGTTCATCGCTTTATATCATATTCTCTCACATGTAGGCTCAATAGGATCATAAATGTGACAACGAGCAAAAACACTACCCAAAGTTTAAACGCATAACACGATAATTAGTACATTAGAGGTGCATCTTTCACGGTCCTCTAGGGAAAAGTTCAACTCAACAGACTCATAAAAGACATAACAAAGCAAAAACGCTACCTGGAACACACGGATCATAGCATTTCAAACTCAAAAGACTCATAAAAGGTGAAAACCAAGCAACAACACTACTCGAAAACACACAAATCATACCATTTCAAAAATGCGATAACGAGGAAAAACACTACCGAAACGCATAGAGCACCCAAGCACGATAACTGGTACACTAGAGGTGCATCCTTCATGGTCCTCTAGGGCAAAGTTCAACTCAACAAAACTCATAAAAGACATAACAATGCGAAAACACTACCCAAACACACGGATCATACCATTCAAACCCAATAGACTCATAAAAGGTGAAAACCAAGCAAAAAAAATACCCGAGAACACACAAATCATACCATTTCAAACCCGGGTCGCACCCGAAACACGACTGAAACCCTCCGAGTCTAGGGCAAAGTTCAACTCAATAGACTCATAAAAGACATAACGAAGCGAAAACACTACCCATAGACACACGGATCATATCATTCCAAACCCAAAAGACTCGTAAAAGGTGAAAACACTCCTCGAAAACACACAAATCATACCGTTTCAAACCCGAGTCAAGGGTTCACACAATCATGAAAAGGAAAAGGGTTTGGAACATAAGCACAGAAGAGATCACACTCACACCCTCCATTAACAAGATCAAGAACAAAAGATTCAATCTTTATATAGAGAGAGAAACTAAAGATCCCACAGAAACCCTAGCTCTAGCTATAACAAACCCATGCTTCCCCCTTTTAACCCCAAAGATCCATTCTTTTGACAAGAACACTCAGAACCCATCTCCATAACTGCATTCTGAAGCAAACCCAGAAGCAAAGTACTACACACCCATGACGTGTCAGAACCTGATTGGCTGGAAAGAAGAACATGTGAAATGACCATCGTACCCTTGAGGAGTGGGGAACTCAGACAGCTTGCCGGCGCAGGAGAAGACTATGAGGGCGACATCAGCATCACAGAGGATCGAGAGCTCCGATGCTTTCTTGAGTAATCCATTCTTCCTCTTCGAGAAGGTGATTTGTCTGTTCACTTTGTTTTCGATTCTCTTGGTCACTACTTTCCCTCTCCCCATTGTTGGGTTTCTGGGGTCTGGTTTGGATCGTTGGCTTTGGATTTATAGTGTGGTGGGTTCGGTTCTGGTACATGGAAATTATTTTGTGACAAATCTAACCCAAAATTTTTTGTGACATATCTAACCCAAAATTATTTTGTGACAAATCTAACCCAAAATTATTTTGTGACAAATCTAACCCAAAATTATTTTGTGACAAATCTAACCCAAAATTATTTAGTGACAAATCTAACCCAAAATTATTTTGTGACAAATCTAACCCAAAATTATTTTGAGATAAATCTAACCCAAGATTATTTTGTGACGAATCTAACCCAAAAATATTTTGTGAGAAATCTAACCCGAAATTGTTTTATGACAAATCTAACTTAAAATTATTTAGTGACAAATCTAACCCAAAATTATTTTGTGACAAATCTAACGCAAAATTATTTTGTGACAAATCTAACCCAAGATTATTTGGTGACAAATCTAACGCAAAATTATTTTGCGACAAATCTAACACATAATTATTTTTTGATAAATCTAACCCAAAATTATTTTGTGACAAATCTAACCCAAAATTATTTTGTGACAAATCTAACCCAAAATTATTTTGGGACAAATCTAACCAAAATTTTTTGTGACAAATCTAACTCCAAAATTATTTTGTGACAAATCTAACCCAAATTATTTTGTGACAAATCTAACCCAAGATTATTTTGTGACAAATCTAACCCAAAATTATTTTGTGACAAATCTAACCCAAGATTATTTTGTGACAAATCTAACCCAAGATTATTTTGTGACAAATCTAACCCAAAATTAGTTTGTGACAAATCTAACCCAAAATTATTTTGTGACAAATCTATCCCAAAATTATTTTGTGACAAATCTAACCCAAAATTATTTTGTGACAAATCTGACCCAAAATTATTTGTGACAAATCTAACCCAAAATTATTTTGTGACAATCTAACCCAAAATTATTTTGTGACAAATCTAACTTAAAATTATTTTGTGACAAATCTAACCCAAGATTATTTGTGACAAATCTAACCCAAGATTATTTTGTGACAAATCTAACCCAACATTATTTTATGACAAATCTAACCCAAAATTATTTTGCGACAAATCTAACCCAAGATTATTTAGTGACAAATCTAACCCAAAATTATTTTGTGACAAATCTAACACAAAATTATTTTGTGACAAATCTAACCAAAGATTATTTTGTGACAAATCTAACCCAAAATTATTTTGTGACAAATCTAACCCAAAATTATTTAGTGACAAATCTAACCCAAGATTATTTTGTGACAAATCTAACCCAAAATTATTTTGAGATAAATCTAACCCAAGATTATTTTGTGACAAATCTAACCCAAAAATATTTTGTGACAAATCTAACTTAAAATTATTTAGTGACAAATCTAACCCAAAATTATTTTTTTGACAAATCTAGCGCATTTTGGGACAAATCTAGCACATTTTGTGACAAATCTAGCACATTTTGGGACTAATCTAGCACATTTTTTGACAAACCTAACGGAATTTGGGACAAATCTAACGCATTTTGGGACAAATCTAGCGCATTTCAGGACTAATCTAACGCATTTTTGGGACAAATCTAGTGCTTTTTTTTACAAATCTAGCTTTTTTTTTACAAATCTACTGCATTGTGGGACAAATCGAGCGCTTTTTTGGGACAAATCTAAACATTTGGACAAAATTGTGTATTTTGGACAAATATTGTGTACTTTGGAACAAATCTAACGCATTTTGGGACAAATCTAGCGTATTTTTTGACAAATTTAGCGGACTTTGGGACAAATCTAGCGCATTTTTCGAAAAATCTAGCGTATTTTGGGATAAATATTGCGCATTTTTTTGACAAATCTAGCGAATTTGGACAAATCTAGCCTATTTTGGGACAAATCTAACACTTTTTTTTTGACAAATCTATACTATTTTGGGATAAATCTTGCGCATTTTTTTGACAAGTCTAGCGGACTTTGGGACAAATCTAGCTCATTTTGGGACAAATCTAGCACATTTTTGAACAAATCTAACTTATTTTTTAGAAAAATCTAACGCATTTTTGGACAAATCTAGCGTGTTTTGGGATAAATCTTGCTCATTTTTTTGACAAATTTAGCGGACTTTGAGACAAATCTAGCGCATTTTGGGACAAATCTAGCGCATTTTGGGACAAATCTAGCACATTTTTGAAAAAATCTAACTTATTTTTTAGACAAATCTACCTACAATTTATTAAGCCCATATAGCAACCGATGGGTGACTTGGCCCAATAAACAAAAGACAATGCTATTAAGTTGTCACATATTAATACATGACTTATAATATTGATTATCTTTTGGTTTATCACCAAATAATTAAAGATCACATATTATTTCATAATTAACAATACAAATAACGTTACGGTATTCCCACTAAAAACGGGATAAAAATTCCCACAAGAAGGTTCAAAACAGGGAAATGTGGCCTTTAGAAAGTTATAAAAAAGGCCATACCACATCCTCATTGTTGCCTCCTCCATCAACTTCATTCTCATTAGAAGCAATCATACAATGCCTGCATTATATACATCCAACCGATTTTCGGGTGAGTTGATAAATCCGAATATCGTCAACCATGCATCGAAAAACATGTTGATTAGTAAGGATGACCAAACAGCTAATGGTATGCTAGACTAGAGAGAGAAAGACTACAGTTCAATTCCAAACATCCATGTGGTAGAGGCTGAAAACCGTAATGAGCAAACTGATCTCCAAATTTGAAATACTGCACACTCAATATGGTGATCGAGTATCGGAAAAAACATGAGGTTGTGACATTGCATGACATCATCATAAACCCTATAAATCATGTCAATTCATAAGCTTAATGATTAGTACCTTCTCTTTGAAGTGGGAGCATCATCAGCTTGATCATGTACTATTCTTTTGTGCTTCTTCTTCTTCTTGGCTATCTTGTTCTTCCTAGTAGGGCTATGTGCTCCTCTTCCATCACCTTCTTCACCTTGGTGACATTGTAGTACTTCTTCCTTAAGCTTGAGAGAGAATATTTTCGGAACCGAGTCAGAGATCATACCAGTAAGATGACTAACATCGTATAAGGTTAGAAAACCTCAGTTAAATTCTGGTTTAAACGTAATATCACTACAAGAAAAGTCCAAATTTGTCTCAAATTTTTTCTCTATTACAACATCTCACACTGTTGACCAGACTAGTTGTAACCCACACAAAAGAGTCGAGACAAAATTTGTGTGGGTTATAATAACCGAGACAATCGATGGTTGGTCAGTGCACCTTTGTACTCGGTTATAACTAAGAGAAAATAACCGAGACAAAAACTCCAATTTTTTTAGTGTATGCTATGGAGAATGTACCAACCCAGATTGATGATCGGTTCACTTTTTTGAATCCATTGACTAGTATGGTTAAAAGGGTTTGTTTTTTTTTACCCTTTAGCTATACTGGTAAGAGGTCTAACATTGTACAAGGTTAGAGAACCTCAGTTAAACTCTGGTTAAACATAGTATGCTATGAAGAATGTACCAAACCATATTAATGATCGATTCATCTTTTTGAATCGATCGACCGATATGGTTAAAAGGGTTTGTTCCCCCTCATTAGTAGAGAAAACCCTAACCTCAATAAGCTGCTTATTTTCAGCTCCAAGATCTTGCTCCTAAAAGGGTTCCAAGAGAAGAAGAAAAAATGGTTAATTACCAATTTACCACAAAATTTGTAGTGAAAAATAAGAGAATTTACCCATTTTTGCAACTCTTCTAGCTTCTCTAGCATCAATTGTGTCTGTCCAATTTGATAAATGATGAGTGAATATTATTAAATAGATAACTTATTATCGAGATTTTAATCGATTCAACGGATCGTACCTTCTTCTGCTTAGCACGAGATAGGGCTCGATCGAGCTTCCTCTCGATCTTCATCAACTCTTTGGCACTAAGCTTCTCAATGTCTTCTCCTTGGAAATGCCTATGAGACTTTTGAAGTGATTCATATTTCTCCTTCAACTTGGCTACCTCTAGGCATAGGTTCTGAAATCAAAACCATACCACACTCTTAACCGGGGGTCGAATCAGCTAACCATGGTTAACCAGGGTCGAATTATCTAACCATTAATCAGAAATTTGAAGTGATTAAGTGTACCTCAAGTGTTGATTCATTCTCATCAGCATCTATGCTCTTGTGGTTGCCTTCTTGCTTTTTGTAGTGGCATTGTTTATACCTTAGAAGAGTTTTACTCACTCTGAAAAAAATACAATCACGAAATGATCAAAATCGCTACTAGGGTTTGGTGAAAAAATGACCGATCAATTCTGAATTCTCTCTTAATAACTAGAACGAGATAGGACAGAGTTCATCGCTTTATATCATATTCTCTCACATGTAGGCTCAATAGGATCATAAATGTGACAACGAGCAAAAACACTACCCAAAGTTTAAACGCATAACACGATAATTAGTACATTAGAGGTGCATCTTTCACGGTCCTCTAGGGAAAAGTTCAACTCAACAGACTCATAAAAGACATAACAAAGCAAAAACGCTACCTGGAACACACGGATCATAGCATTTCAAACTCAAAAGACTCATAAAAGGTGAAAACCAAGCAACAACACTACTCGAAAACACACAAATCATACCATTTCAAAAATGCGATAACGAGGAAAAACACTACCGAAACGCATAGAGCACCCAAGCACGATAACTGGTACACTAGAGGTGCATCCTTCATGGTCCTCTAGGGCAAAGTTCAACTCAACAAAACTCATAAAAGACATAACAATGCGAAAACACTACCCAAACACACGGATCATACCATTCAAACCCAATAGACTCATAAAAGGTGAAAACCAAGCAAAAAAAATACCCGAGAACACACAAATCATACCATTTCAAACCCGGGTCGCACCCGAAACACGACTGAAACCCTCCGAGTCTAGGGCAAAGTTCAACTCAATAGACTCATAAAAGACATAACGAAGCGAAAACACTACCCATAGACACACGGATCATATCATTCCAAACCCAAAAGACTCGTAAAAGGTGAAAACACTCCTCGAAAACACACAAATCATACCGTTTCAAACCCGAGTCAAGGGTTCACACAATCATGAAAAGGAAAAGGGTTTGGAACATAAGCACAGAAGAGATCACACTCACACCCTCCATTAACAAGATCAAGAACAAAAGATTCAATCTTTATATAGAGAGAGAAACTAAAGATCCCACAGAAACCCTAGCTCTAGCTATAACAAACCCATGCTTCCCCCTTTTAACCCCAAAGATCCATTCTTTTGACAAGAACACTCAGAACCCATCTCCATAACTGCATTCTGAAGCAAACCCAGAAGCAAAGTACTACACACCCATGACGTGTCAGAACCTGATTGGCTGGAAAGAAGAACATGTGAAATGACCATCGTACCCTTGAGGAGTGGGGAACTCAGACAGCTTGCCGGCGCAGGAGAAGACTATGAGGGCGACATCAGCATCACAGAGGATCGAGAGCTCCGATGCTTTCTTGAGTAATCCATTCTTCCTCTTCGAGAAGGTGATTTGTCTGTTCACTTTGTTTTCGATTCTCTTGGTCACTACTTTCCCTCTCCCCATTGTTGGGTTTCTGGGGTCTGGTTTGGATCGTTGGCTTTGGATTTATAGTGTGGTGGGTTCGGTTCTGGTACATGGAGATGTGAGTTTTTGAACCGTTTAAATTGTAGTAGAAAGGTCGTTGGATGTTATTGTTAGACATTATAAACGAAGAGAACGATGATAAAGATGGACACGGGTGAGATTTAACGTGGTTTCCAACCCTAAAGTTGACTAGTCCACGGAGAGAGAGAGAGTATTGTATTGATAGGTCGAAGATAGTTACAGGTATGGCGACACAACCATACTTATATAGGGATTATGGTTAAGGGTATGGTAGAATAGAATAAGAATGCACATGACTAAACTAAACTTAAACCCCTAACACGGTTAGTAGGTACTAACCGTTTTGGCTTCTTCTCGCTCTGAAAGCTAGCTTATGAGAGCATATGATCACGTGTATGGATTTAAATATACTGTGTTGTTGGCCCTTCTCACTCTGAGAGCTAGCTCATGAGAGTGACATCTACTTCACATGAGTTACAGATCTACGGGTTGTGACCGGATCTCCGAGAGAGGTTGTCGTTAACTATAACCACTATCGAGTGCTATATACAAGCAACCTTCGCACTCCAAAATCTCGCTCATGAAGTGAACCTTGTCCTCACACGTCTCATTTCACTTTTCGATGTGGGATAATTGAACCACAATCGAATCGAGTTAGTGCTCTCAATAAGCACTATGTGGGGCCTTTATTCAGTCATTGGGTTTTACTATAAAACCATACGTACAAAAGGAGAGAGGACATGCCGACACGTGTCATCCCACCAATGCATGGTCAGCCTGCATTTATAGCTCCTCGGGTCCATGCCAAATCGTCACATTATTATCAGCTGACTAGTAACTCGACTAGAGTTAATCTCTATCGTCCAACAATGCAGAGCTCAAATCACCCTGAAAGAACCCTAGACACATTCACAATTATTCTAAACGAACCTCTTGGACCTAAAATTGACCGAGTTGTATCACTCCGACGGCTAAATGAATCGATCTTGAGCTATGACCCATCATATGTAATACCACCTGAGCTTTTGTTACAATGCTTTCACTTTCAGAGTAAAGTTATAACCTTTCTAAAGAGTGTCTAAGTGGTACAAATTTCTAAAGCACCCAATGAGGTGAAAAAGGGGTTTTGTAAGTACTAATTAAAACAGTCACAATTACACTTAGTACATACCAATCTTTTTTATTAAGGTTGCAAGATGGGTTATCAAGCCAATCCGATTCACACACGTGGCGAGGATCCACTACATCGCATGACTAGGATAAAAGCTTTGGTTGTGGATAGGTACTAAGATCGAACAGGTGAGACTAATATGTGATTCAGTTGCTTATACTTGTGACTGATCAATCGTTATTTTGTTGTGACGAACTTGATAAGTGGTTGATTCACGGTTAATTGGACTTGCCAAATTGTATGAAATGGTGCAGTTTTGAAAAACGATGGAGGAAAACAGGCCTTCTAAGCAACTTCAAGGCACGAACACTCTTTCTTTCGTTCTAAGATAACTTACATGTATAAGATATAAAAAAACAAGAAGTATTTCGAAATTCATTGGCTCACAACCTATTAATTAGACATATCAATCATAGCTCACATAACCATATCACAAGTTCATCCTTTCCATGACCGCGTTTTTAAACGTATACTTAACTCAGTGTTTGACTGATCAATCAAAACCCCAAACAACATTGAATAAGTCATCTAGTATTTCAAATCAAACATAATATTACATGTTTACTTAAGAGGGCTTAATTATCGAAACCCGAGAGAAGCATAGAATATTTTGTTAGTAAACAATATAAGATCTATTCAGAACCCTTTCTCAACAACTCAAGTTAACATTCCATGATCGCATTTTTAAACGTATACTTAACTCAGTGTTTGACTGATCAAGACCAATCTAACAACATCGAATCAATTCATCTAGTATTTCAAATCGAACATTTGTTATGATAATTGAAGAAGGCTGAACCAAAACCCGAGAGAAAGCATAGTAAAGATGTATTCAGAACCTTTTCACAACAACTCGAGTTACTGAAATCTAACGGTTTCTTGACCGGTTTGTTTGGCATAGTGACAAAAATAGTTGTCCCACGAGGAACAAAACAGCCATGAAACAAGCTATAAGCTTATAAAAAAACAATGGGCTTAGATAGCTAGCTGGCATTGTATGATTGGTTGACAAAAAGGGGAACATCGACCAGGTGTTGTGGGAGCTGAGTGTTCAACTACGACAAAAGTACCACAACACAACACTAACTTATCCCCTTCTTGTTGTTGTTCCCCTTAGTCTTTGTCTTGTGAAGAAGAAGAAGAAGAAAGAGTGCATGCAATTGAGTGGCCTACAATGAGGAGGATAACATTGGCAACCATTAGCAAGTGTCCAAGCAACATCATTTTAGGGATGGGCCAACTCTTTGGAACGTGTTGGAATCAGTGTTGTCAGAACTCGACTGAGCAGGTGAAAGAGTTGTTTGGAGTTAGTTTCACTGCCTTTTTTGCTATGGGAAAATTGGTCTTGTTCGAATTGGTTATCGTATTCGGGATTGATGTGATCATCTCTGTCAAAGACCTTATTCTGTATGGTTAGCAACATAGGAAATGAGCGAGGATTTGCGTTACCTAGCTAGTAGGGGGTCATTCGAGCTTAGATTCATCCTTCTTCTCATGCATGAATCATAAGATAGAAATTAACTATTCGGTTATTTATCTTTTTGTTGTAGTCGGATTCCTAGTAGCCGTTGATCATGTGATTTCAACCAATAGTGGTTAATCTAACCCACTAGTCGTTACAGGCATTTCAGTACTCCAGCTCTAGAACACGGACTCTCTCACACACGAAACGCTTCTTTTGTTCTAAGACAACCTGCTACAAACACTTCCCTCTGTCTGACTCGCATTAGAAACCCAACTAGGAATTCACCACAAACAATTAAGTCAATCTCATACTCCCAATGAAATGAATAAAGAAAGCACCAATTCCAGACACATAAAACAACGCATCTGGATCATAAGCATCTGTAGGTCCAACCAGCCAAACCGTATTATCCATTCGAGTAACAAGATCAAATGATTAAGGCAAACCAAAATATCTTAACTAAGATCCATCCAAAAGAAACCAACAAAAATGCACTATTCATATACCATTGAAAAATAATGCAATCATGTACATATATATCCTAAAATGGAGGCACACAAACCCTAAATGATAACCTTATAGCTTGCACATTCAAAAAATGATCAATTATAGTTGGGGCTAGGGTTTTGGAAATTTGGGGAAATGGAGAATCCAAAACCAAGATCAACAAGGATCTCATCTTGCCCCCCATTTTGATATGTACACAAAGACCCACCATCTCAAATAATTCTCTTAGTGGGTTGATAAGAGGAATGCTTTATAGATGGCTTTGTGGGGGTGAAAGATGGGGGAGGGTGGTCACCTCCAATGGGAGAGAAGATGGGTTCAGGGTCGGGTTAGGTTGGATTGGATTAGTTATTTTAGAAATTTCAGAACATTCGCTCTGTATTGAGGTTGTGACAGGGTACATAGTAGTTTGGTTCAGATCATGGGTTTAAATTAGATCAAATAACATATGTGGACGGAAAAATTGTTCATTTAGTGAGGAGATATGATCTTACTCTTTTAGATTGTGTAGAGATGGATCTAACACGATGGATATATGCCTAGACCTTTTGATATGTTTCGTGTAGTGAAATGAGAAATAGTCATAAACTGAAAACATAAAGGTAGATGAACAATAAAAACACAGGACGTTGAAAGTTAGTAACAGAAGTAATATTTTTATGTATGATGAGAAATTCGGTATAAAAGAGCGGCACAAATTTTTTTATAAAATTTTCAAGATCACCTTTAAATGTTTATTATAACAAGTCAGGTCAGATTGCCGACAAAGAATACATACTCATCCTTATCAAATGCTCCCAAAAGCTTGTCACCTCAAGCGAAAAATAATTGTGTTTGTCCTCAATGACAACTTATACATGTCTCCTATCTATATCACCTAATAACAAGAAGTACGAAGGAAGACAACAAACTGAAAATGTTTCCAAGTTCGTATCATTATGCATGACATGGTTGATGACAAGTCCACCACCATGTTAGTTGTCTCTTCTCATGGACCCGTCGACAACTTTACCCGCTCAACCAGGAATTCTTAATCTCTTTATCTAAAAGATTATGGAAGACTTGAACACTTGGCTAGATGTTGACTTGGGTATATGCACTCTGAGTTCGAGTCCCACTAGAAGCAAATACAAGAGTTTCCTTGTTGAGAGCTAATGTGTGGTAGAGACCACTCCATGTGATGGGGACATCCGTGGGTCATCAACTGGTCCAATCACTAGGAGTCAAACCAAGGCCTTGAGGAACAAGGTGGCAACATTCATGGAGGCTTGGAGTATGCCAAAGCATGAAGAATTGGAGCAAGGATGTTGGACATTACTTAGGATGGTTGGCGAGACTGAATGATGATCCAACGGCAAGATTCAAACGTTTTGTGATCTTCAGTGACCATTCTGCCATATCGGATAGTTGAGGGGCCTTCATGAACGAATTTCAATCCCATTCATGCATTTGTTTTCATGTCCATTCACTTCCACATTGGAACCATGCACTTGCATTAATGTTCATTCACTTCCACATTAGAACCATGCACTTGCATTAAGTGTGAACAATTAATGGTGTAGTTTTTCTAGATGACTAGATTCAGCGAATCTGGTGTAGGACACATTTTCTCCTACCCTATTTAAAGGGTTCTTTGTAGTTTGTTTCAAATCAGCTTGTTTGCTCACAATTAAAGAAATTCAGACTTCGGTTTATAGTATTTGTTCCTTTAAGCTTTTGCTCGTTGTTGCTTGGCTTAGGAAGTTTGGTTTATCGAGATAAGGGGATTCACCCCTTAGTTCGTGGTACCGCACACACTTGATACCTCGAGTTCTTAGCTCTATAGCTAAGGGTTCTGGTCCGATTTCCATCTTCTATCCTGATTGTGTTTTCGTTTGCAAATTGTTCAAACCGAGTTGTGTGGATTGAGCCAACCTTGGCTTTGGTTCATATCAGTTTGGTATCAGAGCTCGGTTCAACTCTTGGATCAAAGCTTCTGTTGTTTTTCTTTCGATTATAAAACCCCCCCCCAAAAAAAAAATATAGTAACATTTTTGGCTGAATCTTTATTTGTGTGATTTCAGATTTATAGTTTTGTACTAACAATTTCTTGGTGGTAAAAGCTGGTGTGCAGGATAAGAAGAAACAAAGTTAAAAATCAAGAGGTCCTTAAGAATAAATTTCGACCCAATCAAAGCAAAGCCACCTCACCAAGGTTGTGTCTAGAAGTTATAGCGGAAATCTAAGAAGGGCGGGTAAACAATTTCTGTTCTTTCAAAGTCAAATTCATTTTGAATAGTTTGTTTTCGAAAACCCAGCAAAGAAATCTGACTAGGGCTTAGAGTGAACTCAGCTAGGGTTGTGTTTACTTGAATTTCGAATTACTTTACTTCTAAAGCTTTGAAGAAACTTGCAACTGCTCATAACGAACTTGCTTATTGCCGATTTCTGTTTCATCTTATTCTCACCAAAAACTTGTGTGAAACACGAGAGGCAAAGAAAAGTGTGTGAGGTTCATTAGAGAGAGTTGGTGAGGCCATTGTCACTAGTCTTTGTTCAAGATGACAGATCCAGCAGGGTTCGAAGCAGCAATGAATGCGATGAGGACGGAGTTCCATGAAGCACTCAACACTATGGCTCAAACCCTCACCGCGGCCATCCAGAATAATCAGCCAAGGATAGATGATTCTGATGTGGAGGATAATGCACCTCCACGAGGTGGAGCAAGGCCACATAGAGAAGCTTTAAGAGGAGTGATGCTGGACGATGATATCCGAGGAGTAAAAATTTTGGTTCCCAAATTCCAAGGGAAATCAGACCCGGATGCATATCTCGATTGGAGAGGGCGATGGAATTCTTCTTCCAATGCCATCAATTTTCTGATCGCAAGAAGGTAACCCTTGCTGTTGTAGAATTTACTGACTACGCTTCTGTTTGGTGGAGTCAGCAAGTTAGACAAAGGGAGCGCGAAGGGAAGAGGCCTATTGGAACATGGGAGGATGTGAAACGTGTCATGAGAAGGAAGTATGTTCCAGCTTCCTATTGCCGAGATTTACACACTAAGTTACAAGCTTTAAAGCAAGGTGGTATGACTGTTGAAGACTACCATAAGGAGATCGAGATGATAGTGTCTCGATTGGATCTAATTGAAGATGAGGATGCCAAGATTGCACGTTTCCTAGGAGGCTTACAAAGGGAAATCGCCTATCAAGTCAACTTGCAGAATTTCATCGACTATGATGAATTGGTGCGACTAGCAATACGAGTGGAGAAGCAACTCAAACTTGGCACTGGACGGAGATTCAATACGCCAACCACTACCACACCATCATGGAAGACGAATACCATGAAGAAAGAGGAAGGCACCTCTGGAAAACTTAACAAACCTAAAACCACTCAAGGTACCCCAAATCCTAAATCTGGTTCTTCAAATACTACTAATCGGCCGAGTGGAATTCTTTGTTTCAAATGTCAAGGGCGTGGACATATGGCTAGGGACTGCCCTAATAAAGCCACTATGGTGATCCG
Source organism: Linum lewisii (assembly GCA_034768395.1). Lineage (NCBI taxonomy): Eukaryota > Viridiplantae > Streptophyta > Magnoliopsida > Malpighiales > Linaceae > Linum > Linum lewisii. The sequence continues at coordinate 696,172 of CM068300.1, read as the reverse complement.
AAATGGAGAGGTGTTCACGGATGATGAGGACGACCAGGAGGAGTTCCCAGAAGGTGAAATCCAAAAGGAGGAATCGGAGGAAGAGGAAGAAAATGTTCCAGAAGGGTTGGTGAAGTTCAATAGAGTGGTCATTCGAGCATTGAGCACTTTAGTTAAAGACGAGTTGGATCAGCGGGAGAACCTATTCCATGTTCGTTGTGTCATCCACAAAAAACTTTGTAATCTGGTTATCGATGGAGGAAGTTGCACGAATGTAGCAAGTCAAGATCTGGTAGAAGGCATGAAGCTCACCACCATTCGACATCCTAAGCCATACAGACTTCAATGGCTTAGCAAAGCAGGAGAGCTAAAAGTGACAAGGCAGGTATACGTCCCTTTCAGTATTGGTCGATATACTGACGAAATTCTTTGTGACGTAGTACCTATGGAGGCTGCTCATATTCTGCTTGGGAGGCCATGGCAATTTGATCGATTTTCTCTTCATGATGGGAGGGCTAATCGATATTCCTTAACTCATAAGGGGCAAACCTACAAGCTCAAGCCTTTGTCACCAACCGAATTGTACCAAGATCAATTGGAGAAGCAACAATTTCGCGAGGCTAGAGAGAAGAAAGAGATGGAGCTCAAAACAAGAGAGAAGAGTGAAAAGAAACAGAGTGACACCCCTTCGAGTGCAAAAACAGAAATGGTATGTAATAGAGCTCGAAAAGGTGAGGCCGAGAGGAGAGAAAACCTTTTAGCTACACGTGGTGAGATCAAACAAACCTTAACTTCTAGGATGCCACTCGTGGTTATCGTATACAAGGAGTGTTTGAATTCTGATTATGCTAATGTAACCGATTCTCTTCCTAGTGTTATCTCTTCATTATTACAGGAATTTGAAGATGTCTTTCTGGAGGAGACTCCTAAAGGACTACCACTGATTAGGGGAATAGGAGCTGTGCTCATGCAAAAAAAAAAACCGATTGCATACTTCAGTGAAAAGTTGCATGGAGCTACTCTGAATTACCCAACTTACGATAAGGAATTATATGCACTTGTTCGAGCATTAGAGACTTGGCAACACTACCTATGGCCAAAGGAGTTTGTCATCCATTCTGATCACGAGTCATTGAAATATCTCAAAGCTCAACACAAGCTGAACAAGAGGCATGCACGATGGGTTGAGTTCATCGAGTCTTTTCCCTATGTTATCCGTTACAAGCAAGGTAAGGAGAACGTCGTGGCTGATGCCCTATCTCGAAGGTACACTCTTATCTCTAGTCTTGGTGTTAAGTTCATTGGTTTTGAATACATTAAAGACTTATATGACACCGATACTGACTTTGGAGATGTGTACAAGGCATGTGAACATTCGGCTCATGATAAATATTATAGGTTAGATGGATACTTGTTTCGAGAGAACAAGTTATGTTTGCCTAACTCTTCGTGTCGAGATGTTTTAGTCAGGGAAGCACATGGAGGCGGGTTAATGGGGCACTTTGGAATTGCCAAAACGATGGCATGTCTTCAAGAGCACTTCTACTGGCCTAGAATGAGGCATGATGTGGAGAAACACCTAGCCAGATGTGTGGCTTGTCACCAAGCCAAGTCTAAATCACAACCACACGGGTTATACACTCCTCTCCCTATTCCTACTGCACCTTGGATTGATATATCTATGGACTTTGTGTTAGGCTTGCCTAGGACTAGGGGTGGTAGAGATTCAATTTTTGTGGTGGTCGATAGATTCTCAAAAATGGCACACTTCATTCCATGTCATAAAACTGATGATGCATCTCACATTGCTAATTTGTTTTTTAAGGAAGTTGTTAGATTGCATGGAATGCCTCGTACTATTGTGTCGGATCGTGACTCTAAGTTTCTTAGCTATTTCTGGAAAACTCTTTGGGGTAAACTAGGAACGAAGCTACTATTCTCTACTACTTGTCATCCACAAACTGATGGTCAAACTGAAGTAGTCAATAGGTCGTTATCACAATTGCTTAGAGTCATAATCAAGTCCAACATTAAAACTTGGGAAGAGTGTTTGCCACATGTTGAGTTTGCATATAATAGGGCTGTGCATTCAGCTACTAAGTATACACCATTCGAACTTGTGTATGGATTTAATCCATTGACTCCCTTGGATCTATCACCTTTGCCTTTGCATGAGTTATCTAATACAGATGGGGAAGCAAAAGCAAAGTATGTTAAAGAGATGCACGAGAAAGCTAGTCTAAACATTGAGCGTAGGACAAAGCAGTACGTTCAAAATGCCAACAAAGGACGCAAGGAAAAGGTGTATCAACCAGGAGATCTCGTTTGGATACATTTCAGAAAGGAGCGGTTTCCAGGACAGAGAAAGTCAAAGCTGCTACCTAGAGGGGAGGGTCCTTTTAAAGTTTTGCAACGCATAAATAACAATGCATATCGCATAGACTTACCAGGAGACTATGGCGTTAGTGCTACTTTTAATGTTGCCGACTTAACCCCTTTTTATGATGATTTTGCAGATTCAGATTCGAGGACGAATCCTTTTCAAGAAGGGGGGAATGATGGGGACATTCGTGGGTCATCAACTGGTCCAATCACTAGGAGTCAAACCAAGGCCTTGAGGAACAAGGTGGCAACATTCATGGAGGCTTGGAGTATGCCAAAGCATGAAGAATTGGAGCAAGGATGCTGGACATTACTTAGGATGGTTGGCGAGACTGAATGATGATCCAACGGCAAGATTCAAACGTTTTGTGATCTTCAGTGACCATTCTGCCATATCGGATAGTTGAGGGGCCTTCATGAACGAATTTCAATCCCATTCATGCATTTGTTTTCATGTTCATTCACTTCCACATTGGAACCATGCACTTGCATTAATGTTCATTCACTTCCACATTAGAACCATGCACTTGCATTAAGTGTGAAACAATTAATGGTGTAGTTTTTCTAGATGACTAGATTCAGCGAATCTGGTGTAGGACACATTTTCTCCTACCCTATTTAAAGGGTTCTTTGTAGTTTGTTTCAAATCAGCTTGTTTGCTCACAATTAAAGAAATTCAGACTTCGGTTTATAGTATTTGTTCCTTTAAGCTTTTGCTCGTTGTTGCTTGGCTTAGGAAGTTTGGTTTATCGAGATAAGGGTATTCACCCCTTAGTTCGTGGTACCGCACACACTTGATACCTCGAGTTCTTAGCTCTATAGCTAAGGGTTCTGGTCCGATTTCCATCTTCTATCCTGATTGTGTTTTCGTTTGCAAATTGTTCAAACCGAGTTGTGTGGATTGAGCCAACCTTGGCTTTGGTTCATATCACCATGTAAACGGGGTTGTGTCATTTCTTGGTCTGTGGGCTTTCAGAAAGGGCCGGAAGGACTAGTAGCAGACGATTGTCGATAATGATGGTGAGAAAAACGTCATGCACAGGACCGAAGTTTAACATTGAGTGAGTATGCCCGAATGGCGGCCGGTGAGAATCTTTTGTATGGCACCAAATGGATAGCTATTAGTGTAGCAAATCCTATTAATTATTGTTTTTAGTGACATGATATGATCTGATGGAGAAGACTGATGATGTCCATCCACATCCACGTGAAGCAAAGACAATGACAATACTAATCAAAAATCAATATGTTTGTTCAATAGTTACAATATGTATAGTTTAATGTTTCTATTATACCAAATTAAGTGACAATGACAAAACTAATCACATCAAAGTCAATCAAATTAAGTGTTTGTGCAATTGTTTGATATTGTTTAATGTTTCAATGATACACCATGAGAAACAACGCTCGTTGTCGCAGTTATTTGAGTGGAAAAGAGAAGGGAACTCAAGATGAACGCAGAAATCAAAGGAGCAGAGCTGAAGATTGTTTGATCTCACAGATATTATGTCACTTGTTAGAGTTCATCTGTTGGATGAAACTCAAAGATAGCTCAACGTAGCTCAAATATAGTTCAGGGAAGCTCTAACTAGCTCAAAGCAGATGGGAGTAGTTTAAATTTTTTATAGATGGAAAATTATTGGAACCAGTTGTTTTGACATCATCACAAGATCTTAACCACCGTTAAGGTTTAAAGATGTGTGATTCTTCTCACAAATTCTAGCCAGACCCACATGTGAGCCACCGTTGTCGCTTGCTGATTGGCTTGTAAGCTCGTTATGGCTTATCCAGCTAGACTATGACCCATCAATACATCAAAAACTCCATTAACTCTATATCTATCTAGGTGAATCCATGATCAAAGTTGACTTATGGATTGAAGAACTCTTGAGATCCAAGTTGATGAACTCATCAAAGTTATGGTGGGTTTCTCTATGGATTAGATTATCCGACCGACTTGACATGCATACACCAACTAAGTTCGTTGCTACACTATGATTAATCATGGGTTTCATAATGTACGATGACTAATGATGTTTTGTAATCAAGCACTTGTAATAGTGATTAGTAGTGAGTGTGTCTTCACGTGTAATTGTACTTATGGTGCACTATTATAGCCTAATAGGGGTGTGTGTGTTCACGTGTGATTGTACTTACAAACACTTGGTCTTGGGAGCAGATTTTGCCCATGGAGCCAACTCTCCAATGTACTAGGCAAACAAGTATTGGGCTTGAGATGGTTCAAGTTGTTGCCCATTGGACCTACCAAGACTCGGGGTCAAACCGAGTTATTAATTTCATGTTGTCGTTACCGTAGTCAGGAATTCAACCAACTGGGGTACATGATAGAGAAATTAGGTAAATGACTGAGAGATAATAGTTTTGATCAAGTCTAAGTGGGGTGAGATCATACGAAGTTGCAAGGCTGGTTGGACAAGGAATCTGGGACGATTCTGTGTGGAGTTTGCTAGGAGAGCTTAGAATAAGGTTGGCCATGAGTTATAGCTAGGTGATCGTGTTCTGGTTACGGTTTCCCGTTTGAGATGAAGTCTCTCTGAGTTGGATGGGGGGTGTTCTTTCTGAAGTTTGTACGATTTCCCACGATTGAGTTTTAATGATATTACCACTTTCGAAAGAAAAAAACAGTTTCGATCAAGTCTAAGTGGGTTCCAATGATCACTTGTAAACATTTACATTACAATTATACATTATAAAATCAATCGCCAAGTGAAGTCCATAGATCCCGTTTGGAGGCCCTAGCTCAGCCCCTGCGTGTCACTTCTCTAACATCATCCTAAGTTAGATCAAAGTATATGGATATGATTTGACGCGAGTTTAGTTGGGTTTAGATTGAGTCGAGCTACTAAGGTGAGATCTAGAGGTCACTAGTAATGCAAGGTAAACATTGTTGTGATTTGTGAGCTAGAATGTGTCATGAAGCGTTGCATCCCAACAACTCGAGAATTTCGAATGGATCTTATATCGTTTGCTAACAGAATGGACTACTCTAATTGTGTTTTGAATTCGGGTTTCTGTAGACAATGAAAAAGTTGTTACCATAACAACATAGCAACATACAATTACTAACACATTAGCAATAAGTCAACCCAATATGAAACCCTAAATTCACAACCAAACTCATAGATTCCAACATTTGTGTGTTTATAAACACTTCAAAGACTACACCAAGTGGTGATCAAGACAGTCAAAGCCAGAATGTCAATAAAAATAGTATTTAATTAAAAACATAATTTAGACTAATTTTTTTGTTTTTTTAGGAAAAAAATAGCATTTTGGCCCCTCTACTTTGTCAGCTTAACTAATAGCCCCCATTACTATAAATTGTCCTTTTTACCCCCTCCTATTTCGACCACTTTGTCGTGTGGGTCCTTCAGTTCCAACTTTCGTTTTCATAACGTTAATTGATGCGCACTCGGTACACCATATTAGCTCCAATAGTCATGTATTAGCTTAATAAACGTTTTTTAGTTGGGAATATAAATATATATATAATTAAATAGGATAAAATCGACGAACAAAATGTGTGACTTTAAAACCCTTCGCATTTAACCATACTCTTCATGATACCTCCCCAATTTACCTCCCTAACCGACTCTTCATCTCCTGTCTCCGATATCTCTCTTTGTCGGTGTGTACATGTGTCCAGATTTAATGTTAAGAAGACAAAAGTTGAAACGGAAGGACCCAAACGGCAAAGTAGTCAAAGTAGAATTAGGTAATAAGAGAGGCTATTTGTTAAGTTGGAAAAGTAGAGGGGTCAAAGTGCTATTTTCCTTTTTTATTAAGCATTGAGTGGATTGTTTTGTGTTGTTGCAACTTCATGAGTAGGAGTATTTGAAGCTACCAAGTGTGTTCCTCTTTTTGGATGTTATCCCTTTTATGTAGTCCAAGTGTGTTTCTAATGAAAATATTTGCACCCTATAGTGTCTTGAAGTAATTATCCTCCTTTTAATTGTCAAATTATCGTGCTCCCAAGACGATACTCCGATTGGAAAATTCCAATTGTCATTCTTAATTTTATTTCTATATACTTGCAAATATCAACACACGTTATCTGTCTCGCCTTATCATCAAATACACTAACACTTCCGTCAATTTAAAACTTATCATTCTTTAATTTAGTTTCACTGTACTTTTTCGTTCATTTTTTTTTTTCGCTACATAAATCGTAAATCATTTTAGAAGCCATGAGGAAAAAAAAAATCATATATGTTGTTTACATAAACATGTTCAGAATACATAAATTTTCTACTTACCAAATTAATTTAGATTAAATTAGGTAAAAAAAAATCCAAATAAAAGGAAGGGAAATCCAAAATTAATTTATGAAGGCAGCAAGAATCAAATAGTTAATTAAATTCATAAAAAAAAAAAATTAAGTAAAATTACCAAAAAGGACAAAGGAAGAGAGGAGAAGAGAGAACTATAAGATTCCAAGTTTTGGTTCACCGATCTTCCGGCTTATTGTCCATTTTGGTCATAAACCTTTGGAGTTTATAACAAAATGGTCATAAATTTTTGATTTGTAACCTAGTGACCATTAACCTATAGGGTTTGTAACAATTTGGTCAATTCGTTAACTCTCCATCCAAAATTTCCGTTAAGTGTTGATATCAGCATGTCATGTCAACCTTTTTTCCACCTCACCCCTTGACACGTCACCTAATTGAATCTAGACTCGACCCAACTAACTAATTCAACCCAATCGAACTCAATCTAAACCAATCAACCCAAATAACCCAACTCAAAAAAACTCAACTCTTCATCTTCTCCGCTATCACCCCTCCCCCACCGTTCACTGCTGAGATGCTGCACAAAAAGAAACACTGATGCTTTATCGACTAGAATGGAGCTGAACAGTTGAGTTTTTTTGGGTTGATTGGTTTAGATTGAGTTTGATTGGGTTGAATTGGTTAGTTGGGTCGAGTCTAGATTCAATTAGGTGACGTGGAAAAAAGGTTGACATGGCATGCTGATATTAGCACTTAACGGAAATTTTGGATGGAGAGTTAACGGATTGACCAAATTGTTACAAACCCTACAGGTTAATGACCACTAGATTACAAACCAAAAGTTTATGACCAATTTGTTACAAACCCAAAAGGTTTATGACCAAAATGAACAATAAGCCCCGATCTTACCAATGACCTCAATCGGCATTTTTGTCTTTTCCCTTCTTTCTCCACACTACTTAAATTAAACTCTGCTGCGCATTTCATCGAACACCTTCTCTGCAACTTTCAAACACACACTCTAACCTCATCAATGGCGGTCGACACAGTCAAATCAACACCAATCCACAACAAGCCACTAATCTTCAACCACAAATCATCCAACATTCCCCAGCAATTCATCTGGCCAGACCACGAGAAGCCTCGTGGCAATGCTCCGGAGCTCGACGTCCCCGTGATCGACCTCGCCGGACTCCTCTCCGGCGACATCTCCGCCGCCGAAGAGGCGGCGGCCGCCGCCGGCGATGCTTGCCGGAAGCATGGGTTCTTCCTTGTGGTTAACCACGGCGTTGATAGGGATTTGATCGCTGATGCTCATGAGTATATGGATAGCTTCTTTGGGTTGCCGTTGTCGGAGAAGGAGAAGGCGCGGAGGAAGGCCGGCGAGAGCGCCGGCTATGCTAGTAGCTTCACCGGAAGGTTCTCGTCGAAGCTGCCGTGGAAGGAAACGCTGTCGTTTCAGTTCAGTGCGGCGGAGGATTCGCCGAAGATTGTTCGTGATTATATGCTGAATTCTATGGGTCAAGATTTCGACGAATTCGGGTACGCCTTTATTACTCTGTTTTTCGAACTCTTCGATTCGTTTAACACCGTTATGATTTTGCTGACTCGCTCACGTCAGCAAAACGAGATCGTTTTGTTTTGTGAGTTACGATTTCAACTAATAACAAAAATCTCCCTTATTCTCAGTCTTTCGAGCTTTTTTTTTTCACCGGTTATCTTCACTCCAACGAAAATCTTCCCCTCGTAACTCACAAAACGACATCATTTTGCTGACGGTCACAAATCGGCATAACATGTCAGCAAAATTGTAATGGTGTTAAACGAAAATCTGACGGAAGGATTTATATGTTAAAGACGTCATTTTTTCTGACGGCCACCAACTGGCATAACATGTCAGCAAAATTGTAACGGTGTTAAACGGAAGGACTTATATGTTAAAACGTTGTAAGGAGGGTTATTATGTGCAAATAATTGTAGAGTGACTAGTTTGTTATATTTTCATAGTATAGGGGCCTACTGAGTTATTATCCAATTTTCATACTCTGTTTTTAACATACTCTGTTTTTTTCATACTCTGTTTTTTCTTCTAATCAAATCCTTCTGCAACAGGAATGTGTACCAAAAATACTGCGAATCGATGAGCACGCTATCGCTAAGGATCATGGAGCTGTTAGGGATGAGCTTAGGGTTGAAGAATCGAGGCCATTTCCGGGAGTTTTTCGAGGAGAATGATTCGATAATGAGGCTGAATTACTATCCGCCATGCCATAGACCGGAAGCGACGTTAGGAACAGGGCCGCATTGCGATCCGACGTCGTTGACGATTCTGCATCAGGATCAAGTGGCCGGATTGCAGGTGTTCGTGGACGGCGAGTGGCGTTCGATTAGCCCGAATTCTGATGCATTTGTTGTCAACATTGGGGACACTTTCATGGTATGATAGTAAAAGGTCTCATCTTTTTGAATTGATAGTGATGGATTGGGGATTTTGGGTTGTTTTTTCGGTTTGGTCGGGGAAATCGAGATGGTTGGAGGGTTGAACCGGGTTGTGATTTTGTGGAGAGCGGGGTCAAACTGGGTTATGATTGGATAACCCAATTTGACTTTGACTTGACTCGTCTCGTCTAAATTGTGATTAATTATTGGGTTACGCTAAAAAATAATTATTAATTTGTGGGGGTAATTTAGTAAATTGTGATTTAATGTTGATTATTAATTTACTAAAGATGAATTTTGCTATATGTTTGGTGAAAACAACAGGCGCTATCAAACGGGAAATTCAAGAGTTGCCTACACAGGGCGGTGGTGAACAGCACTATGACAAGGAAGTCACTAGCGTTCTTTCTAAGTCCAAAGAGCGACAAGGTAGTGGCGCCACCAGCAGAGTTGGTGGACGACAACCATCCTAGAGTGTACCCAGATTTCACCTGGCCGATGTTTCTCGAGTTCACCCAAAAGCATTACAGAGCCGACATGAACACCCTCGACGCCTTCAAGACTTGGCTTGATCATCAGAAACCTAATTAGCTTGGGTGAAAAATATTAATAAAAGATGTTGATTAGTTTTTCAAGGTAGTTATAGTCTTAGAGGGGTAATCAACAAAGGAGATTAAAAGTTAAAAAAAAAATTACAAGGCCTTTTTTTGTTCATATAGGTCTTGTTGAAGAAAGGTGATAGCATAATAAAAAGTAGATAATTTTTTGGAAAATAGCACTTTGGTCCCTCTACTTTTTCAGCTTCACAAATTGCTCCCTATACTATAAATAGCTTTTTTTAGCTCTCATACTTTTGTCATTTTGCATGCCTTTTGGGTCTCTCTGTTCTAACTATAGTCTTCTTAACATTAAATTTGGACACATCCGCATATCGACGAAGAGAGATATCGGGGGTAGGAGACTAAGAGTTGGTCAGTGAGGTAGATTGGGGGAGGTATCGCGAAGAGTATGGTGAAATATAATGAATTTTTAAAATCACACATTTTATTCGTCAATTTCATCCTTTCTAATTATATATACTCACATTCTCAATTAAAAAACGCTTAGTAAGCTAATACATGATTGTTGGAGCTAGTGTGGTGTATTGAATACATACCAATTAACGTCATGAAGATGAAAATTGAAATGAAAGAACCCAAAAGGCAAACTGGTCGAAGTAGGATGGGATAAAAAGAGCGATTTATAGTATAGGGCTATTTGTTTGTCATTATAAGAAAAAAACATGTGCATTTTTTTTCAATTCAACTAAATGGCATGTGTAAATCAAGTGGCTAATAGGGTAAAGGTGCTATTTTTTCCAATTAATTAAGCTAAATGGGTATTTTAAAGGGAAAAAGTGTTAATTTTTTTTGGAAAATATTCAAAACCCATAAAAGAAATGAAGAAATTGGAGTAGACAAGTGGGTTTTTTACTATGGCCACTAGCTTTACTTGTAAATGGCCAAATAAGTTAAAAATGAGACCACTAAATAGGGAATATAGACCAATCCTAGTGAAAATTTGAGCTAAGGAGAGGCCAAAGAAACTTGTTTGGAATACCACTAAGATGTATTGAAAATTAGCACAATGATACATATAATAATACTATGTAACTACTTTGTAGCTTAGAAGGTTGTTAATTTGGAAATGTTAGGTAGAGTTTGTAGGAAGAATGGGGAGAGTTTATTGGGTGTTATCGAGTTTTTTCGGTTTAATATCAGTTAGGTTATTGTTCTTGTGTTTCTGTGGAAGTGTATCAGCTGATTACCTGTATAGAATAGTTGACTTGATACTCAATGATTTCTCAATGATGAGAACAGACTAGATTGGGAGTAGGTGTTGTCAACTAGACTCTGATATTGTTGTTAGGTGGTTGGTGTTTGGTCTTCTCACTTGCCAAAAAATGGTTAATGGTTTGATGTCTTCCTTGAACCTTAATAATAAGACATCGTTGAGTTACGTCTACAATTGATGCATGAGAAAATACCCAACAACTTTCTCTTCACATATTGCTCATTCGACAGGCTGTTTACCCACGAAGTTGATCAGTAATCCATTAGGCTCTCGATAAATGATATATATCAACCAACATTGATCGAATCAACATAGGTCACTCCAACAACACTGCTAATTAACAAGGTTTCTAAGCAGTTTAACAAGGTTTGTAATCATTGTTAGCAGTCCCGAAAAACCGCTATTACAACCCATCAACTCAAATACCAAAGATGGGTGTTATCAATCCTTCTCACTACACAAACACAAGCTCATGGAAAGATGTTCAACACCCAGTTTTACCTATCGTATCGATCGTACATCTAAATCGTATCTTTCTAGAACCCTCAAGTTGACATACAAATTTATGATCATTGAGCACTTGCCCTTGTCTATGCTAGTTATGTTCATAACAAACAAAAGAAAGGACAACAAAAATTTACCCTAAAGTGGGTTTGCTTTTACTTTGTAGGACAAAGATGAATAATGTACCATAGGTAGAAAGAGATCCCTACATATCCCGATTCAAACGGGACTAAGTTGTAACTTTTTGTGCATTTTTGTTTGGTTTTAGTGATTGTACAAAGTTCATGCTCAATTGTACACTTTCTCCTTTGTTTGGGAACCCTAGGTTGATGATGATGAGTGATGACTTGACTTGTTTGGGGCGAACAATGCGACATGGGGTGTCGTTGTCGTCCTTGTTTCGATGGATGGTTCCGTGAAACTACTATTCACAAAGTGACATCGAGAAAATCCAGGAATGACTGAGAGACCATGGATGAACGAAGCGAGCCGCCCAGTTCGTCTTAGTAATGTGGGCTCTTGGCGTGAACCGGATTGAAATGGTCGCGTGGATCTTGAAAAGAACAGAGATGATCCCAAGGTGGTCAAAACATTGTAGGTATCTTGTTCGATAGCGAAACCAGAAATGTCTATGTGTGTAAGGCCAACAATATACTGATTCTTCTTGTCTTTGTTACAGAATGTTAAATAACTCAACATCATGAACTCATCTCAATAACTCGTGTTACTGGGTATGTAACAATTCTCCTCATCAGAATCTTCAATCGAAAACTCACGTCATCAAACCATGTCAACCCACGATATAACTATCCCACTTGCACGCAACTCACTGGACCTCTGCAAACTTCAATTCTTTCATATACTTTATGTCAAAGAACGTAATATAAACTAGTTACAATCATTTTCCCACCAACTTAACTTATTGAGATGCAACGAATCTTCGCCGTTAAGAATCGAGAGAGAGGGCATTTCACTAAAATAAATAAAAAAAATTAACTATTAACCTAAATAAATACGTTTCAAAACTATTGATTTTTATAAATAAAATCGCCCCAGGCCTAGGCGATATCGCCCAAGTCCTAGGCGATATCGCCTAGGCACCAAGGATTGTCACCCGTGACTCTAAAACGGGTCCGTGATTAGATTCGGTTGAGTCACGGGTGTGAAAATAGCCAAGGATTAGGCGATATCGCCTAGGGCATGGGCGATATCGCCTAATGCATAGGCGATATCGCCTACATCTCGGATCACTAACCACCCTATAAATCCTTGTTAGTTTCGGGGGTTAGTCACCAAATCGAAAGAACTAACATCTAAAATGGCCGACTACACTTTGTCACGAGAATTCCGAATCCAAGTTTTCTGGGGGGGCCGTATCGTTCAGGATTGGACCGGCTTATCTTACGAAGGGGGAAATAATGTCCGTCTGAAGATGACCAAGCGAGCGACCTATGATAGTGTGGTTACCGTGTTTCGGCGGAAAATGGGTCTTGGAGCGGATCAGATAATCCAGTCATTTGTCTGGAGAATGCCGATATACAGTTCTGAGGGAAATCTGTCGCATTTCGTTTCTAGGCCGATATCGGACGACAACGGCGTACAAGTCATATACGACTTAGTTCGCGTCAACCCATTTTTCGAAGTTGCCGAGTTGTACGCCTTGATGGAAGAGGAGCCGTCTCAGTTCTCCGATTTCTCGGGGGTCATTCCAAATCAGATGGCAGAGCAGAGCCAAACGTATGATGGGGAATACATGGCGACCAGTCATATCGGTCCGGAGGAGGAGGAGGTTGACCAAGAGGGGTTGGCGCGAGATGAATATGTCAGCACTGACGATTCTGGAGATGAAAGGAGCCATTGCTCGGCGGACGAAGGGAATCCAAACGTCGACGATGACATTGGCCAAACCGACGAGGAAGACGACGATGAAGAAGGGGGAGCCACAGCAAATAGCGTGGAAGTTCATGTGCCACTGGAACATGCCACGAGCGAGGGTGACGACTGTGACGACATTATGACAATCTCCAACACCTACTCCATGGACAGACGCTTCCAGATCCCAGCGAAGGCGTACTGGTCGGTGAAGACGGAATTCTTCTTGGGTCAGACATTCTCTACCAAAGGTCAACTGGTGTCCCTAACGAAGAGCCAAGCAGTCATCCGCAACTATAAGTACAGGGTAATCACTTCCAACCCGAAGGAATGGGCCATCAAGTGCATCGACCCGACGTGTCCTTGGAGGATGCGTTCTACACTTAGCAACAGATATGGATTCTGGATAATACGACAACTCAACAACGGCCACAGTTGTGACCGGTCAACGATACTAGGGCCCCACCCACAGCTCGATGTCACGCTGATCTCAGATGCAATCATGCACATTGTGCGCAGAGAGCCGGGGTTGAAGGTTGAGACAGTTATTGATTGCATTATGGAGAAGTACCACCACAATATATCGTACCGGAAGGCGTGGTTTGGCAAGCAACGTGCTGTCGAGAAGCTGTACGGTGACTGGGTGGCATCATACAACAACATTGAGACAATCCTGAATGCTATTCGTCTCACAAACCCCCGGGACACGGTACGAGATCATAACCCACCCGGCGGGTAACTGTAGGATGTTCAAGAGTGTGTTTTGGGCGTTTGGGCCATGCATAGAAACCTTCAAGCACTGCTCTGGGGTCATGATCATTGACGGCACATTCCTCACGGGCAAGTACAAGCAAGTGTTGTTGATGGCTAGTACATTCGATGGGCAACATCGGATTGTTCAATTGGCGTACGCCATAGTTGACAAAGAGGATTCCGATAATTGGAAGTGGTTCATGGAGAATCTACAGAGACATGTGACCAATCGGGCCAACATCACAGTCATCAGTGATCGACACAAGGGGATAGCAGCGGCAATGCGCAACATTGATCGAGGGTGGGTATGGAGGTGGTGTCTACGCCATTACGTAAGCAACTTCAACAAGAAACACCGCAACCAAACTTTAAAATCTCGCCTTTGGAACTTAGGTATTTGTCAACTTGTTTACGGTGTATATTTGAACTTAACTAATACAATATTGTCATACAAACTAGATATTCATAGAAGTCTTCATCGCTACCCGCAGGAATAGAAGGGAATGTGCGGAAGTTTGAGGCAAAGAAGGCAGAATGGTTGGCGATCCATGATGAACAAAACGTACGGGAGCCAAAATGGGTGAATGAGGAACTACCCTTATGGAGCTTGGCCTATGACAACACTGAGGGAGGCGGTGCTCGGTGGGGAACCATGACGACCAACGCGCAAGAATGCGTGAACGAAGTACTTAAGGGCGTGCGACGTTTGCCCATGTCTTTTGTGATCGAGCACACATTCCACCGTATGGTCAAGTATTGGCATAGGCGCGTGGGGAATACCAGGGAATGTTCGCAGAAGGGAACGCGTATACGAAGTACTGTCAGAAATTAACCAAAGAATCTACGTCAAGTTCCGTCAGACACTACGTGCTGCCGTACGATGCGGCTAACGGGGTTTACGAGGTTAAGTCTGGTCCAAACAATCAGAACCGTAGCGGTAATAATAGCTACGTTGTTCGGTTCGATAGGCAGTCGAATCGTAAGGGGACTTGCACATGCGGGAAGTTCCAGGGGTACAAGGTACCGTGCTCCCATGCTGTAGCTTGTTGCACATTTGCTGGTGCTAACTGGCAAAACTACGTCAGCCCCTTCTATCTGGTATCCAAGACCCAGCTAGTGTATGCTCAGTCATTCCAACCAATACTGGGTCCTAAAGACTGGATCCCACACACGGGCCTACCAGTGATCCCGCAACCTCATATTTTTCGTGGACAGGGTCGTCCACGACACTCTCGAATCAGAAACGAGATGGATTGGCGTGAGGAGGGTCGCCCAAGTAAGTGCAGGACATGCGGTCGCGTGGGTCATAATGCAAGGACATGTGGAAGGAGACGGGACAGTGCTGGGGCGTCTTCTAGTAATCAAGCGTGAAATAAAATAGTGTATCTGTAACGTTTTTATCTCAGTTCGTTTAATAAAATAGTAGTCACTCTAGGCATAGGCGATGTCGCCTGTGACATGGACGAGATCGCCTGGGTCACGGGCGATATCGCCTGTGCCACAACAGGGGGCAGTATGCATCATAAAACCCTCCTATCACCAGCTTTCAATTTTTGAATTCAGTTTCCATCCACCGCCGTCACACTATGGTGTTCACACATGGGGAAAGAAGTAGAGCTCGTGATAAAGGTAAAAAACATGTCTTGTTTCCCCCGTCTACTTCACGTTTTGCACTAATTACAATTGCTATTGTCGTGTAGTTTCAGAAGTTGATCGTATAATGTACAAGATGAAGAAACCTCAGGAAGACCTGTTCGAGTATGAGCTAAGTGAGGTGAATTGCTGGTGTGATTTGAGGCAACAAGATCCATTCAACTGAAGGATCTCGAACCCTATTTTGGGTGTCCGCTTGAGAGGGAGGTATAAAGACTGGAATGATTTTCTTAATTTGTCACCTATCCCATTAATATTTCCTAACCAGCATGTTTCGTTGCCATTTTGTAAAGAACAAGGGTTGTGGTTATTTTGAAACATTGGTGGTTCGGGAGGCTGTGGACAAGATCAGAAGGGAGAAGGACAATATAATTCGGGCGAAGGACAAAGAACTTGATCGAGCTAAGAGGGAGAACCAAAGGGTCGTTAGGGAGAAGGACGAGATGATTCGACAACTGAACCAGAAAATCAAAGAACAACAAGAGCTTATGAATTTCATTATGGGAAACCCTCGGACCTGAACCGTGTTGGAACTGTTGTTTATGTAATTTTCGTAGTGAAGTTTGTGAGTGTCAAAAAACTAAAAATGTAAACCATAACTGTTGTTGGAACTGTTGGAACAGTAAACCATAACATAAATCCATAAACAAAAAACTAAAAATGTGAGTGTCAATGCCTCCGACCCCTCTAGCGTCTCTGTCGCTGCTCGTCCGTGTAGCAATCCGGTGGACGCAATGTAGTCCGATCACGTAACATGTGAGTGTACGGTGGTGTCTGGGTGGACTGCGGTACGAAATCAGGTCGATGGGCCCAATCCTCGAACCCACTGTCCTCTGAGAAACCCTGGGAGCCGACCGGATGGCTCTGATCAACGTGCTGGCTGGTGGGCCCATACGGCTGGCTACTCGACGCACCTGGGTGTCCTGCATGCTGGTAATGAGGCGCCGTCGTCTGGTACTGAGGTGCCGTCGGCTGGTACTGAGGCGCCGTAGCCTGGTACTGAGGAGGGTCATCGAAACTGTAAGTCCGCCCGTCAGCGAAATCCTCGTTCCACACATAGTAGGGTGGAGGTGCGTATCCCACATCATGGTGCGCGAGACCGCCGTAATCGACATCATCCAACCCTGTACTGTGACCTCTCTGTGGGATGGGATAGCCATCATAGGGAGGGTATGTCGGCAGGCGTGATGCTGCACGTGGGCGGTGTGGTCCTCGATCGGGAAGGCGCTCATATGCTCCGCTCATAGCCAATCCAGATCGGAGCACATGACTCATGTGAGAATCACTCGTACCACTCAAAATGGTAGCCTGCTCCAACGAGGCGATCTGAAAGGCAAAACAAAAAGAAAAGTTAGTGTACCTAAGGGAATACTAAATTGGCTACAGTTACTCAAGTAGGTGGCCACTAACCATCCCCTGAAACTGTGCACCATCGTGTGATATGGCCAGGCGTGTCCGTCTCCTGTACCACTCGTCGTACTCATCATGGAAGTGGTGGCTCAATGGATCTGCTCTCACCTCGCCCTCGGCAATGTGCTGATCCCGCTCCTCCCAGAGACGTAAGTACTGTAGGTACCTAGCACCCCAATCATGTACTGGTGCTCTGAAGTCTAGTCCTAGTAACTCCTCGACGCGAGCAGCAGGCTCGGCGTCCTGTGGGATACGCTGACCATGTCCGAACTGACGCATGCAACGATCAGGATGGTGCCATGAGACACAGTCTATGCACAGCATGGGGCAAACAACTCGCCAGAACACATCGTCCTGCAACTGATAGTCCTCCTCTCGAAAGGCGTACGGCATCCACTGGAGAATTAATAAATATGTTGTAAGGAAGAATTAAGAAAATCAGAGAGAGTATGTACATGAGGTTAAGATTCCTAACCACGAACTCCGTGTTCCGATCAAGTGCGTAGCGTATTTCCTCCAGCTTCATAGCCACGCGATGCTGGTGGCGCCGGATGACAGACATCCAGCGCACACCACGAGGAACGGTGTCAGCATCTGGTGGGTCACCACCTGCTACGTAGCGCTCGGCTATGATCGGGAATCTCTCCAAGGCCCAGAGCTGGACCAGCAAGGTGAAGCCTCCCAAGTCACTTGTACCCCTCTGACTCCCAGCCGTGAAGAAGGCCGCCCTCCCCATGGCCTTATACAGCCATGCTAGTACCGCACTACCCCAACTGAACGTGGATGCATCCGCAGAGTCCCCAATAAGCCGGAGTAGATGAACCGGTATCAAGTCTCCAGTCCGGTCAGCTAGTAGAATGGCGCCAATAAGAACCCAAGTGTAGGCTCGTGCATAGCGGAGAACAACATCTGCTGGAGCTTCAGCCGGTAGACGATCAAACATTCCCTTCACCCACGATATCTTCACTGACTGTCCCGTACAACTCCCAGCTGGGGGTCGGGCACCCAACAACTCCTCACATATGACACCCGGATCACGTCTGTCCACCGCTACGGTAACAGGAACTCCATCGATAGGAAGACCCGTAAGTACCTCAACATCCTCCAAAGTGATCGTCGCCTCGCCCTGTATCAGGTGGAATGTGTTCGTCTCTGGCCGCCACCTCTCAATCAATGCTGTGACGAGCTCCTTACATGGTGTGAAACCGAGTAAACGAACAACAGGGAGGAGTCGACACTCTCGCAAGAATGCCTCGTACTCTGAACTCCACTCTAAGCAAGAACTACGCTGTCGCAACTTCAGCGCCTTGCACGCATGAGGGTCACGCCACACTAAAGTAGCCCTATGCTTGTTCTCCCCCCACAATAGAGAACAATCACCAGGTTGAGGCCTACAGCCCTCAGGAGTCTGATCAACCAACGGTTCATCCCATCCATAGTTCGACATCTATTGTATAGTAAATTGTTAGGAAAACTATTTTATACTAATTCTCTTTCTCAAAAGTATACTAGTTCTCTAACCTCAAAATTATACTAATTGTCTAACCTCAATATTATACTAATTCGCTAACCTCAACATCATACTAATTCTCTAAGCTATCCATAAATAATGACATGGTTCACAATGACATAAGAACAATAAATAATGTATGTACTACGTACCTTGTGTAATGGTGCGAGAAAAGGTCCTCTCCGTTTTATAAAAATCCTACAACGTCATTATGACAGTGTTAATAAATCACTTTGGAAAAAATTATCTACCATAATAACCCTAAACTAATTCTCTAACCTAAAACCCTAAACTAATTCTCTAACCTAAAATCCTAAACTAATTCTCTAACCTAAAACCTACTAAATAATGTAATTTAAAAAAAAAAGGAGAAATGAGACTTACCTTTGCCTTAGGGGTTAAAGAGTAGTGTGGGAGAATGGGTTGAAAAATGGGGTATTTATAGGGGTTGGGGCGAGATTGCCCGGTGTCTAACCCTCGGGCGAGATCGCCTGTGGCTGGGGCGAGATCGCCTGTGGCTGGGGCGAGATCGCCATGTGTCTAGCCAGACAGCATTTACTCGGTTGGTTGGGCAGTTTAGAATCGGTTTGATCAACAATCCTTGGCGCTGGGGGCGATATCGCCTGGGCCTTGGGCGATATCGCCTAGGCCTGGGGCGATTTTATCTATAAAAATCAATAGTTTTGAAACGTATTTATTTAGGTTAATAGTTAAATTTTTTTATTTATTTTAGTGAAAAGCCCCGAGAGATGAGGGGGAATTAATGATTACCATGAGAACTAAGAAATGAAATCCAAAAACGATGTCGTTTAATGGAGAATAACGACACAACATAACAACAAATGTTTCCACGTGAAGGTGTACTTGTCCTTACTTGTGGCGGCTGTGAACCCCAAGAAAGCTCTCTTCTATCCAAAATTTATATTATTAATTAATTTAATCTTGTAATAATTTATATTGTTATTAAATATATCATAAAATTTACAAAATATTATGAATATGGGTTGGCTTAGTGATGAAGAAGTTGAAATATGTTCGAGTTATTGGGATACAATGTTTTTTTTATATGATTTTGGAGTGTTTTTATGGTTCGGTTTGACTCAGTAGTGTGTGTATCGAATTTGAATCATGTTAGCCCTTCAAGATAATTTTAATTGCACAAGCCTTGATGGATGCAACGGTTTTCTACAGACAACTTAGTTTTAAAGATATGAACTTGATGAGCGCCTAAAATCTTGCGGATGTCATTTACTTTTCGAGAATTACCAGGTCGATTTCGAGCTTTGTGCTTTTTGAATCTACTAATTTTTTGGCTAATTTACTATTGGAAGAGTTGATTTCTGGTTTGATCTAGTTGTAAAGACGTGAACTTTAGATCGGGAGGCTCTAAATCGTAAATCCCAGAACCGTATCATAACTGTGTTCTATAATGGTCCATAGTTGTGCACTTCGAATAATTTTACTTGCACAAGCCTTGATGAATGACAACGGTTTTCTTCAGAAAACTAAGTCATAAAAATAGGAATTTCTCCGAAGAATAAAATTTCACAACTATCATAAAGTGTTCTATAATGGTCCATAGTTGATTTCTGGGTTGATCTAGTTGTAAAGACGTGAAGGTTCTAAACCGTAAATCCCAGAACCATATCATAAATTGTTCTATAATGATTAATCGAGTTGTGTACTTCGAATAAACCGATTTTTTTGGGCTAATAGATGTTGATGTTTTTGAAGCATTGAAGGTCGACAAACAACACGACAAAAACCCTAAAATCTTTGCAACTATTTTAACACGATATAATATTTCACTACAAGACAAAAACATGTTTATTCGAATTATGATAATATATAATACAAAGAAAACGATAAAAGATAAAATAAAATTATTATTATTTATTATTAATTAATTAATTAAGGAGGAAATAAAACCAACGACAACAGAACAGATGAAAGCTACAGTTGGGTGAGTTTGCTCCCTTGAACTCTTCTTCACAAATGGGGAGCATAACTCGAGTTCGTAAGAGAGAATTCTTCGAGAAAATGTAAGGTGATATTCGATAAATGTGGTTTATAACGTTTTTGTTGATTGAGTTAGTGTCGTGGATGGATGGTGGTATACTGATGAACTGATGGATTTTTCGGGTAGTGTTGAGTGGTATGTCGAGGGACTGATGTGTGAAGGGGAGAAGTTGTTGGTTGTTCATGTATCGTTTGTGGAATTAGTTGATTGGTGCTTGTATTATAGGCTTGTTTCTGGGTTTTTCTTTTCTTAACAACTCGAGTTATTGGGATGTAAACGTTAATGATATGGTATTAGAGTCTTTTAATGGCCAGGAGGTCTCAGTTTTGGATCCGATACTTACTGAAGTAGTGCAAACCTCAGCTATTATGATTGTTTCCAATTTGAGGGGCGAGTTAAAGGATAACATGATAATTTATTGGGATGTAGCGGTCATGATAAGAGTACAGGATAGCATTTGAGGCAGGAAGACTGAGTAGAAGCGTGAGGAATTCTTCAATCCATGAGATAATTTTTCGGGTGACAATATCCAATAGCATTCAAAAGTTGCGTGTCAAAGCCCAGTTAATAATATTTTTCATCATTCAAGTCAACGTCAGTAAATGAATAACTTACCAAATAACCGATAAATACTTCGTTTAATGTCTGAAAATCATCAAAATGACCTCTTTAATTCTATTATATTGTGTTAATTTGTCCTTAATGCTCAAAATCACACCAATAATTAGATCTCAAAGTCACTATCAAGAACTAATTTTGACCCAAAATTCAATTAATTTTCTAAAACATTGGAATTGACACCCTTCATTTTCATCTTGCCATATGATCCATAAGAGAAGCCTTATTTTTTGGATTAATTTTTTTTCAATAATTGTGACATCTAAAA
This sequence comes from Linum lewisii, assembly GCA_034768395.1. Taxonomy (NCBI): domain Eukaryota; kingdom Viridiplantae; phylum Streptophyta; class Magnoliopsida; order Malpighiales; family Linaceae; genus Linum; species Linum lewisii. Next base: position 674,678 of record CM068300.1, on the reverse strand, counting down.
TACAAAATAACATAATTACTTGACTATAACTTGTTAATTTAATTTGTTTAATATATCTTATCTCTTCTTTTGGATGATTTATGCTTTGTTTCTTTATGTTGATAATGAATGTTGAAAATATTCTTTTTATCTCTCATATTTTCTTATATCGTACTATTTTTCAGCAGTAGTTTCGTTCAACCGATTTAAAATTTCAAGGACAGATAATTAAAATTCCACCACAGAAAATAAGACAAACGTTGAGATATCAATCTCGATATATGCTCAATCAGCAGCATGAGTGAAAACCTAATTCATGAACAATATAGAGTCGAATTCGAAAGACCTTCCCTTACACAATTCTGGTGTCAGCTTACGATATAAAAACATCGAAGAACTATAAGAAAATACTAGATATTGTTTTTCTATAACTACAAAAGGCTATAGAATATACTTCTTGATAATGTGATTAATTAAACAACTAAATCATGTAAACCTCAATAATTAAGCAATAATTAGAACCACCAAATTCCAAAAATAATTCAAAAAGATCATAGTTTTTATAAACAAATTAAATAATAATAAAATTAATAATTTCCTCATATTTTTTACTATTATTCCCACTTGTAATGGAAATACACACTATCCTTAATTAGAAAGTCTTAAGTAAGTGTCACAATCAATTATAATTAGAAACCAAAGCTATGACTTAATTACATTTGGAATAATTGAAGACATGGATAATGATTTTTATTCTCTTAATTATAGTTTATTATCTTAGGGGAAAACATCACTTTGCCCCCTCTACTTTTCCAACTTAACATATAGCCCCTGTATTATAAATTGTTCTTTTTACCACTTTGTCGTTTGGGTCCTTTTTGTTTCAACTTTCGTCTATGTAACGTTAATTGATGCGCATTCAGACATTCAGTACACCATGTTAGCTCCAATAGTCATGTATTAGCTTACTAAGTATTTTTAATTGAGAATATAAGTATATATAATTGCGGAAAACACTCCGGTGCATCGAGTGCACCCGCTTGCGTTTTGATAGATAAATATATTTTTAAAATCTTGTTTTTTCGAGGATAAGTATCTACATGTCGTTAAAAGATACATAGAGCGATTTGAACGAAAAACTAATTTGGTAGACCTGATGATCTATCATATTGGGAAAAAATACCGTTATAGAAGGAAACCTAAAGAACATTAGGTGTAATCTTATACTATGATGACTAAAAATTTCAACTAAGCTCAATTTAGACTTATTAAGATTAAATCTATTAATTTAAAAGTTGAATTCAATGAAAATACGACTCTAGATAGCATAAACGCAAGCGGGTGCACTCGGTGCACCGGGTGCACCGGAGTGTTCACCATATAATTGCATATAGGATGAAATCGAAGAATAAAATGCGTGATTTTAAAACTCTTCATTTTTCACCATATTCTACGCGATACCTCCCCAATTCACCTCCCCGACCAACTCTCGTCTCCTACCTCCTATATCTCTCTCTGTCGGTGTACGAATATGTCCAAATTTAATGTTAAAAAGACGAAATTTGGAACGGAATGACCAAAACGGCAAAGTAGTCGAAGTAGGAAGGGGTCAAAAGAGCAATTTATAGTATAGAGGACTATTTATTAAGTTGGCAAAGTAGAGGGGGCCAAAGTGCTATATTCCCTTATCTTAATCATGGTACTTATTCCTTTTTTGACTTGAGATAATGTTAATTAATTAGGGAATGTTTTACTAGATTAATTGACACGTGTCTGTCGATTCAATGATTAATCATGTACACGTGGAATTAATTATTTTCAGGTGAAAGCAACACCAAAGCATATACTTGTAAATGTCTTAATCATAATATCATGTAATTCTTAAATACATTGCTAGTTTGCTGAGCAACTAATTTGGAGCTTGATTGATAATTAGTGTACATCTTAATCTAAATTTTAAATATTTACTATAAGGGTCATTTTAAATTAATATTATCGTGAAATGCATAATTTGAACTCAGGCGAGAGATCTGTCTTATTCATTAGTTGTTAAGAGAGAAAAAATTGGTAAAAAACTTTAGTACCTTCATTTATAATCAAGTGAGTTTCATAAACACCAAGTACATCGTAGCGGGGCCAGTAGGCCATCAAATGATCAACAATAGGATAGTTATACACACCTAAAGGGCAACTCGTGTCGAATGCTAGCAAGATAATCAGTTGCATGATTGTCCTCTCTCTATGTATATGAGTAAACTCGACTTCCCATGCCCTCTGCACCAACTCATGTATCTGGTCAATAACAATAGAGTGATGATGGACTTCATCCTCCTCACCGTGTATCAAGCTAACTGCACAAGGAGAATCGAGCTGCACATGTACTAAATTTGTGACATATCTAAATTTTCATTTATCATAACATATTTAGTTGCTCAAACAACCAAATCTTTGAACTTGATTTAAAGATGAGCACAATAAACAAAGAAGATTATACAAAAATTGAAATCAAAATGGAACTTTTAGGGATTCTATTCATTCATTTTGGTCCAAAAAGAGAGAAGGAATGAATGTCTCTTTAGTGTTTGCTAGCAATGTGTCATGCATAAGAACACTTTGATATTAGTTTGTTCCTCAAGATGTTGTGTGACCAAATCCTAAATCTAATTAAGAAACCAATAATGTCAATATTATATACTTAATTAATTAATAACAACGATTTGAAACCAAAAGAAAATCTTAGGACTCAGTTTAGTATCATTTTTAGTTTGATTCGAAAATAGTGACAATTTGAAAATAAATGCCTCGTTTTCCTGCTTAATTGTCAAATTCCGCCGCAATTATGCAAATCCGGGGGAATCAGAATCCACACAAATCCTAATCACAATTCCTTGTTTTTCTACAAAATTAACACTTTGGAATTGAAACTTAAACCCACCTAAATTACTAAAATAACCTTAGAAGAGAGAGAGGAGAAGTGGGCAAATTGGGGGAAAAATATAATTTCGACGGAATCATTAGATTCCTTCCATTTTTGGTCGGAATTATGGGCCTCAATTAAGCCCATAAATCCGTTGGAATTGGGCCGCTGTTATATGCGAGGAAAACAAGGAATTATGAGTTTTCGCCGCAATTGGCCGAATTTCACCGCGAATTGGCCAAAGACAAATTGCAATCAAAGTGAAAGTTGAAAATTAAATTAGTTGGTACCGTTAAAATTTTCAGAAATTGAAAACAGAAACTGAAATTACGTTTAACTGAAAATTATGAGAACACTTACTTTCATTACAAAAATAGCCTAGCTAACAACTACTAGCTTTACGTATAATGAATCACCGAGTCAAGAATCACGCCTTTCAACTATTTATCGGACTCGAGATAAATTATTGATATATTCTGTAACTACGATTACTTCAACTGTTATATCTGCGACATCACTAGTTCCGATGCTGTTATATCTGCAACATCACTAGTTCCAATGTTTTCCAAACCATACCTTTATGAACGGACAACTAGTTTAACCATGAACCACCAAGCATCTACCAAGTAAAACCAATCCAAATCCGAGTATGTCATAACTATCCTTCCAGTATTTTTCAAAACCGTAACAGTATGAATCACCCGCCAAAATGGTACAACACAACACGAATAAAATAACCGTTTAATTATAATTTACAATAATTTCACCAGTTGTACCACATACTATTAGACTCACCAGATTCAACGTAATCGTGATTCAATAGTGTAACATAGCAACAACTCTCCAATATACCAAGTTCATACAAACAAAGCAGCACTATACCAAGATACCACAAGGACTACATCTCAACCATCTCAGATGGCCGAGTAGCTGTAGTCATCATGAGCCTGCTCCCGATCCCCGAGGACCGACAATATGACGAACCCGCCATACAGAACCGTGGCGACAGCAGTGAAGTTGACGAGCAAGGCCTCGGAGCCGTACTTGGCTAGGCCGGAGTTCTCGAGGAAGGTCAGCTTCTCGAGGAACCCGAGGGCTGCTGTGGCGACTGCTAGAATGTAGGCGGTTAGGCCGAGTAGGACGTGCCATGGTAGGGAGGCGCTTCTTAGGGTGGTTGAGCCTCCTGGGTAGAAGAAGATTATGAAGCCGTATATCCACTGCAAATAGACATTGGAAAGTTTGAGTGGTGGATAAATAAATGAATGTTGTTGAGTTTTTCTTCTGTTTGGACCTGATCTGGTTTGACTGTTTTAAGATGTGGGGTGATCATGGATATTGAGGTACCAACCTGAACCCAGTAATCAAGATATGGGCAAGTACTTGAGGGCTGTTTGGTTGATGAAATTGGAGTGGGAATTGGGATCTAATTCTCGGTTCATTGGGATTGTTTCAAATAATTGCACTATAATTCTCAATGGACCGAGAATTGAAATCCAATTTTTAGGGGCCGTTTGGTTGATGGAATTGGGTCCGGGAATTGAGACCCAATTCCCGGTCCATTGGGAATTGACTCAAATAATTGCACTACAATTCTCATTGGGCTGGGAATTGAAATCCAATTCCCAGATCCAATTCCATCAACCAAACCACCCCTAACTCAATTCCATCAACCAAACCACTCCTTAAAGTATTGAGTAGGGGTGACAATTTGGTCGGTTTCAATCAACCCAAATCAATCGACGGTGAAAATCGATTTCAGCCAAAAATATGATTTAAAATACGGGCAACCGAAACCGTAACCAAATCAACTAAATTCAAGCCATTCGAACAAATTTGGATAATATTACATGGTTTTGGCCATTTAAATCATGAGTTTGAATATTTAATTATAGGTATAGACATTTAATTCAGTTATTGGACAAGTAAACCATTTAATTCACATTTTTAGACTCATGAGCAATTTTCGGTCAAAGTCAATCAGTGACCTAATTTGACTGAATTCAAACTGAACACCAAATTTATGACCGTGACCAATTTCAAATTGAAGTAAAATGAAAATCAATCATGACCAATTAAATTCATTCGATTTTTTGGTCAAACCGAAAATCCAAACTAAAATTTTTCACACCTCAATAAGCTACTCTCTTCCTCTAATGTCAAATAGGACAACCTCTAGTAACTTCTCTTCCTAAGTTCTCTCTGCATTTAGCTAACAGTTAGACTGAAACCTAACAGATTGACACTACTAAAGGAGCTAGTGATGTGTACCTGGATGCCATAGAGGGAGATGACGAGGATCCCGAGCCAGGAGTGCAAGCTGTAGAGATTGGCAATGCCGCTTTCGTTGTGGAACTTGAAAGCCATGTAGATGCCGAGGATGCCAAGAGCTAGTGCAACAGCGTGGAGGATCAGGTGGATCAGCTTCTTCACTTGCTTCTCCAGAGGGAGAGACTTGTAGCTTATGATAGCTGTGCCATTGTAGTGCAATGAGTTAACAGTGAGTTTAACTTAGGAAGAAGGGAAAGCACTAAGCAGAGTGTGGTTTGTGTTATGTTATGTACCTTCGCCTCCGATGATTATGAAGCCGATTAACATCAGCACTGGATGAAGCTGCAGGCACAGAAGACATACCAGGAAAGATCAGCCAATAAGGCACGAAGAAATGGACACCACGAATTCAATTTGATAGTCTCGAAGCTGACTCTGAGCTTGACACGAGAATTGTGAGTCGTGAAAAAAGGGAAACACAGCACAAATTATAGCGAAAAGTAGTCAAGTATGTCTTATGGAAGCAGGATGGCACAATCAGACACTTTGTTTATGTCTCAATAACTCAAATTGCCGTATACGATTTCTTAACATGTCTCCTTAAACGAAAGAACATGAAATTATTATATTGAGCCTGATAAAACTCGATGACAGGTTCTCTTAATCAAAGACACTAATAAAGTATTAATATCCATGCATCCCAATACTTGATTTCAGCACTGGATGAAGCTGTGAGCACAGAAGAAATACCAGGAAGGATCAACCAATAAGGTACAGTAACCAACACAAAAAATGGACACACGAATTCAATTTGATAGTCTCGAAGCTGATTTGGATCCGAAAGGATTAGTTGTTCGAGCTGGATACGACTTACGGGACTCTTGGATCAGGCAAAACAGGGAAAACAGCACAAATCATAGTGAAAGTAGTCAAGTATGTCTTATTGAAGTAGGCTGGCACAATTAGACACTAGTGTAGAGAACTGTTACATCTCAAGAGAGTTGATAATTGGTTTATATACGATTCCTTAACACGCTACCTTAAACGAACGAACATGAAATGAGATTTGACATTAGCAAAGGTTCACCAAGCCATTTGGAAGTGAAATTATCATATCGAGTCCAATAGAATTTGACGACAAGTTCTCTCAATCAATAACTCTAGTACCATATTAAGAACAATGACTCCTAGTTAACTCAATCAACAAGTACTCTCGAATTCGACAAACAGTTGACAGGTGAACGTTAACTTAATCAAGAACAAAGAACTTTAGTCTAATCAAATTCGACAACATCTAATACCGTATTAAGAACCGTAACGCCTAATAACTCCTTATAACTTAAACAGTTGACAGGTGAACATGAACCTAATCCAGAACAAAGGGGTAGATAGAACACACGTGAAAGCTAGAACCAATGAACCAATGACACATCCACGTGAAAAAATTAGGTATGCCAGAGAGTCATCACTCATCAGATGGCTGAAAAGTTATGAGATAAGAACAAGTGTATCAGACAGACGACAACGTGCCTTGAAAGTAGTGAATCTAAAAGCCAATCAGTAAGTAGCCCACTACTATCATCTTGGGATTTTGCGAGTAATTTCTTTGCTTTACACAAAGTTTCCTAGATTAACAGATCGGATGGGGCTGCAAGAAATTAGCAAGCTTTATGAAGAGGAGCTGAATCCTACTGATTCTGAGCCTATGAAGACAGTTTCTAGTGATTGGGGAAAGGAATCTGAAAGCCTAGGAAATGGCTGATTCTGAATTAGAAAGCTTAGAATAACTGAACCGAACCAGCAAGCACAACACACTTACTTATGTAACCTAAACCAGCAGTCAAAACTGAGAAGCATCAAACAGTTATCGATGAGCACTGACTGAATTCCAGACTTCGATGAACAGCCAGAGACAACAAAGCAAAAGAAGCAGATAGAAAGACAGTGTGTGTGTTAGGGGGGGGGGGGGGAACTTACATTGAAGATAAGGTTTTTGTTGGAATCTTCCCAAGCTAAGCCGCCTCTGAAGCTTATGCACCAGACCAACACCAAGACCGCAGCCACGACGGCGATCGCGTGCGCCACGTACGTGAAAGGTAATGCCTTTACACCTAAACCCATCTTCTTTTTCCCTTCCCGATTCTCTGGGTTTCTGCAACTTTCTCTCTTAGTCTTCACCCAGAAATGGAGACTGCAAAGTAGATAAACAGATCAGAAAAGTCAATGTCTGGATTTAATTTCAGTCTGATAGGCCACGTCTCCGTATTTTCTACCAATTGTTCCTAGCTGAGACTCTGTATCCAACAACACGTACCGTCAGATGGAGATATTCCAATTCCAAAGATCCGGATGGTTGACACGTGGCAGAGCTGTTGAAAACTGAGAGTGTGGTAGTAACGAGAACTTAAAGCTGCGTGTGTCGTGGTGGACCGGTGGTAGGTAGTTAAAACTGAGAAGCCTGGAATCGATAATAAAGCTGATGTCATGTGTGACGTCATCGAAGGTGGGGTCCATAAAAAAATTAATGCTATTCTGATTTGGCTATTTGTGATACATTCCTACTCAGCGTGTCCATCTCCAGAAGATGTTTATCAGTTTATCCCTATCAAGCTTTAAGCTTTTGCAATCACAAACATTAAAGAGAGTGTTGTATCTTTTCCAATATAAGACCTTTCACTCACTATTCGATCCTTTCTATGATCATACTTTCTAATTGAGCTCTTAGTGAAAGGAAGAATCAGATTAGACGAATTAGAACCACTATCAGCTATTCAGCTAACCTTTTAGATAGTTACAGGCATACAGCTAGTTGTTCAAACAAGAAAAACTGCACTTACTGGTGCATAGTTAGGGACATCTTTTGTATAGGTCTACTGAGCTTTAGAGGCCCATTAAAAGCTTCAGCCATAAAACCAAGCCTGTAAATAGCTTTATGGGCTCTCAAAGGAGGCCGGTTAGGTCTTGACTTGAACTACATCTCATCTTTCCTCCAAAAGCTATGTAGATAAGAAAGTCTCAGTTGATAAAAGTTCAGGACTAGTGGACTATGAAAGTAACTATGAAAACAATAAAGAAAACTAGCTTTTTGGCCACCAAAGCAACCCACGATCCTATAACACCAAAAGGAAATACAGAAATCAAAAGATTCTGAGGGCTTTTTGCTTTCAGTGCCAACAAGATCTACTAGTTTCATGATACGAGGCAACATATACATAGGGTATTAGTCTATTAGAGCAACTACTATCCAATTCACACTAAAAAAAAAATTATGCCTAGTCTGGATTAGCGAATTGGTTACTTTAATTTGGGGTTCAATTCTCATGAGATAGAGATTGGTGTTCAAATTTTCAAGTTCAATTCTCATTCTCGTAAAAATTTGACCATAATGATCAATTCCCTAATTCAAACTAAGGGTTCGATGACGAGAGAAACCTAATCCACCAAGTTGAGAGTTCACAAATTGGTAAATTACTGGAGATTAGGAACTTACTATTGAAACAGCATACGAATTGGCTAAGCTCACTCAAACGAGTTACACTGTTTTTTTCTAGTAGACAACCTCTTAAATGTGTAGGACTGTGTATAGTTGGAGCGGTATGGGTATTACTAAATCATTGGAATAATAATGAAGAGCCCACTTGACAGGGAAAGAAAAGCATGGAAAGCCATTATAAAGAAATGGGGGGGGGGGCAGATCTATTCTCCTCAGTCACTATCTTAGTTAGTAAAGAAGCCATGGTTAACCTGGCAAAGCAGCGAGAGCCGAGACCCATGGTCCTGTACTAGCAGCTAATGAGTAGCTTTCTTATGTAAAAAAGCTGTTAGCTTAGGTTTCGCAGTTAAAAGGTAAGCTTATTTATTCAATAGGGTTGGCACCGAAAAGCTACCCACGACGATAACAGCAAAATGCAGTTGGTAATGAAAAGCAGGGCGTACCTTATATATAATATTGTGAAGCATTAGCTGAGTCCATTTGGAACGAGTTGACTCACTGACTGTCATCTGATATGGTCTGGATCCAGCAGGCTTTCTTTAATTCGGCTGGTGGAAGATACCGTTAGTGGTTGACTTCTTCTGAGTGGATTAATAATCAGTAGCGAGAGATTTGTTCAATTTTTTTTGGACCTGAAAGTAAAAAAAGGAAACAAATTTCTCCACAGTTATAAGCTATTTCTATAACGGAGGAATCAATAAAGAAAAACCAGTAAGATCCGCACGTATTCTATTCAAGAGAAACATGGCTCCGAGTTAATCAGATCGAATGAGTAAAGAAGGAAAGAGACAGGGCACAGCACATGTGACCACGTGCTCGAGCATTATTACAGGGGAGCAACCGAGCAACTTGAGTGGAGTTTGGCCATACACAAAAGCAAACCAAAAAATTCCAATTTCATAATAATAATAAAACTTCATTATAGGTCGTAAATGTCAATTTGTAGTACCTTGAGGACTAAAGTGCAATTTCTGTAGAGTCACTCGGTCCTATATATTTGCCTATTTCGGCATCTTTGTATTCTACTTTTGCAGATTCAGTTTACACAAAATACGTTAGTCTCGTTGATTTCAACCGGAGGCAAGGCAAGGCAAATATATAAGACCAAGTGACTCTACAGAAATTGCACTTTAGTCCTCAAAATACCAAAAATTGATATTTACGACCTATATCTTCACAAACGATTATGTGTGAAGCCGAATCAAGCAAATGAGGTTAAGTATAAACCATAGAAAAACATGATAAAACTGTAACAATACATGTTGAAAATGTCATCAAATTGATTCAAAGTTTGACTACTTAAAAACGGTATTCTACTTATAGGAATATGATTTCACAAATAGAAGATTTTTAAGTGCATTGCTGGAACACGATAAGGATGCGCTGTATAGCTTCCGTGGAAGGTAAAGGAAAATTATCAGGGTTGCCTTTTCTGGCGCCCATCTCTATCCTAAAAACAAACATAATCTTTTTTCAAAAGGAAAAAAATCCAAAACTCCTAAAAATAAGTTATCTGATGACAACAAAGAAAAAAATTCAAATCTCCTAAAAATAAGTTATCTGATGACAACAACCTTAGATTTTTGACATCTTTAATGACCTCCAAAAATCATTTGGCTCTATTTTCATTAGGGTCACTGCCGTAATGGACAAATAAAATAGCTCAACATACACAATGGGTAGTGACTGAGGAATCTAAAGGAAAATTTGAGTAGTGAATCATAGTTTCTGCCTCAGTTCATAGTTATCAGTATCAGTACATACGGGTGATAGTAGTTGCGTGTATTAAATAGGTTAGGAGAGAAGTAAATACCTTTTAGAATGAGGCCACTCTTGCCCCCCGAGGATTTGATAGCCCTTGCCAGAGCATTCATGTTTAGGGGCGAATATGGAATTTCACCCATGACAAAGTGACTGAAGTAGATACATTACCAAAATGTGGGGACATGGGTGTCTTCAAGCTCCATACCTAGTACTTTCCTGCATTAAAAGTTAAGCAGGGATCGTTAACGATAATGACCTCAAAAAAATTCAATAGAATAAAAATTGGGGGAACAGATCCAGCTCGTTTTGCGCAATGATGCATAGAGAGAGAAGAGAGAGAGCTTATCTTTAATTTTAATTAGGTTTCTGTAACGGGTCCTTTGACAAACCGTGTACCAGAGACAAACTAAGCTATAGTTTACAGAAAAAAACACAGAAACCTACAAGTCTTCTTCTCTCTCTCGTTGCTTTCTCATTGATTCTGGATCATTTCCCAGTTCCGGAAAACCAGGCATTGCCATTTGTGTTCATGAGGATCTTTTAAGAATACAGAGCAAGGTGTGGAAGAAGAGAAACAATGTTTAAGTCATGGAAGAGCAAGGAGAAGTTCAAAGCTATATTCCAGCTGCAGTTTCAGGCAACCCAGGTATTTGATCTAATAGAAGAAACCTAGTTCTAATGGTTTCCTATGAGGCAACGTCTACCCGATGCGTAGTTTTGTATAATGAGGTGATCTAATTCAGTGATTCGGAGAAACTTACAGCCGACCCGCATTTTTTCAGGTGCCAAAGTTGAAGAAGCCGGCTTTGACTGTGTCTTTGGTGCCGGAGGATGTGGGGAAGCCGACATTCAAGCTGGAGAAAACTGCAGTCCAGGAAGGGATCTGCTTGTGGGAGAATCCTGTATATGTGACAGTGAAATTCGTCAGGGAGGCCAAAACTGGGAACCTGCACGAGAAAATATATCATTTCATCGTCGCTAGTGTAAGTGAGAGTCATAATAATGCTTCTGTGCTTACCAGTTTGTTTGAGATTTGGATCCTGTGTTTTGACTGTTTGTGTGGGGTTTTTGTAGGGATCAGCCAAGAAAGACTACCTTGGAGAATCCTCGATCGATTTCGCAGATTTTGCAGAGGAGGTTGAACCGGTGACCATCTCTCTGCCATTGAAGTTTGCAAATTCCGGCGCGGTTTTACATGTAGGCTCCGTCTCTCTGGGATAGATGCTACAATGATTTACAAATTACAATCAAAGATTAACCCTTTAACGAATTCGTGTTTCTGGGTATGTGAAACAGATAACAATACGAAAAGTTCAAGGAGGCATTGAGCAAAGGTAAACAACTGATGATGTTCTTTTTCGTTTTTTGTGCTATTGTGATAAATTAATTTTCATTATAATAGAAGTAATTCTGATACAGGGGAAGTAATGTAGAAGCAACAGTACCTGAGGATGGAAGGTCGATGAACCAGTTGAGCATTGATGAGAAGAATTTTGCAGAAGTAAGGTCTAAATGATCTTTTATTCCTGTTTTTCACTATCAAAGTAGAAAATATTAGTATTTACCATCTACTGTTGGAATTAGGATGACCTATCTGGCCATGTCATAATGAAAATCGTTTCACATTTTGTCATGGGAGCAGGACATTGACGATTATGAGAAAGACGAAAGCTTCAGAACATCTAATGAGAACTTTAGGTCACTTGCGAGACAAAATGCGCTTCAGAGGGAAGATAGTGACGTTACATTGACAACAAAGAATCACCAACACCGAAGATCTGGCACAGAATGGTCAACGGGTTCAGGCTCAGACGGAAGTCTAGTTGATTCAACCAACAGCCCTGGGGATAATGTTCCAAGACAGTTCCATGAAGCTACAGGTGAATCCACACAGAAGCTTAAAAGTGAAATTCTCAGTCTAATGCGGCAGTCAGAGCTATCTGAACTGGAATTACAGACCCTTAGGAAACAAGTAACGAAAGAGAACAAAAGAGCACAAGACCTATCAAGAGAGGTTATGGCAATCAAAGAGCAGAGAGATGCAATCGAGAGAGAATGTGATGAGCTTAAATACTCAAGGAAGAACGTAGAAGTTGAGGCTCTGGACCGAGTACGAGCAGCACATGAGGGTTCAAGGGTTAAGATAGAAGAGCTGAGAAAGGAGCTTACCCATGAAAAGGAGTTGAAAGTGAACCTTGAGTCACAATTACAGAAAACACAAGAATCGAATTCGGAGTTGATTCTAGCAGTGCAGGACCTTGATAATATGCTGAAGGAAAAGGATGTAGAAATATCTGTGCTTTCAAGCAAGCTGGAATCAAGTGAGCACGATAAAGAAATCCAGTGCCAAAGATGCAGAAACAGTACAGAAGCCAGTGACTTAGCTGAGGATCAAGACGATACCACTACCAATGAAATGTACCTGCTTAAGGAACAGATAACCAATCTGTCTGATGAAATAGATGCCTACAAAGAAAGCAGGGAAAGGCTGGAGAAATACATAGAGCAATTAACACAAGATTATGAGGATTTGAAACAAGAAAACCTTCATATATCCAATGAGTTGGAGGAGAATCGTCAACAACAATTGCAGGCACAAAATGAACGGACCCAGTATTTAGGCGCTATTGAAGAACTTGAATCGCAACTACAGGGACTAGAGAAGGAACTTAGAGAGCAAACACAAGAACAGTCTCAGTCAATGCTCCATATCAATGAACTAGAAGGTCAAGTAAAATTGTTGGAGAAGGAACTCGAGAAGCAGGCAATGGAATTTGAGAAAGACCTGGATGATATGACCAATGCCAAAATTGAGCAGGAACAAAGGGCTATTTGCGCAGAAGAGGCCTTGAGGAAGACGAGATGGAAAAATGCCAGCACAGCAGAGCGACTCCAGGAGGAATTTAAAAAGGTTTCGCTGGAAATGTCAGGTAAAATCGATGACAATGAGAAGCTTATGACGAATGCTCTAGCAGAATCAGACAAGCTCCGTGAACAGAATAGAGTCTTGGAAGAGAAGCTTGCTAAAGCTAATGAAGAGATCGCACTATTTAAAGACCAGACCAACGTAAGAATGGAAGAACTATCGAGTCAACTTGCTCTCAAGACGAAAATGGCAGAAAAGATATCAGTGGAACTAGACGAGAAGTCAACGCAACTGCAAAAGGTGCAGAAGGAAGAAAAAGACAGGCAGGAATCTTCCTCAAGGGAAATTCAAATGTTGAAAGCAAAAATAGAAGCACTCACTGTAGCAGATGCCTCCAATCAACGAGGAGAGAAATTGAAGGATGAGCCGAAACAAACCAAGTCAGCACTTGGAGAAACAGCACTGCAACGAGAAAGATGGGGCAAGGAGAAAAAGGAATTGGTTAGAAAATACGCATCAGCTAAGAAAGAAACAGAGAATGTTCTAAAAGAGTTTGAGAACTTGAGGTCAGTGAAGGATGAAAGGGAGACAACACTGAAGATGCTCCAGTTGGAAATAAAAGGGATCAGAGATCAGCATAATAAGTTAACACATAGCCTGTCAGAAGACAAATTGGAGAAAGAGAACCTGCGGAAGCAAATAGTTCAGTTAACAGATGAGCTACAGAAGAAGGAAAATGACATCATGGTCATAGAAAAGCATGTAAAGAGTAACAATACAGGAACAGGACAAGACGCTGTTCAAAAAGGGTAAAGTTGCTTCTGAACTTACGATAGAGTTTTCCTTTCGATTCTCTAATAGAATAAGAATCCTCCCCACTGCATCCTCTTAGTACTAATACTCTCGATTAATTTATCTACAGGAATGCAAAGACATACTCAAAGCAACAGCAGGACAATGTTAACCTGACACAGATGCAGGATGAAATGGCACAACTCAAGGAAAGGAACAAACGTATGGAAAGTGAATTGAAAGAAATGGAGGTGAGATATTCAGATATAAGCCTTAAATTTGCAGAGGTAGAAGGAGAAAGGCAACAGCTGGTCATGACTGTACGCAACCTGAAAAAACGGTAAGAAGAGCTAAAATGGATAGTTAGTTGCAGTAAGACCAGTATTCAAAGATTATTAGTTGCTCCATTCCGCCAGGATGAGAGCAATCCACTAGTACTGCTGCCATCAGGGCCCGGAATTGATTGATAGAAATTGTATTGGGACATGCTTTCACATTATGAGGCATTGTTCAATATAGAGGTAGGAGTGTCGAGATAATCCCTTGTAAAATGCAAAAATTAGCCTGCTACATGATTTATAATTCGAACATGTATACATGAGAACTTCAATCTCTTGATATTTCCATTTTGGTTAACTGAGAGCATAAGTTCAGATTTCATTGTTGCAATGTAGCATAATTAAACCTTAAGAAGGCTACATTGCGTTAACAAAAAGAAGGCGGCTACATTGCTGCAAAATTCATGTATTGTAATTGCAGAGAACCAACCGTCACCTTTGGCTATCTGATCTGATCCAAAAAATTTGTGTTATGGACTATTAGCCGTCTTTTTGTTAGAATTTTCGAAACTTTTTGTTCAAAGGTCGTGCTCCACCGTCAGTCCATACTAGCTTAGTTTGGCTTCCACTGCCATTCGTTGCAAAAGAAAGGGTCTGCATGAGATTAAGTTTTGCAGCATGATGTTAAGAAACTGATAGATAAAAAGAGGGAAGGGAGAATAAAAAAACAACAAAAGAAACCACATTTCACCTGTTTTGCTCTTCTATCAATGGGCGTGTGTACTGGAGAAAGGGATGCTATAACTCTTTCAGTTCTTGATGAGATTGATGACCGGATAGGAAGCTTCTGCTTCATGGGTCCGAGTTTTCTCTCAGGAGTGCGGCCACCTTGGTACTTGAAATAGTCAAGGACAGAAGGGCTTCTCGTCTTGGTATGCCTGGATGTCTCAGTTTTAGAGCCAGGAGCGGCGGGAGATGCATCATTTGGCAACGAAAGCTTCCGCAATCTGGTCTTCTCTCTGATTCTGTTAAGAAACTCAATTGTCCATGGTGAACCAGCTTGTGGTTGAGAGGAATGAATGGCTCTAGACAGTGGCGTTTCACCGCGTACTGGCTGAGAAGAATGCACAACTTCTGAGAGTGATGCTGGACTATCATATGGCATCTCTTTCATAGGGAACCGTGCAGGGGTTCCCGCGTTTCGTTGAACTGGAATCTCTCTCAGGAATTCATTCCGGAGTTCTGAAGGCACTTTCTCCTGGTTATTATCGAAATCGAAGCACACGTGATTGTCCTGCAAACTTTGTCCATGATCCTTAAAGGATGCCCACCGGTCAGGTTCGGAATTTATCTCACTTGCTGTTGGGAAAGTGAACAGACTGTTACCCTTATATGACAATTTCCGGGCAGCTCTAGGTTTAGTGGTGAAATCTTGATCTTCTTCACACATCCATGAGAAATTTGACGAATTTGTTACTGAAGGAACCTCTTTATCTGGCGAGGGACTGCAAGTTAGGTCAATAGTTACTCCCTTGAGGCCCTTATGCAGGTTCTCAATCTCACTGGTATCGTACTTCTTCAATCTCTTCCTGAGAGGCACACCAGATCCCTGGTTTTGATCCAATGATTTCCCTTTGTTACTAATTCTGTCTATTTCCTTTGCAACACCTCTTGAGTGTTGAGTTCCAAATTGCCCGGGCAGACTGGAAAAATCAACTTCCGTAGCAGCATTTGATTCTTCTTCAAGAAAGTCTGTCAGGTTTGAGATAGGCTGTTTCAACTCATCAAGGATATCCTTCATATCAGACTCCCAATGGTCCTTCTGCAGTATTCGAGTGGATGTAAGATTTGTTTTCTTGGTGGTATTATCTGCTGGCTCAAAGTTCCACTCGTCATCCATGCATATGTCCGCATTTGGAAGGTTATGGACATATTTCCTTCGTTTCCTCTCGGAATCTAAATTCAGATGGCGTTTATCTGAGTCTGCTCCATTTGAAATAGAAGAGACGGAGTCTGTCATTGCAGATTTAGAATCATCCCTCGCTCCATATTTGCACAAGGAACTAAAGAGTGCAATGCTTTCTTCAGGAATATGATGCTGCTGGACAGCAAGGATCCTACGCTCATGCGACCACTTAAGAAAGTCAATTAGCGTCCCTCCTGATGACAGTATTGCATGAGCTGTCAACGGATTAATTGAAGGAAATTTGGTAAGGAAGGACTCTGCAAGAGTTTCTGATTCAGGCATTTCAGGACAGCTGCTCCTGCACACCTTGGTTGAATGTAAAATACTGCTCAAAATGATTTCATCAGTCAACTCTGATGAGTATGAACAAAATATCTGTAGATCTATCCCAAGGCCCACTGCTGCTGCATAAAATCCATCTGAAAATTCCATCACGGCCGACAGAAAGTCACTCTCACCCTCAAATACCTAAACCAAAACGAAAATCAAATCAAGGGAAGTATGAGTGACAGAAACTGACTAGTAGTCTAGAATGCATATTTAATCAAACAAAGGTCATAACCACAATATGTTTAGAAATTACCAGAATGCAGCCATTGAAACTGAAACTCAGCAAGGTCAGAACTTGTGTAGCAATGTTATCGATGCACAGACGAAAGCATGACAAAGCTTCGCCCATAGTAGTCGCTTGCTTTCTGATATTTTTGCAGTCGTACCATGCTAGGCACATGGCAGAACTAATCAGAACATCAACAGGAAGATCTATGTCACGTTCAATGACTTCTGTTCCTTCTTTCTCCATTGCTAGAATCTTATTGTATGTACTTCTTCTGGATATTATCATTTCCTTGTCAAAGTTTTGAGTATTTACGACAATGACAGTTTCAGGGCCGGAAACCTTCCTTCCTTGATTACTCTCAGATTGAGTTGCGCTGGGAACACAATGACCCTGTGGGGCTACTTTATATGATGCTTCTGCGGATCCTTTCTCAACCTTATGGGCCACAGGTATGGAGTTCAATTGTGGATCCAGACACTGTTGGCTCACATTTTCTCCCAGATGAGGCACTCTTTCCTGTGAAAGGACAGTTCAGGGTTAGTCAAACGTATGTGTATGTCACAGGTGCAGAACAGGATAAGTCAGCAATGTCCAAAATCAATCACAACATCACGAACTTGAAGAGGCTAAATCACATGTTTTATGTAATTACGTTGGTGAACAAACAATCAAGCTGCGTAAGAAAAAGTTCAGTTATATAAGTGACATCTCCAGTAGTACCATATAAATCAGTAGCCAAGATTCATACAAGACTACCAGGATTCTGAATCTGAACTTTGGACAATTTTACCTCAGGAAGCAGAGGATTTGTCTTAGACACCTTATCTGCTGTTTCACTTCTATCTCTAGCAGTAGCTTTCCCAGGATTCAAGAAAAACTCAAGATCATTGAACTGTGACATGGACTTGAATAACTTCGAAGCCTTCCCTTGATATTGATCATCTAATTGTCGAAGCTTTCCTGGTTCTGGAAATTCACCACTCAGGCGCGTACTTGAAGAGCCATGCAAGCCTTCAGGAAGAACATCCAGTGATTCCTTATGGTCTTCCATCGTGAACAAAGTTTCATCAGAAAGAATATAATCAAGCATTGGGTTTCCATCATCAAAAGACTCCATATATTTTGTGGTGTGAGAATCAAAATCCTCCACATTAAAACTGTGACAAGAAATTTTACAGCTGCATATGTCACCATCCAGAAAATGCCAATCCAAGTAAATATTATCAGATGTAGAAAGGGTCTCTTCCTTTAGTCCCATGAGTACTCCTCCAAGGATAGTATGCATTGATCTTGTCCTATCATGATCAGATATAATAGGTACCGGCAATGTTCTGAAACCGTCATCTATTAGGGCCAGCTCTGAAGAAACAACCAACTCATTAAAATTCCTGGAGTTCAATTCCTTGTAGATCATCGTGTCACTTATTCCTGATTCACAACTCCTTTGCATATCAAAGAAGGTCTCTAAAATTTGAGATGAATGTGTTCCAAGGAATTCCGGTTCACGGAAAATAATTGGCTCTGCTGGAGAAGGAAAGGCATTAGAGTCTTCATAAAATGCAGCTTCTGTGGTGCTTATATTGTCCACTGCAAACACTGAATCCAAGTGTGCCACCTCAGAATCAAGGTACTCCTTTGATAGACAATGGTCTGTGGGAACCTTGAAGATATCACCCTTCACGTGTCCAAATGGCTCCATCTCATCACTGGGACACTGGATTTCCGCGTTTTCTAGAAATGATAGAAGCTGACGCTCAGTATAGCAGTCTGTGTAGGTTCTAAGATTTGTTTCGTTAACTTCTAAAGCAGGGAATAGGTCATGATTTGACACAGTTTTCATCTGGATAGAACCATCATCTTCATATGCATGGAGATTTTGATTGACATCATGCTCTACAGATACTTCAGCTTCTGAATAAATTGACTCGTGAATCTTCTGCAAATGCTGCATTTTAAGCCCTGGCATGGGTAGGTCCTGCAATACAAAGCAAGTGATGCAGGCACAAATAACAGACATCATAAGCATTCTAGATCAAGATTCCAGAACGACATATTCCTGGCTTGAGGGAAAAGCTGATTGAAAAATATGTATAAATTCCCTATTGCAAGAATATATGAGTATGACAAGGAAGTAACCATGAAAATCAAATAGACATAGATGTAATGCAAAGCCTATGCTATGCTAAGAAGGTTAAATTTTACTTCTACATTGGGTATTCACATCCTGAGAATGACGACTAAAACAATTGAGACACGGCTAAGGCAAATACCAGAGTATTCTCAAGGTATGAAACTTCTGAGAGCCTCTGCAAACCCTCCATTGACGAGTATTTATCTCCCTGCAGTCATTCAAGCAAAATGCATAAAATCAGGACTTCTTTCAATAGCACTACCAAAATATTCGTATGATTTCTGAACCACCAACTTACCACAAACGTGTCAAGCTCTGGAGCTTCAAACACGATGACTTCACATCCTTCAATACTCTTATCAGCCACAATACTGTCATCATCCTTCTGCAATCGTATTATTTTGCCATTAAACCACTGACCATAAAATGTAAACAGTTTGGAAATTCAGTAACATAGAGCCTCACTGTTGATATCTTATTATTTAGTTTCTTCTTTTTGGTAAGAAATCTTAGCTCACTACCACAAAACAGAGAAAATTCAGATAGAATCTTAGCTCCCTATTCAATCGTGATTCAAACATTCAAGCTCAGATCCAAGAGTCTTCACAATCACAGCAGCACAAAGCGATAGAAACAATTCTACTTATCAGAACAAACAAGAATTCTAGTTGACATCAACTAACAACAAACAAATCGACGCTTAAAATGACGAGAGCTTATTACAAGGCTGCAAATGCTCCCTCACTACGAACATCACTGCTCCCATATCAAATCAGTATCATACACCACTGAATCCTACTCATTACAACACGCAAACATTCAACGCCACAGATTCACCGAAACCTACCTCAATCTGGCCACTCCCGAGGACGAACGTCTCATACTCGACGCCGCAACCTCGTTCGCCGTCTTCAATTTCAGGAACCTCGAAATCGATCACCTGAGGCAGTACGGCGGCAATAAACCTCGACAGAGCTGATTCGATAGGCAATTTCCCGACCTCGAGCGAGACAGCAGCAGCAGCAGCGTCTTCGAGGCCATGGAAATACTCCTCGACGGTGAAGAGACGCGAAGGAGCGAAGGTAGGCACCGGAAGCTCGACGATATCTAGGGTTTCGACAGCCGGAGGAGAGGTGAAGTAGTCTATGTTCAGGAATCGACTTCGCATTTCTTCTCGAGAGAGAATGAATTGTGTGTTTCAGTGAATAGAATTTTGGCGCCATTGCCAAGATGCCTTTTATAGCTCCGAGCAGAAAGCTTTGGAATTCGAAATTCAAAGGTTATGGGCCGAGGCCCAGATTTATTTGGGCCTTGTTGTGGAGACAAAGTTGTAGGAGGCTGATAACCGGCCCATGAAATAGGTCCAGATGAAATTTTAACGGGTGTGGCCGAATTTGAATGTGTTTCATCTTTTAGTCTCGGTAGAGCAATGGGGTTCGGTTTAAAGAACTTTGTTAGATTTATCGTGTTAGTCACCTGGTAAAACTCTTGATTAGTGTATCTTGCAAGGCGTGAGTAGAAGGTGTTGCGTCATAGCCCAAGAGCGGTCAGACTAGTGAACTAAACCGCTCTGGCCACTAAGCTAGGTCCTTTAAAAGCTCAAAGTTTACTCATGCGCTTAGGATTTCGTCAGGGCGATCAAAACTTTGTTTTGTTCAACGTCTAAGATCGATCCTTAGTTGAGTTACTAATTAATCGATGACACGACACATGTTGGTAACCCGATTCAGGTTTCTGTAAATACAACATGCTCCAACATTCATAAGACATTATCTAAAACACTCACTTTACAAGTCTTGGTCGTATGTTCATGCTCTATTCATCCAAGGCTCCCCAAACTTATCTACGGATAAGTTTTGATACTTCTTCGATTTTTCGACTCTGACTGCTTTGTTGCAGAACTTGTGCATTTTGTCTGTTGGATGGTTTTTTGGTTGGTAAGATTAGGTGATAGGCATGAGATTCAACTCATGTACTTGATTTTTTGGGTGTAAAGGGGTTAGGGTATTTCGGTTTTCTCTGGGGCTTGGAGATGTGTGCTATTCGCTAATGTCTCACTTGCATATGGACGTAAATTGTAACAAAATTAGACTACGTGACCACATTGTTACAAAGTCAAACATAAGTTACCGATTCGACTGAGTTCATAATTAAGTGACCGAGTTGACAAAATGGACAAACTTAGGTGATCACTAATGTACTTCACCCGAAACAAATCAAACCGAGTCTACCGACGTGATTCAACCATTCCTAATTACACTCATTAGCAAGCCTACCGACATATTGGATAGAGATCACATACACCACACCTTCAAATCTCAATCCTCAATCAAGCACTCATAGGCCGCCACGTGTACACTCACCCACCATTACGTGTAACCCCACCGAATTTCTCAACAATATTTTATTCATTTACTCATGTACACGTGTCACTCCACAAACCAAACCGACATACTTTCACTCTTTATATATAAAAGTCCAACCAGAACCCTAGTCTTTCACTCTTTCCACAATACTCACTCAAACCAAACCAAAACCGAAATCATGGATATTCATCCAACCAACCCGCACGAAGCAGACCACCACCGCACTGGTAAACGATTCAAGCCTGGTTCAACCCATTTAGTACGGTTCGCTCGGTTTCGGTTTGATTAATGGTTTTGGTTTGGTTTGTTTCAGGGATGGAAGAAGAGGAGCAGCAGCCACATGGGATGAAGGGTATGCTGAAGAAGGTTAAGCGGAAGGCTAAGAAGGTTAAGGATAGCCTTACGGGACATCACGAACACGATCACGATCGTGTTCGTGATGTTCCAGATGATCATGATCTGGATGAGGAGGATGACGAGGATGACGGATGAGGATGAGGATGATGAGGTGGTTGGAGATCATGCCGTTCATGGAGCTTCAGGTATGTTTAGATTCGATTGAAGTCGTTGAATTGGGTTGGGTTGGGTTGGTTCCAGATTCGAGTTCTTGGAAGAGATTCAAAGCTATGTTTTCATAACTAGATTGATTCATCGAATTAGTAGGTCTGATGGTATGAAATTCAACCGCTAAAACTGTCGTAAGTTGTGGTTGAATCGTTTTGGGTTGGGTTGGTTCCAGATTCGAGTTCTTGGAAGAGATTCAAAAGTGGGTTATAGCCATGTTTTTGTAACGAGACTAATTTATCGAATTAGTGGGTCTGATGGTATGCAGTTCAACTACTAAAACTGTTATAAGTTGTGTTTGTACGATTTTGAAAACACTAATTTTTACGATATCATGGTCTAATTCATAAGTTGTGGTTGAACCGTCATTTTAATAACGTATTAAAAATTATTACACCCCAATAACTCGAACTATGATAACGATTTTTCAATTTGATTCAGGCCATGAAGTTTCTGTAGCTGCCGGACTTGCAAGCGGGCATACCGGAAGGTCACCGGCGGCAATGCCACAGGAATTTGCCGGCGGTGATCCGATGAAGATGACTCCTTCGGAGGCAGAGCAAAACAGGGGAAGCGCCGGCGGCGGAGGCGGAACAGGGCACAAGCTTGCCGACATAATTGAAGAGCCACGTGCTCCTTTTAATAGTCCGATGCCACGTGGCACATCCGATCAGCATCACAGAGACGTTGACCAGATGCCAACTGGGTCAACGTTCGATGCTCCGGCGATGACTCATGGAACGGCCAAGCAACATCACGGCGGCAGTGACCCGCTCGCAGGTGGACACACGTTGGATAGGACCGATCAACTTTACACATGCGTTGACCATCGGTCAAAGTCGAAGATCGACGCTCCGGCGACGACTCATGGAACAGCCGATCGACATCACGTAGGCAGTGACCCGGTCGGAGGTGAACCCACGTTGGAGAGGTCCGATCAACATCACACAGGCGTTGATCATCGAGCTAAGTCAACGCTCGATACTCCGGTGACAACCGATCAACATCACGGCGGCGATCATCGAGCTGGGTCGACATTTGATACTCCGATGACTACCGATCAACATCACGGCGGCGATCATCGAGCTGGGTCAACGTTCGATACTCCGAATTACCAGTCGAAAACCGTGGATCGAACCGGTTTAGGTAAGCAATCCAAATTCTTGTTACATTGTCTTGCTTAGAATCTAATCGATGTTCATGGGCTTGATTCGATTTAATCTGATTTGCAGGAGGAGAAGAAGCCGATGTAACACCATTGGTTGACTCGTTGACCAAAACTCACATCTCGTCGGGAGAAAAAACCAAGGATTCCGATTCTCCATGGAAAGAAGACTTATCAAGAAGAAACAGAGACACAGCCTCTGTTTTGCCCACCGGAAGCCACGACCAGTTCTCGCCGGAGGCCACACCTCCAGTGTCTACCTTCGACGGCCCCAAACACGGTGACAAGCTCCAGATCCACGATCCGCCGCTACAGGATCAGAGCAGCTATGCCGGGAAAATCACGTCCGCCGTCGCCGGAACTGCGATCTCGGCGAAGAACACCGTCGCGTCGAAGCTAGGGTACGGTGGCGAGGATAACAAACGCGAGGATCAGAAGTTTCAGATCTATGATCCTGCTGATGATGAACATCATCATCCGACTGTTGATCGTCAGAAGGAGCAAGATCAGAGTCAGAATCAGAGTAGCTACATCTCCTCTGCCACGTCGGCAATCGCCGGGACGGCTGCCTCCGCTAAAAACGTCGTCGCATCGAAGCTAGGGTACGGCGCAGGGAATAGTGAGACAAATGAAGGTCAAATTCGTAATTTGCCTGACTCGGGGCACAAAAACGACGCCGTTGATCATAATCTTGATTCGCCTCGGAAGCAGAGCAGCTACACGAAACAAATCTCATCGGCGGCGATCTCAGCCAAAAACGCCGTCGCGGTGAAGCTAGGCTACGGCGGCGAAGGCGACAAAAACTCAGATCAAACTCCGATCCACAATCAAGCCGACGCCGGTGATTCTCATCAGCATCCTCATTCTACCGCCGATCAGCCAATTCAGAATCAAAGCAGCTCCTCCGCCACATCAGCACTCACCGGGACAGCAGCCTCCGCCAAAAACGCCGTCGCATCAAAATTATGGCACACCGGCGGCGATGACAACAAGACCAAATCTACCGAGCAGGATTTCAATTCCGACAACCCATCATCCGGAATTCACAATTCCGCCCCCGATTCCCCGCGAAATCAAACCAGCTACACGGACAAGATCTCCTCTGCAACCTCCGCCCTCGCCGGGACAGCAATCTCCGCCAAAAACGCCGTCGCGTCGAAACTAGGCTACGGCGGCGACAGCAACAGCAACAAAGCTGAATCCGTCGAGGAGCAGCCGAAGAAGCCGATGGGAGTGGTGACGGAGTCTGTGGAAGTGAAGAAGCGCCTGGGAATCGACGGAAAAAGAGACGATGAAGACATGGAGGTGGAGGACAGCTCGGTGAGTGTTCCGGCGACGAGCGTGTCGTGGGAAGATGCTGAAGGGAGCTGTGGAGTCTTGGTTTGGGAAAGGGGACAGTGGTGGTGATGGTGGTACAGATCATCCTCCTGCCGTTGATCATCGCCGCCGTCGACTGAGCAGTCCGTTGGATAACTACTGGTATGATTGAAATTCGAAAACCTTAATTCAGCCTTGATTTCCGGGTTTTGAATTCTCCGTGTGAACATTCTGGATTTGGATTTTTGCAGGGACGAGAGGGTTTACAGAACCTGCTGCAGGAGGAAAGGGTCTTCAGGATTCGGGAATTACTAGTTGATTAACGGAGGAAGCCATGGAAGGAAGGAGGAAAAGCTCTGTATGATTGTATCGGTCATCGTTGTATTAATAATTAATGTGTCGGTCATCCTTGTATTAATAATTAATGTATCGGTCATCGTTGCGGTTTTTTGTTTTTTTCAATTTGGGAGATGGAATGTAATGTAACACTATGTGTGTATTTATGTATTAATGCATGAAATAATATCAATATTATATGGTTCAAAAACTTCAGAAGAGTGGTCTCAAGTCGCGCATGTCTAATGCGAGAGGGAGGTTTGGTAGCGAACATTTGTCATCTTCTGGATTCTCGTCCTTTAATCAGACTTCTTGTGGTTTCTTGTCAAGTTATCATGACAGCCACTATGTGGCTTAGGGGTGGGAAGCCCGGCCCGTTTGACCGGGCTTTAACCGACTCGGCCCGGTCAAACCGGGCTTCGGGCCGCCCGGAAACCCGGAAGATTTCTCATAGGGCCGGGCCCGGGCACACTAACAGCTACCTGACCGGGCTTCGGGCTTTTCGGGTTTAGCCCGGTAAAAGCCCGGCCCGAACACTGACCCGGCCCGGTTAATTTAGTTTTTTTAATTATTTTTGAAAACATAAAATATTAGTAGCACTTCAGGTTCAGCAGGTGCTGCTGTTTTTCATTAAAACAAAAATCAGGTGGTGTGTTTAATGATGATGATGCCACTGCTGCGTTTAATGATGCTATGCTTGCTTGGACCTGTTGCTGCTGTTTTAAAACACAGCAGGTGCTGTGGTACCACAGCACCTGCTGTGTTTTAAAACAGCAGCAGCAGGTCCCAGCAAGCATAGCATCAGTTTGTAAAACCCTCAACATTCAACAGCATCACACAATAGCAGTTGCAGAACAATACAGTTAACACAGCATCAGTTGCATCACACTCATCAGTTAACACAGCAGAAAAACAGAGCATCACACAGCAGTTGCAGAACAATACAACATGAACAAATTCAGCATCACAAATAGCATAACAGAAAATGAACAGATTCAACATTCATCATGAGACATAAATACCACAACACTACAATCATCCCAACATTCAACCATAACTAACAATAATCCCAACAACAATAAATAGCAAATGTCCAAACGAGATCCATAACAGAATCGATAAACACAACGAAGACAATTGTTCATAGTTAAACCGTCTCCCCAAGTCGAAGTCGAAGCCCGAAGGAGACGTCTGCCGTTCACAACACGGAGCCTCAGAAGTCAGAACCTGTACACATAAGTAAATCGTGTATTAGAATCAAACCTAATTGGCTAACTAACTTGAAATTAATGATAGAAACACAAAGATTTAACGTGGTTCATCGACATTGAGTCGACTACTCCACGGGAAGAACGGTGGCGGTGATGTTCGTATTAGGGTTGCAGAGAAACAAAAGTTACAAGCAGCCGACACTCAGCTACAACAATATATATATATGTAAACAGGCCTGAGGCCCAATAACCTATCGTTGGGCTTATATTAACACCCTCCCTCAAATTGATGAACGTCTCGACACATCAATTTGCTAGCCAAGTACCAGTGACGGCTGGTGCAGACAGCTTTTGTCAAGAGATCTGCAATTTGATTCTCAGTATTCAAATATTGAACCTGAATATCCCCATCATGAATGAGCTCCCGGATGTAGTGAACATGAGTCTCGATGTGTTTTTGTTCTATCGTGAAGAACAGGGTTTGAAGCAATCTGAATTGCACTCGTATTATCTGCATAAAGAGTAGCTGAAAGAGAAACATGCACTCCAAGTTCTGTGAGTAACCGCATAACCCAAACAATTTCAGAACAAACTTCTGACATTGATCGATATTCTGCTTCTGTGGAAGATTTTGCCACTCGATCTTGCTTTTTGCATCTCCAACTCACACAGGCTTGTCCGAATTTCACACACCAACCAGAAGTGGATCGCCTCGTATCCACACAACCTGCATAATCTGCATCAGCAAATGCTGTAACTGTTGTGTCCCCAACGGAAGGTAAGAAAATACCAACATGACGAGTCCCTTGGAGATATCGTAGTATCCGATACACCGCAGTTAAGTGTGATGTTCTTGGTTGCGCCATAAACTGACTCACAACCTGGACAGCATAAGCCAGATCAGGACGAGTAGAGGTAGTTAAATAGATCAAACTTCCCACCAACTTTCGATACAAGGAGGAGTCGGCCTCCACATCACCAGCTTCTTTACTGAGCTTAACGTTCATGTCCATGGGGGTACTACAAGGTGTGCAATCTTTGTGACGAGCTGTCTGAAGAAGATTATCAATGTACTTGTGTTGACTAATAAAGATACCCTTATCTGAGCGTTTGATCTCAAGACCTAAAAAATATGAGAGTGTCCCGAGATCTTTCAAGTGAAATTGTGACTGTAGAATCTCCTTAACCTCACGAATACCATCAACATCATCACCGGACAAGATCATGTCGTCAACATAAATAAGAAGAACCACCATCTTTGTACCTGAGTCCTTAGTGAAGAGCGAAGGATCTGTATTGCTTTGTCGAAACCCACATTGAACAATGGCAGATTGGAACTTCTCAAACCAAGCACGTGGGGCTTGTTTAAGGCCATAAAGAGAACGATGAAGATGACAAACCACATCACCATAAGATTTGCCAAACCCGGGAGGACATTCCATATACACAGTTTCCTTAAGATCTCCATGAAGAAAGGCATTCTTCACATCAAGCTGCACAAGGGGCCAACCACGTTGAGAAGCAACAACAAGAAGGGTACGTACCGTGGACATCTTAGCAACGAGAGCAAATGTTTCATCATAGTCAATCCCATGCTCCTGTCGAAAACCTTGAGCTACTAAACGAGCCTTGTGACGATCAACTGAACCATCAGGCTTGTATTTGACTGTATATACCCATCTGACTCCCAATAACTGAAGCGTGAGGAGGACGAGGAATAAGAGTCTAAGTATGATTATCATGTAGAGCACGAGCTCTTCATTCATGGCGCGTTGCCATTCTGGGTGAAGTATGGCATCCTTATAGGTGTTCGGGATACATGGAGAGGGAGGATTCAGATGAACCGGAAAGGCTACATAGTCACTGAACTTGGCTGGAGGATGACCACGAGTACTCCGTACAGGTCGAGGAGGAGGAGAAGTGTGCATGGGTAGCATGGATATGGGTGTGTGAGTGGGTGAATGAGTGGAGTTTGTATGAGTGGGGGTGAGTGGTGGTGAATGAGTGGAGTTTGTATGAGTGGGGGAGGAATTAATGGAATTGTATATTGGGTAGAAGAAACAGGAGGCGTGGATTGGTTGTTTGGGTGAGGTATGGAATTTTGTGGATTAGGCACTTAGGGAAATTAGAATATGGGAGTTGGATGCAGAGGTGTCTAATGGAGCAAAATCAAATATATTTGGTGGTCTAGCATGAGACGTAGTAACAGTAGGTTGGGTATGGTAGTAGAATTGATTTTCCAGGAAGTACACGTGGTATGCAACACGCATACGACGAAGAGCGGATCATAACACACGTAGCCCTTATGATGGGGAGAGTAACCCATGAAAACACACTTGGCCGTCTTTGACGTAAGCTTCGTTCGTTCCGTGCGAGGAAGAAGAACAAAGCAAACACACCCAAACACCCGAAGCATAGAATAAGAAGGCATACGACCATACAACGCCAAATATGGTGGCTTGTCACTAAGAGTCGGAGTAACCTGTCGATTAATTAGATATACCACTGTATCAACCACTTCAGGCCAAAAACTTTGAGGAACCTGTGACTGAAGAATAAGTGCACGAGCGAGTTCCAAAACATGTCTATTCTTTCGCTCAACCAGTCCATTTTGTTCGGACACTCCCGGACACGACATCTGATAGTGAATACCATGACTTAGATAGAGATCTTTAAGTGTAGCGGAACTGTACTCACCTCTTGAATCAGAACGTATAACCTTGATCCTTTTGTGAAATTGAGTCTGAACCATAGCTAGAAACCCCTTAAGAATCGGTAAAAGATCAGACTTAGCTCGCAGCATGTAAACCCACGTAAACCGAGTAGCATGATCAATGAAAAGGGCAAAATAACGATACCCAAGTCGAGAAGTCACAGGCGAAGGACCCCACAGGTCAGTATGAACCAAATCAAATGCATTAGATATAACCGTATCGCTAGACTGAAAAGGAAGTTTACTAGCTTTGGCTCCAATGCAGTGAGTGCAGGCAATATTAGCATCATCAACAAATTTAGAATTCAAACGTACTGGTAACATATCATTGTCAATCATAAATTTCAATCTAGCTGAGTGCGGATGGCCAAGCCGAGAGTGCCATAACAGTCACTTAGTAACTGAAGATAAATGTGCCGAATAACAGTTATGATTCAAAGAGGCAGAATCCAAAAAACAACTTGAATTAGTTGAATCCTTAACACCATCCAAATGAACTCCAACCTTCTTAGTTTCAATCGGAAACGACTGCAAATAAAAGCTTCGACCAACCTTAGTGCCCACCCCGATCTGCGTCCTTTTCCTCGGATCCTGCACAGAACAACCGGAAGAAGAGAAGGAAACAACATAACCCTTGTCTGTTAATTGTCCAATAGAGACTAAGTTGGGCACCAGAGATGGGACATGTAACGTGTCATGAAGAGTGATCGTTGGTGTCCGAATGTCACCAATGCCAGCAATAGCAAGTTTTTGACCACTAGCTACTTAACATCCGCATTGTGTATAGGGCGATAATTGAGAAATCCAGATGAACTCCTGTCATATGATTAAAACAGGCTGAATCCAAATGCCAAGGTTGAAGGTTACCTGAGACACCCAAGGTAGCGAATGCAGCATTCATGGCGTTTGGAATGGCTTGATTGATGGTGTCTTGCATCATTCGTTGAATGTCCGTAGGAGAAATAGAGACTGCAGAAGACACCCTTGATGCCGAATCATCTTGTGAAATCATATACGCGTTGGATTGAGCTGAAAATTGCGAACCCCTACCAGGATTATAGGAGCTTGACCCTGCTGAGTTGTAAGAAGCACGACGTTGCTTGGTGCGACATTCTGTGATAATATGTCCAGAACGCTTGCAATAGTTACAATAATTTCTCTTCCGACAAACAGAGACCATGTGGCCGATTTCTCCGCAATGACGACATTTTATGTCTCCCTGGCCTGAGCTTGTAAGATGACCTGATGGAGTAAACTGACCAATTTGGGGGCGATGAGGAGTAAAAGGAGGACGGCCAGATGAACTGAAATTTCGACTAGGCATAGCAGCAAATACAGATCCACAATTGTCTGATGTCACCCCATCAATTTTAGCTTGAGTTTGAAGTCTTGTTTCAGCTCGCACAAGTTCACCCATAACTGAATCCATATCGGTATTATTCGTACCGATCAAGTGAGCTCGGACAGTCTCGAACTCTGGTCGAAGTTTCATTAAAAATTGTAAGACTCTGTTTCGATGCTTTTCTTGTCGGCTACGTTCCCTTTCTTGTCGCGATACTCACGGTCGAAGGAAGTAGCGACGAGGACAGAAAATCTTGCTCTGTCCATAGAGTTTGAGCGGCCAAGAGAAACGAACGAACGTCCATGTCTCCCTGATCCAGACGAGCGAGAGCATATTCCACCTCGAATATTCGAGAAGCATTGACCTGAGAATATGAGCGTCGGAGATGATCCCACGCTTCGGCAGCAGTATCAAAATTTCGAAGAGTCATCGCAATGCTTGTCTCCATCGACCCGATTAGCCAACCGAAAACTTTTGCATCATTAGTTTCCCAAGCTTCCAAGGTAAGTGCAGAGGAATCTAGACAAGCAACTTTGTCTTTTGCATCAGGAGAAGTCTTTGCCGATGAGGAAGAGGTAGCATCCGGCTTTGCAATTGTCCCGTCCAGATATGGGAGAAGGGTTTTACCCTTAATAAGCAAACGAAACTGAAAGGACCAGATATCATAATTTTTACCATTGAATCGGATGATAGGAGAATCGGATGATTGATCAGAAGTCATCGCAGCAACCAGCAAGCAGCAAGCACAGCAACCAGTCAAGCAATCACAGCTGACAGATAATCGAAGACGGGAAATAAACAGCTTGATACAGAAACTCGAATATAGAAACACAAAGATATGCATCGACATTGAGTCGACTACTCCACGGGAAGAACGGTGGCGGTGATGTTCGTATTAGGGTTGCAGAAAACAAAAGTTACAAGCAGCCGACACTCAGCTACAACAATATATATATGTAAACAGGCCTGAGGCCAATAACCTATCGTTGGGCTTATATATAACATAACTAAACCCAATCAATCAAACACAACATACCTTCTGCCTCTGCCGCCTGCCGCCGTGCCGCCGTTCCGCCTGCCTCCGTGCCGTTCGCCGTCTGCCGATTGGGGTAATCGCGATGATGAGAGTGTGAGAGTGTGAGACAGAGAGAGTTGGCAAGTGCTGCCTTCCGCCGTTCCACCTGCCGCCGTTCCACCTGCCTCCGTGCCGTTCGCCGTCTGCCGATTGCCCGATGACGAGAGTGTGTGAGACGGAGAGAGTTGGGGGGGGAATCGGGGAGACAATTTCGATTTAGGTTTAGGGGCTGTGTGGTGGTCGGTCAACACTCAGTCAACACATTTTGTTATTTGGCGTCTTCAATTAAGTTACGGGCCAAAAGCCCATTACAAAATCAAAATAGCAAAAAATCAAATGCAGCATGCCTATTGTTGACCGGGTAAATTACCGGGGGCCCGGGCCCGGCCCGGACCCGCGTTGACCGGGCTCCGGGCTACCCGGTCACTACCCTCGGGCCGGGCTCGGGTCAAATAATTTGCATTCGGGCGGCCCGGAAGCCCGGTTGACCGGTCCGGGCTTAGCCCGGCCCGGCCCGATTCCCACCCCAACTTTCGTTGCCTCCCAAACCGGAGTGTGGTAAACTTCACGGCTTGGGTGTGCACTTAATTTTTTGATGGCATGGTTTTCTCTAACGCTCTTGCGAGAGTTATCTATTGGAAAATGTTGATTGTTGAGAGAGTAGCACTTTGGCCCCCTATACTTTGTTAACTTAACAAATAGACCCCTTATACTATAAATCACTCATTTTATTTTGATCACTTTGCCGTTTGGGTCCTCCAGTTCTAACTTTCGTCTTTGTAACGTTAATTGATATGCATTCAGTACACCACGTTAGCTCCAATAGCCATATATTAGCTTACTAAACGTTTTTTATTGAGAGAATATGTATATATGGTTAGATAAGATGAATTTGACGAATAAAATGTGTTTTAAAATCTTTCGTATTTCACTGATACCAATTATTGAACTCAATACATGGTCTAACTATACAATTCAAATATGAATTTTTGAATAATAACGACCGTTGATTGCATTTTCCATCCATTATACAAGAGCAATTTGGTAAATAACCATTTTGGCAAGTGCAATTTGGTAAATAACCAGTTGGTAATACGTAATCAGGCTTTCAGCCCAATGGGCCTTTCTCAGCTATTCGTTGCAAACCAAAGCTTAACATCCATGGCGGCACGCCTGCACCAGATCACTCTCTTCTTCGCTTCTTCCCCTCTCAGAAATCAATTGCCGCCCAGTTTCACTCAGCTCCCCACTTCACAACTTCCTGAGCTGAGAATCAGACGCCTCCGATTTCTTCTCCAAGGTACGCCGCTCACGACCACGTCTCATTACTCATTATCGGAATCAAAAAGCTAGGTCGAATCGAATCTCGTTGGAACCAGCTCAATCGAACAAAAGATTAGTAATTATCAATTGGGTGCTTGATAGTTTTTGATGGGTGTCTGGTTAAACCATTCCAAGGTAATCGCGTCTCGGTGTACCAATCCGCCGTAGGGAGAAATAATGGGTCTGGTTCGCTCCCAGGATGAACGTTGTAGCCCTGTTAGGTACTCGGCATTTGGTTCATAGAGTTTCGATGCGTATCGTTAGGATTTCGAGGAAGTTCTGTGACTATGGGTTCGATGATTCAATGGACAGTGCGTTCCAGTTGATTGAAGAGCCTCTCAGGGGAATTTCGGGGTTGATTCTTGCGAATTCGAGACCCACAACCGTGTGGATACAATGCACCATTGGAGGAATCGCGGAGGAGGAGGAGAACGGTTCGATGCTGAACGAGTGATTGATGTTCTACGTAGAGACGAGCCAGGATTCGATACGAAAGCAGCATTGAGTGAGCTGGATATTAAGGTTTCATGGCTTCTGGTGAAGGAAGTTCTTGTGGGGATATTGAGGACTGTACACTTTGAGGCTAACAAAGCGAGATGGGCGAAGCTAGGGTATAAGTTCTTCGTTTGGTCCGGTAATCAACCGAATTACAGGCATTCGACGAGCTCTTATAACTTGATGGTGAAGCTTCTGGCGGAATGCAATGAGTTCATGGCAATGTGGAGAGTTGTTGATGAGATGATCGAGAAAGGCTTGCCAACGACGGCAAGGACATTCAACATATTGATTTGCACCTGTGGTGAGGCGGGATTGGCTCGAAGGGTTGTGGAGAGGTTTATTCGGTCGAAGACGTTTAACTACAGGCCGTTCAAGCATTCCCACAACGCGATTCTCTGCGCTCTTCTAGGTGTTCGTCACTATAAACTGATCGATTGGGTTCACCGGAGGATGCTGTGTAGCGGTTTCCACCCTGACATTCTAACCTACAATGTAGTAATGTGTGCCAAGTATCGATTAGGAGAGCTCGGGGAAGTCTGGAGGTTGGTTGATGAGATGGTTAATTACGGGTTTGCACCGGATTTCCATACTTACAACATCATTCTTCACGTGCTCGGTAAGGCGAACCAGCCTTTAGCTGCACGAAACGCCTTGAACCGGATGAAAGACGAGGGTATTGAACCTTGTGTTCTTCATTACACTACTCTGATTGATGGCCTGAGCAAGGCTGGGAATATAGAAGCTTGTGAGAGCTTCTTGGATGAAATGATGAAGGATGGATGTTTGCCTGATGTCGTATGCTATACTGTAATGATCACGGGTTATGTGGTTGCTGGAGAGTTCGACAAGGCTCAGGCCATGTTCGATGAGATGATTGTCAGGGGACAGCTGCCTAATGTGTTCACTTATAACTCGATGATTCGTGGGTATTGTATGGCGGAGAAGTATAAGGAGGCGTGTTCTATGTTCAATGAGATGGAAGGTAAAGGATGTAGCCCGAATTTTCGGGTGTATAGAACTTTGGTTAGCAGTTTGAGGGATGCTGGGAGGCTTCGGGAGGCTCGTGGTGTGGTTAAACAGATGATTAGGAAGGGGCAGTATGCTCATCTAGCTACAAAGATTAGAGGCAAGAAGAGAAGCTGAAGCTGTGTTGGATCTACTGTAATTCTGGCAAAGTTGTGCAGGATTCAGCTGATCGATTCAGGCATGTACGTGCTACGTTCGTGGTTCAGTCTCTATACAACCTGAACAGGTGAGAATCTCTTCTATGCCCTTTCCTTTCATTAGAGGACTAATGGAATCTTTATCTAGATTAGTAGATCCTCAGCTGCATTGTTCTGTAGTTGTCACTTTTAAATCTTTTCCAATGTGGCTTCTGTGTTCCATGTAAGGTTTTCCGGCATCAGGAACAATGTTGTTGTCGTGCTTTTTGCTTCATTAACGATGCCGGTTAGAGGGATTGTCGGTATCCACAGTGGTTTGGTTTGGTGGTTTTGAGAATTTCATAGCTAAAACAGAGTGTGAATTAGCCATTCTGGATGGAATTCAATGGTCGAATACTGTTTTGTTCATTCCTGATTTTCGGCAAAAATTGCTGTAGAGGGTCGAATACTGTTTTGTTCATTCGTGATTTTCGGCGAAAACGCTGCAGATTACTGCGATTCTTTCCTATTTGCATGCCTTGTGTTGATGAACATAGGGCAAAGATTCTGTCTTTATCATGGGATATGAATTACTTCTTGTTTGTTATCATTGTTCATCTGTAGAACTCAGCTTATAGTGAAAATTTGATGTTATATATTGATCATTGGTTCTGTCAATCTATAAACCCTGATTCACTTTTGTTCTGAACTTTCGAAATAGGCCAATCCGATCGTGGAGATTCGTAGCAGCAAGACTCAGCTTGCTTGCTTCTGCATTCATGTTCGTACGAATTTCGACAGATCTCCAGGCTATGCTATCCAAGCAGATTGTAGCCGAAGCCTGGGCAGCATCAACATTCGAATCCGGTCTGAAACATCTGCAGCACGTGCCGAGTTTCGACCAAGCTGGATGCTTCGTCGAAACATGAAGCAACGAGAGGGGGACTGATAGAACCAGCATTGTTTATCGCCATTGCAGCTACTAATAATGCTTGTGGAGAGATCACCAATTCACCATCCCAATGTCATTTGTTCAGGACACTTTTGCCCCTGTGTTTTCTCATCAATTACATGCCCCTGTGACCACCATATCTTCTGGCTAGTTCTTGAATGTAGGTGAGGATGAGACTGTAATTTGACTCAGTGAGCTAATTTGTCGAGAATTACCAACCCGCATCGAACCCGAAACGGGTTTCATTCACAAAATCGAAAATCAACAGTGGTTTAACCATGATTTTTAGAATCGTAACAGATATCTTATGAGATACCCATCAATGTGATCCAACTGATTTAACCATTACAAAACCTTAATAGATCATACCCTACAAAACCATACCATTCCATCTCAATAAGTGATTCATAATCAAACCGATCCAAATTTTCGAAAACCCTTGGCAACCCATTATAAAACCAAACTAAAACCAAAATGGGTAACACTCAATTTCACAAAAAGGCCACATCTTCAACACTAACAAGAGATCTTACCAGAGATGCCAGCAGCGCAATAAACAAGAACAAAGATCATGCCACACCAAAGGCCCAAGAGATCCCAAGAAGGCCAACTCCACAACAAGAGTTGGTCTGCTTCTTGTGACCAATCATAGTGGTGGTGACTGTGACATAGAGGAAGAGGAGTAGCTATGAACTCTGCTATGAGAGCTCTGTAGAAAGACCATAGCTTGAGCTCGGTGAAGTCCAGCAATGGCGCCGGTGGCGGGTCCATGTAGTCTTTCCCATGGTGGTGGTGGTTTGTGACTCTTCACTCACTTCCTTAGACATTGGTTTGGATTCTTTTCTTCTTTGGCTAAAGTTGATTTGTGATTTGGGGTAATGGGTTTGTTTTTGGTTTGGTTATATAGGGTAGGGGGGGGGGGAGTTTGGTAATGTTGTGGATTGGGGATGGTATTATGGGGAAAGAGAAAATGAGGTGGCCATAAGGTGTGAAGAAGAAGAGTTAAGTTCTAATAATTCGAGTTGTTGGAAGAACGGTTAGGTAGTCAATCACCAGGCGCTAGCCAACTCCACCGAAGATGACCGTTGATTGTAGGTTGGAACAAGTAAAGTTTTAAATGAGTGATTTGTCTTTTAAGCATCACTCACAAAAGTGTTAAAAGGATATTACTCTCTTAACTATGGTATTTTGTTTCTTAACTATTAGATTAACAAATAGAGAACTAATTAAGAACACCCAAAAACAAAATTAATTATGGAGATGCAGGGGATCAAACCTTGTACCTCTCGCATGCAAAGCAAGCGCTCTATCATTTGAGCTACATCCTCAATTGATAATTAACTAGTAATGCCTAGTCTTGCAGGCACACAGGGTACCGATACCCACATGGTACTAGGGCGTTTTCCTGTTATAAAATATCTAATTTAATATTATTTTTACTAGAAATATGGACATATAATACTCGACTCGTGGTATATATGTGTCTTACCTAAGCTAATTTAATGAGAAAATGTTTAATGAAAAACGAGATTACACAAACCTCACTCTTTAGTTTTTACCGCTTGGAAAATGAGTACTCATTATTTGTCCAGTATGAGCGACAAACGATGTTAATTTTTATTACAGTAACTATAATTTAACCTCATCGAACGTTTCTAAAGGTGTCTCGAAATATGATGGACCTCAACAAGGTGCCCCAATCTCGAAAGTGAAGTCGATATGTGTGGATGAGGCCAAATGATGGAATTAATATTATAATTAAATTTTAAATTTTCATAAGAGAGTTCTCAAAGTTAACATAGGCTAGATTGCTTATGAGTTATAAAACAAAGATAGAAGTAACCAATTACATCAACCTAAATTGATGTGGTGCATTTCAGTATAACAAGAATAAAAAAAAAAATACAACATTAATAAATAAAAAAATAAAAAAATTGTGTGACAAATTAAAATGTGACAAACTTTTTTGGCTTATTATTATTATAAAGTCGGTATATAAAATTTAAATAGCTCGGCCTTTGACAATATCGAGGCTCATTTCACTTGGATCAGTTGCTTGCAACTCTACTTGGATTCCATCAAGCTCCCTCTTGAATCTGTCCTTGGAGCTTGCATACACCATCTTGCTCCTCACCTTCGATGTGTCGGGCGCCCTGCATTAAACAAAGTATGAGAAGAAAGGAGAATGAAGAAAAAAGTTGAAAGAAAGAAGAAGAAAATGTTACCAAGCAATGAAGAAGATCTTGCTTTTATGACAGTTCTCGTCGGTGGTGAAGTCGAAGTCATAGACAGCATACCGACACTCGTTAGAAGGAAGAGAAGCGGTGAAATCCGCGTAAGACTCATTAGCCATCCCGAGCTTCTCAACGACAACCTGTTGGTTCTCGATCTTGAATACGATGAACCTGTAGTTCCTCTTCGATTTCAGCTCCAAAAACTTGAGCTTGCAGTCGTCGTGGACCGCCATTCCCGATGCTGAGTTCGCCTATTCCACATCACACCATCCAACACATATAGGAGATAGAAATTAACAGAAGGAATTGAGTAATCCACTCATTTGGTTAACCTAAAAACGAGGTATTTATTAGACATAAAAAGAGCACATTTCCTCTTTTTTTTCCTACAATGCGACATATTCTCTGATTTTTTCCACAATGCGACACAAGAACAGACAACAAACTCGATACAATCTACCGAATCGAACATAACAACATTACAACAACAAACTCTACAACCATGAATGATTATGCAAGAAACACAAAGAGAGGAATCATATGATCATACCATGGTGATTGTGTTTGTGAGAGAGCCAAATGAGAATTGTTTTGGGGGGTGAGAAACAAGAAAGAACAAAAATGGGGAGATTGGATGAACATAGGGTGAATGAGGAGAAAACAATATGAAAGAGATCCTTAATTTTTGGGAGGCAAATACTAGGAAAGTGGAGATTTTTGAGGATCCTAAACTAAGGTTCTAATTTCTCAAATGCCCTTTACCACTCATCTAATTAGGGTTTGAATGATAAAACGGGTATGGATAATCGTACCCATTTATGTTTTGGATAGTGGGATATCTATAAAATTCATTTCAAAATCTAAATCCGTTCGAGTTAATGGGTTTATCACTGATCCATTCCAAAATCTGAATCCGTTCTGATAATGAGTGTCTAGTAACTTGAACCAATTTGTCAGGTTTTGGGATACCCACTAAGCCCGGAAGTTTAAAAAAAACCAGTAGCATAAGCAAACTCATCTAATTAAGGTTGGATAACAAAATAGGTATGAATGGTTTTACTCGTTATGTTTTGAAAAGTGGGTGCTCGTGGAATCCATTCCAAAACCCGAATTCGTTCAGATAGTGAGTATTCATAACCCCGAACGGGTTTTTGTCGTGTACGGGACTAAGCCCAAAATTTTAAAAAAATAAATAATTACAGTAGTGTAAGCAAACTCATGATAAATAAGAATGATCTTTCCTTCATAGTGTATTCATGAAGTACCTAAGAATTCTTTTTTTTTCTTTAATTTACATAATAAATCTCCATAAATTAAAAAATTACAAAGGGCACTCTAAAAAATTGTTTTCACTCTCTTTTGTTGCTATAATGCAAGCTTTTAACCCATCTACAATCAGCAATTAAAAAGTACCATAATTTTTTTAAATATAATGCTATTACTTAATCAAATCAGTCTTAAAATTGGGTACTGACATTATAGCAGAATAAGTAGAGATTATATTGATACAATTAAAGAGTTATTATGGCAATCACTGACGTCTGTCATAATAGAAAAATAACACTAAATTGATAAAAACATAGTAAATATCATAAAACCAATGTTTAAATCAAACCATCCTTACACATATTCATGCAAACCAACAATGTCAAATAATGACTAACTTTATGCAATCCGACAAATAATTCTAATTGTAACATGGTGGGTAGTTTCAAGCAATTGGATTTGTGAACCGTATCAAGAATTTATCATTGATTCTCAAGTAATCAACGATCTTCAAGGTGACATCTTTTTAAGAATACAATTGCACCCTCCACGAGTCCCTTCCTATTCTAAGCCTCTCTCTCTTTCCTCTTTCTCGTAACAAATAAACATCACTTATGCTTGAAAATGTAATCGGTCTCGAGATAAATATCGAGACATATAGAGAAAATGGAAAGATTATGTAACACTAACTTCAACTCTCTTGCTAAATTGGAGAGAAATTTGTAACACAAGTATATTCTATATTTTGTAACAATGCATTTTGATCTCTTTTGTCTTAGAAAAATCATATATTTTTTCAATTCTAAATTTGTAATTATAAAGAATATGAACCATTAAAGCGGATGATATGGCACGACTCGCTTGAGATAACTTTCTCCTCTTAAACTGTTTGGAGACACTAGCCTAACCAGATTTTCTTTTTCTCTAGTTTCTTGTTTTTCTCTAGTTTCTTGTTTTGGCTAGTTTCCTTTTGGTGTTATATGATGTTGTTGTCTATACATGACTCTTCAGTGTATGACTTTTGTTGGCTCAAGTTTGATTAATGAAATCATCAACCTTTATAAAGAAAGATTCGTAATACTTGAATAAATTAATTTTTGTATTTCAAATTTGTAGATTCTTGGCCTCATCTACTTTCGGGTTTAAATATCTGCATCGTTCACCGGCCCACAGTTTACGTAGGGGTATTGAAACCCTACGTGACGAAGAAATCCTACACATGATTTTCAATCATCACGGGTGTATCAAGAATATCCAGATTTTGGGCCGTTATTGCTGAAATTAGGGTTTTATGATTACCCGATGTCTTATTATAAATAGAAGAAAGGAACTCATTATATAGAGTTCTACAGGAAACCTACCATAACTAGAATACATAATAGAAAGGTAATTGTCTAACTAATGAGACTCAATAGGGTAGGAAATAATAATACAATAATGCTGGAATTAATCCCCTAGAATTAAGCCGTATCTCAACAACTATCATGGATTATGATTCTGGCTTTCGTCCTATGAGCCTAGTGGTCACCTTGTAGCCTCCGATAGCCTTTACAGCTTTTATCGCTTTCCAGCATTGCTCAATTGATAGATAATCTGTTAAAACAAAATTAGTAAGTAAACAATTCAATTAAAATAGTTAGATATAAAAATAAAAAATAAAAAATAATTAAAACGTACCGACATATCCATAGCTGCCCGAAATCCAGATATTCTGGATGTCACCGTGATCGCTGAATTTCTTGCGTAGGATTTTAGTGGTTACGTCGGGTTTCAATAACCCGACGTAAACCGTCGGCCGCTGCACAGTCCGGATATTTAATCCAGGTAGTAAGTGGGGCCACGAGTCTACAAAACAAAAAGTTAGGGATTCCGATTAGAGTTCTATAGGAAACCTACCATAACTAGAATACATAATAGAAATGTAATTGTCTAACTAAGGAGAATAAATAGGGTAGGAAATAATAATACAATAATGCTGGAATTAATCCCCTAGAATTAAGCCATATCTCAACAGTTATGGTTATATCGGTAAGTTTAAGTATTTTTTATTTTGTATATAATTATTTTTATTTAATTGTTTACTTACAATTTTTTTAACAGATTACCTATCCTTGGAGGACTGCTAGTGAACGATATCGCAGGGGACAATAACAATCAGGTTGGCAAAGAAGGCAATCAACGAGGAGTCTTCCGATCATCATGGCCTCCTCCTTCGACTGGACAGTTGTCACCGTTCCACAAGTGAGAGCGGTACACTTCCTTCGACTGGACAGTTGTCACCGTTCTCTGGTTTCTTGTTTTTCTCTAGTTTCTTGTTTTGGCTAGTTTCCTTTTGGTGTTATATGATGTTGTTGTCTATACATGATTCTTCCATGTATGACTTTTGTTGGCTCAAGTTTGATTAATGAAATCATCCACCTTTATAAAGAAAGATTCGTAATGCTTGAATAAATTAATTTTTGTTATTTCAAATTTGTAGATTCTTGGCCTCTTCTATTTTCGGGTTTAAATATTTGCACCGTTCAGCGGCCCACAGTTTACGTAGGGGTATTGAAACACTACGTGACGAAGAAATCCTATACATGATTTTCAAACATCACGGGCCTATCAAGATATCCAGATTTTGGGCCGTTATAGTTATATCGGTAAGTTTAAGTATTTTTTTATTTAATTGTTTACTTACAATTTTTTTAATAGATTACCTATCCTTGGAGGACTGCCAAGAAGCAATAAACACATGAACGATATCGCAGGGGACAAGGTGAATACTCTACTCATAGGGAAGCGTGACTAATTGTAATTAATTTTTTACAAATTTTGATTGTAAATTTTTATAAAGGAGTAATTTAAAGTATATGACCTATTTGTTAAGTTGGCAAAGTATAGGGGACCAAATTGCTAGTTTCCCAAAAACTATTAACCTAAACCGAATTGTACACAGATGTCTAAAATACTCCGATCTCCATACTCCGATCAACGCCATCCGCCGCCGTTGCAGGCTGCTCACGAACTTCATCATCGCGTCAAGCCGGCTCGGATATCGTTCACTCTGTTTATTGCTTTCTGGCAGTCCCCCAAGGAAGTCCCTATAAAAATGAAATTACAATCAAAATTTGTAAAAAAATCATTACAATCATTCGCGCTTCCCTATGAATCGAGTAGTCACTTTGTCCCCTGTGATATCGTTCACTATGTTTATTGCTTTCGGGCAGTCCCCAAGGAAGTCCCTTAAGGACTGCCAGAAAGAGACTACTGGCAAGGACGTAGCTATAATTTACAACAAAGAGACTAAGAAACTTAGTTGTAGCGGCAGAAATAGGAAAGGGGTAACATTGCTCGAACATTGCTTTGTTTCATTTATATATATGGATAGCTGTAGTCAATCTATTAACACTTACTATGGTTTCTCGCTGCTATTCCATCGATTCCACACTTCCTGTCTCATTCTCTGGGTTTTACTCTGGGAGTTTGAAATTCTTACTGGTCCAGCCCAGCTAAAATGCCTACTCTGTCCAGATTGCTGTGGCACTGGGTAGAGCATGTTGACAATGATCTTAGGCGACTACGAATGACTGATAAACAGTGGTCCGATTATAAGAAGGATGTGTGTCAAGGGTATCAAGTATGGATGAAAAACCTGAAAATTCTGAAAAACTCCTCCGTCGGATGTTACTTCTCTTCAGAGCACAATGATCGACAGATGCAGGACACTTTGTTTTACTATTTAACCCGGGTAGTAGATGCGGCCAAGAATCTACAAAATTGAAATAACAAAAAATAATTTTTGGTCAACTTTTTCTAAGGATTTTAGACAGATTTTTCGCAAGTCCATTAACATTCAATCTAGGATTTGTTCAAAATTGTCTTCAAGTTTTCAATAGCCGCCTCTAGATCAAAGTAAGTTTAGTCTATTTACGAGTTTCATTTTTTTGAACTTTCGTATGTTGAAAACTAGCTCATACAATATCTAGTGTTTATAATATTACATGGACATTTAATCGTGAATTTAGACATTACAATAAGCGAATAAATTCGAGTATGGATAGCTAGCAGAGTAAATTTTTTTGTATATCAATTAATTGTTCATCAAATATAGCATTGTTGGTCGAATCCCATAGCATTATTAGCCAACTTTTCCGGGTTGAGTTGTGTCTCCGTCCATAAAATTTGGAGGCGTTATATATAATCGAGATGTGGTCTATTATTATATATTTTGATAAAATAAATTGTAAGAAAATCAATTTAAAAATTCAAAATCTATATTTCAATAAATATTATTATTATATTTTATAAAATTATAAAATGGTAAGAGCTATATGAGTATTCAATTTTATATTATTCAAAAGATAACACTATCCAATCATAAAAAATTTATTTGTATTTTCTTGAATTGATTTTCTTAGAAATTCTATTCTGTGATATTTTTGTAAAACTTATATATTTAATTTTAAAATTTAAGTTTTATTCAATTAGAAATGGACAACCAAAATTTTAATCTGGATTTTTACTTATATGATATTTTTTACCCAAAATTTGGAGACCCTGTGACAAAAACGGGCTGCACATCCTTTAGGCCGACCCTGTGTCTGCTGATGTTCCTAGACTGCATACATAAGTTTTCCTAATTGTTACTTGGAATTGGATTCGAATTCGAAGGTACTGATTAAGCTGGGAGTGTTTGTAATTAGTTCATCACATCAATAAGAAGCATTTCTTATGGAGCTATGACCATTACAAATCTCTCCGGCTATATTTATACATAATTGCTCCATGTTTAAAATGGACATTTTGTTGGTGAGTAAGATCAACAGAAGAATTAAAGTTCTTGATATAGTGTTTTGATTAAGCTAGAAGAGTTTCTTAGATTCTATATTGTTAATAAACTCGAAATTCAACCGGTTCAATAACAACCAGGTTGGAAAAGAAGGCCATCAACGAGGAGTCTTCCGATCATCATGACCTCCTACTTCGACTGGATGGTTGTCACCGTTC
Organism: Linum lewisii; assembly: GCA_034768395.1. Taxonomy (NCBI): domain Eukaryota; kingdom Viridiplantae; phylum Streptophyta; class Magnoliopsida; order Malpighiales; family Linaceae; genus Linum; species Linum lewisii. Next base: position 631,169 of record CM068300.1, on the reverse strand, counting down.
CACAAGTGAGAGGGGTACACTTCCCTTTCCCTTTGACATTCCTGTTTTCCAATATCTTGACCCAGTTCGTCGAGTCACCATTCCACAAGTGAAAGTGGCACACTTCCTTTTTCCCTTTGGCCTTCCTGTTTTCCGATTTCTTAAACCAGTTCTAAAATAGTTTTCTTGGCATTTTTTTTTTCCAATTTCTTGACACAGTTCTAAATTAGTGATTTGAAAACGGGACTGTACCAACCAGTTGAACCGATCAATCAGCCGGTCCGATACCTCACAAAATGAGCACATCAACATATCAGCCAGCATAACCATTAAACCACCAAACCGTAATTTATTTTCGAAATAGAGATGAAAAAGCCGCGATGCAACGAATCACTACAAAATGTAGTATCTATTTTGGAAAAAAATAAGTTAATTAATGACTTTTAACAGGGACTTAATTTTTAGGGTTAATACACCTTTTTACCCCTCTACTATGCAAAGTTAACAAATATACCCTTTTACTATTTTCTAACTGATTTAACACCCTATACTTTGAAAATTTTAACAAATATGCCCCTCTGTTTAATTTTTCATCTATTTTCCATCCGATGTGTTGATTGTATGTGCCACATCATATTATTTGTACCCCTTATCACTGATTGGAATGTTCACAATCGAAAATTATTTAAATTAGAAAGAAAAATAAAGAGGAATACCACAAACACATCCATACATAATAGTGATTATAATGTGCTTTTTCTTTATCTTTTCTTTTTAATTTTAATATTTTCACCTTGTGGACATCCCAATTAGCGATGTTGTGGACAAATAATATGACGTAGCATGTATAATCAACTCATTAGACGAAAAATAGATGAAAAGATAAATGGAGGGACATATTTGTTAAAATTTTCAAAGTAGAAGGTGTTAAATCAGTTAGAAAATAGTAAAAGGGTATGTTTGTTAACTTTGCATAGTAGAAGGGCAAAAAGGTGTATTAACCCTAATTTTTATTACCCATGTGAATATATTCTAAAACATCAATTTCATAATAAAAAAATGGGAAAATAGCATTTTGGCCCCTCTACTTTGTCAACTTAACAAATAGCCCCCTCTAGCTTTTCTGCTTGTTAATACTGCTCACGCCCCTCTTGGAGGCTCTCTTGCTAAATACTGAATGGTTTGGTTCAGTATCATGCTTGGACAATGCTGTTCTCATAGTAAGCGCCTAAGACCGCCCACCTTTAAGCTGCCGCCTAAGTTGATCAGTAAACGAAGGGGATGATTGCAAAACGGTTTCTCGGATAGGTGTCGAACTTACGGAGATACCACCTATGTGTTTCTCCAGCCGCCATGGCCAGGTTTGCCACCTACACAGCATAAGCTGCAGAATAAGAATTCATTCTCAGCAAGAAACGACAGCGAATAATGAACAAATACCACGAATGCGAAGAGCAGCCAAATAGTAAGGTCTGTTCCCCCACTAGCAACCACAAATGCAGCATACATGACCTGAAAGCAACAACCGTTTTTCGAGATATAAGCCATAGTCATCTGACATACACACAAATGAAAGAGAGGTGGACAAACTTACTATCTCAGCCAGGTAGTGTGGAGATGAAACAAGTTCAAACCAATCTCCATACGGGATCACATACTCATCGACTTTCTTCCCTTGGCTTCTCAGAGAGCCCTGTGAAGACATTGACAGAGGAAAAACTACTTCATACATGCAGGACTTTGACACTAAGAGAAAGGAAAACTGAATGAAAGTTCACTGACCAGAATCGCATGGCATCGACGCTGATGGATCCAGCCCCAGAGAAACATGGTCGCACCTATCCATGGCAACCATCCAAGCTTCAAAAGAGGATTAACAAAATCCCACCAGTCGAATTGGATGGCTGCTCGCATTGCACCATTGCCTCCAAAGATCAGCCAACTTACCACATTTGCAAACGCCTCAGATGCATAGCGACAACATAACGATAGAGGTGCAGCCGTGTAGAAGCTGGCATCACGAATATAACAGTCAGAGTTAAGTAACAAAAGGTTCACATTATGTATGCATATATCTACACACAAGATTCAAATGTGTTGCTAAAGCCTAAAAGAATCATCCTACAGTAGATGTTCAAACTCACAATAAGCCAGTAATGTAGCCAAGAATATGCATCCGAGCCGAGGGGCTATACTTGAAGACATACATCGTCTCGAAAAGCCTTCTCAAGACCTGAGCTTCCATCAACACAAGTAGAAAAACAGAAAGCCGTAACTCGTATCTCTGCCTTTCGGAAATGAAATGAGATTCATCAGATGACGAGCTCGGATCCGTGTTGTATGCATAGATCGATGTGGCAGATAGCAAGATCGTTGTCCAAACCACGCCCAACACATAGAAGTGACAGAAGAATCTCTGAGGAACCGTGAGTTTCTACAGTTCAAAATGAGGCAGAACATCATCATACATCCAACACATGCTATTCATTCTACTAAGAATCAACCTCATTCTTCTTCAAGCAAAATGCAAACAAAATCAGGGCATTCTCAATAGTCAGATCAAAGCAAGCATGCTCAAAGTAGTTCAAAGCACAATCATCTGGAAAAGGGTTTAGTTGCAGAGAAATTTGAATTCAGAATACTTACATAGTATGAGGAATTCTGCATGATCTTTCCTCTCTTAGCAAACCCAAGCACAAGTCTTTGAAACAAACCCAGTTCAGAAAATGGCAGCGAAGCTATAAGCAATGGCAGTATGCCTGCAATCCAAGCAGCTCTCAACATACCCACGATCCCAATCTCCATTCTTCTCTCTTCACACAAAACCCTAACTAAGCTGAATTGCAACAAACCAAGTTCCTCTTCCTTTCTTTTATACACTTGCCTGAGTTGATTCTACAGAATATAACTTTCCTATGCCTCCCATCACAAGAACCCTAATCACAACTTCTTCTTCTTCCACATAATCGCACTGCAGAATAAGTCGATGAATCCAGAGTGAGCTATTCAGCCTCCATTTTCGATTTGTTTACTACCTTTTTTTGTTGCAGGAGGATCAGCCCACTGAGGTTCGCGATGCCCAATTGGAGCTGGAGCTCGTTAATCGCGAATCCGAGCCGGCTTGACGCTATTGTGAAGTTCGTGAGCAGCCTGCAACGGGCGGATGGCGTTGATCGGAGTATGGAGATCGGAGTATTTTAGACATCTGTGTATAATTTGGTTTAGGTTAATAGTTTTTGGGAAACTAGCAATTTGGTCCCTATACTTTGTCAATTTAACAAATAGGTCATATACTATAAATTACTCCTTTATCCCTCCTACTTTGATCACTTTTCCATTTGGATAATCTAAACTAGAATTTGTGACAAATCTACCCATAAATTTTGACAAATCTAACCCAGAATTTGAGACAAATCTAGGACTAGATTAGGCAAAAAATTTAGGCTAGATTTGTCACAATTTTTGGGCTACCTGAATTTTTGAATATGATTTTACCTATGAGTAGTTGATAAGAGATTTAAGTATGAGTCATGAGTTACAGGTAAATCGAGTATTCGTGGGCAGAAACGTTCATGTACCCTACAAGACAATGATAGTTTGAAATCCAGTCTCAAATCCGAACTTATACCGATATCAAGTACCTCAAATCCTTAGTTGATTCGAGTAAAATAAAGGTATGCCCAAGCCCAAACTCGCTCGAATTTGTATACATTCTATTTTTTATATTTCCCCCTTTTCATTAAAATTTAATTACATACCAAGTTGTTTCAATTTTGGAAAATAATTAAATAATTCAAATTCTGGAAAATAATTAAATAAATCAAAATTTTGGGAAATAATTAAATGAATCCAATTTTGGAAAATAATTAAATAAATCCAATTTTGGAAAATAATTAAATAAATCCAATTTTTGGAAAATAATTAATTAACATGTGTGAAAACTTATGAATTAAGTCTGCAAAAGGCCACAAAATAAGATAAAAATTAATTAAATAAAAAAAGCCAAAAGGAAAATAATTAATTACAAAAATGATCTCTCTGTACTCAGAAGAAGAACATTACTCTTCTCATCAAATCCCTTTCTTCTACTCTTCTTCTTCGCTTCTGCACAAATCCTTCTTCCAATTCCAATCCATTTCTCCTCTGAATCACCGATTTCTCTCTAGGGTTTTCCAGCAACTGTCTTCTCGCAGATTTCCGTACGGTATTTCGCCTCCTTCCCCACTCCCAATCTCGCGAAATGATTGTCATCATTCAGTGGCGAGGCTGAGCTTCAGAGCTTTCCCAATCATGTGAAGTAAGTTCCAATTTCCGTTCTTTGATTCTGGGATTCACGAATTTTCCTGTTAAGATCTGTTTTTGATTGAGCTGGGTAGTAATGTTTGTTTAGGTTTGGTTGGGATCGGTAGAAAGGGTTTAGAATGAGAAGCTTCTACTGGATGCTTATAGGAATTGGTGCAAAGTTCTTATTACTGTTCGAAATTATGGAAATTTGTTGTAATGGTAATGCTATATAGAGATTGGTGCTGGAAATGGAGCTATCTAGGACTCTTCCCATTTCCTATTTAGGGTTGGAAGCTGTTAGATTAGATACTTGGAGTGTTCGAGTTCGAGGAGTGAGCTCGGTTTTTTGGTAGTATTGGATTCATTCAGAATGGGGTGCTGGAAATGAAGCTATCTAGGACTGTTTCCATTTCGTTTTAGGAGTTGAAAGCTATTGGATACTTGTGGTTGTTCGAGTTTGAGTTCGAGGAATGAGTTTGGTTTTCGATAGTATTCGATTCGTTCAGAACTTTTGGTAACTTCAAACTATTATGCTTAAAGAGGCAATCTATCTTGTTTCATATATTCTTCCTTAGGTAGGAATATAGGTCTGCACAACTGTTTGTATCGATTCTCGGTGTTGGTAGTTTCTAAGACGATTAAATTTTGCCGTTTTGTTTGTGTAGATTGATTGCTTCGAGTGTTTGTTGGAGGATTCTTGGTTAATATTTGGGTTGAGGTTGAATCTTTGAATTGCCCTTCAGCTGCATAATTGGTGCCTGAGGCTTTTTGAACTTGGTGGTAATGGTGTATGACTAGGAGGATTAGTTAGTTCGACGGCTTTCTTAGGTTTGTAGAAGTCGGAAGCATGCCTCCGTGGTGGGGGAAGTCGTCATCTAAAGAGCTGAAGAAGAAAGGAAGCAAGGAAAGTTTCATTGATTCATTGCATCGGAGATTTAAGAGTCCGTCCGATGGCAAACCGAGGTGTATAGGTGGATCTCGGCGAAATTTGAGTGACACGGTATCTCAATCGCAGTCTCGACCGGAGTCCAGATCATCTTCTCCTTCCAAGCATGTGGTTAGGTGTCAAAGCTTTGCCGCGAGTAATAATTCCCAGCCGCTTCCTCTTCCCGGAGTTCATCCTGCAGCCGTGGCACGTGCACATTCTGAACTTAGTGCAACCGTTAAACCGAGGTTGGAGAAAAGATCCAAGTCATTTTTTTCGCCTTTGCCTAGACCAACATGCATCCGTAACAGATCGAATCCGGCCGATTTAGATGGAGATTTGGTCACTGCTTCAGTTTCCAGTGCAAGTTCAACTGACATTGATGATTTGGCTGATCTTAATCAACCTAGTCCTCAAGCAAATGACTGTGACCATGGGACCAGAACAACCCCCGGCATTCTTTCGAGGTGAGTCCAACGATATATAGTATTAGTGATTCAGATTTATTTTTGTTATTCCATTTACTTATCAATTTTTTTCTTCCTTCGTGAAGTGTGGTGCTCAAGGATCGTTCATCTACTGCATCAGTAATGAAGCCAAGAGAGGCGAAGAAAACCGGCCAAGCTCTCTTTGTCTACTCACACCACTCCATCATCACCTAACTGGAAACCGCTACGGAACCATGTGCCGAATCTGCAGGTTCCACATCACGGTGCTTTCTGCAGTGCACCCGACAGTTCAATGTCGAGTCCTTCAAGAAGTCCGTTGAGAGGTTTCGGAACTGAGCAAGTTGCTAATTCTGGTCTGTGGATTGGGAAGCCATTTACCGACATCAGCTTACAGGGGTCTGGCCACTGTTCTAGTCCTGGATCAGGTTACAATTCGGGGCACAATTCGTTGGGAGGGGAGATGACAGGCCAGTTATTCTGGCAACAAAGCAGAGGTAGCGCCGAATGTTCTCCGATACCGAGCCCTCGAATGACTAGTCCAGGACCCAGTTCGAGAGTTCAAAGTGGTGCTGTCACACCTATTCATCCGAGAGCAGGAGGCGCAGCAGCCATTGAGTCACAGATCAGTTGGCCCGAGGAAGGGAAAAAGCAAAGTCATCGTCTACCACTTCCTCCCGTTACTATTTCAAATTCCTCTCCTTTCTCTCATCCCAGCTCCACCGCCACGTCTCTTCTGTGCCGAGGAGTCCAGGAAGGGCGGAAAATCCAGTGAGTCCTGGATCACGCTGGAAGAAGGGGAAACTGCTCGGTAGAGGAACATTTGGGCATGTTTATGTTGGATTTAACAGGTATGTTCCTAAAGAATCACCTCTCCATTTTACTCTCTGGAATAATGCTTATGGCTATCACTGAATAATGAATACTGTACAATACTTGTCTGTAATTGGTATGAACATTATTATGCATGAAGTTTATCGACTGTCGTTTTGTTGGATGAGTGGATTATCTTCTCTATCTTGATAACGTAGAGAAAATTCGAAGTTATCTCATTTTTTCGTCTTTGATTTGCTTAGTGAAAGTGGTGAAATGTGTGCAATGAAGGAAGTGACTCTATTTTCAGATGATGCAAAGTCAAAGGAGAGCGCCAAACAATTAACGCAGGTTAGTCTTTGTTTGAGTTAATCTTCTGCTTTTGGTAATAAGCTTGGAGGAAATTCTTACACTAGAGCTTCATTACAGGAAATCGCTTTACTGAGCCGGTTACGACATCCAAACATTGTGCAATATTACGGGTCAGAACAGGTCGACGACAAACTTTACATATATCTCGAGTATGTATCTGGTGGGTCTATCTACAAAATTCTCCAGGAGTATGGTCAGTTGGGCGAGCTAGCAATTCGGAGTTACACCCAACAAATCTTGTCGGGGCTTGCATTTCTACATTCCAAAAGCACTGTACATAGGTGAGCCAAGTTAAAAGTTTAATACATTAAGTAGCTGCAATTTGTTTCCATGAGCTTGAACCCAGCTCACTCTCCCTTTGACATTTGCCTCACAGAGATATAAAAGGAGCAAACATTCTAGTGGATCCAAATGGTCGTGTAAAATTAGCGGATTTCGGGATGGCAAAGCATGTAAGAATAGACTAAGAACTTCTATTTTTCGTCTGATGTTAGTACATAAAGTGAGTGACTAGTGAGTAAATTGCAGTGATCAAGGAATGAGCTTTACCATGATTTGATAATAGTCTATGCAATGCATCTGCAAGATCACTGATTCCGTTGATCGAGAAAGTTTCGTTTCTGCAGTGAACTACTGATTCCATTCCTTGCGTGGTATTTGCTTTGCAGATCACGGGGCAGTCATGTCCGTTATCTTTCAAGGGGAGCCCTTATTGGATGGCACCTGAGGTCTGCGTTTTCTCGTATGGATTTCTTATGGTATGCGGTTGATAAACTGTGCTTATAAACTATTATCCCGTTTCTCTCACAGGTTATAAACACATCGAATGGCTGCAACCTTGCTGTTGATATATGGAGTCTAGGATGTACTGTTCTGGAAATGGCTACAACTAAACCACCATGGAGCCAATTCGAAGGGGTAAATACTAAATATCATGGATTATGATTCTCCTAATAGGATGGCTTTTGTTCTTGATGATGAACTTTTTATGGCCTTTTGAAGGTTGCTGCTATGTTTAAGATTGGGAATAGCAAAGACCTCCCTCCAATTCCGGACCAACTCTCTGATGACGGGAAGGATTTCGTTAGGCAATGCCTACGAAGGAACCCGTCACAACGTCCTACTGCTGCACAACTACTGGAACACCCGTTCGTCAGATCTGCTGCACCTTTAGAAAGATGTGTTCTTTCCCCTGAACCTACTGATCCACCAGCTAATGTGACGAATGGAGTGAAAGCTCTGGTAATTCCTCTATTTCGCTTATGCCCGTTTTAAGACGTCAATCAGTGAGATTCGACTTGCTAGAAATGCTCAGTGGTTGTGTTAATGGTTTCAGGGGATTAGTCAAGCTCGAAACTTCCATACCTCGGATACCGAGGGACTTGCTGTTCATTCGTCTAGAGTCTCGAAACGAGGTTTCTACGCCAGGTATCTTTCTCTCTCTCTCTCTCTCACACTTATCCGATATGTTTAAGCGAAACTCGAAACATGGTTTGTGACAAAAAAATCGATCTTGTGCATTGTTTTTAGTGACATCCATATCCCAAGGAACAACATTTCATGTCCTGTCTCGCCTATCGGGAGTCCACTCCTGCATTCAAGGTCCCCGCATCATCACAACGGGAGAATGTCTCCATCGCTGATATCCAGTCCTAGAACCACCTCAGGATCGTCGACACCTCTCACCGGTGCAATCCCTTTCAATCTCATGAAGCAATCAACTAATGGTATGTACCCGAATGACATGTTCCGGCCTAACATTCTCTCCGAGCTTTCTCCCTGCGAAAACGATCCCCCGGGAAGGCAGCCTGGACGAGAAGCTTACCATGGGCAATCGGTCTTGGCTGATCGTGTTTCTCGCCAGCTTCTGAACGATCACGCGAAGAATGCTTCTTCGCCATTGGAACTCAGCCCTAAATCACCTTTGCCCAGTTAGGAAACAATGGTATCTAACTTCCATTCATATTTTTTGGGATCAAACATCTAAGTTAGCCGCCTAACAGGTGAATCTACTCTGAACCCAATGACGATTCCCGAGACATTTCGGTCCGAGACAGGCTCCCGGACTGTATATTCTTTCTAGATCAGGGTGAGATAACAGATGAAGGCTGCGGCAGCGGCGGTATGATTAGCTTTGAACTTGATTTTTTTGTTGGCTCTAAGTGTCTGAAACTGCTGCTGTACATAGAGAAGAAAGGTGGGAGTGAATTGGGGATTTTGAGACCAGAAATTAGGGTTTTCTTTGGTAAGAAATCTTGATTATTTTTTGTTGTATGTAACATCATGTTCTTGAATCTGCAGTTCTGTATGTAGATGACAGTTTGGAAATTTGTTATATATCGACTATTTGTTGATTTGATTCGATTCGATCTATAGAGTGTTTATCGTTGATAGCAATTACGATGAAATTGCTACGTTTATGGCATATTTGTGCCTTGTTCTTCGTTACAGCTCGTGTGAGTTTTCGGTTTCGGTTCACTATTCTCTGTTGTCGAATGATATCCGAGGTGAATTCGGTGAAGCTCGTATGTTCGATAGCGTCGTTGAAACCGGACAATAATGGTTGTCGGTTCAAGAGTTTTCAAACCTCTTAATCGTTAATTGACCGATTTTTGTGTCTGCTTGGCCATTGACTAATCAAAATCGGACGGTAACTGTTGAATTTTGACCGGTTTCAAAAGTTTCCAAATCTCTTAAACCATTAACTGACCGTGTGAATGTCTGCTTGACCATTGACTGACCAAAATCGGTTCGTTACAGTTGGTCTCGTTCAAAGTAGCTATAAATATGAACGAAGAGATGAAAAAAAACCCGGTTAACTAGTTAATTTTGTTTCAACTTGACCATTGGCCAACTAAAATTAGCCCGTTAAATCAGTTTTAACCTATTAACCGTGACCGAACATCCACCCCCGAGATAGCATCATCGATACTACACTATATCCAACCGTTATCGATAACGCCACGCAAGAAGATCAAATCGAACCGAAACTTTCGACTTACTGTTCAAGAATGAGATTAAAACCAGCAAAAAAAAAACAAATGCATATTCATTCATATACATCAAATCTGTTCTTTTAGATTGGCAGAGAAAGTCCTTCACTATATAATAACTTTTTTTCTTTATTCTGCAGCTTCCTGTAAGAACTAATCTGTTGTTTTTCGATAATTGGATGATCATCTGTTGTTTTTTGATAATTGGATGATCATCTGTTATTTTTTGATAATTGGATGATCATTTGGTTACTTAACCAAATCTGAGCTGAAATCCCATAGCTTCTTCCCCAAGGCAGCATCTTTCCCCAGAGAAGTTGTATTTCCCAGATTACTGTCTGAGAAGTACTCACCACTGATACCTTTCACCTGCGGATGCAACGCCACGTAGCACGTCGTAGCAGCGCCCTGCGTTTGTATACATATAACAGCGATCATCGATCCGATTCTGATTAAGGTTTGTCGAAACAGGGTTTCGAAATCTCACCTGCTGGACGTTCTTGAATGCGAGCTTGCCGAATGCATCTACAATGCCTGCAACCATGGGAACTGTTTTGTGTTTTATCAACTGGATTTCAACTGACCATATGGAAAACCAAGGAAAAGAGTTTAGGGTTTTTATTTTTTTACCAGAGATGATTGTCATGTGTCGGAAAAGGTTGGTGGCGATTATGCCCGGGTGGAGAGAATTTGCAGTTATGTTCGCGCCTTCCTCCTGTTGATTTTGATTGACGAAATTTGCAGATTATTTGAGGAACTGGGAAATGGGTTTGATTCCAGAGGAGATTTTGGGAATATGGTGCAGGAAAGGTCTTACCTTTAAGCGTCTCGAGAGCTCGTTAGCGTGGAGGATATTCGAGAGCTTCGATTGCCCGTATGCCAGGTAAGCAGAATACCTAAGTGAATCAAACCCAGTGAGTGTTTCCCGTCAAAGTTGATGGATCATCACAAGCTAGCATTGACTTATGCATTCACAAGTTACATACTGAAAGTGTAACATCATGAATTTTTTACCCAGTTTTGTCGTTGATCTTGTCGAAACGGATTCCATTAGGGTACGTAGCACGGTGAGCTTCTGATGCAACCACTACGATTCTTCCTTCCTTCTTGCTTTCGACTGCGGCTTTCTTCATGTTCTCCATGAGGAGACTGGTCAAGAGGAAATGACCTGCAACAAAGAAAGAACATGTGTAGATTCTCATTCACCGAGGAATCCATCGATTCGAGGTAAGGAATCATGAGTTTGAAAGTAACAATACATACCCAAATGATTAGTAGCAAACTGGAGCTCAATGTTGTCCTTGGAAAGGGTGAAGGGAGTCGCCATAACGCCTGCATTGTTACTTGCAAGTGAAGAAACCACAGAAAATTCTGAGAGTCTTGTTCATATGAGCGAAGCTGAAACACTATCAACAAAAACATCATTGTCGAAACACTCACATTAAGAGGTTGAGGCGACGGCCAGATGAGTTGAAAGCCGAAGCGAATTTCCTGACGGAGGCCAAGGAGCTGAGGTCCAATTCCATGGCATCGATCTTGGCAGACGGGATTTCTTTAACGATTTCCTCCTTCACTCTTTTAGCCGATTCCATACTCCTTACACCCATGATCACGCTAACCCCACGAAGTGCAAGGACACGGGCTGTTTCCGCACCAATCCCGCTGGATGCTCCTAAACAGTTGGAACAAGATAAGAAAATCGAATTCAAAGTCGGAATCTTTAGTGAATTTTAGCAGATGGATAAGGATTCATGATTCATAACTACTCCGAATCAAAGCATCTGTATACATGTGTTATATGTACACAAATACAAGTGTACATGCTTCTGCACATTATACACGACCGGTCTACCGTTCAAGGATCCAACTTTCCCAGCACCTGATCTTGAGCCGTATTAGCTCGAAAATGGTCCTGAATTTTCCAGTAATGAGCAGTAAACAAATGCATATAAACACACAATATACACTTATGTGTAGACACGTATGTATATACGCTCAAACACGGTCATTTATACAGTTCAAGGACCCGTATTTCCTATTTCCTAGCACACGATTGAGCTGTGTTAGCCCGGAAAATCAGTCCTGAAATTTCCAGTAATGAGCAAGCAACAAAATACATGTACACACAACCGTATGTATACATATGTGTAGACAAAGCATGTACACACACTCATCTACGGTCATACAGACACTTGAACCATTCAAGAACCTAGATTTCCATGAACCTGATCATGACCTTGTATACAGATTTGCAGACAAACATGAACATAAGGACACTTGTACGATTCAACAAACACAAATTTCCATGGACCTGATCGTGACCCTTGAAAAATGGTCCTGGAATTTCATTTCCAGTAATGAGCAGGCAAAGCAAATCCCAAACAAACAAACACGATGCACAATTTCTTCATATAGGGAATAACAGTACACAAGACAGGGAATGAATTCTGGGTTCTCTGTAATTCGATCTGAAGAACAGCACGAACCTGTAACAATGGCGGTAAGAGAGGAGGCATCGATCCCAGCTGTGACTTCCTCAGCTGTGGAAGAGGAAGAGAACCCAGATGGGCCGTTCTTCTTAAACAGCCACATCACTCAACTGAATCACTCTCGCCGGCGGCGAAGAATCGATGAGAGGTCAGATGGGTTTTCTTGTTGTTGCAGAGAGGTGTGATTGAAGGATGCAGAGGTTTTTGATTGTACAGAAAGGCATTACTTTTGGTTGCAGAGAGTGAGTGAGTGTAATGTAGTAGTGTGGAGGCCCTCCCTCTCTCTGTGGAATTCTCCCAACTGATAACCCCCAACCCTATCTTCTTAATAGCGCCTTTGGGGTTGCTTGACCCTCCTCCATTTGGGACCATTCATTATGATCGAATCGACTCGACTCGTGGGTTTGACTCGACTCGTGGGTTTGGTTTCGTGGGTTTGATTTGTTGGTATTGTGGTAAAGTTACGTTCTTTAGGGGTTCTGCTGATGGAGATGTTTGTGCTTGCATGATGTGAAAGGGTTTTGGTTACTCTTTCGTGGGTTGTTACTGTTTGTAATGTGATTACTTGCACTTTAGTCTTTGGGATAGACCGACGTTTATTGATGGATGTAATTGAGAAGATTCACGTCAACTTGTTGATGGAGTAGTCTGTTTTGCATTATGTGAATGGGTTTTGACTACTCTTCATGGGTTATTACCGTTTGTAATGTAATGTCTTGCACTTTAACTTTTGGGGCATGTCGACATTTAATGATGAAATTGGTGATGGATGATTCATGTCAACTTGACTATATGAAGAGTTACGCTCTTTAGGGTTCTTATCAAATTGTCCATTTCGTGACATGTCCTTCCTCTCGTGTTGATAGCATAATGTCTTTGTAGTTGATAACTATGTGGAATGTGATGCCTTATACTTTAAACCTTTGATACTGAGGTCGTGTTAACGGTTGAGATCGTGTTGCCTTCTCTTTGTTAGGATTGGTATAGTGTGAGACTAGTACATGACCTCTTACATCAGCCTGATAGAGGACTTTGAACAATTCATGACTTTCTTTCAGTAGAAAATACACGATCATGCTCAACCAAACAAAGACATTTGCAACAACGTGCCAACACACCACTAAAACTACGGCCACGAGAAAGTCATGGTTATGAAAATTGCACTCTCATCAGGGTTCCATTTTCAACGTAGTTGTCCACTCACCAACACATAAAGTTTTTCCTCTCCTGCCATTTCACACGTAGTTATCTCATTACTCATTTTGTGCACGATCTTTCATATAACAGCGGTCACAAGAAGCCATGGTTGTAAAAATTGCACTCTCATTGGGGTTCCATTTCCAAAGTAGTTATCCGGTTATCCATTCAACGGCACATAGAGCCTCTTCCTCTTCCTCTTTCTGCCATTTTACACGTAGTTTTCTCGTTACTCATTATGGATATGACCATAATGTAATCACTCGAGTATCTAACCAAACCGATCGAATTTTCAATCGACCCGGTTAGTGTAATGAGTGAGATGCAACACACGTATACACTTCCATATCAAGTCATTGAATGAAATGGCCATGCGCCCACTAATGAGGTGTCATCTCTCTATCTTTAAATGCTATCACCAATTATTTATACAGCAAATTTGGTGTATCTTAAGGTGTTATTTATTTATGAAAAAATAGCATTTTAGCCCCTCTACTTTGCCAACTTAACAGATAACTCCCTATACTATAAATGACTCTTTTTTACTCCCTCCTACTTCGACCAGTTCGCCGTTTGGATCCTTTTGTTCCAACTTTCGTCTTCATAACGTTAATTGATGCGCGTTCAGTATACCATATTAGCTCTAGACTTCAGTAGTCATGTATTAACTTGCTAAACGTTTTGTAGTTGGGAATATAAACATATATAATTAAATATGATAAAATAGACTAACAAAAATGTGTGATTTTAAATGCTATCACCAATTTACCTCCCTGGCCAACTCTTCGCCTCCTACCTCTGATATCTCTCTCTGTCGGGTGCAGATGTGTCCAGATTTAACGTTATGAAGACAAAAGATGAAAATAAAGGACCCAAACGACAAAGTGGTCGAAATAGGAGAAGAGTAAAATAAGCCATTTATAGTATAGGGGGGCTATATGTTAAATTGGCAAAGTGGAGGGGCCAAAATGCTATTTTGCCTTTATTTATTTTTTCACTCTCTCTTTAGCAACCAATCTTTCACAATCTAGAAGTGTCTTAGTCTTTATCTTTTTGTGTTAAGGCCCTAAGAGTGTTTACTGCTTTTCTGTTGGGAGTTGAGGGGGTCAATTTGTTGTCCCATCATGTCTCTTGAAATCATGCATTTCTTCCACTCTTTAACTTAATTTATCGGGCGTTATCGTTGACAGACTCAGAATGGTTTGATGTACTATATGACATGACATTGAATGCAATATCGAACGTTTAGCAACGACCGACTTTGTAAACTTACATGCGACTAGTGACAATTAGAGTATATATGATTTTTGACATATCTAGAATGGTTTGAAGTACTTGATCAGATTTGTGGGAATTTGAAAGACGGTGGACTGGAGTTGTAAAAAAACATGTAGACACCAAGGAGGATTGAGACGTGATCCGAGAGAACTTGTCCTACCTTAAAATAGTGTATAACTATAGTAGGACCAGTGGAAGATATAAGATGGGTTCACAGACTTAATTGGATTTGTCACTGTCTAAGAAGTTGTAGGTCAGGTCTAAAAAATTCTAGACTCAAATGAAGGACTGAGTCGTGTCTCGGGAGAGCCACCATTGGATGTGCCATTGATAGTAGTTTGGGGTGACTACTCTCTTAGGTCGTGTCTCGGGAGAGCCACAATGAACTCGTAGCCATGAAATTAGTGTATGATATTGGGATGTATTAGATCATATTTGTGACAACTCACAAGACATGAAAATATCTAGACCAAAAGGATGACTAAGACATGATGTGATATAGACGCTTGGACTCATTCCATTTTATCAAGTTGACAAACAATTCATTATACTACAAACCGCTCAATTTATCTCCTTTTACGGTAACCAACTGCCAACTTAACAAATAAGTTTTTCTACTAGCTTTACCGTTAATCTGTCGTTAGTTTGCGCTTACTCAAACGATTTTTCATACGCATATCAAGTTTTCATATTTACATTTGTTTTCAATCACGTACCACTACGAGTATGTTGATCCCGACCCGACCTGACCCGATCCAAACTCGAGCTCATTATCATTCATAGTGACTATTCTCTTACCTCAAACTACAACAATGAACAACTAACCACACAATACAATCAATCATTAAGAAGAGAGGATCGAGTCCATACATCACAATTTAATTGACAAATATCAACAACTACCGGCTTACTCCTCACCCACTAGATGTTGTTCTATAAAGGCTTTTTTTGATCAATCCTTTGCTAGTGAATCATAATGAGCTGAAAAGTGGAGACCCGACCCGGTCCAAGTTCGGGTTAGTTGATGGGTCCAACCGAAACTCAATTAATCAATTTGCTCATCATCATCACAAATCAAAACTAGACCCACCATTGTTTAAACCATTTTCTTTCTTACTCGATTAGATGTTATTGCTTGCTCTCGATTATCAATCGACTTACCTGGTCAAAAGTGTCGAGAATCACCGAATTGTTGTTATAGGGAATGTTTGTTTTTATCGAAACATGTATTATGTGTTACCCACAACCCTAAACCCAATTCTGTATCTTCATCTAAGTAAAACGGATGCAGATAACGAGACAACTATGAATTTACTTATACCCACCACACATCTCTCACCCCTTATCGAATATGCTAGTTCGCTAAAATGCTCATTTTACCCAAACGAGTATTATGAGTTACACACGACCCTAAGCCCAATCTTGTGTCATCATCTGGTTAAACAGATACCCGTTACTCGTAGCGTAACAAGACAAGTTTGCTAAAGTGGTCAACCATAATAGGTATATCAAGAAAATAACCCTAGAGTTAGAAGAAGAAATGAAAGCTTATTATTACAAAGTAAACAAAATTTTGTAAACTATAAAAACAAATTAACAAAATTAAAATTCCCAAATAATTTACCTCTCCTAAAATCATAATGCTAATGACCAAAAAACTATTTTAAAAATTTTTTTGTTCTTTTTTTTAATAATAAATTAACAATAATAAATCTGTGCACTATAAAATTAAAAAACTAAAAAAGAAAAAATAATACTAAAACCAAAAGACTTTTCACCTCTTTCTGAATTTGTTTAGCTTTAGTTATTAGCTGAGCTCAGTGTTCTTTGTTTTGGTATGTACTTTAGCTTCACTCCTTTCTCAGGTTTTGCTCTCAACTTCCCCTTACCGCCACCACCTCCGATTATGGACGAGTACTCCATTCGAGTTTCTGATGAATTAGGTGTAACTAGATTGCCATTTCGATGAACATACGTACCGATAGCTTTCGATGGTTCGGTGGTGGATGGTGTGAGGACCAGGTTCACGTGCTCGGATGCAATGGCTTCCTTCCACCCTGCAACGAGACATAAGATGTCATGAATCGTTAGTTCGGTATATCCTAATAACTCGAGTTGTTTGAGAGGGTTCAGATTGGTTTTTATTGTAGTTATTAACGAGACGATAAGGGTTCTTACTCTCTGCAAGAAAGGCTTTGGCAGCCTGGCTCGAGAACTGAGATTCTCGAGAGGTGGTCTCGCATTTAGTCCCGTTCCTGCTCACGGGTCTCCATTGCTTGACTGTGGAGCGACCGTGAGCAGAGGAAGAATCGGCCCGAGCGTGCTTGTCCTGGAGAAGAACGCCGTTCTTCCTCGGGGCTTGTTGGTCGTTACTAGAGCTTCCGAGTGCAACGGATATGGAGCCGATCAAAACTTCGCGCTTCTTGGCATCATCCGGATGCTGGCTCATCGTCAATCCCTTTTCGACTCTGGGATTCTTTCTGCTCCACTTTCTGCCACTGTTAGCCATTGGTGCCGGTTTCGAGTCCCTATAAGATCCGTGGGCAGGAGGATTCAGATGATTTCCATGGAATCCGTTAGGGATATTATGGTTGTTCCGTTGAGGCCACCGAGCTCTGTTGCGATAGTTCCCCTGTGCTGGATGTCGCTCAACATAATAGCCTCTGCCTGGATCAGCAGGTCCAACCTGGCTCTCCAAATCGAAATATTCTTCTTCATCTTCTAGATACTCGAGTTGGATAGGCTCGGCAGATGACGAGAAAGGATCAGCCGGTGTTTCCATATCTCGAGAATTCGAGCTACATGGCGTTGAGCAAGGTAGTTCAGCTGGCTCTTCCTCCAATGCATCATCAGCCTTCTCCTCTTGCTGATGCTCCTTAGCTCTCTGCTCTTTCTGCCTGAGCTTCTTCAGCCTTTTCCGCTCCAAGAGCTCAGCTTGCCTAGAAGCAAAACAAATCCAAGAGCTTCTTTCTCAATTGTGTTGGTCACAGAATAGTTTGTAGATTGCTGGGAAGTAATACAAGCTGGTTACGATTTTTTACGAGATTTAGTTTAGCACCGTACCTTCTTTGGGCAGCTTCTTCCTCCTCCACGAGCAATTTCTGGCACCTCAGCGATTCAGCATCTTTGTCTGCAAGCCATGCCTTAACCTGAATACAGACAACCAAGATGCATTGGAACAAATGGCAAGAAGAGTATTTCGTACAGTCTACAATGCCGAAAGGATGTAAGCTTACCAGCTTCTGCTCCACCAAGAAGTTCGTACATGCAACTATGTTCTTAGTTTCGAGACCGTTCTTCGAGGCTTCTCCGTCAAAGATGTACTTTTGCATCGAGATTGCTGCTCCGCACAGGAATGTTTTCTCGCTGGCATCGTCAAGGATGCTGAATAACTCCTCTGAGGATAAAGGATGCAGAAATCTCCCTTGGATTAGATCCTACAGAAATGAAAGATAAGATAAGCTGAAGTGCACAAGCTGTAAACTTGAGCAGCCTGTATATGTTGTCACGAAAAAAGAACGGTATGTTCTGTCTTACCAGGAGAGCAGTACCAGCCCGCAAACAGTACTGTGGAAGAGGAGAAAATCCCTGTTTTCGATTAAGAGCCATCAAGGACTTGATGATCGAAGATCCAGATACTTCCTAGTCATTTACAGAGAAAGAGAGATCAAAATGAAATCAATTTTTGGTCATAACGGGTTGGAGTTGGCAAGCTACTGAAAACAGCATCGTGATATACAATGGCATGTTTTCGACCAAGGAATTAAATCGTCAATTTTTCAGGATATCAAGACATCATGACTCAGCCACATTCATGTTGGAGGCTTTTTCAAACAGATGAATGACAAACAAGTCTCGCAGCCACACAGTAACGACGAAATTATATAATGTACCTCCAAAGCAACATCCTTGAATGACAAAATCTCTTTCGCCTCATCCTCAGAGAGCTGCAAAATGCATTGATCAGTGAACCTAGAAACAAAGAAGCAGCACTTCTAAACTTTTCAATAGACACAGACAGAAACTTTACCTTTTCCCAGAAGGCTCCTAACAGATTGCGGTTCTTAGTGGTGTCCTGAACAAGTAGAACATCTTTCAGTATAGTTTCATTCAAGGGAAATGACATAACAGGTAACATAAGTAATTTAAAAGGAAATGGAAACCTTATCAAGCTTTTTCAGCCGATGGTGAACTCGTACGTGCCTTCTATAGTTTATAGAGGAGCAAAACTCTCTTGAACATTTGTCGCATTTCTGCATTTGAACCTTCAGTGGAGTGAGTAAAGGCCAACCTGGTCCATCTACAAAAGAATAACAATGAGTTTCAGCAAAGCAAAAAACGATTCAACGAATGTAGCCAAGTATATACATGTCCTGTGGAGTTCATGGCCATTTTCGAGAAGGACCAAATATATCCAATACATGGCTGAAAGAGAATATCGTACCTTGCTGGTCAAGAGCTTGAAGCAGTTGGATCCACTGTACTGGATTATCATTAGTCCTCGGGAAAGAAAGCAGAGGCTCCTTCCCCATTGCCTGCCTGATGAACGTGTCTAGGGAATCATTGCCTTCTTCTGATTTCATCACATCTGTAGTGTTGGACGCCTTGAGTTTCGCAACTGGCATTAATTCGACACACGATTCAGAAACAGAGCTAGCTCGTAGCGAGCCACTGCATAAGGTATACATCATCAGAGAACAACCTGTGATATGCTATCTCTATCACGTAGTTGCGCAAGTACAGAAGTACTGCAATGTAGCATCATTTGGAAACCGAACACCAGCCTCTGTCACAAATCCAACACTAACATTCAGTTACCCAGCGAAAATGAGGACCAATCTAACCTTTTCGTTATGAATTTGTTCACGGAGGCTGGCAATCAATTCACCAAATGATGCTTACATAATGTTCGTGCTAGATTCACTCAACAGATGAACAATACAAGGATTCGTGGAAAATCATCAGACAGTTTCAGTAATTATCAAGCAAAACAACACCCGCATTGATTCAAATTTCAAAACAGGACAAATAACGATCACTCCTTAAACACGAAATTTGTCGAACGAGCTCACTAATACAAGGAATCGTCAAAATCACCCCCTACAGTTCATGTACCATAACATATCAATGCTTCAGATCAATTCGTGTATAGAAACAAGCAACTACTCCGAATCATCCTTTCTCACATTGACCTTATACCGACAGATTCGACTCTCGCAAACGAAGCAGACGAAATTTCCCTCCGCTCAGCTCAGCAACGAAAAGAGAGAAAAAAACATTGAACACCGCCGCGAGACCAACGAGAAACAAAATCTAGACTCGGAATAGAACGAAGCACAACGAAATGAAGCTAACGGTTGATATCGCGCCGAAAACGTGATCTGAAGTAAACAAAATACGCCTGAGTGAAGTGATCGGCGAATACGTACCAGCTGAAACAGTGGCGAAGAGAGATCGTCAGAGAGGAGGAGGAGGAGAAACAATCTCCGGCGAGCAAATCGGGGAGAAGAAAGTGCGAGAAAGGTGATCGGCCGAGAACTAGTAGAGGAGAATTATTTTAAAAAAATTGTAGGAAAATGAGATTTTCCAGGGAAGAAGGAAAAAAATTTAATTTAAATTAAAACAACGCGAAATATATATGGATTGGCGCACGTGTGGGTTTAGGGCAAGCTGGACTCCTCGCACGTCGATGGAGGAGGTAATGGGCTCCACATATATTGGGCCGGATTGTTAATTGGGCTTTGGATCCAATTGTAGGAATGGTAATTTGGACCTGGCCCAAATATCTATGGGGCGGGTTATGGATCTTCTTGCATTTTGTTTCGACCCGACCGGTTCTCGACTCGTTCTACGCGAAATTTTGTAGCTTATTAAGTTCTAAATTTTAAAACTTTCTTATCATATACACGTAGGAACGTCGACCACTACTTAAACCACATATTGCATCTTTAGACAGTCTTAGGCGCAAAGCCACTCGAATGAATGTGTCCCTCAGAATCCTATTGGTCGAAATACTTCTTTCCAGTAAAAGAATCGAGCCCGTTTGGGTCAAATTTAGAGTAGGAAGCTTGAATAAGTGTGCCCTTTTGAACCCTATTGATATAGTTACTTTGTTCCCGAGAAGCGAGCCCGTTTGGGTCCAATTTAGAGTAGGATTTCGACCGATATTCATACACATAACCCAAAGGCTTTATAATCTAACACATTGTCTACCGTTACGCAATGTAATTTAATTCTTCACTATTATGATGTTATTTCAATTGAAAAAGAACATCATACTAAATCGAGTTTTCATGTCTATATTCTACAAATCATTCGTCTCAACAGATATACCTACCCTGTTTCAGAACATGGAGAGAGGATTCTCGAGAATCGATGACTACAGTTACGATATCGACCAACCTAATCCTTTATAATTTCGTTCGATCTCGAAAAAAATGCAAAAACCTGAGCAGGAATTAGTTCAGGAATTTGGACGAGAGACAAAAACAAACCCTAATTTTTTTAGCAAGCTTTACAACTCTTGCGACAAGTACCATAGTAATCATCAGAACCAATCATGTAAACAGGATTCTTCTGGCATTCACCTTTAGCAGCCCACGACGGGCAGTTATCGTCCTCGTCGGTGCATTCATCGCCGCTGTTGCTATCCGACCGACGAGTGGGAACCTTTCCGGCATTGATCGGTCTTACGAAGAAGAGTTTCGTGGCAACCCACATTCCGCCTTCTTGGACAGGACATCTGGAGTGGGAGCTTCTCGGGTCAGGTGAACCGTCGAGGCGGAGGTTGAAGAGTAGGATTGCTTTCCCTTTTTCCGGTCTTAGAATGTCGTTGCTCTTCGTGCAATCAGACCATATCTTGCCCTTATCCTGCCACAGAAGAGTTTCGGGTTTGTTATTGTAGAGAATTGTTGCATCCCAGTAACTTGAGTTGTTGGGAGAGGTTCATGATTAGTTCATGTATAACATTATTAAAACCCGGACAAGTGAAATTGTTATCATGGGAGCTAACAGGACTCGATGACAGAACCTCTCGGTCAAATTGGACCGTAAGAAGGTTTTGATACTATTTAGAGAAACGTTGCATCCCAATAAATCGAGTTATCGAGTTGTTGGGAGAAGTTCATAATTAGTTTATTATAACATTCCTTAACTACGGTTAAAAGTGCTCACCTGTGAATGATGGAAAAGAATTTGTCCACCTCGGTCACGTTCGAGAGGTATAACACTAGGGTGGCAACGATAGGATCTTTGAAGGTCGATACAGATTGGTTGCCGAAGTAACTAATGTTCCGCATCCCGGGATCTTCTGCTTCGTAATGCATGATCTGTAATGGCCTGCTGTTGCCTGAAATTAGGGGAATGTAAAGAATCAATCTGTTGAACCAGGATAAAATTCGACAATAAAAAGGCAAGAGCAGTTAGAGAGATGATCGATCCCACCGTATGGAAGCAATGTCCAGGCCGAGATTCGTTCCTCGATCTTCGATACTATAGTGTCCTGGAAAAAACAGAAGGGCATATTAGCATTGGGTTATAGCTTCGATTTAGGGGAATGCAGAACAATCTTAGATACCTGATAACAGTCTATGTTCACCAGTATGATCGAAGAACGAATTCTTCGATCTTTGATACTATACTATCATGGAAACTAGAAGGGGATCATAGGATCATGGCTAAGGACAAGCACACTTGGACATCTTCATTGTTTATAAAGTCGATGAAGTAGCCAAGTCGGATAAGAAGCGAGAAAAGCATCGTAAAGAAAGCACATGATCAAGGTAGTAACAGTCTATGTCTACCAGTATGATCAAAGAACCCGTACTTTGATCTTTGATACTATTAAATCAACGATGTAGCCATATCGGATAAGAAGCAAGAAAAGCATCGTAAGGAAAGCAGATGATCAAGTTAACAGTATGATCAAAGAATTCGTTCTTCGATATTTGATACTATACTATCATGGAAACCAGAAGGGCATCATTGGATCATGGCTTAGAACAAACACATTCTATTTGTTGCAACCCGGTTAGAGCACACTTGAACATCTTCATAGGATATAAAATCGATGAAGTAGCCATGTCGGGTAAGAAGGGAGAAAAGCATCGTAAAGAAAGCACATGATCAAGGTAACAACCCATGTCTACCAGTATGATCAAAGAATTCTTCTCATAGAACAAGCACACTCTATATGGCGAAAACTGAACTTTAAAACACTAGTAAGATACTGAGCTGAACTTACATCTGTATCCGAGAGAAGCTTTTCACTAGCTAGCATCCTCTTCTTTGCTGCCGAGATCGATTCACCACCCCCAACAATGCCATCCTTCGGAGCTTGTGCCTAAGAACACCCGCAACCATTTAAATCAGTCTGTTTTACAGCAGAATGAGAATTCATATGAGAAGAATGTATACCATTGAAATAAGATGATCACATTCCTCATCTGTTAGAAATCCTTCATGTAAGAACACCCTAACCAAGCCAAAAAAAGAACAAACTCACATCAAATTGAGGGTATAACAAAATAGCAATACGCAACAATCGATCTAGAAGTTAATACAAGTACCTGACCTTGGTCGCCAAGAGAGTGAAACAACTCGTGACGGATCCATCCTATTCGACGGGATTGAGCTTACTAACTGAATAACACTTTCACCGTTGATCTCCGCCTTATCCCTCAGCTCCTTCCGGCTGACAGAGAAAAACCAAGCAAAGTGAACAACGGTTACGCTATCAGCCGAATGATACGAATACGAAGAAAAACAGTATCAATTTGAAACACTGAGATCAGCTTTCGAGTTACTAAATCAGCTGCTCAGCAATCAAATCGAAGAGAATGATACTCTCGTCTTCAAATATGAACATATTTCTCAACGCAGATCAAAATGATTCAAGAGCAGCGCATGAAAACCAGCAAAGTGTACAATTAACAAAGCTATCAGCCGAATGATACGAATACGAAGAATAACAATACCAAGCTGAAACACTGAGATCAGCTTACGAGTTACTAAATCAGCTTTCCAGTTACGAAATCGAAGAGAATCGCCTCGTCTCCAATTATGAACATATTTCTCAACGAAGATCAAAATCATTCAATAGCAGCGAGTGAAAATTCAGCTAAATTAAGACAGAATCGAGACCTACGGAAGCGTGATCAGTCATCAGTGAAATTAGCTTACCGGATACATAGAAATGAAACGAAGAGAGGCTTAGCGATTACCTCTCGACAAAAGAGTAGTATTGCGGACCGAGGAGAGCAACGAGAAGGAAGAGGAAGTATACGATGTCCGCCATTGATGAATGCCGCAGAAGCTTTGGAATGAGGGAGCTGATGCAAGAATTATGCAAATCGATCGACTCGGAGCCCCGATCGAATTGGGCCGGGTTTTTTCGATTGGGCCCATTAACCCGAGTCCGTAAGAGATTACCTGTGAAACGCTGTCGTTTTAACAGTGGCGGGGAATTCATCAATTCCCGCTATCTATATAAACCAGAGCTCAAGAACCCTAATTCCTTACTGCTCGTTTGCTTGAACCTTGAGCCGCAAGTCAAATCTCCTCCGCTGCAGCTGATCGTCACGGCCAAGGTAAGTAAATCCGAAATCACCTGAGTTGAGTAATCTCTGATGTTATCCCCAGTCAAGTTAGGGTTACAGGAAGAAGACAGAGAAATCTCCGGAACTTGTGAAATTGCTCTGTTCTTGTTGATAGTAAGATTTGCAGCTCACTGAGTCGAATTCAGTTGAAACTAATCTGCTCCCCTTTGTTTAAAGGAACTGGGTTTTTCTGGATTGGTGGTTATATGCATGCTTGAATTTTTGTTTTCCTTGTTAAGCTCCAGCTGAGCTTGTGACGAAATCTGGATGCTAATTAGGGTTTTGAGTTCATCGATTCCATTAGTTTCTGAAACCCTTTAATCTCAGGTTTAACTGGTTCAATCTTACATATTTACCCGTTCCCTGTAGCTCATGACTGGTTATAATCTCGCTTTTCACTGTAAACCAACATGATTAAACTATGCTAGTTCAGTTCAATCTTACTGTGTTATTCGTCGTGACTGATTAACATAGTAGTGTCTGAAATATGCATCTTGATTGATTGCGTGTCTTATGATCGATTCCGTGTCTTCTGATCTTTTCCGTCGATGTGTTCTTATCGTCTGGTTTTCGAATGATTACTGTACTGCTGCAGAATGGCGTCTCAACAACCAGAAGCAGGCCTCTTTGTAGGGTTGAACAGAGGCCACATAGTCACCAACACTGAACTGCCAACTCGTCCTTCTGATTCCATAGGAGTAAGTAGGATTTTCGGAATTCTGTTTCTCACGAATTCGAGAGATTCCGAGATTGTGTTGTTGTATAAATTTGTGGCTCTTCAGAATCAAAATCACAAGGTTCAAACATCCTCTTAAGCCTTTTGTCTTGGTTTCCGGTACAGGAAACGAAACGCGAACGAGTACGCCACGTGAAGAGCTTGATTGACGAAGTAGCCGGCATTGTGCCGTACAAGAAGAAGACGATACAGCTCTTGCGGACTGGTCCTGACTATACTGCAATGAGTCTAGGTCGGAAGAAGTTGGGTACCCAAGGGAGAGCCAGGAAGAACTCCGAGGACATGACCGCACTTATCCTCAAGATGAGGGCTGCCGGCGAGAGGGTTTAGCTTTAAATAGTCAATTGTTAAGTACAGTTCGTGTTTTACTTCGTCGACAAGTTTTAGCTTTGAATAGTCAGTTTTAGCTTTGAATAGTCAATCGTGTTTTACCTCGTTCTGTTAAAATTCGTGTTTTACTTCATGCAATTTGTTCTATTTTACTTTGTGCAATTCGTTCTATGACATGATCACATTGTTTTTCGTTCCACGAGTTTCAACATAGAGACGTGATTACATCGTTTTTCGTTCCACGAGTTTCGACGAGTTTATTGTAACCTCGATAAAATCTACAGTTATATGAACTCTCTCTTTCTCTCTTATGGCTCCTTTAAACACCGATAAAACCGTTTCAAAAAGGTTGGATATGAGAGTGATTCTACAGTAATAATCATACAATGGCCCTGAATCTTCATCAGCAAGCAAAGACCGGGGCAAAGCGAATTTATTCGTCGGTTCCGAAAAAAGCGAGCTTTGTTTACGACTTGAATCTCTGTGTAAGCTTCTCTACGCCGTCCCGGCAGTCTCCCGCTGCACGTTTCACAGCCGATCCGAGCCCTGCAGTTGTCTGCTGCAACTCCTTGATGGAACTACTTGCCTTGTCCTTCACGGCACTGCTCAGCTCCCGATTCTTCTGTTGAAACATTTGCATCAATTTCTCTGCCTTCTCGTGAGCAGCTTCCCGGCGCTGTTTGTCTCGCGAGCTGGCATATGAAGTCCAGGCTTTCAGAACTGAAATGAAGGCGAGGATCTTCTGAATGATGGTGTTGATGATTTCTCTCGATTTTCCAGTTACTTGTTTCGAGAAATGCTTGAGCTTGTCCATCAGTGTTTGTGCCCGGTTGACAGTTTCTTCGAATGGTTGCTCCGAGGCAGCAGCGGCTGCTACCCATGTTGCTTCGGCCGAGCTCTCTTCTTGCTGCAGGTCGCTGTCCACGACTACCTTGATGCCTTGTTTCGAAAACTTGTCTCGTGCCTCTTCGAGTGATTTGGCTTGTTCTCTTGCTCGTTTCGCCTCGTCCTCTGCCCATGTCCTGGAAAAACAGAAGAACAGTGATCAAAACTGTGACGAAAGGACCTGCATTAGTGTTTGAACATCGAACGAATCTCGAAAGGCAAGTAAGTGAATGGCGCATACAACTAGGGTTGTTCATGAGCCAAGCCAAGCTTTTGCCTGGCTCGGGTCAGCTTGGGTTTCGGTCTGAAATCACCAGTAACGAGCTCAACTCGATAACCATATCGAGCTTGAGCTTGACTCGATAACACTAACGAGCTCAGCTTGATAATAACTACTGCGAACAGCATTTTCGTAACGAAAAGAAGAACAGGGGAGCATCAACTAGGGTTGTTCATGAGCCAAGCAGAGCTTTTGCCTGGCTCAGCTCAGCTTGGATTCGGTCTGAAAACACCAATAACGAGCTCGACTCGATAACGTTAACGAGCTCAGTTCAATAACTACAACGTAAATAACAGAATGTGGAACCTAGTGCAATAATACCTGGCCATGGACAAAGCTCGTCTCTCGACCTCAAGCTCATACTGTAGACGGGATACCTCCTCCTTCTCTTCCTCAGCCTGTCTCTGCAACTTGCTGATCCTCTCCTTCTCATACGATATCTCGACCTTGTCAGTCAGAAGGCTCTGCAGTTGCTCCTCCATCTCGCGACGAATCCTCGAAAGAAGTTCCATTTCTGCTTCAATGGCAGCGCGTTCCTTCACCAGTGCAACATTATCTTCCTCCCTCTGAGCTTTCAACATAGCCAGTTCACTGCTCGCCTCTTCAGCCAGTTTCTGTACAGCGTTGATCTTCTCTCTCTCGATGGAGAGCTCCTTCTCGAAGCTGGCATTGATGTCCTGTTCTACCTCAGCCACTAAAGCATTGTGGGCCGATACAGCATTTTCGGCCATGGATTCTGCCTCGATCCGGGCAAGCTCCTCACTGACCACATCCGAGGCATCACCAAGTGCAAGAGCAATGGCAGCTTGGGCCTTTGTGACCGGTTTATCGGGTTGGAAGAGTCTTGTGCAACCTGTGAGAACCGAATAAGGTGAAACAAACTATCTCCAAGATGATTTAAGAGTGTTTCGAAGCAGGACTAACCAAAAGCAAGTGATATGATTCCTTGGTCTCCTGCGGATAAATCAGCTACTAGCGAAGGCCACGCATCTGGGTGGATTCTATCGATATCTCGAAAACCAGAGACCTGATACAGGATCTGGACATGATAAAAAAAAAGGATAACTTGTGAGACTCGAGGCTCAAAGATCATCGAAAGACGGAAAGAACAGAGGGAGTTAAGGGCCATGTAACCTTTTTATCGGCTTCCGGAAGTTGTCGTTTCTCAAGGGCCATCTTCCAACTTACGAGATCCTGACGCGACAAAGGGCTGCAATCATGGTAAGCAATTATGAGAATACACATCTGGACGATATGGAAGTTCATGGAAATAATACTGTAACGGTCAATGGCTTTCTAGCAATGGATCATAGGAAAGGAAAAACCAGAAAAGAAACAGACTGTAAATGTTGCTCAATGTGTATCACCTTTCCGGAGAGAAGTAGAATGGAACTTGCTCATCATCATCGGAGACAGTTGATTGCAAATCACGACTCGAGAGCTTGCTTGAGATAAGCCCTGCTTCAGCCAAGCCTGAAGCAACCAACTTATTCAGCAAACCACAAGTGATAAACCAAGATTAACTGATCACGATCACAAGAAGTACAATTCACTCACCTTGGATGGATGCGAAGTCGGGATCGTCAGGTGTGATATCGTCGAATGCAAGTTCACTAACATTCTCTATGTACATGGCAGGATACACTTTCGACACAGAGTTTCTTCAACAAATCGGCATAGAGTCAATTGAAGTGTTCTATACATGAGATACGGATCAGTTTCGTTAACAAACAGGAGAAAAAGAGCTCACCTTGAAAGAGCACCGCTTGCAGAAACCAACCACCGAGCATATTCGCGACGTGTGCATAGATCACCAGGTTGAGCTTCTACTTCAATAACCTAAGATCAAAGACTTCCGATTATTAGAAAGAATTGACAAGCTTTATAATCTATGTCCTATGATAAGTGACGAAAAACAATACATTACCTTCAGAACTTGCAAAGCTGCAAGCGCCTGACCTTGACCCTGATCAACTACAGCAGGAACTAGAACTTTCCCCGGTGGCACCCGAAGAGACTCGAACACAGTGGATGGAGCAGGTATCCCAACAGGGAGGATCAGACTCGATTCGATCAACGAACTGCTTTCACCCGTATCATCAACAATTCGTTCTTGTTCGTCCAGTGAAGACGATGCTGGTGGCAATGAAGCTTCAACAGATGCATTTTCCAGAGAGTAATCTACTTCTAAAGATGAAGAAGCTTCGATCTGATCAGGGTTCTCCTTCGCTGCTACATCCTCCATATCGTCTTTGGCTTCATCAGTCGGTTCTGAAACCGCATTCTCCAATGGAGTTTCAGAAACACTAGCAGCAACTTTAGGCTCGCTGGATTCATCATCGGCTACGGGACTAGAGGAACTCAAAGAAATGGAATTTTCTTCAAACTTTAAAGCAGACAAATCCACGAGTTCGTCAATCTTACTGTTCAGTGAATCAGATTCCGAGTCGAGCTTATCAACAGCCGCGGAGAGTGTATCTACAGCATTGGAAAGTGATTGCATTGCACTAAAGCTTGAATTCATTTCAGGAGCATCTGACTTGTCACCAACAGTCAACTCATCATCAACAGAAGCACGAAGAATTGCTGCAGCGGTACCAACATCACCAATGTCTGCTGGAGGAAGCTGATCGCCATTAACAAGCTTATCTCCTCCACTTGATCCTTCGTCAAGTTCATTAGACTGAGATATATCTTCTTCCTTAGTATCATCCAACACACTCTCATCAATCTTCCCATGGCTTTCCTCCTCAATTTCATCCTCTTCCTTATCGGATGACAGAATCACTTCCTGCTGAGGCGTTAATGGCTCCATCTGCTGCTGTTCTCGTCCTGATAAACATCAACATAATTAATCACAGAAATAACAAACATCATAAACTCTTGAATTACTGAATTCATAACCAGCTTACTTGAAGCGCTCCGATTAGAAACCGATAAACCAGCCAATGCAACACCGGCGACCAAAACTAACCCCGCCGCTCCGGCCGCCACATTCCCTGAAATCAAACTAATCACAACCCCCTCATTTCCAACTCCACCGAAAACGCAACGAAAACAAGCAATCAGATCAATTCTCTCATACCTCCGAGCCAATCCTTCCCTCCCGACTTCGATTCACCTTCCTCCGCCTCCTTAGTAGCGGAATCCGACCATCCAGCGAAGCTATCCTTAGTGGAGGCGGAAACAACAACCGCCGCCGAACCGCCACCGCCACCGCGATAACGTAACAGTATCCTCCCGTACTTTGCCGCGCGGAGATTGCTGCAGTCGAGCTTAGCTCGCACAAAGAGAGATCCCCGTGAGTTGAAGGCCAGTCGCAGCTGAGGACAGCTCGGGGAGCAGGCGGTGGCTGCCGATGATGCTGATGCCATGGAATTGATGATATGATATCACACTTATCACTGATCGGTCGATGATGATGATTGAAATGGAGATTTCTAGGGTTCTTGTGAAACCTTCTCTCAGAGAGAGTGTGTTCTTCTTCTTCTGTTGTGTTGACCTGTCAAGTTTTGCGAGGTTGACGAAATCCCACGATTTATCTTTTTCTTTTTTTAAAATCTTTTTTCGCTTTGTAGATAATAGTAACGGCGGTAGGTAACGGCGGATGATGGCTATAACCGTTTTCAGGCTCAACCGCCGGCGGCCATGAACGGCGAAATAAACGAGAAAACGGTGTCGTTTAGTCGGTAAAGTGATCAAAACCACATCCATATGAAATATTAAGGGGGATAATGGTATTTTGCACGATCCACTTTGGTAACTTTACCGAGTTAACAAATAGGCTCATGTATTATGTTATCGTTTGATTGCGTAAGGGATAATGGTATGGAGATTCGAAATTGAAATTGAGAATGGTGTGTACTCGTTCAATTGTGTAAGAAAAATCGGTAGAGATAATTGGGGCTTTTTCAACGATATTTTCGATTTTATTGTTTTATCGCTCATTTTGTTATTGAGTGTATGAACAACAAGAAACCCTGTGATGAATGCCATGATCACTAGTCATTAAGTTATTACAATAATTCCAATACTCCATTTAAATACCTCATGTCATTTCGAGTTCAATTAATTTAGATAACATCAACAAAATTAGCTGTTGCGTCTAATCCAAGTTAGCAGACACGAGTTAAATTAACTGCTACGTTTTTGTTATCTGATGCAACATTTTTATGAATAAAACATTGAAACTAATAGATTTAATCATATTAATTTAAAATAAGTCTAAATTTTTAATCATCATAGTAAATGCAATGTTCTTAAAGTTTCATTCTAGAGGTGCATTTTAAACTAAAATGATAGTTTATCAACTCTATAAGATTAGTGGTTGCCTAATACGTCATTTTATTTAGAATATTGTTATTATCCTCAAAATGAGGATATTAAAAGTATGTTTATCCATCAAAACTTAAGTGAGAGTATCATAAGTTGGAGTACGAAGTAGGGGCACTAGAGTGTTCACCATTTATGTCTATATAAGCAAAATACACAAAAGAAAATATGGTTAGTAAATAACGCGTTGGCCAGATTTGTGGTACTAATAAATTTAATACCTAATACTACAAGAAAATTGCATTTTAACATCAATTTTTTAACGGCGGATATAAATCCGCTGTTAAATATTATAATATGTTTATAAAAAAATATATAATTGTATTTTATAGATTGTGGACCACTTTGCATCAAGTTATTACATGCACCGAAGGCTATGTTAGAGTGCTTAGAGGACCGAAAAACTTGAGTGATTGGTCAACAAATACCCAGTATGAAGTTTCGTCAGACGAGTTTTCAAGAATTACGTGACGAGGAACGACCAAAACCTTTATAGATGACATTAAGTGGATAAAATTTCTACCTACGTTGCGTAACGTGAAGAGAACAAAGTTTGTGGAAAAACAAGAACATTACACATTGGCTAACAAAGAATCCACTATGGAGTGATAAGACTTCTAGAGATAAGGATTTATGTCGATAATTTTTTCTATCACAAATTTGGGTTGGCAATCTAAACCGGAAAATCGGTTAACCGCCCGAAACCAAACCGGTCGAATGGTCAGAAAACCGCGCTGACCGGATTTCGGTTCGGGGAAGGTTATAACCGGTGTTATTAAATAACGGTGACGGACGGGGACGGATTCAGAACTATCCGCACCGTCACCGTCACCGAACCCGACCCGGCGGATAAATATCCCCGGATCTATCCCCACGCCCACATTATTACAAGCCTGCATTTTTTCAATCATTCTCCTCTCTCTCGATCTATGCACCCCCGACGGCGTATATCGCCGATTTCTCCCCTCTCTCTCGATCTATGCACCCCTGACGGCGTATATCGCCGATTTCTCCCCTCTCTCTCGATCTATGCACCCCCGACGGCGTATATCGCCGATTTCTCCCCTCTCTCTCGATCTATGCACCCCCCGACGGCGTATATCGCCGATACATCATAATATCCTCCAATAACCTAATCAGACCCTTCGATTTCCTTCATCCTTCTTTTCCCGATGAATTTTCCCTAACCCTAATTGTTTGCATGTGTGCAGGAATCAAGCTATAAATAGCGTTCTGCAGTCGTTCTTCAACCTTCCATCCTCACTTAACCGAATCAAAGAAGGTCAGTATGAATAGGGAATTAGGGTTTTGTTGTTTCGATTCAGGGTTAGGGTTTAGATTTCTAGGATTTCAATTTCTTTTATGAATTGCTTAATGCTTTCTTCATATAAATTCTGATTCAGTTTCTTCTCTCTTCGACCCTTCCAACTCGCAGGTGCTATGAACGACAACAACGAAGCTATGGCATCTCAGGTTCTTCAGGATGAGAATTCGCCACCAGCAGTAGGTGTACTGAACGGCAGCAATAGTGCCAACCAAGATCATCATGTAGAAGGACAACTTGATGCACATGCCAACCCTGAACCTAATCAGGAGCATCCTCCTGTCGATGCTGAGGCAGTGACACCTCCTAACCAGAGTAAGCGAAAGAGTCCCGTTTGGCTTCATTTGAGAGACTTAAGATTCATGAATTATGGAAGGCTAAGTGTAAGTACTGTAGGAAGTTATTGGGTGGTGATTCAAATAATGGAACATCTCACTTAAGGAGCCATATCAAATCATGTATTCAAAAGAGAATACATGATGGAAATCAAAAGGTTCTTGGTCCGAATTTGTTAGGTAAAGGTAAAACAGAGTTAGTTGCTACTGCCTATAATGCTGATGTGTCTAGGAAAGAACTTGCCCCTGCTGTGTTAATGCATGAGTATCCTCTATCAATTGTTGAACATCTGCATTTCAAGAGGTTTTGTTACTCTCTTCAGCCCCTTTTCAATGTTCCTTCGAGGAACACATTGAAAAGGGATGTGATGAGACTGTATTGTGATGAGAGGGCTAAGATTCAGAGGTTGATTGATTCTACTAAGGGCAGAGTTGCTATAACAACTGATATGTGGACAGCCAGTAACCAAAGGAAAGGTTACATGGCTGTCACAGCACACTATCTCGACAATGGATGGTGTTTGAGGAGTCAACTGTTGAGGTAATTCCAGCCTAAACTGTAAACCCTCTTGTAAATGACTAACTGCTCAACTATTTATTTAAGTGATGGTGTTTGTTGCCTTGTTGATTTTGTTTTGTAGGTTCATCTATGTCCCAGCTCCTCATACCGCTGATAGGCTTGCAAGGTTTCTAGTAGACTGCTTGATGGAGTGGAATGTGACACTAAGGTATCAACCATAACCTTGGATAACTGTAGCACCAATGATAGAATGCTAGAAACTGTTAAGAAGAAGTTGTCTTTACCTTATTTGATCAAAGACGGTGCTTTACTTCACATGAGATGTTCTGCACATATATTAAATTTGGTAGTCAAAGATGGTCTTGATGTTGTGAAAGATGGAATTGAGAAAATACGTGAGTCTGTGTCTTATTGGATGGCTACTCCTAAGAGATTGGAATTCTTCCAAGAAACTGCTAAGCAATTGAAACTTAGACATGATAACAAACTTATTTGGACTGCCCTACTCGTTGGAATTCTACTTATGCAATGTTGATCAGTGCCATGCCTTATAGGGATGTGTTCAATAGGCTGAAACTTAGAGATGCTCAATATAACTGTTTGCCATCTACTTCTCATTGGCAATTTGCTGCCGTTGTCTGTGAGAAGCTTGAGGTGTTCAGCTTGATCTCAGACATGTTTTCTGGCTCCAAGTACCCCACAACTAATCTTTTTTTCCCTCGTGTATGCGATTTGAGGGTAAAAATATGTGAATGGATTTATGATCCAAATGTTGTGATATCTAACATGGCTCAGTCTATGTGGTCTAAGTTTAGTAAGTATTGGGATGGAATTCACCATATTTTGGCAGTTGCTATTGTCCTGGATCCTAGATACAAGCTTGAGATTGTAGAATATTATGCTGAAAAAATCGGGCCTGATGATTGTGGCTTCAATGCTGCTTCTGTGAAGCAAGTACTATGTGATCTTATACTGGAGTATCAATCGAGGTTTGCTAAAAACCAATCCTCCCGTGGTGTTGGCTCATCTGCACCAGAGGATGGTAATGCATCCTCTAATGATCATGATTTTGAGTTGTTCCTTACTCAAAGGAAAAAAGCTCGTACAACTGCTATGTTTACTGAGTTGGACAATTATTTGAACGAGGATGTTCTTCCTCGTTCTTCTGAATTTGATATCTTGATGTGGTGGAAACTTAGTGGATTGAAATATCCTATCCTGCAAGCTATAGCAAGAGATGTTCTTGCTATACCTGTTACCTCTGTTGCCTCTGAGTCGGCCTTCAGTTCAGGAGGCCGACTTCTAGACCCCCATCATAGCAAATTGCATTCTGCCACTGTTGAGGCATTAATGTGCACTAGGAGCTGGCTTAAGGATGAATATGAAAAAGGTAGAGTCCTGTCTATTCAGAAATCATAACCTTAATTTGCTTCATTTGGTTCTAAGTTGTAACTACAATAATGTGTTTTAATTTTGAATGCAGATCCGTCTGTCGAGAAAAGCATTTTGGAGCTGGAGGGCTGCTTCACAACGCTGGATATTGTTCCTGGGAGTGATGATGATCCAGTCGACATAGAGGACCAAGGTAATATAGATAGTGTTTCTGCTTCCCTAAACCCTGTCCCTGTTCTGCTGTTCATAACTTCATATACTACTATAACCTGTTGCCTGGCAACTTCTAACATAGGTAGTGATTACTGATTACTAAATATTTGTTGTGTGGTGTAGGAGGATCTCAAGTGCCTACTAGATCAACTACTGCTACAGACTACAATCTTG
The DNA here is from genome assembly GCA_034768395.1 of Linum lewisii. Classification (NCBI taxonomy): domain Eukaryota; kingdom Viridiplantae; phylum Streptophyta; class Magnoliopsida; order Malpighiales; family Linaceae; genus Linum; species Linum lewisii. Next base: position 596,276 of record CM068300.1, on the reverse strand, counting down.
ACGACATTGACTAATTTCCATAACAAAGGGTGTGTGTAGTAACTTCAGTAATGATCTCTACATCTTATACTGGAGTATTGATCTGCTTCTAACGAAACTGTATTGTTGTACATTTCTTATTTCAGGATTGCTCAAGTGAGAAACTAAGGAGCTGTGTCAGCTAAGGCCTATGTTTAATCTGCTGAATGATGAGTGATGAGTGATGAGTTCAAGTTGATGTTGATCTGCTATGTTCATTTGCTTTCTTTATTGTGTTCATTGAATTTGAGTGTCAGACTCTCATATCATGTTGTATGCATTTTGATTTGGAGTTTAGACTTCTCTTAGTTTGGTAAACTTTGGTTGCTGGTACTTTGTAGTTTGTTCAATCTGCAAGTTATGATCACAGATGGAGAGTTATGATCAATTTTGAGAGTTATGTTGGTATTTTGTTAGAATTGTTGATGATAATGCAGTGCAGACCGAATATTTTTAATGTATGGTTTCTATTTTTCTTATTAGTTGTGAGTTATTTCCGGTTTGGCTCGGTTAAAAATCACCGACGGTTAACCAAAAAACCCGTTGGGGACGGGGATGAACTGAGACTCGGAACCGATGGGTATTTGAGGCCGGGGATTGCCCGTGCCCGATACTTAATCGGCCGGGCAATGGATACCATATACCCGTCCCCGCCCCGCCCGATTACCAACCCTAATCACAAACTTGTCTTAGTAACAAACGAATATATAATTTTGTAAAACGACAATTCATACAAATTTATAAACCTATTATGTGTTTTTTTTTTACTTTATTTATTCTATTTGAAAAAATGTTTTCACATACTTTATGCGCCTATTAAAGATAAAACTTTAGTCAAAATTCATAAAACATAATTAATTGAGTTCGATAGCTTTTTTTTAACTAATTATCGACACAATTTTGACTTTAAGCCAAATGAAGAACCCTTAAATAGCAAAAGAAACCTAAGAAGTAAAATCATCAACTACAACAAAAGCTAAAATTGCAAACAACGATTTCCCTAACAACTTTCTTCCACATATCTTCAAAATAAAGTCATTTATGGTTTTAGTTATGGTCAAGCAATTGCAAACAATAGTTCACCAATAAGCTTGTACGATATAATTTTGTTTAACTTCATATGCAAAAAAAAGACAAAATATAAGTTAGATACTTGATTATTAGTACAATAATTTATATTTTACCCATATACAAAATATTTGATTTATAGAGTAAAATAACAAAAAGATAGAATTCAATATTTGCAACTGGTCACGTCATGACTTATAAGATTTACGTCAAAGTACAAATTTTGACTTACATCTTATTGGATTTGATTCAATATACGTGATTCCATGTGAGTGGGGAGAGTATGTTAGATGAGCTATCTACTGATCACGGTACGACCACCGTAGGATATATTTGTGGTGACCCTCAATTTGCAAAATAAAAAAAAAATTGCAAAATACTTCAGTTTAGGTCGGCTACCACTAAAAGCAATAAAAGCTCTTTGTCATCGAATGAATCAAATTTGCAAAATAAAAGTTGCATTTCATGTCATTGTAAAGTTGAGGGTGAGTACAAACGTACCCAATTGTAGCTGTACGATGATAACTAGGTGTTCAACAACAACACCAAAGATAGTGGTGACACTAATATTAAATGGATTTTTTTTATTATCCTTTTTATTGTAGGGAAGATGATAGAAAAATAGAGTAGTGAGAACAAAATTAGTACTCCTTACAGAAAGTTGCAGTCCCGAATCGAGCACTCAAAGTTGGTATTCCTAAGATCTATAGCATATTTATAGCCAACACCTGTAATAACATGCACATAGTTTGGATTGCACCTTTTCAGTAGTTTATTGGTTATCATTCCATTTTTCAATTAATCACGTGATGTTTTGTTTTTTTGCAGCTGGCTTAACTGACCATATTAAATTGGATCGTTACTTGTATCCTCATATAGAATACTTGGTGAAGGAAACTCGAGCAGTACTTTTCTATCCTATTGTTCAATACATTGAGAGTGACGGATTGAAGGATGTGGTTCTGAAGAAGCTGGATGAGAAGTAAGTTTATCTAACTGTTGAATTGAGGATTATTAGACATAGTATTATTGACTCTTGTACTGTTTTTAGATTGTTAGAACAATAGATATTGAATATGGTAGGAGGATTATTCGACTGATTTTTTTGTTATATTGACTCGTACTGTTTTCATTTGGTTTTGTTTGTAGTGTTGCCGATGCTATTTTTGAATATGGAGTATTAGATTTTCATGGTACAACATTGGTGGCATACATTTGCACACACCCTGTTTCTAGGTCAATTATTATCGTGTCTGATAGTAGAGACAGTGGGACAATTGAGCAAAAAATAGTTAGGTTTGATTCTTCTACTAAAATGGAAGTTTTTGGTCAGCAGTTTGTTATTGCACATGCTGGTCTAATATCAGTATTTGTGGACCTGCTCTTAGAGCTTAAGAAGAGACAGGGTTCAGATCCGTGCTTTTGACGGAACATTACATTAGATGGAGCAATGAGAATGGTATATAGGGTTGTCAAAAGTGTTTGTGCTCTTGACGAATATGATGATCCTCAATCAGCCTTTTTTTTGGTTGGTTTAACGAAGAGTAGTACCTAAGTCACGTTTGTGGCGACTTATGATTTTTTTCAATAAACGTCAAACTCATACATGAATTAATAATGGCGGCCGTTAGGATTGGATTAGGGGAAGCAGCAAAGCCAACAAGTTAGTGACTTCTTAGATACATTATTCTTAACTCAATATTTATCATCTGCAAAAATATAAATAAAAATTTTCACAATCAAAGCTCTATCTTTTGTCATCATAGATGATATACTTTTGAGAGTATAAAAAATCAGTTAGATACTTATTATTAGTATAGTAGCTCATGTCTCAACTTTACATATAAAAATATTTGCTTCGTAGAGCAAAATAACCAAAAGATAGAGTAATTCAATATTTGCAATTGGTCATATGATTTACGTCAAAGTAAAATTTTAGACTTGCATCTTATTGGATTCAATTATATGCATATAGTATGTCTTCTGTCATTTTATTCAATTTTAATCACGAATAAACTCATGCGGCATGATTTTATTTAACTATATATGCAAAAGTATAAGACAACTCAATATGTGTAGTTATTACCTAATCAATCATAAACTCTAAACCCTAAATCTTATTAGACCCTATAATAATTAAGTTTCTTAAGCTAATTGAATTCTTTTTCACTCTCCTCTTAATCATTTTTAAGGTCTATTGTTCCATCCATATAGATATAGGTAATACCAAGTTGTTTTACTACTTTTGTTTATAGGGTATGAGTTGTTAATAACATTTAAGACTTTAGGGTGTATGTCACACGTTACATTGTATATGGGAGTGGCGAAGCCCGGGCCCAGAGTCCTCTAAACTCAAATAGTTAAAATATGTGTAATTTTTTGTATGGATTATTTTTGGTTCATTGTATCTTATACATCGGGTCAAATGTCTAGTTAAATCTTGACTCGACACTGTATATAGGTTAATTAAGACTTTATCACTGTGTTTTTATTTTACTTTGGAAATTCTAACATCATTGACTTATAATGGTGGGATAAGGATAATGGTGAACTGACCGCGTTGTAGCTTCGACAAGGAAGATGAAAACCCATTGAAAATCATATTAACTTAATCGATCGATTCTCACCCCTATTTTAGGGTTCCCTAGGAGGACATCATCACTATTGATCGCTTGACGGTCAGGACTTCCCCCAACGTGACCAACCAATCAGATTGTTCCGCGTGGCAACTCAACTCAACCCTAATGCCTAGGTACTATAGAAGGGGAAAAATTATACACTTGTAGAGCATTAATGAACACACACCATACAAAAAAAAGCCCAAAAACAAACAAGAGAAGCCCAAAAACAAGTTGGGCCTTCTACCGAGATTATTGGGCCGGATTCAGAATTCACCTGAAACTATTTTCTCTCACAACTAAAACCCTTCCAAAATCCAAAGCAGCTTCTTCTTCTTCTTCTACTTACAGTCTTCTCCGATCGCCGATCTCCGGTCCTCCGACGATGCTTTCTCGTCTCTTAACCAAGCCTTCACACCTCCGACTCCTCACCAACCTATCCTCCAAATCACAACCCTCACCTCTCCCTACTTCCATCTTCCGCCCTCTCTGCACCGGCGGCGACAACAACAATGGCAGAGACGGCGGCGGGAAGGTCTCCGAGGAAGTCTGGAAGCTTACTCAGGAAACCGGAGGACCGTTCGATGCGTTATTCAACGAGGAGGTGAGCGGCGGCGGATTGCGCGGGATATCGGATGGTCCGGAGTCGAAGGAGCCGGAGAAGTGGCTGATTGGAGAGGAAGGGGAGAGAGGCGGCGGAGGAGGGGATGTGTTTGGCGGAGCTGAGATTGGGGCGGTGAGGAATTGGTCGGCGGCGGTGGCGGAGGATTTGAAGCCGTGGAGCTTGGAGGGTTTAGAAGAGGAGAAGCTGTTTGATTTGGGGGAGATTTAGGGTCTGGAGGGAGTAGGATTGGACCTAGTTTGAAGGATGAGATTGAGAAGAGGGAGGAAGAGATGAAGAAGCTGGAGATTGAGGAGGAGAAGCTTACTGCCATTGTTAAAGGTAAAGGTTCTAGTTCCCTTAGTGTTTGAGAGCCTTAGTATGCAGTAAGCTTAGAAGTTCTGCTGGTTTTTGGTAAATGTTCGTTTCAGAACGAGGATTGGATATGGTGTTTGAAATAGCTGGAGGATTTTGAGAGAAGGGTTGTTGATTGTATGCTCTTTGTTACTACGAATCCACCTGGCCTATTGCCCTTTGAACATCCGATTAGCTCAGAGAAAACAGTTTCGATGATCTGAATTCTGTCTTCATGCTGGAATGAATTGTGCATTTGGGGCCAAGGATCTATTAGAGTGTTGAATGTCTGTATTTGGGGTTTTAGGCGTTTATCTCTGGTGATGTTCTTGATGAATGAATGGAATTTATGACTAGGAATCCATCGCTATTGTCCTTTGAACACCTGATTTGCTTGTAGAGAACGGTTTCGATAATCTTAATGTTGTGTTGCTGCCGGTACGAATTGAGCATTTGGGGCCAAGGATTGGGGTTTTAGGCGCTTGTCTCTGGTGATGTTCTTGATGAATGAATGGTCTTTATGACTATGAATCCATAGCTGTTGCCCTTTGAACACCTGATTAGCTTGTAGAGAACGCTTTCGATAATCGTAATGTTGTCTTGCTGCTGGTACGAATCCAAGGGTCTTTTAGATTGTTGAATGTTCTTTATGACTAGGAATCCATCGATATTGCCCTTTGAACACCTGATTAGCTTGTAGAGAACTGTTTTGGCAATCGTAATGTTGTCTTGCTGCTGGTACGAATTGACCATCTTGGTCCATGGTTCTTTTAGATTGTTTAATGTTCTTTATGACTAGGAATCCATCGTGATTGCTATTTGAACACCTGATTACGTCGGAGAGAACGGTTTTGATAATCGTAATATGAAGCTGCTGGTACGAATTGTGTATTTGGGTCCAAGGTTCTTTTAGATTGTTGAATGTTCTTTATGACTGGGAATCCATCGATATTGCCCTTGGAACACCTGATTAGCTCGGAGAAAACGGTTTTGACAATCGTATTGTTGTCTTGATGCTTGTATGAATTGTGCATTTGTGTCCAAAGTTCTTTTTGATTGTTGAATTTGTTTGTAATCTAGGATGTTGGGAGTTTGTATCTGATGTTGTTTTGGATAGATTTAAGCTTTGTTTACATCTATCCACTTAGCTCAGAGAGTGTCGGGCTTGATGATCATAATGCTGTCTTGATGCTGGTACGAGTCGTGCTTTGGGGCCAGGGTTCTGTTAGCCTGTTGAAATGGTTGTTAATTTAGGTTGTTAGGTGGTTTGTCTCTGATGTTGTTTCAGATTGATGTATGATTCCTTTGATGACTAGAAATCCCGCTTGCTCATTGCTCTGACGACACCCAATTATTCCAGAGATTGACCCGTTTTGATGATCTTAGTGCTTTATTGTCAAGAACTGTTGCATCCCAATAACCCGAGTTGTTGGGAGAGTGTTCTGAATGAATCTTATATTGTTCTGATTAGCTCGGAGAGAATGGTTTTGACAACCGTAATGTTGTCTTGATGTTTGTATGACTTGTGCATTTGATTGTTGAATTTGTTTGCAATCTAGGTTGTTAGGAGTTTGTATCTGATGTTGTTTTGGATAGATTTAAGCTTTCTTTACATCTATCCAATTAGCTCAGAGAGTTGTCGGGTTCAATGATTGTAATGTTGTCTTGCTGCTAGTACGAATCGTGCATTTGGGGCCAAGGTTCTTTTTCATTGTTGAATTTGTTTGTAATTTAGGATGTTAGGAGTTTGTATCTGATGTTGTTTTGGTGACTAGAAATCCAACTCGCTCATTGCAATCTCGACACCCTATTAGTCCAGAGATTGACCCATTTTGATGATCTTAGTGCATTGTTGTCAAGAACCATTGCGCCCCAACTTACTAACATTTTTTATTGCCTGCAGGTCCGGACCGTGCATTTGGTGATCTGATTGCAGAATCCGGGATCACAGACGAGATGCTGGACAGTTTGATTGCCCTGAAGGACTTTGAAGGGATCGAAGGGTTGCCTTCGTTGGGGGAGATAGAGGACATTGCGTACGAGAAGAGTACAAGGAAATCGGCGAGAGCTGAGATGGAGAGACAGAAGCAGGAAGAGATTGCCAATGCAAGGGTGAGGCAAGTGGACGACCAAGGAAGAGCTTACGGAACCGGGAGAAGGAAATGCAGCATCGCCCGTGTTTGGGTTCAACCAGGTGAAGGGAAATTCACTGTGAATGAGAAGCAGTTCGACGTCTACTTCCCCATGATCGATCATCGGGCTGCTCTTCTTAGACCGTTCTCGGAGACCAAGACTTTAGGGCTCTGGGATATCGACTGTACCGTCAAAGGAGGTGGCGTTTCAGGTGAGTCTCTATGCTCTTTTTTTTACTATGTAGTAGTTCTTGTTGCTAGTAGGTTGTGATTGTTAAGCATTACTCGTGCCTTGGTCTATTCGATTAGCGTAATCAGAATGTCTGTCTTCCTTGGTCCATTCGAGTTTCGTTCTTAGAACCTCGCCATGGAAGTAGAACCTGTTTCTGCATGTGTCACTTACCTGTAAGCTCGTCTTGTACAGCTTCTTAACGTCTTTCGATTACCGAATCCAATCACATATGCTGAGATCACAACTTATACATCAGTATCAGTACACCCTTGAATAAACCGAGATCAGTATGAATCTCGGCATTTTGACACGTTTTACTAAACCATGTACACTGATCCGTAGCTCGGTTCATGATCATTCTCGTAACGTGTGCACTTCTTGTTCAACAGGCCAAGTCGGAGCGATCCAGTTGGGCATCAGCCGAGCTCTACAAAACTGGGAACCAGACTTGCGGCCATCACTCAGAGACGGTATACAAACCAATACATGCCTTGTTATACTTGTTGAATCGATCTTTGTTTCCTTTCATCGGTGTCCTGACTTCGTCGTTTCTCGACAGCCGGTTTCTTGACGAGGGATTCTCGAGTGGTCGAGAGGAAGAAGCCGGGCAAGGCCAAGGCTAGGAAGAGCTTCCAATGGGTCAAGCGTTGATGGAGAGGCATTTGCTGCAAAAGCTTTTACGTGTCTTCTAAGTCAATTGTATGCTTGTACTTCATATTTGTAGCGTGTTTGACAAGGCAACTAGTTGTAGCTTATAAATCACTTTTGCTTGTTTTTGGGGATTCATACATGCCTTAAGAACCCTAAGATTTTGCTATCGTAACGGGTATCGGGCGGGGATGAGTCTTACTTATGGTATGGGTCGACATGACACGTTGTCGTTGTAGTTACATTAATAAAATCTTAATGTTGATATTGGGCTTGGCAATTACTATCCGAAAATTGGGCGCCCACTTAAAACTCAGATGATTTGGGCGGGGTTTACTTGTTGATTGGTAAAGTTGACGAGTACAGACGAATTCGATACCCAGTTCGAGCAGGTAATGGGTGTGGGGATGAACTTGAAGGTATCCTCCCTGTACCTGGTCTGGTAATAAATTTTATGTTGCTAGTTATGTACGTTACTATTTGCACGTCTTCCTCCGTTCATCGCATTAGGACGTATCTGCCTCACCCCATGCCTCCTATCAAAATACATGTCTAGGACTAGACCAAAACACGAGATATTAGGGCTGGGTGGTTAATGGGACGGATGCGAGTACCCGTATCCGTCACACTTTGGGTAGTGGGTACTCATGAACCTGAGCGAGTTTTGGTGAGTTTTCTGGACAAGATATGCAAACGTATTGTGATACTCGCTCAAACCTACTTCGTACGATTGTCGTTTTTAACTTGGGATCTCCACCATTCGCACCGGTTCATTGGTCATTAGTGATGACAAACGTTACAAAAATACTCAAAATCGGTTTCGATATCTCAAACTCGAAACTTTACTCCTTGGTTAACCAATTTCATGGGCCGATGACTCTAGAGACTTTGGGCCTTGATGGGCCGCCTCTGCGAGACTTTGAGCTGACCCCTAGGGGCAAAATTGTCCACTTGCTAAAACCCTAAAACTAAAACCCTAAACTTATAAGAACACTCAGCCGACTGAACTCTGCAGTACTTCTTCAGCTGCTTCTCAATCGAACCTACAACAATGGCGCCACCAAGAGGAGGTAAATTTTCACTCTCTAATCTCCTATACAATCCTCACATACTGCCTACGCTGTGTATTGACTTTAGTTATTCAATTCCGAACACGCAGGAAGATCCGGTGGATTCAGAGGAGGAAGGGGAAGCAGCGATGGAGGAGGTAGAGGCAGGGGCGGCTTCGGCGGCCGCGGAGGTGGGAGGTTCGGCGGAGACAGGGGAGGAAGTGGATTCAAGCCTCGCGGTGGTGGCCGTAGCGGCGGCCGCGGTGGTCCCGGAGGAAGAGGAGGACGTGGCGGCCGCGGAGGTGGTGGAATGAGAGGTGGAAGCAAAGTCGTTGTCGAGCCGCATAGACACGAAGGTGTGTTCATCGCTAAGGGTAAAGAGGACGCTCTTGTTACTAAGAACTTCGTTCCTGGTGAGGCTGTCTATAATGAGAAGAGGATCTCTGTTCAGGTTGTTATCTCTATTTCCCCTTCTTTTTTTCTCTCTGTTGATTGATTGTTTTGAGTTGTTTTCGTTTTCTTTGATTGATTTCTGAAAGCAATTTGTTCTCTTTGTTGTAGAATGAAGATGGTACTAAGGTTGAGTACAGAGTCTGGAACCCTTTCAGATCGAAGCTGGCAGCTGCGATTCTTGGTGGTGTTGATAACATCTGGATTGTAAGTGTTTTGATAATGTCATTGAAACAACTTACCCCTGTTTGGCAGTGATTCATTAGTCGCTTATGATTCATAAAACTATGTAGCTGGCTTGATCAAACTGTAACACATCACAAATGAGAACTTGAATACCAGTTACTGATTTTTGAATAATGATGCTATCCATCCAAATGCGGCCTTATTTGCTTGTATTGTGAGCTGGAATAAGAACTCAAATGGGTTAATGATGGCAGAAACCAGGTGCTAAGGTGCTGTACCTTGGAGCAGCATCAGGAACTACTGTATCTCATGTGTCAGATCTTATTGGACCTGTAAGTTAGCAGTTTCTTTCATGATTTGATGATGTGGTTTTCTTGTTTGATATGTGTTATTTGACATCTCTTGGCTGATGAATGTTTTTGCAGACTGGAGTCGTTTATGCAGTTGAGTTCTCACATAGAAGTGGTAGGGATTTGGTTAACATGGCAAAGAAGAGGACTAATGTTATCCCCATTATTGAAGATGCTAGGCATCCAGCCAAGTACCGCATGCTTGTGGGCATGGTTGATGTCATTTTCTCTGATGTCGCTCAGCCTGATCAGGTCTCCATTTTCCCTTTGTCTGTGTTGTGTTTTGGTTAATTCTTGGCCTCTTTAAAACTGTTGTCTGTGGTGAGTTTCGTTTGGATGGTGTTGTTGTTCTGTATATATGTAGATATTTGCAGAAGTAGCACTGGTTTTCGAGTGATAAATTTTGAAATAGTTAATATTTTGAAGTGCATATATCCCCTTGCAAGCATTTCAGAACTTCATCCAAACTCTGCGTCTTCAAAATATCTATCTGTTTTACAGTATATCTATTTTAAAATATGCACGTTCTTGTATTCAATATGTGGGATCCAAACGGCTCCTTAAAGCTTTATTTGAATGTTTGATTTTCCTACTTGCATATGAAGAGACTTTACTCGGATTCCCCTTCAATACTTATGGGTTGATGAAAACTCGAGTTTCTGATGCAATCTCAGCGCTTATTGTCTTTTAATATTGAACAAACTATTCCTTTTCTATAACTTGTTGTGGTTTTACTCTTATTGATTCGGAACACTGCATATGACGATGAGCTCGGATGTTCCAACTCTTGAGTCTCTGATGCTTGAAAAGAGGTCTGCTGCTTTGCTTTCTGTACATTGAATAAACTTTTAAAAATTTTCAGAACTAATTTTGTGGTTTGGTCTTGTGATTTGGAACCCTGCATATGACGATGAACTCGGATGATCCAACTTCCCGAGTTTCTGATGCTAGAAAAGGGGTTCACTTAAAGCCTTGTACTTTGCTTTCTATAAATTGAACAATCTTTTTACTGCTTTTTAGAACGAAGATTTGGTTTGTTCTCATGTTTCGGAACCCTGCATATGACGATGAACTCAGACGATCCATCTCCTGAGTTTCTGATGCTAGAAAAGGGTGTCCACTGTGTATTCACTGTTCTTACTTACCGGCTACATGTTATTTGCTTGTATCTTGTACTTGATGAGCAAATCTACAGATATATAAACTGGGGAAGAAGGTACTAATTCGATCGATTTCCGCCCCTTTGAACTGTTTAACCTTCTTAAATGCAGGCTAGGATTCTAGCACTGAATGCTTCCTACTTCTTGAAGGTCGGCGGTCACTTCGTCATCTCGATCAAGGTAAAGAATCCATCTTGCACAACCGGGTATCGATAATCATCTCAGTAGCCCCGTCTCCAAACTTCAAATCTAATGATTTTCTCCTCTGCTATTTGATCAGGCCAACTGCATAGACTCGACCGTCCCTGCTGAAGCCGTGTTTGAGAGCGAAGTGAAGAAGATGACCCTCGAGCAGTTCAAGCCTGCCGAGCAGGTGACTCTGGAGCCATTCGAGAGGGACCACGCTTGTGTTATCGGAGGGTACCGTATGCCCAAGAAGCCGAAAGCTTGAAGCTTTTTCTAAGGTAGAAACGTTGGATGTTTGTAGTTAAGTTTGTTAGCTATATAGCTTCGAGACTTGTGTTTTGTATCAATCTTAAGCTGCTACTTGGTTACTCACCTGGTTCGGTATGGTCGGAAATTGATTACGGTATTATGTTCGGCAAACTTGGTCTTGGCAACGGGTACCATGGGTCTAGATACTCAATGTTCATTTCTCGTATTACTTGTACTTGCCTCGTGAGTCTACATCGGTCAGAATTTGTCTTCACTCGTTCTGCTTGAACGGGATATCGGGTTCGCTCCTACCCATCAATTTTACTAGGTCATTGAGTAATCTTTGCCCTTGTTGGTTGAGTTTGGTTAATTAACTGAATACAATTCGGTTCGATCATTAGAAGTATGAGATTTTCTTGATCAACCAACCAAACAAAATTGATTGGTTTTTAATCGCTTTCGCCAAATCCGACCCCTACTTTGAAGATGGGTGTATTCATGCTTGTTAGTTTTCGTGTTTACGAGATTCGTACATATAATACCTAGCTTTAAAAACCATCATCTTTTCGTAAGTTTGGTAATTGCTAAGTATTTTCTTTTCTCGAAAGTAATTGCTATGTATATAACAACCCGAATATTGTAACATTTTTACGTCTAATTTCGAGATCCTAACAAAAGAAACTACAAATCTTACTCTCTTACGCTCACCGTGGTTTTTAAAAAAAATTATTATCGATTTTAGAAAAGAGAATGAAAATTGAGAAAATAAAACTAACTTACATTACTAAAAAAAAAAAACTAAACTAATTTACAATTAACCAAAACCGAATAACCACCCATGGAAAACCGACCCGATCAAACTCAGTTCGAAACCGGCTCAATGGCTGAAACCAAAGTATCAAACAAAACGAAACTATATCTAAGAAACTAAGCATTAAAAAAAAACACTCTAAAACCCTTAAAGGGCTCCTTCATCCCCCACCCCAACATCCCGACCCATCGAAACAAACCGAGCTCGGTCAGTTTGATTAATCATGATACTCGGTTCGAGTCTCAAACGCCGTTGGTTTTCCCCTTGGGTTTGACTTCCTCTCCACCCCATCTCCTCATTCGTTCCGAAGTTTCCTCCACTTCTTTGTTCCAGTTCGTTCTGTACAGAATGATTAGCAGCAATAGAGTTTGCAGAGCCGTCCCTGCTATCATCCCGCTCCAGATCCCCTGCGCCACAACATTCGATATCAAAAACTCGAAAAGAATTGAAAATTTGAACCGAATTCAACATATATTTGTGTTACCGTGACACCCAAGTTAGCTTTGTAACCGAGAAGAAACCCTAGGGGGAGCCCGAACACATAGTAGCAAAACACATTGATGTAGGCCACAAGGCCTTGCCATCCAGCTCCAATAGCAACACCTAATATAAAACAAACCCATCAATCGAATCGAATTCCATATAGCGGGTCACTGATCGAACCGATGAATAACTCGGTTTTTATACGTTACCTGAAATGACGGGTTGGACACTGTTGAGAACCATGGTGATCCCGAGCAAGAAGGCGAGCTTCGAGACAGCAACTTGAAGGTCTTTGCTATTGGTGAAGATCACTGCAAAGTAGTCTTTAGTTATCAACACGGCCACCATGCAGAGGAGCCCGATGATGAATGATTGGGCCACGATTATGTAGACTGCGTATTTCGCTGCCCTTGGTCGACCCGATCCTAACTCGTTCGAGACTCGAACACTGTGAAAATGAAGAAGAATCGGTTGGTTATAACCGACACTGTGGTTTGGTTGTAGGGGTGGTTTGATTGATTGTTTACCTTGTGGCTGCACTGATCCCAATGAATATCATTGCTTCCCAACCGTTGAAGTTCATGCTGCAAAAATAGAAAAAAATATGGGTTAGAAACCACTTAGAACCCTAATAATCAATGGTTCAACCAAAATTATACCGAATCGATTTGAAAATTATACGAAAAGGGTAAATAAGGAACTAACCATATGGACAGAGAACCAACAGCGATGACAGCATTCCCAAGATGGCCGGTGAGAACAATGATGCTCATCAAGTACCAAATCTCGAGGCAAAGCATCACAGCAGAGGCCAAAGACAGCTTCACGAACCCCCAAAGGTCCTTAAATGCCAACCACGAAAACCCGCTCCACCCTTCATTGCACCACCCAATCACGTAGACGACCTGGGCCAGGGCGACCCCCCAACTCGTGATGTCATAGGCCAGGGCGGCCCCAGTGGTCCCCAACTCTAGAACGAATATCAAGAGCCAGAGCAGGGGGATCTGTATGAGCAAGGCCGCGAAGGCAATCCAGGCCACTGCATTGACCTTGCTCTGGGCCTGGAGGAACTTCCCTGTCGGGAAGTTTATCGCTAGGGAGAAGAGCTGCGGGATCACTTGGAGGGTGAATTTCCCCGCCAGGTTGGCTATGGCCTCCTCCTGGCCCAAAAAGATGAGGATCGGGGTGGCGAAGATGTACACCGGGAGGAGGAAGAAGCAAGAGACTAGGAGGATTATCCACGATCTTTGCATGTAGATTCCTAGCATGTGGACTTGTCCCGCCCCGTATGCTTGGCCACATAGTGTCTCCAGTGCGCTCCCCATGCCTAACTGAGAGTTTCGTACAAATGTCAACTTCATTAAGATTTCGATTCGAACCAATTGTGGTCAATGTCATTAATGTAAATAAATGAACATCATAAACCATATAGATTTACACAATGCACATTCATTATTAAGTATTGACCACTACCATTTTGTTACATACACAAAATTTTGATTACCATTTCGTAAAAAATAACTTCATTTAGTGGCCGTTTTGTTAACTCGAGTGACCATTTTGCTATAACCTCATGTATAATTAAATTGATAACCTCATTATTAAAACTGGTCCCTTAACTTTAGTCTTTACACGAAATGGTCACTCATAAACCAAATATATGACATTCCCATAAACTATTGAACTCTTGTACAAATTCATTATTATATAATTTTTTTGATGAAATACGAAATCAAATACGTATACGCCATTTTTATACACTCAAATTGAAAATGGTCCCTTAAGTATAGTCTCTACACGAAATGGTCACTCATCAACCAAATACATGATATTCCTATCTATTATAAACTATTTAGTTCATTTACAAATTGATTATTCAACAAAAATTGGTTATTTATAATTTATGAAATACGGTCAAATACATAATACATCCCAAAATTATAATCCGGGTTACAAATTCATCCTAAAATTTCAATCTGTTACCGAGTGGTCCTATAACTATAAAATGTTTCCCAACACTGTAGGGCGAGTAACAAACTCGTCCTACAATTTCAATCTGTTACAGAGTGATCCTATTACTATGAAATGTGCTACAAATTAGTCCTAATGACGTTATTCGTGTACTTTTTCAGTTATTCGTGTTACAAACTATAGACATGTTATAAACTCTTCCTAAATTTTAAATCCGTTACAGAATGATCCTATTACTGTGAAATGTGTTACAGATTAGTCCTAATTAGGTCATTCTGCATTATTTTTGGGTTATACTTTATGAAATATGAATTCTTTCCCAATCATACACCACACAAAGTTTTCCATTTACCAATTCAGTCACTCAACTACAGTCTCTACACAAACTGGTCACCAATTAAACAAAAAAAACCACTTGACCATACCATAAATCCGAAAGTGAAAGTTCCGATGACGGAGAGCGAGATGGCGACGGCGGAGAGCTCGAAATCGCCGATGTGGCCGACGAACATGTTCGTCACCGAGTTCAGCCCGTACTGGCAGAGCGTATTGAACGCCACCGGTCCGGCGATCATCCACATCTTCACCGTCTCTTCCTTGAACACCGACCGTAGCTCCGGTACCGTCCTCGCGGCGGCGTAATCGCCATCGACTTGGTTTGCGAGGAGCGGCGTCGTCGTCGAATCCATATCGGCGGCGACGGCGGCGGAAGATTTTTTTCGTTGGAATTTCGCGAGTGTGGAGGATTTAATTTGGGAATTGAGGTTTATAAAGAGAAGACTGTTGTGATTTTGTGGAGGAAAAAGCTAAAAGAGTGAAATTCAGTTATTTTAATATTATTAATTCTATTTTTTTTAATAGGGAAAATATCACTTTGGCCCCTCTACTTTTCCAACTTAACAAATTGGACCCTATACTTTGAATCTCTATTTTTAACCCTCTCCTACTTTGACTACTTTGCCGTTTTGGTCGTTTCGTTTCAACTTTGGTCTTCATAACGTTAAATTTTGGACTGATCCACGCATTGACAAAAGAGATATCGGAGGTAGGATATGAAGAGTTGGTTAGGGGGTAAATTGGGGAGGTATCACGAAGAATATGGTGAAATACGAAGGGAGAGACTCTATACTATAAATCACTCTTTTTACCCCTCCTACTTCGACTACTTTGCTGTTTGGGTCGTTCTGTTCCAACTTTCGTGTTCTTAACGTTAAATCTGGACACATCCACACACAGACAAAGAGAGAGATATTGGAGGTAGGATATGAAGAGTTGGTTAGGGAGGTATCACGAAGAGTATGGTGAAATACGAAGAGTTTTAAAACCACATATTTTATTCGTTGATTTCATCCTATCTAATTACGTATGTTTACATTACTGATTACAACACGCTTGGATAGCTAATACATGGCTATTGGAGTTAATGTGGTGTACTGAATGTGCATCAGTTAACGTCACGAAGATGAAAGGTGGAATAGAAGGACCCAAACAGCAAAGTGGTCGAAGTAGGAGGGGATAAAAAGAGTGATTTATAGTATAGGGGGCTATATGTTAAGTTGGCAAAGTGAAGGGGGGGAAATGTAATTTTCCCATTTTATTATGAGGTGAGATATCATGTTTTGATATTTTCTCTTTTTTTTTTTGTTAACACTTGTCCTTTATGTTGACCGTCGGTTATGTGATATTTAATATTGTGTTGACCAATGAATATTATTAATAATATTGGAGATAATTATATTTTGTTTAGAATAATAAAATATAAATATTATTAAAGCATTAATAATATAGTTTTCTAATATTTGGTTTGGATATAATCAAATATTTAATATTATTATATTTTAATAATATTGGTCTATGATATATCAATTTATTATCGTTGGATTGATACTAGTAATACTCATTTTTCAACGGACGGAGAGTGGATAAGTATTATCTAGACTCGTGGGTGCGGTACCTGATATTTGAACGAGTATGAGTTTGAGTACATCATAAAAAAATCTATGTAGATGATATCAACATGTAAATTTTCCAATTCTAAGAATCTATATAAACAAAAATATATTTTAAATATTTGTAAATAAAATAAAGATGAACTTGTTCACTTAATATATGTTTTTTTTTTATGAATAACTTGTTCACTTGATATGAAATTTAGCCAAGTGATCGAGTGATAAGAGTTTTTACCAAGTCGAAGTGAGGTCCAATGTTCATATGTAAGCATTTGTGTTACAAATTATATAAACGGTTTTTTCTTCTTCAGAAAATCAATTGTCAAGTGAGGCACGAGATCCCTACTGAGCCCCTGGCTTCCGCCCTTGTATATAAGTCCTTAATACCGTAATTCATTGTTGATTCCATGTACCGACATAATCATTTATATACCAATCATAATGATTATATTATACGAATTAACACCAATTTCACGTACCAGTATAATCATTTATATACCAATCATACTGATAATGTACACGAAACACAATTCCAAGTACTAATAACTTGTCAGAACGATAAGTACCGTAAATGACATAGTATATCTAAACCCTAAACCGTGATTACACCCTAAAATCCTAATTTCAGGTATCACGTATTTTCACTTAGACGGATAAATCTAAAGCCTAAACCGTAATTACACCCTAAACTCTAAACCCGTAATTAGACCCTAAACCCTAAACCCTAATTTCATGTATCACATATTTTCACTTAGACGGGTAAATCTAAACCCTAAACCCTAATTACAACCACCAAAATTCAACAAGAAATGAACCCTAGCTAGGGTTTTTGGGGACAAAGGGGTAGGTTTTGAGTCTTTATGAACACATTCCAATTTCAGGTGATTACTTGTTAGCTCTTTCCATCTAACATCACAATGTTTGGGCTTCTTTGAGTGCAAGTAAACGGCTAAATGATCTTGTTGAAGTTCACGTCACTTGTAGTGACGAACTTGCATGCTCAATGACTCGGTTTTGGTTCGGTTGGGTCGGTCCATTTCGAAACTAGCCGTGTGGTTGGTTTGGTTATGTATTCGTTTCAGGGTGAAGATTGGATCTTGTCGTGTTTTGAGACGGGTGTTATCGTTAAGACATTACACCCGATAACGTATATAACCTCTCATTCACACACCAATCACGTAGTAAACTACCCACACCCACATTCATTGACGGGATACATCCACCAGTCTCATTTAGGTTGACCAATTCATTGATCAGGTTGACGCATACGTAGCCAACAATTCTTCAGTATCGTTATTAGAGTGTTATTGAACACTCCCACTCAAAATCTACCAGTGTCACGTATTTGATAAGACGTATCTGATAAGTTGGATCACGAATCACTTGTCAAAATAATTCGTTCCAACTTTAACATAATCACATTTCAATAAACTAACAATATATAACGGAATTAAGCCGTTAGACTCGCCGTTAAATCGCCGTTACCGTTAGGAAAAAGATCACATTAAACGGAAGTGGTACGTGTACCAAACCGGTGGATGTATTATCCGTCGGTCGTATTTTAATTTTGGAAATTCTTTTTAAAAAAATAATTAAATATGGGAAATTTAATGCGGCCTGGCAAATTACTTGGTAAGATCCACGGCTGAGAATCGGCCACGTGTACTCTTATAAATATATATGTTTCCTCGGCCGCTTGCCGTGCCACGTTGCCATGCCACGTGTAGTCTTATAAATATGTGATATCCCGCGTGGCACATTATGTAGCACTATTAGATACTATGGAAAATAGCAGTTTGACCCTTTTAATTTGTTGACTTAACATATAGATCTCTATATTATAAATCACTGTTTCTATTTTCTTATACTTAGACTATTTTGTTGTTTGGGTCATTTCGTTGCAAATTTCGTCATCTTAACATTAAATCTGGACAGATATGTATACCGACAGAGAGAGATATCAGAGGTAGGTGACGGAGAGTTGGTTAGAGAGGAAAATTAGGGAGGTATCACGAAGAGTATGATGAAATGCGAAGGATTTTAGAACCACACATTTATTCATTGATTTCATCGTATGTGATTATATATATTTATATTCCTAATTAAAAAATTGTTAGTAAGTTAATACATGGCTACTGGAGCTAACATGATGTACTGCATGCACATCAGTTAACGTCACGAAGAAGAAAGTTGGAACGGAATGACTCAAATGACAAAGTGGTCGAAGTATGAGGGGTAAAATAATGATTTATAGTGCAGGAGGCTATCTGTTAAGTTGGCAAAATAGAGGGGGCTAAAGTGTTATTTTTCCTACATAGTAATAGTTTGTTTTTTTAGGATGTGAACTTTTTTAATTTTGGGCATCAATTTTTTATAGTAAGTACCTGATTTAAAATTTGTAAGTGTTGATTTTATCAAGTTTGTCATAGTATGTGGATGATTTGTTGATCTTAGGTGTCAATTTTCATACTGATTTAAAACCCTTTGCATTAACTAAATTTCACGAATTTTGACTTCTCGATGATGGGAGCTCACATGTAGCATCTCTACTCACTCCACGTTAACTAGATTTCACATTTTCTTGTCAATGTTTGTTGGAAGAACGCACCTTCGTGACTGCTAAAAGGGGTGACATCGTGACGACAATCTATGATATTTTTAAATGAATAACAAGGTTGCTTGTTTGAGTCCGTCACACACTTGTCAAATGGACATAAATGCTTCAATACCATATCGAATATCAACTATTTCAAATGACTAGATTTAGAGATCAATTTAGTAATTATGTTTCCAGTCCTCCTCGAGGACAAGTGATGTTAAGTACATGCGAAATAATAAGTATCGAAAGACATTGATTCTCGTGATTAATGTAGAAACTACATAATTTGAATAATGGGAATCAAATTATTTCTTTATTTATTTATAATGAAATTGTATAATTACAATTAGATGAGAACTAATAAGCACTAAGTCACGTGATTAATGTAGAATCAACACAACTTGAACAATGAAAATCAAACCAATTAAAAAAATTTGATTGCAAGAACTAAACACAAACACTCTTGAGCCCTAAAAAGGCTCATTATTATGCCCCTCTTTCGACCACCGAAACGAACCAAAATCGAGATAAATCGTACCCAGATCGAGTGTATGTCAAAGGACGTTGATTTTGTCCTTGGGTTTGGTTTCTGTGCCATCCCACTTCTTCATTCTTTCTGAAGTTTCCTCTACTTCTCTATTCCAATTCGTTCGGTACAGAATGATTAACAGTAACATAGTCTGCAGAGCCGTCCCTGCTATCATCCCAGTCCATATCCCCTGTGCAATATCATTATTCGAGCCAGAATTGATCAAAGATCAGATCGGACGAAAATGTATAAAAGAAGGATGGATAAACTTAGTGGTGAAGATTTGAGTTACCGTGACACCCAAGTTAGCTTGGTAACTAAGATAAACCCCTAGGGGAAGCCCAAATATGTAGTAGCAAAATATGTTGATGTAGGATACAAAACCTTGCCATCCTGCTCCAATAGCAACACCTAATGAACAAAAACATTGGAACATAAGGGTAAAAATGTAATTTCACATCCCCGTAGTGGGTCATTGATCAAACCGATCCATGGCCTAAGGGTTTTTAGATTTCATCGGTCGAATCAATTTTGTAGGGTAATCAGACTTTGTGCATAATTTCTTTGAATCAGAATGGCAGAACGTATGGTCTGGCCAAATGATCTGGTCTGGTCTAGTCCTAATAACATTGAAAATAGTAGGAATAACTGAAATTTTACGAGCTCGGTTGTGATTGGTGTACACACCCGAAATGACGGGTTGAACACTATTGAGAACCATGTTGATCCCAAGCAAGAAGGCAAGCTTAGAGGCAGCAATCTGAAGGTCTTTGCTATTAGTGAAGAGCACTGCAAAGTAGTCTTTGGTTATCAACACAGCCACCATGCAGAGCAACCCAATGAGGAAAGATTGGACCACGATTATGTAGATTGCGTATTTCGCTGCCCTTGGTCGACCCGATCCAAGCTCGTTCGAGACTCGAACGCTGTAATATAAGGGGAAATTTTGGTTGATTATTGTAACTGGACACGAACACAGTTTCTTGTAGTGATTGATTATTACCTTATGGCTGCATTTATCCCTATGAATAGCATGCCTTCCCAACCATTGAGATTCATGCTACATAATGAAATGAGATAGCAATTTGCAATTCAATTGGTTAAACCATTATAAAATCTTAGTTGAATCGTGATTGCACTGAAGTTATGTACAAGACCGACTTAAAAATTTGGTCAAGATGGTGAATAAAGGAAACTCACCATATGGAATAGGAACCAACATCAATGACAGCATTTCCAAGATGACCGGTAAGGACAATGGTGCTCATCGAGTACCAAACCTCGAGGCAAAGCATCACAGCAGAGGCTAAAGACAACTTCACGAACTTCCAAAGATCCTTAAATGCCAACCACGAAAACATGTCCCACCCTTCGTTGGACCACCCAACCACGTAGACGACCTGAGCCAGGGCGGACCCCCAGCTCGTAATGTCAAAGGCCAGAGCGGCCCCAGTGATCCCCCACCCCAATTTGAATATGAGGAGCCAGAGTAAAGGGATCTGTATGATCAGGGCCGCAAAATTTATCCAGGCTAGGGCAATGACCTTACTTTGAGCCTGGAGGAATTTTGTTGTCGGGAAGTTTATGGCCATGGAAAAAAGTTGTGGGATCATTAAGAGAGTGAATTTTCCTGCCAGGTTGGCTATGGCTTCCTCCTGGCCCAGGAGGATGAGGATCGGGGTGGTGAAGATGTAGATCGGAGGAGGAAGAAGCATGACACTAGGAGGATTATCCATGATCTTTGCATGTAGATTCCTAGCATGTGGAATTTTCCCGCCCCGTATGCTTGACCACATAGTGTCTGTAGCGCGCTTCCCATCCCCATCTGCAAATTTCGTACAAATGTTAATAAATTATATATTGGAACACTAAGGTCAATATCGCGATTGGAGCTCATTTCTCATCCTCATCCCAAATTTCATGATAAAATCTCTAATCCAAATGCCGGTATATTGATTAATAGACCCAAAATTTGAGTACCATTTTGCAAAAAAAAGAATTAGTCTATGGCCATTTTGTTACAAGATTGAAACTTAAGTGACCCTTTTGCTACTAACCATTAACATAGACGTATACTATAACTCTTCATCCCATTGCTATACAAGCTTTTCCATTTTTACAAATTGGTCCCTTAACTAACAAATCCTTTACTCCAAATGGTTACTTATAAACGAAAGAAATTTGATTACTTATGTATAATTGATGAAACTTGTATTCGAATACGTATAAATACAATAACAATACAAATAATCAATTACCCAAACTGGTCACTTAAATGTAGTATTTTTTCAAAATGGTCACTTAAATGTAGTCGTTTTTCCAAATGGTCACTTAAATGTAGTATTTTTCAAAATGGTCACTGAAAAACAAAATATAAGACAATAATTAATTCCCCCTAACCATGAATCCTGTGGTGAAAGTTCCGATGACGGAGAGCGACATGGCGACGGCGGAGAGCTCCAAATCGCCGATGTGGCCGACGAACATGCTCGTAACGGAGTTCAGTCCGTACTGGCAGACAGTGTAGAATGCCACCGGACCGGCGATCTTCCACATCTTCACCGTCTCTTGCTTGAACACCGACCGCATCTCCGGAACGTCTTCACGGCGGCGTAGTCTCCGGCGAGGAGCGGCGTTGACTCCATGACGGCGGCGGCGGGAGAGACTGTTTCGAGTGTGGAGAGAATAATTGATTTTCTCTGACTTTATAAATAGAGAATATGTTGGTACTATGAACAACTAGGGAAAATAGCATTTTGGCCCCTTTACTTTGCCAACATAACAAATAGCCCCTTATACTATAAATTTCTCTTTTTAACCCCTCTTACTTTGGCCACGTTACATTTTTGGTCCTTCCATTCCAACTACCGTCTTCTTAACATTAAATCTGGATACATCTGCACACTGACGAAGCGAAATATTGGAGGTAGGAGATTAAGAGTTGGTCAGGGAGGTGAATTGGGGAGGTATTGCGAAGAGTATGGTGAAATATGAAGAGTTTTAAAATCACACATTTTATTCATCGATTTCATCTCATATATAATTAAGGTGAACACTCCGGTGCACCCGCTTGCGTGTCGCGATCTCATCCGTCCGTTCAATCAACGGATCTCAAGTCTTTGAATTAAATAGGTAATATATATAAACTAATTATAAATAGCAACTAATTCAGCTCTAGCAAAATGGATGAACCAACATAATTAAACTAACTAATAATCATAAAATCAACAGGGAGATCATGCCATAATTAGCAGGAAGATCAAGAAGAACAATAGTACTAATGTTGTAGCAGCAGCAGCAATGGTGGTAATGGTGATGTTGATGATGGTAACAACTTCAGTAAACGCTACGAGATCGAGATCAACTCCTCCTTCAGCTGGGTTAATCCTATTTAATTCAAAGGCTTGAGATCCGTTGATTGAACGAACGGATGAGATCGCGACACGCAAGCGAGTGCACTCGGTACACCCACCTAGCTGGGTGCACCGAAGTGTTTTCCATGTAATTATATATACTTATATTCTCAATTCAAAATGCTTAGTAAGCTAATACATGATATTGGAGCTAACGCGGTGTACTGAATGTACACCAATTAACGTCACGAAGACGATAGTTGGAATGGAAGGACCCAAAATGTAAATTTTCAAAAGTAGGAGGGGTAAAAAGAACGATATACAGGGGGCTATTTGTTAAATTGGAAAAGTAGAGGGGGCAAAGTGTTATTATCCCTAACAATAATTTTAAATAAAGAATTAAAAAATAATAATAAATGAATTGAAAGCTATGTAATCGTGGAAGATGTGGTTCATAATGATGAGCATCTACCATAATAAAACTATTGAAAGTATATTGAAATTTTGGTTAACCGCTATTTAACCGTTGATCGACTGACATTTTATTAACCGACCGACCAATCAATTAATTAACCGAATAGTTAACTGATTTGAGTTGGTTAATCAATTTTTGTCATTGACCTAAACCAAATTATCAACCTTATGGTAAATGCTTGAATGCGTAGGTTAAATCGGTCATTAGTTCGTTAATTCAGTTAAAATCGGTTAATTTTAGTTTGGTCAGCTAAAAATCGGTTGGTTAATTGGGTACAAAATTTTGGCCCAAACAACAACGAAATAGGCCCAAACGAAGGCCCAAACTTTCTACTCGCTTCTTCTTCTCCGACAAAGCTTCTCCTTTAGCTATGAAGCTTCCAGGTTCAGTCAAATTCGAAATTTCCCTCCATTTGAATTGTTCGCACCAGCTGTGGAATTTCTCTTCCATTTGGTGCGCATGATCAGGTCGCTACTGCTTCCCCTTTCACTCCTGAAGAATCGCAATCCAATCTCGAGATGTTTCCCTTTCCGAGAGCTGTCCAGTTTCACAAGCCAACCTCACGCTTTCGCCGCCACGCTTCAACAATGCATCAAGGCCGGCGACCACTCTGCCGGCAGAGCGATTCACTGCGAGATTCTGAAGATGGGTAATTGCCTGGACTTGTTTGCTCGCAACGTCCTGCTCAATCTCTATGTGAACGTGGGTTCGTTGTTGGATGCACGTAAAGTGTTTGACGAAATGCCTGAGAGGAACACGATATCGTTTGTTACTTTGATTCAGGGTTATACGCAGTGTGATGAGTTTGTGGAGGGGATTGAATTGTTCTCGAGGTTGCATAGAGAAGGGCACGAGCTTAATCCGTTTGTTTTCACCACAGTTCTGAAGTTGGTTGTTTGTATGGAGATGGCTGAGGAGCTGACTCCCAGTATCCATTCTTGCGTCTGTAAGCTTGGTCACGAGTCTAATGCGTTTATTGGGACTGCCCTTATTGATGCTTACTCTGTCTCGGAGCTTGTGGAATGTGCAAGGCGAGCATTTGATGAGATTGTTTATAAAGACATGGTTTCATGGACTGGGATGGTAGCTTGCTACGCAGAGAATGATCGTTTCCAAGACTCTTTGCAGGTTTTCTCTGAGATGAGAAAATCCGGGTTCAACCCTAATCATTTTACACTTGCTGCTGTTGTAAAAGCCTGTGTTGGTCTTGATGCATTCCATTTGGGGAAATCTCTACATGGGTGTAGTTTGAAAACCCGTTACGAGACTAATCCGTTTGTAGCCATTGGGTTGCTTGAATTGTACCTTAAATCTGGGGATTCTGGTGATGATGCTTTGAGGGTGTTTGAAGAGATGCCTAGAGACGACGTGGTTTCGTGGAGCTTCATGATTGCTCGACATGCTCAGACCGGCATGGGGAAAGAGGCCTTGGAGCTGTTTCAACAGATGAGGGGAGAGATGGTTATGGCTAATCAGTATACCTTTGCTAGCGTCCTGCAAGCTTGTGCTACTATGGAGGCTCTGGATTTCGGTAAGCAAGTTCACTGTCACGTGCTTAAACTTGGGTTTCTTGAAGATGTGTTCATTACAAACGCTTTAATGGATGTTTATGCTAAATGCAGTCAGATAGAGAACTCTCTGACACTGTTTTTAACTTCATTGAACCGAAATGATGTTAGTTGGAATACTATAATTGTTGGGTTTGTGCATGATGGTGATTTGGAGAAGGCATTGTCCTTTTTCAAAGACATGCTTGAATGTCGTGTCCAGGCCACTGAAGTCACGTATTCTAGTGCTCTTCGTGCTTGTGCGAGTCTAGCAGCTTTAGAGCCAGGAACTCAGATTCATTGTTTGGGTGTGAAGACTAAGTACGATGAGAATACCGTAGTTGGTAATGCTCTGATTGATATGTATGCAAAGTGTGGTAGCATCAAAGATGCCCACTTAGTGTTTGAAAGTTTAAGCAAAAACGACGAGGTTTCATGGAACACTATGATATCAGGGTACTCTATGCATGGCCTTTCTGGGGAAGCTCTACGAGTTTTCGATACGATGCAAGAGAGTGGCGTTAGGCCGAATCAGATGACTTTCGTTGGGGTGCTATCAGCGTGTAGTAACGGTGGGTTGCTCGATAGAGGAGAGGCTTATTTCAAGTTAATGGTAGAGGATTATGGTATTGAGCCATGCATGGAACACTACTCTTGTATGGTATGGCTATTAGGAAGGTCTGGGAATCTTAACCGTGCTTATAAGTTGATACAAGAAATGCCACTCGAGCCAACTCTTATGGCTTGGCGTGCATTGCTAGGCTCTTGTGTCATCCACAACGATACCGAGCTAGGAAAGCTCTGTGCAGAGCACATCCTCGAGATCGAACCGGAAGATGAGTCAACCCACGTATTGCTTTCTAACATGTATGCCAAAACCGGGAGCTGGAGAGATGTCGCTTCTGTTAGGAGAAGCATGAAGAGAAAAGGAGTGAACAAAGAACCAGGGTTAAGCTGGATCGAGAACAAGGGGGTTGTTCACTATTTCACTGTGGATGATGTTTCACATCCCGACTTGAAAATGATCTACGGAATGCTCGAGTGGCTGAACATGAAAGCCAGGCAAGAGGGTTACAGTCCTGACCGTAAAGTTGTTCTACGTGACATCAAGGATGGTGAAAAGGAACGCCATTTATGGGTACACAGTGAAAGGTTGGCTTTAGCTTTTGGTCTAATCCGAACGCCAGGGAGAAGCCCCATCCGGATTATAAAGAACCTTCGCATTTGTGCAGACTGCCATGCTGCTATGAAATTGATTTCCAAGATTGTGAAACGTGACATTATAGTTCGGGATATGAATCGGTTCCATCACTTTGACAATGGAACTTGCTCTTGTGGTGACTATTGGTGACCTAGCTTCTTGGAGAAGTTTTCCAGAAATGAGGTTGCTTATGGAACATCTCTTCGTATATACCTGTACACTGAGCTGAAAATATTCAAAATACATGATTCTGGTGGATGATATGCCATTTTCGTACGAAGTACGGATCAGTTGCGATGAAGGTAATGAGGAACTTCATTATGTTGTATTCATTTACAGAGAATGAAGCTAGTACTTGTCCAAGATGTCGCTCCATATCGATACATGTTGAGCTTAAGATACAAATCCTGGTTAGATTTCGTGATAACAGTGTCCCTAGTTTTGGTCTTTTGGTTTCTGTTGGCAGGTACGATCTTAGCAGCGAAACCATTCTGAAAATCGCAGTCGATTCGTATCTCAGGTGAGACATTATGAATGATTTGTGAAGGGTTTTGCCTCTAGCTGTATATGTTAACATATCTGTGATGGAATTGAAGTATTGTTCTTCTGGTTTGTGCACATCCCTAGAGTTTCAGTGGCATAATATCGTTCTAATCACCCGAAAAACGTACAAGAAGAACGATTACGAGTAGAAGTGTGTATACCTTGCTTATCGACTTACTTGTTGGCCTAATGCTTCTTTCCAAACTTGCATCAGTTTCAGATACTTGTGCACCATGGATGCATCATAAGAGAAGGGGTAGTAACACGAATACACGATATATGTTCTGTCTTCTCTATAGATGATGTTGGCCTCAAGATTCATGACTCACTTCTAGCAATGGCGCCCCCATCTCGTCTCGAGGTAGGTATGTTTTCTTCATACTGCAACATATATTAGGGTTCAAATCGTTAGCGTCACTAGTTCAACATCTGATTCTAGGTTCATATCTTTTGCAAGTGCTTGACAAGAACCAACACATTTCCTGGACCGGTTCGGGATTGGGGACCCTTGGCCCAACCCTCACAGTCCCGCTTCGGTGCGGACACCCTTTTCTGTCCGTCATAGCTGACAAGTTACCTGAGTGTTACACACGAGTGTTACCTGAATAACACTAAAAAAACACCCAAATAACACTCGAATAACAGGTACCTGAGTGTTATTTGACTATTATTCAGATAAGACTAGAGTAACTCTCGAGTCACCCCAGGTAACTTGTTATACGAGTGTTAGTGTTATTCTGGTAACACTCGAGTAACACTTGGGTAACATGTCCGTCACGACGAACAAAAAAGAGTGTCTGAACAGAAGAAATGTTGCAACTCTCAGAGCCAATCGAGGTTACGGATCCATTTTACTGACTTCCCTTGCCTGCAGTGTTCCATCTACTAGAGGTTATTCATCTCGGAGACCGGTTACGAGTATGACCAGGAAAGAACGACAATCTGTCCTCCCATCAATGCCCCAGTCACATCGTGTCGAAACATCCCGACTTAAGGTGACGTGATAATTTCGACATCTATACTACATCGATCTTATATTACCATTTTCGACGAATATTTGGACCGTTAATCGAACCAGTTTAACCATATTGACTAAGTTAGGCATCTTTTGAAAGGGAAAGGGAAGTGAAGGGCAGCTGGGATCATCACTAGTGGGGAAAAAAGGAATCTATTTTTGACTTTTTATTTATTTTCCGCAATTTCTTTTCTGATTGGTAATGGTGGGCCCCACTTCCGTTATCTTTTTATTTATTTTATTTATTTCCTTTTTTCTCTCTCTCTTTCTATTGGCTGGTGGCGTGGAATTAAAGTCACGCGGTAACGTGGGGTCCTCTTCTTGTGGGCCCTACCAAGCATAGGAAAGAAAACAAAAATTATTATTATTTTCCTTGTAGAAAAATTATGGTATTTGGGTGAGTCAGTGAGTCTAACTGGACGTGATTTAAGTAACGTTCAATTCTTTATAAGTTGTATTTGAATCGTGATTGAATTGCAATTGCAATTATATATGAATTGAATTGTATTGTATTGTATTATTGTATTATTAAGTGGTTTATACTTGAATCGTCTGTACTTGTACGGTTTTGAAATTACTGAGGGGTCGTTTGGTTTGGATGATATCTACATATCATGATATGTGAGATATATTGATATGTTAGT
Source organism: Linum lewisii (assembly GCA_034768395.1). Classification (NCBI taxonomy): domain Eukaryota; kingdom Viridiplantae; phylum Streptophyta; class Magnoliopsida; order Malpighiales; family Linaceae; genus Linum; species Linum lewisii. The sequence goes on along the minus strand of CM068300.1, from coordinate 567,855 downwards.
ATATTGATATTGGTAAAAGTGATTCTTTGATATCACTGTTTGGGGTAGTGATATTTAAATGAGTGATGAATTATGAATGCATGATGAATGTACCAAAATACTCTCATTTGCTTGAACAAAGTATAAAAGTAGTCCTAACATTTAGTTAAAAAGCATGTGTGTTTATAAATTAAAATTTGTAATCTCTTTTTTAATTCGTGAATGTATTTATAAATTAATTACTCGAGTTAATTATACTTTTAGAATAATAAATGCTCATTCATTAAGAAAATAATTAATATTATATTTACCGCTAACACATCTCTCTCTTTTAGCAAAAATAAAATAAAAAGTTAAAATAATTTTCATGTGAATTCTAATTCTAACTAAACAAAATTATAATTAAGGAATTAAAAACTAATCATAATTATTTATCTTAATTAATAAATAAATATAAAAATACATAAACACGAGACAATATAAATGAGAAAAAATAAATTGGGGTAATGGGGTTGATGGCATTATAATTGTGAAGGTTGAGTGAGGATAGAATTGTCCAAAAATTGTGATATCAATATCACTCTGAAGATATTCACCTCCCACATGAATATCTGTTGAGTGATATTGATATCACTTTTGGCCTCAGATATCATGATATTCAGGACAGAAAAAACGATGATATCCTGAATATCATGATATCTGCAGTTATCAATATCAATATCACTGCAACCAAACAACCCCTGAGAGATTTTGAGATCTAGCAAGGTTTAACTTAGTTGGTTATGTTTGTATTAGGTATTAGGTTTGAGTTCGATCCTTGCTGCTAAGAATGTACAATTTTGATGAGATGGATTTTGATATGAATGCGTGATTGAACAATGTTTCAAAGGATCGAAATGAAGTTTTCTCGATCTTTAGCATCAAGGTCATTATTTTTATGTATATTTTTCTGATGCTCGATTTTTTTTTTTTGTCTCGGAGCTTGTATATTTTGTTTGTTGTGCGGGTTTATTGCTTGGTGGGATTAGGAGGATATGCGTGGGGTTCAACCCACGACCTAGTTTTTTTGGGTGTAAAGGAGTTAGGGGATTTGAATTTCTCTGGGTTTGGAGATGTCTTTGATTGTTATCTCCCTTGTATATGTGTTTGCTTGGTTGGATCTTCATATTTATAGTAACTACCATATCCAAAAAAAAACAAAAACTTGATATTCTTTACCGTTGTGTATATCCTTCTACACAAACTCCGTGTCTACTTTTCAATCATAAATACAATGACAGAACACGCAGGCGTGCTACTTGTTACAACTATCTTGTTATGATATCAAAGCCTTTACATTAAGTCCAGTTCGACGTACAAATCAATGGTTGAAACTCCGTCCACACCCTCTACCACTGTCACCACTTAGCCACACTCTCCCCTTAGTACCACCATGTTACTCGTGTGCTATTTATACGTTATTTGTTCATAAAGTAACACATGAGTAACAGACGAATAACAGTTGCACACATGTAACACTCCAATAACACCTATCTGCCGTGACAGACTAATTTGATCGTCACCTATCTGCCGTGACAGACTAATTTGACCGTAAACACATAAGCCAAATTAGAGATTGACCATATTGTGATGCCCTAACTCTAGATTTTTCCTGTCATGAGCCAACTAATTTGATGGCTTTTTGCATGATTTTTCTTGTTTTCATCCTCTCTCTCGAGTTCATCTAATGCCTTTTTCCCCCTTGGTATCATAGGTAACTAACCACATGGTGATAGAACTAATGGTACGGTACAACTTTCTTCCATTTTCATTTGGTAAGAAACTCTATATGCCTTTGGTAATATGCTAATATGCCCTTTTGCCTTTGCATTGCAATGAGAACATATGACCATTAGAATGTTCCAATAGCTCGAATCGGATAGGTTGTCGATATGAGATTAACTTGTTTGAATTGTGGTTAAATAGTGATGTTATCGGGTGAATTTGATGATTGGATCATGGTCTAGCTGATAGAATCGTTTGATATGGCCATATGGTACAGAGACACTCACATAGTGATGAATTTTACAAGTGAGCTTTGACTTTTTTATGCCGATTGAGTGGACGATGTTTGCATGATTGATAAGAGATGTTTTTTTGGTGGGTTCTCGCTTAATGTATAGTTGAGAAAGGCCTGAGTAAGAAAGAAGTATTAGGGTGTTCGCATCCTATGTGTTGGATCGCCTAGGACACTCGACAAAAATAAGGTGATACATTTTGTATATTACAAGAATATTGCACATCAAACAAGTATGTACTACTAGCGATGCTCCTCATATGAACAGTGAACTCCTGAGTTTTTCTCTAGAGTAGATACTAGACGTACCTCAGTTCGAACTAGTAATCTTATCGACCTAATCTCGAATTAGACTCAAATCATCGTCATGCATTTAATTGTTATTAAGCTTTTGTAGTGAATTTATATTTAAAAATTATCTCAACTTATTACAAGTCTTTTCAAACTTAACGAAAATTCAGCATATGTTTTTTACCTGATTTATAAGACAAGTTTTTGATATTGCATATCTCATATTACAAGTGTATCAATAACTGTCTGATACTGCAACCAATATATACATATTCTTTTTTCCATAATGTAAAAAGGCAAATTTTGGATTATTGTTTACGTAATAATTAATGATCATCTTCTTAATACTACCTTTAAATCGTTAGATAATAATTTACTAAATATTTGAGCATATACACACATAACAAAAATTATCGTAAAAACTAAATATTCAAGACATATTCAAAACTAGTTTCGTAACCTCGAAATTGTAGAAAAATCTTGATCCAAACTCATGAAATTAATTTGTTAATAATTATTAATAAATACTCAAAATTTTTTATTAATAAATAATTATAATTTTCTTATTAGGGTATTATAGTCCTTTCCAGACAAGGAAGGGATCCATGTGGGATGGCATCCGTGTAATTAACTGCAACACACGAGGGCACTTTCCGAAATCCCCCCTCCATAAATACCCGGCGATAGGGCTTTCGTGGCGTTGAATTGATCTAAACGCAGCTGTTAGTCGCAGGATAGAGACAACGAAAGAGAAATCAAAGAAGAGCTTCAAGGAGGATTATCGGCGTTCATTGATCGGCGGCGGATATTAATCGGACGTTGAATATTGAGATGGCTCGTTGTTGATCGTCGGTGACCGGAGCTTGTGATAGTCTTAGGAAGGAAGAGAAACCAGAGGAGGCTGAGGAGAGGTTCGCCGTTGTTTGGGAGGATCTGATTCGAAGGCTTTTGGTTTTGGGGAGGGGATCTGTATTATTGCAGAGAAGTTGTCTGATTCGATCTTACCGGCGTTTGGAGGCGAAGAGTTCGATAACTTTTTTTGATAAAACGAAGGAGAGGACGATTTCACAGGTATTTGAAAACCCTACTCCTATGATTTCTGCTCTCTGTGCTTGTTTTTTTGAAGATTGTTCCGTTGTCGGGTGGCTTCCTTCATCCATCGCCACGTCCGATTTGTCTGCGGCGTATGTTGTTTGTGTTTGGAAACTGGAATCGGCAGCGGATCCGGCTCAGATCTTCTCGGTATAACTTTGAGATCTGCCTGTTTGGTGACATCGTTGGGTGATTTGAAACGAGATTTGTGGATTTTGAGGGGAGTACGAAGCGCCGTTGTATGTTGGAGAAATGGATCTGTCGATCCGAAGGATGTTTGAGTTTGTTTGTTGTTGAAGCCATCGGAACCTCGATCTGGTGCTGTACATGATCGTGGAAACCTTCTGAAGCTTTGATTTCGTTATCTGGATGTTCTTGCTCCGCTGGACATGGTTTACTGCTTGGAATAGGTTGTTCTAGTGCTGGGTATTTCTGAAGCCATGGTGCATGCGGTTGTGGCTTCCTAGCCTGAATATCAGCGCCGGAGTTACGAACTTGCTGACTTCGATTTTTTATTTTTCTATACGGGATCTGAACTGATCTCCATAGGAGTCTCCCTTCTTCATAATGGTTGATTGGATCCTCTAGTCGAACTTCTGTTTAGCACATATGCATGGCTTCATGCTATCAATTTCTGGGCATGGTGTATCCATATGTTGTTTTTTTGTTCCCGATCTCTGCATTCAGCAATCTCTACGCCATCTTCGTTCTGCTATTTAATTGTCCTTTTGCCTTTGTAGAGAGCAGAGCCGCAGCTGTTGGATTGAAGTTCAAGAACTCGTATTTTTGTGAGTTTCTTAACGATTGACAAGATAGGGGGAATTAAGTTGAAGGTGAGCTTCTAGGGTTTTTGCCATGTTCTGCTCTAGTTTGATCCACGTTGATTCTTGCTTAATGGAAGTTCCTTTTTGTTTCTTTGCAGACTAGGTTCTCCACTTGCACCGGGGCAAAGCCATCTCCTTCGGTGTCAAGTACGGTGGCATCCAGTGGCAAGGCTTTTGTGGATGGAAAAAGAAGTATAGAATCTCCAAGCGTGATGAGTACAGTGAGTCTAGAGCTCAAGAATTTTATCAATCCCGAGTTAACTTGGAAGGCTGTTGCTAAAGGGTACAGGAGCTCGTCAAGGCGGACTCGGAAACATGGTCTCCGGAACTTCACAGTTGGGCAGGAGCTTTTACTTCAGGAATCAAAGAAGGTCGAGGAGGCCACAGCTTCAGATACAGAGAAAGTATATTTTGGATTCCTGACACTTGTTTTCATGTATTGTCTATATACTAATCTTTCAAATGTATGCTAATGTGTATTCTCCTCTTTGCAGCATGGAGTGGCAATCCTTGGGCGACGATTTAGTGACAAAATTGAGGATATTCCTCTAAAGAAGAGGAGATTCTTGCTTCGTTCTTCCTCACCGCCACCCAAATCACGTGATGAATCCCCTGAACTCTTGAAGAGCCAATCCAAGGCAGGTGGTGATGATTCTACCAAGGCAGATCCTCGACAGAAGAGTGATGACTTCTCTGGTTTGGAGATACTTGCAGCTGTGGCAAGTAACAATATAACTAGTCAAGTTGATTGTGTTCAGACGGGTCCAGTTGTGCAGTCTATAGGAGACCGAGTTGTCCCGTGTGCTGCTTTAGAAGCACCTTTTGTTGAAAATGATTCATCGACTAAAGGCATGGCTTGTGAAGAAGAAGCCATGGGATCATCTTTGCAGAAAGAATCAGGAACTGTTTTGTCGAACTCCGATACGAAGAAAGAAATTGGATCTGGGAAGGGTTCTGGATCACTACCAGATGGTAGAATGCTCTGGGACCTGAACGTTCCTGCAGATGCCTGGGAAAACCCTAGTGATTCCTTCACCGTCAACGGCAATGTAGGTTCCTCAATTCATGGAACTAAGGAAACAATAGAGGTTTTGAATCACTCTGAAACCAACAAGGAATGTAAGCAGATTCAGGACTCAACGAAACATGCAAATGACTCTTCTGATGTGAAAGAGTTGTCTCATGAGATTCATGAAGCTGACAATACACAGAATAGCGAGGGTTCTCGTGATTGCTTCTCAACTGGGAATGAGCTCTCAGTTTCTGCAGTTGCAGACACAAAGGATTCCAGTAAGATCTTCGGTGCTATTGATTCTTCTGATCGTTCTGATCCTGCTACTGTTTCGGGGAATGATGGCAGAATCACTGTTCTTTCTTGCGATGGTACACTGGCGAAAGCCTTGGCTCCCCAAATTAACCAGCTCAAGAATTGTGATGTCACTTCTCCAGTTCTACTCAGCTCGGCTAACACCACCACTGGAGATCCTTCCGATGATAGCTATGGATCTGATGTCTACCAAACCGAGAAGATCTACAGCTCTGATGTCTATCAAACTGAAAAGGTGGGTCTGACTGGTTCTGGAAGGAAGGAAGAGCTAAAGGAGGGTGGTTACGATTCTCAGTTCGAGGACGGGGAGTTGAGAGAATCCGACCCACGTTATTACTGGGACGATAACAACAATGATGGCGAGGATGGGGAAGTTGAGCAAGTTGACTATGGCTCCGAATGTGACGAGGGTCTCGGATTGACATACGAGAAGGAAGTGGATGCTGAAAGAGTATCAACACCAGGATCTTCCAACACTGTTCGAAACATTGACATGGATGTTGCTATAGACAATTCAGTGAGCCCGACGATTAGAGCATCATCGGGTGTGCCTCTTGAGAAAAGTTTGCCTTCTGGTGGTTTCGTTGGAACGAGGGCTCGTCGTGGCGAGTTTGGACCTTTCGGTAATGGGCATCTGAATGCTTACTCGGCCAGGAGGTTAGTTTTTAGCCCCTTGAACCTATCTTTATCCCGTATCGTATTGTATATTATTTCATTTCGAATTTCGGTTGTTATTCTGTATCATTGTGTGTTTAATTTCGGTTGTTATCATGTACTGTATCGTGTTAAATTCGCATTTTGGTTGCTATCCTGTATTGTATTGTAATGTGTGAACTTCTCTGTGTTCTTTTCCAGGTCGACCAATTTCCGGAACGAGCAAAGGGATTTCCATTCAAAGCGATTTTATGAGAGGGACAGAGGAGATTCTACGCAAATGCGAGGCAGAAGTCCAAACCGGAACCATTCTGGTTACTGGAACTCAGAACGACGCTACTCACCGAATCGTCCTGCTCCATATGGTCGTCCTAGACAAGCAGGCTTTGTCGAAGAAGGCCGGCGGTACAACATGATGGCATCAGACAGGATGATGGAGTCCAATGTCGGATTCGAGAATCGTGCCAGGAGACAGTTTATGAGGAGGTCGCCACCAGGTAACAGAAACGACGAATCTTACGATGCCAATTCAAGGATGTTTCCGAGAGAGATGAGTCCACCAGCAAGGAATCATCAGTTTCGGAGATTCACAAACCCTAGGGGTGGTGGGTTCAGGGAGGAGTTCAGGAACTTTCCCGATGAAGCTGCTACCGAGTATCGTAACTGCAACCGGTTAACGAACAGAGACAGAACCATATCTCCTCCCCTCCCTAGAGGTCGTCCCCAGTATTCAGCAGCGTATCAAAGATCGTCAAGGTCAAGATCACGGTCAAGGTCAAGGATACATTCTCCGCCACCTCCACCACCTGGCTATTTGCATCGTCGGGAAATGCACAGTAGGTCTCCCGATCCTTCCGCAGGGATGAACAGAGGTGTAAGAATGCAGTTTCGGAATCGGTTCCCACCAAGATACGATGATGATCAACGGTTCACTTCTCCTCCAACGAGACGTCAGTTCCCACCAAGGTCGTTCGACGACCACCGTGGTAATGGCGATCTCAGTTTCCGGGGAAGGAGATCTCCTGTCAGAATGTACCACCGGCACCCGCAGAACAGTAACAACAACAGGTTTGTCCCCGACGACGATTCAGACCTGTTATGCAGCCCCAATACAGAAGATTTCGCAACGACGATTGCAACAACTACAAGGACAGAAACACCGACGGCAGGAGGTTCGAGCTTTCTCGACCTCGTCACTACGATCCAGATGAACCCCCAGCAAGGCGACGACATAACGTTGATGACTCAGCAGTTGCAGCCACCAACATGTCTATAGCTGCAGATCATCCCTCCACAAGACAGTTGAGGTGTAATGCCACCGAGATGTCTCGATCTGCAGATCAACCCTCCGCAAGACAGTTAAGGTCTAACCCCATTGAGGACTCTGCAGTTACAGCCACCGAGATGTCTCAGCCCTCCGCAAGACGGTTAAGGTGTAATGCCGTTGAGGACTCAGCTGTTGTGGCCAACGAGATGGTTCGAGCTGCAGAGGATTCGACAGTTAAGGCTACCCTTGTGGCTGAAACTCCGTCCGGAGCAGCAGCAGTAGCCAGTCGGTGTTGTTGAAAATTTTAGTTCCCGATCGAGGAACCTTTCGTTCCTAATTCGGATTTTCTTTTTTTTTTCTCTTAATTTTGCTGTTTCGTATTAGGGTTAGGTCGTTGGAAAAAATGATGATTCTTGATTAGTGGTTAATTTTGGGGTCAAGTCGTCATCATCATCTAATTTGCCTTTTGTTTTTCTTGAGTAGATAGAGATGGTGGGGAGTGGAGTGATTAAGCAGCATCAGCTTGCTTTCTGGGGGAAGGTTTTTTTTTTTTTTACTTACCTATATGTTTTGTAGTTTCTTTCTTTTTAATTTCTTCTTCCTCTTGCTAATTATTTTAATTAATCAATCCCAGTTCTTGGGTTCTCTTCCCCATCTATTTTGTTTTCTGTGTTTGTTTACGAGCCGATTCGTCTCGTGAGCCTATTGAGTTGAGTCATGGTTGGCTTATGTGCCTGTTGAGCTCGTGAGCCTACGGAGTTTGAGTCATAGTTGGCCTTATGTGTCTATTGAGCTCGTGGGAGCCTATCGAGCTCTGTTATGGTTGGCTTGAGTTTTGCTTATACTCCTATTGAGTTGAGTCGTGGTTGGTCGGAGTTGGCTTATGTGCTTGTTGAGCTCGTGAGCCTATGAGTTTGAGTCATGGTTGGCTTATGTGTCTATTGAGCTCGTGAGCCTATCGAGCTCGGTTATGGTGCTTGAGTTTTGCTTATATTCCTATTGAGTTGAGTCATGGTTGGTCGGAGTTGGCTTATGTGCTTGTTGAGCTTGTGAGCCTATGGAGTTTGAGTCATGGTTGGCTTATGTGTCTATTGAGCTCGTGGAGCCTATCGAGCTCTGTTATGGTTGGCTTGAGTTTTGCTTATACTCCTATTGAGTTGAGTCTGGTTGGTCGGAGTTGGCTTATGTGCTTGTTGAGCTCGTGAGCCTATGGAGTTTGAGTCATGGTTGGCTTATGTGTCTATTGAGCTCGTGAGAGCCTATCGAGCTCGGTTATGGTTGGCTTGAGTTTTGCTTATATTCCTATTGAGTTGAGTCATGGTTGGTCGGAGTTGGCTTTGTCAAGCACTTAACATTTGAACGAGTTTGTTAGTAGTTTTACGAGCTGTTTATGAGAGGTTTGGCTCAATATTGGTTGTCACATTTTGGATTTCACTGTTGTGAGTGGGTTCTCATTAGTTTTTACTTTGAGATAAAGCATTGTGTGAGGGTTTCTAGTGTACTCTATTCACTCTTGAGATAAAGCATTGCCGCAATGAATATGTACTCGGACCTTGTACACAGCGCCCATCACATTGAGAATAGGTTTCGTCTAACATCTGGCTGATGATCATCCATGACTTATGTGTACCACTAGTGCGACAAAGGCGTTTGGGTGGTCTTACTGGCGCATATTGCAGTGGGGCCTTCGAGGCTGCTTTGCTATCGTAACTTTTTTTTTTGCTCGTGTATGGGGAAAATAGTTATGAACCAATCTTTTTTTGTTCGGGGCATTAGGTTGGTCCAAAGAACTAGAGTCGTGTTCTTTAAGGAAGTTCTTCCTCAGTGGTGGAGCGGTTTGTTGGTAACTGACTGGTTGCCTGGTTGTAAGTTATGGTCAGAATGGGAGTAATGTAACTCGACTCTAAAGGAGTATCGTGTGCTAGGTTTTAACGTATTCTATTTCAACTGATTATTGATGCTCAAGTCTGGTAGAGAGATGATTATCGAATTGATTGCGTAGGTGTTAGCATTTATGAGTAGAGGTGATTCCCTTTTAGTAGAAGTAAAAGCCCTTAATGAGATGCATGTACGCGACACAGATCTTTCAAAGACTACAATTGTGTGACAGAGACGAGACATGATTCGTTGCATCAATCTAGTGGACGCCATATTGAATATCTATGATTAGACATTAACCGACGCTATGAAAACATAATCGAGAATCAAGAATAATTTTAAGTAGGTATAAATTAGATTTGATTAAATTAATTGTAGTTTAATTAAATTTGTGTATTAGTACTAAAAGATAAGATCAAATTCAAGTTGGTTGCTCCGTTGACCATTGTCTTTTCGTTTGGTTTTCGGAAATCAGTTTCATATACCGAGAAGCAGAAGGAAGGCGCCATACGGAATGGCAGTCGACGTAAATAACTTCAACATTCGAGGGTAGTTGTTCACCACTATTTATATGGTGATAGGGTTATCGTGGAGCTGATCCAAACACAGCTGTTCGTCCGTCGAAGCTGAATCGATTCGTAATTGAGAAATCACAGACCGGCGGTCGCCTTTACTGCTCCGGCTAGCGTCCAACGGCCGCCGGCGAATCGAACGACTCTACTACATCTTCATTATTTGGCGGCGTGTTGTGATCGTCGGGATAGTCTTGAGAAGAAGAGAAAGGATTCTCTCGTGTTTTCTCTGTCATCTGGAGGATTGATTCCCAAGGCTGTGGAGTTATCGATTGGGGGCGGGGGATTTTGATTTTGTTTTATTTAAGACGGAGAGCGATTACAGGTATTGGAAACCCTAGCCTTTGTTATATCTACGCTTTGTTTCTGGTGCTGTTTAGAAGATCTTCTCGGCCTTTTTTGCCTCCATAGCATCATCTCCTATCGATTCTTTGATTCTGTGTGCCGTTCTCGTTCTTTTGTTTGGATGCTGGAGGGGACGCGAATCGATTCAAGTGTTAGTGAATTCGGCCTCGTGTAGACGACGTTTCTGCGTGATTTGAGACGAGAGTTTTCGATTTGGAAGATTTGCTGAAGGAAATCTGTGTTCTTCGGATGAATCTTCTAGTGAGGCTGCTGTAGGCTATTGTTGAAGCAATCCAATAGACTTGATTGGCTGTTTTCATGATTCTTTGAAGCTGTGGGAAGCTTTGAGATACGATTTTATCTCTCTCCGATAGCTTTCGATAGCTTGATTGCGAATCAGCACAGTAGCCTGTGAACGATGTTTATCGATTGCATGATGAAGCCTATGAATCGTGGATGTGGATTCTTCTACTTGGACGGTGTTCACAGATGGTACAGCACAAATTGGTTGTTTGAAGCCATCTGTGATGCCTTATCTTACACTGAGATATGGTCTTGCGTCCGACATTCGAGATTAAGATCTACTAGAGGTGAAGCTTGGTTGATTGGATGTTCTGGGCATTAATCCTCATTGATTTTACTCAAATAGTTAGCACTTTATTGTAATTTTTGCCAGTGTCTTGTGTGTTCATGCACATTATTTACTCCTCAGGCTCAGTTTCTTGTGTGTTCATGCACATTATTTACTCTTCAGGCTCAGTTTCTTGTGTGTTCATGCACATTATTTACTTGCTATGTTGATGTTTGCTTTTATACTTATACACATATGCATGGTATCCGGTGTTGTTGTTTTAGATGGTTTTGCTCCCAGTATCTGCATCGTGTTAGTGTTAGCTCTTGTTCACCTTTTGATGTTGAAATTTGTCGGTTTTCTTGTTGGATGATGTTAATCTACCATTAATGGATGTTCCTCTTGTTGCTCTGTATATTAGGTTCTCCACTTGCACCGTTGCTAAGCCATCTTCACTCATGTCAAGTACAAAGCAAGGAGCGAAGGTGTCGAGGAAAACTTCCAATAGCAAATCTATTCTGGATTGGAAAACAATCATAGGATCTCTAGGCGGGATGAGTGCAGTGGGTTTGGAACTCGAGAAGTTCATAAATCCCAAGTTAACTTGGAAGGCTGTTGCTAAAAGATGTAGGAGTTCTTCAAGGCGGGCTAGGAGACACATCCCCCGAAGCTTTGTTGTTGGGGAGAAACTATCGCTGCAAGTATCAAGAGAGGCGAAAGATGGAACAGCTTCCGATACAGAGAAGGTAGAATTTTTACCTTTATTATCATATATTGCCTATATGATACTATCTTGCTGAAATGTGCTAATGTGAATTACTCTTGGCAGCATGAGGTAGCCATTCTTGGGCGATGCTTTAGTGACAAAATCGAGGATATTCCGTTAAAGAAACGGAGGAGGTTTATGCTTCGGTCTCCCTCTCCGCCATCTAGATCCCATCAAGAACCCTCTCAACCTGTCTCTTACCGTGAGAAGCTTTCAAAGGCAGTTGATGATTCTGCTAAGGTTGGTCATCAAAAGAAGAGTCGAGATTTCTCTGGGTTGGAGATACTTGCAGCTGTGGCAAGCAGCAATGTGACCAGCCAAGTTGATCATGATCATTCTTGGTCAACGAAAATCCATATAGGCTCACATTCTGCTTTACAAGCATCATTTGTTGGAAATGGTTCATCTCCTAAAGACGAGGTTCGTGATGGGAAAGATAAGGGATCATCTTTGCTGGATGAAGCAGGAGCTGTTTCGCGAATCAAGAAAGAAATTGGATCCAAGGAGGGCTCTGGATCTGTACAAGATACTAGGCTGCACTGGGACCTGAATGTTCCTGCAGATGCTTGGGAAAACCCCAGTGATTCATCTGTGATTGGCGGCAATTTAGATGCATCGACTTGTTTGCTTACAGGAACAGAGGAAAGGAGTGAGGTTCTGAAGAATTCCGAGGTAAATTCGGAGTGCAAGAAAACTCAGCGCTCTGAAGATGCCAAGGATGCTGTAAGTGTCTCTGCCGACACAGAAGAGTCATTTCCTGCGATTCATGAAGCTGGCAATACACAGGATGGATTTGATAGTTCAGCCGAGCTTTGCAAGAACGGTGAGAGCCATGGCTGTCTAGTTTCAGATGCAAATGATTCCCGTAAGATCGCTAGCCCGATCAGTTCTCTTGATCATTTGGATTGTGTTACGATTTCTGGGAATGATGGGATTGGTTGCTCTAGAATCAAAGAGGGGATTGAAGTTCTTTCTTCTGATAGTGCACAAGCTTTGGGGATCAAGAATCACGATGCTACGTCTCCAAGCTCGGCTAACATGATTACTGTAGATCGTTCCGATGATAGTTATGACTCTGATGTCTATCAAACAGAGAAGGCGGGTATGAACGAATCTGGAACAAATGAAGAGCTTCTCGATGGTTATGATTCTCAGTTCGAGGATGGCGAGTTGAGAGAACCCGGCGCTCGCCATTATTGGGATGAACATGAAGGCGAGGACGGAGAAGTTGAGCAAGTCAACTATGGTGATGGGTTGAAGCAAGTGGAAGCTGAAGGTAACGGTGATCGAGATACTGCAAAGGACAATCCCGTGGGCACGAAAACCAATGAGAAAGGCTTGCCTTCTGTCTTTGTTGGAACAAGACGGGTCAAGTCTGCACTGGAGAGGAAGAACTCTTATTCCAGTCGAAACTTGTTCCCTCTGGATGGAACCGATTTTCGTTCGAAACGGGATAGACACCTCGTGAACACAAATGGCAGGAGTCCTGGTCGGTCTACTAGTTACTGGAAGCCTGCACATACTTATCATGGCCGTCCTAGACCAAAAGCCATGGCTGAAAGGCGAAGCTATATGATCTCATCGGACAGGATGAATTCCAGGAAGAACGGTTTGCCGAATTCGAGCATCGAACCTGTACCAGTAGGCAATACGTGAACACTCGGAGGCTGTCACCTAGTAACAGAGGTGATGATTCATATGGCACGGATCCGATGCGGGAGATGAGGAATCAGTTTCGGAGATGTACAAACCCTAGGAGCATCCGGGAAGAAGAAGAGTTCAGAAACTCCTTTCCCGGGGCTGCTGCTACTGCTCATCAGTATTCTGTCCAGAATCGTAAAAGAGATAGAAGCATGTCTCCCTTTCCTCGAGGACGATACGAAGACCGGTTACAATCAAGGTCGAGATCGAGGTTACACAACGAGGTTCATATATGCGAAGTAGGTCCCCCGGGATGAACAGAGGAGCAGCAAGAATGCCAGTTCAGAAACCTTACGAAGGTCGAGACCGTCAATTTACACCTAACCAAGCCAGGCCCTTCGATTTCAAGGGAAGGAACAACCAGAAGTTTGATTCAATCCGGTACACGCAGGGTAACAACCGTAGGTTCGACTCTATGCATGACGAATCCAGACTGGTTATGCAACAACACTGCGAAATCGGCACTACTACTGGTTCTGCAAATCGGCACAGGTTTGAGTTGTCTCGAAACGAAGCAGCAGTCGAAAGCTAAATCGTCGAGTTTCGACGCAAGTATAGCAAGCTATAGTTAAGTTAAAAGTTCGTTGTTTATGATGAGGTTAGTTAGTTAGTTTGTTAGTGGTTTTGTTTAGAGATGCTTTCTTGCTTTCCAAGTTTCTTAGGTCCTTAGTTTTTTGTTTAGGGTTCAAGTTTTGGGGTTTGGAAAGTATCTCAATTCCTTTGTTTTTTTATTTAGAACTTTTTAAAATTATAATTTGGGTTTTTTTTTTGTTAATTTATTAATATTTTTTTTGTTAATTTATTAATATTTTTTTTATGAATTTATTAATATTAATCGAGATTGTTAATCGTGATTAACCAACTAACCATATTTAAACATTATGGATAAACAATATTCCATATACCACATTTTCTAATGAGTCGTTACTAGTTTTCAAAATTGTATTGGCCAGTTGAATCTTTGAGTCTAATGGTATTGTACTGATGGTTCTAGATTAGGATTTGTTACAAATCTAGCCCATAAAATAGTTCATAATTTGTGACAAATCTAGCTTAGAATCTAGCCTACAATTCGTGATAAATCTAACCTGGAATTCAAGATAAATCAGGGCTAGAATTCGTGATAGATCTGGGATAGATTTGTCAAAATTTATGACAAATTTGGCCCAGAATTTGTGACAAATTTAGCATAGAATTTGTGATAAATCTGTCATATAATTGTGACAAATCTAGCTCATAATTTATCTAAAAATATGCTAGATTTCTCCCAAAATATGCTAGAATTGTCAAAGATATTCGCTAGATTTGTCTCGAAATCCGCTAAATTTGTCATAAAAATGAAATAGATTTATAAAAAAATGCGTTAGATTTGTCCCAAAATGCGCTAGATTTGTCCTAAAATGTGCTAGATTTGTCCTAAATTTTGCTAGATTTGTCCCAAAATGCGCAAGATTTATCCCAAAGTTTGCTAAATTTGTCAAAAATGCGCTAGATTTGGCAAAAAATGCCTAGATTTGGCTCAAAAATGTGCAGATTTAGCTCAGAAGTGCTAGATTTGGCCCAGAGTGCGCTAGATTGGCCAAAACGGCTAGATTTGTCCAAATGCGTAGATTTGTCCTAAAATGACTAGATTGTCCACAATGCGCTAGATTGTCCAAATGCATAAATTTGTCCCAAATGGTAGATTTGGCCTAAAAATGTAGATTTGGCAAAAATGCTAGATTTGCCCAAGTGCGCTAGATTGTCCCAAATTGCGCTAGATTTGGCCCAAAAAATGCTGATTCAAAAGCTAGATTTACCAAAAATGCGCTAGATTTGGCCCAAAAATGCTCCAGATTACAAAATGCGCTAGATTTGGCCTAAATGCGCTAGATTGGCCCAAATTTATGATTTAGCCCAAAATGCGCTAGATTTGGCAAAAAAATGCGATAGATTTATCCAAAGTGAGCTAGATTTATCCCAAAGTGCGCTAATTTGTCCATATGCCTAGATTGAAAAAAATGCGCTAGATTTGGCTAAAATGTGCTAGAGTTGTCACAAGTCGCCAGATTTGGCCCAAAAATGGCTAGATTGTCCAAATGCGTTAGATTTGTCCAAAAATGCGCTAGTTTGTCCAAATGCGCTAGATTTGGCAAAATCGCTAGATTGGCCAAAATGCGCTAGATTTGGAAAAAATGCGCTAGATTGCCCAAAATGTTCTAGATTTGACCTAGAGTGCGCTAGATTTGCCCAAAAATGCGCTAGATTGGCCCAAATATGCAGATTTGGCCAAATGAGCTAGATTTGTCCAAAAAACGCGTAGATTGTCTAGAGTGCGGTAGATTTGGCAAAAAAATGCGCTAGATTTGTCTAAAATGCGCTAAATTTGGAAAAATGTCTAGATTTGGCCAAATGCGCTAGATTTGCCAAAATGGCTAGATTTGTCCAAATGCTAGATTTGCAAATGGCAAAAATGCGCTAGATTGGCCCAAAATGCCTAGATTTACTAAGTGCGTAGATTTGGCCAAATGCCTAGATTAGCCCAAAATTTAGTTGGCAAAAAATCGCTAATTTGTCTAAAATGCTAAATTCCAAATGGGCTAGATTTGGAAAAATGCGCTAGATTTGGCAAATGCTAGATTTGAAAATGAGCTAGATTTGCCCAAATGCTAGATTTTGCCAAATGCGTAGATTTAGCAAATCGCTAGATTGCTAAAAATGCTAGATTTGCCAAAAATGCTAATTTGGCAAAATGCGCTAATTGCCAAAGCTCAGATTAGCCAAAATGCCTAATTGCCAAATGCTAGATTTAGCCAATGCGTTAGATTTGCCAAAATGCTAGATTTGCCCAAAATGCTGATTGCAAAAAAATGCAAATTATCCCAAAGTGCGCTAGATTGCAAATGCGAATTGGCAAAAGCACTAGATTTGCTCAAAATGTGCTAGATTAGCCAATGTGCTAGATTTGCCCAAGTCGTAGATTTGCCAAACCGCTAGATTGCCAAAATGCGCTAATTGCCAAATGCACTAGTTGTCCAACATGCGCTAGATTTGTCAAAATGCGATAAATTGTCCAAATGCGCTAGATTTGGCCTAAATAGTTAGATTTGCTAAATGCTAGATTACCAAGTGCGCTAATTGTCCAATTGCGCTAGATTTGGCCAAAATGCCTAGATTGTCCAAAAATGCCTAGATTGACAAATGCGCTAGATTGCCAAAATGCCAGATTAGCCAAAAGCGCTAGATTGCCTAAAATGCCTAGATTTGCCAATTCTATTGATTTAGCCAAATGCGCTAGATTTGGCAAAAAAAAATGCGATAGATTTTCAAGTGACTGATTTATCCCAATGCGCTAGATTGTCCCAACTGCTCAGATTTGACAAAAAAATGCGCTGATTTGGCCTAAAATGTGCTAGAGTTGTACAAGTACGCCATTTGGCCCAAAATGCCTAATTGTCCAAAGTGGTTAGATTTGCCAAATGGCTAGATTGCCAAGGCGCTAGATTGGCCAAAACCTAGATTGCCAAAAATGCCTAGATTTTGGAAAATGTCTAGTTTGACTAATCGCTAGATTTGGCCAAAAATGCCTAGATATGCCAATATGCAGATTTGCCAAAAGAGCTAGATTTGCCAAAAACGCCTAATTGTCCTAGAGTGCGTAGATTGCCAAAAATGCGTAGATTGTCCTAAAATGCGCTAAATTGGCTAGATGCGCTAGATTGACCAAAATAGCTAGATTGTCAAGTGCTAGATTGCCAATGCCTAGATTTGCCAAAAATGCGCTAGATTTGCCCAAATGGCTAGATTGACTAGAGTGCGAGATTTGCCCAAAAGTAGTAAGCCCAAATATCAGATGCCAAAAATGCGCTAGATTTGTCTAAAGCGCTAATTTGCACAAATGGCTAATTGGCAAACAAGCGCTAGATTTGCTAGAACGCTAGATTTGACCAAATGAGTGTTTGTCCCAAAGTGCGCTAGATTGCCAAAATGCCTAGATTGCCCAAAATTGCGGTAGATTTGGCCCAAAATGCGTTAGAATTGTCCAAAATGCGCTAGATTTGGCCTAAAAACACTAGATTTAGCCCAAAATCCGCTAGATTTGTCCAAAAATGCGCTAGATTTAGCCAAAATGCACTAGATTTAGCCAAAAATGCGCTAGATTTGCCCAAAATGCGCTAGATTTGTTCCAAAGTGCGCTAGATTTTGCGCAAAAAATGATTAGATTTGTCCAAAAATGCGCAAGATTTGGCAAAAAATGCGTAGATTTGGTCTAGAATGCGCTAGATTTGGCCCAAAATGAGCTAGATTTGTCCCAAAGTGCGCTAGATTTGGCCCAAAATGCGCTAGATTTGGCCAAAATGCGCTAGATTTGCCCAAAATGCGCTAGATTTAGCCCAAAAATGCGCTAGATTTGCCCAAAATGCGCTAGATTTAGCAAAATCGCAATTTGTCAAATGCGCTAGATTTGTGCCAAAAAAATGCTGCTTTGAAAACGCTAATTTGTTCAATGCGCTAGATTTGGACAAATCTAATGCCATGAATTTTGGCAAATGCGTACCATAATTTGTGACATCTAAACGCTAGATTTGTGCCAAATCTAACCCATAGATTTTGTGACCAAAATGCGCTAACCATAATTTGTGACAAATTCTAACCAAGTGAAATCTAACCTAATTTGTACAAATCTAACCATAATTTGTGACAAATCTAACCATAATTTTGTGACAAATACTTTGAACACCCATAATTTGTGACAAATCTAACCCATAATTTGTGACAAATTACCCATAATTGTGACAAATCACATAATTTTGACAATCTAACCCATAATGTACAATCTAACCGTAATTTGTGACAAATCTAACTAATTTGTCCAATTAAATATTTGTGACAAATCTAACCTGCATAATTTGTGACAAATCTAACTCCATAATTTGTGACAAATCTAACCGCATAATTTTGTGACAAATCTAACCCAATAATTTTGTAACAAATCTAACCCATATTTCGTGACAAATCTAACCTATAATTTTGTGACAAATCTAACCCATAATTAGTGACAAATCTAACCCATAATTTGTGACAAATCTAACCCATAATTTTGTGATAAATCTAACCCATAATTTGTGACAAATCTAACCCATAATTTGTGACAAATCTAACCCATAATTTGTGATAAATCTAACCCATAATTTGTGACAAATCTAACCCATAATTTGTGACAAATCTAACCCATAATTTGTGACAAATCTAACCCATAATTTGTGACAAATCTAACCCATAATTTTGTGACAAATCTAACCCATAATTTGTGACAAATCTAACCCATAATTTGTGACAAATCTATCCCATAATTTTGTGACAAATCTAACCCATAATTTTGTGACAAATCTAACCCATAATTTGTGAGAAATCTAACCCATAATTTGTGACAAATCTAACCCATAATTTGTGACAAATCTAACCCATAATTTGTGACAAATCTAACCATAATTTGTGACAAATCTAACCCATTATTTGCGACAAATCTAACCCATAATTTTGTGACAAATCAAACCCATAATTTTGTGACAAATCAAACCCATAATTTTGTGACAAATCTAACCCATAATTTTGTGACAAATCTAACCATAATTTGTGACATATCTAACCCATAATTTGTGGCAAATCTAACCCATAATTTTGTGACAAATCTAACCCATAATTTTGTGACAAATCTAACCCTAATTTTGTGACAAATCTAACCCATAATTTTGTGACAAATCTAACCCATAATTTGTGACAAATCTAACCCATAATTTTGTTACAAATACCCATAATTTGTGACAAATCTAACCCATAATTTGTGACAAATCTAACCCATTATTTGCGACAAATCTAACCATAATTTTGTGACAAATCAAACCCATAATTTTGTGACAAATCAAACCCATAATTTTGTGACAAATCTAACCCATAATTTTGTGACAAATCTAACCCATAATTTGTGACATATCTAACCCATAATTTGTGGCAAATCTAACCCATAATTTTGTGACAAATCTAACCCATAATTTTGTGACAAATCAAACCCATAATTTTGTGACAAATCTAACCCATAATTTTGTGACAAATCTAACCCATAATTTGTGACATATCTAACCCATAATTTGTGGCAAATCTAACCCATAATTTTGTTACAAATACCCATAATTTTGTGACAAATCTAACCCATAATTTTGTGACAAATCTAACCCATAATTTTGTGACAAATCTAACCCATAATTTGTGACAAATCTAACCCTTAATTTGTGACAAATCTGGTTAGTAACATTTTTGGTCATTTCAGTTAAGCCAATCTATCATATTGGTCACTTACACTTTCATCTTTGACACAAAAATGTCTCAAGTTTGATTTAGGAAGAGATCGATATTTCATCCACTTTTTTTTTAATTTTCCAGCCAAAATCTTACAGCCAACCACGTCAACTAAAATAATAATTTTAAAATTTCATGCCATTAAACACTCAATCATTAGATCCAACTCATTTTGATTCAACCAAACCCCTTTTAGCATGATTGAAGATTCTTTTTCCTATATCTTCTTCATCTATAATTTTCATCTTTAGTAGGCTCCAATCCTTCTCGAGTTTAATACGTAAATCAATACGTTTATCATTCTATCATCTCCAACCATCACAATCTATAACGAGCCAAAATTTGGCTCAAATAATCTTTGCAACGAGAAAGACCGAGTCATTATGTCCATCACACAATACTAATATGTGAGATTGTTTCGGCCATAACGTCCAAGGCAGCTGACTCCATTGGGTTTGCAGTATGGGTTCATTGATCAATTTCCATGGAATTATCCAAAAAAATATTCATAGATAACCTTTTAAATCAAGAGTACCAACAATTCCAAGAGTCACTGCCAACTGTAGCAGCTTCATGACCAATGATTTCAAATCCTTCGTCGTTGTTATGACATTTGGAAGTGTGTATGAACACCTTACAGTCTAAGTTTGGAACGTCATAAGGAAGAGTTTTTGTGATGATAGAGATAAGTGAGTTGTGTATATTTGAAATGACTAGAGGGCGAAGATGACAATGTTTTTATGGATGGATTGATGGTATTGTGCATAAATGGTTATTTGTGAACTCTATTAGTTATATTGTCTAACATGATTGTAAGTATGGTTAACTATAATATCTGATTTATTTAACTAATAGTTCATATATATTGTCTATATAAAAATGTTATGTTATATTTTATATATCACCCATTTATTATTTTCAAAATCCAATGAAAACTAAACTTGAAGCAATAAAATATTTTTATACATAATTTTTCAATATATATTAATGAGTATCAACTAGGTCTTTTGTAACAATATTATTTCAGTGACGCACTATACCAGTAAGCAACGAAAGTACAATCATAATTATTTGTTGTCAGGACGTTTTGCAGACTCCATATGAGCTTTCTATTTATAATGAAAATTCTCATCCTCAAAGATTACATTTCCTATATTTGAATGACGTATTTCTAAATAAGTTATTGTTTCGAACTTAGCTTCTTAGGATTTTCATCACCAACTTACCTCTAAGCAACCTTTAAGGTATGAATGAAGTTTATGAATATTGAGTTTGATAACCAACTAGTTGAATATGCGAAGTCTGGATAAGGTTAAATTGATTTTTGAAATTACTTTATTTTATTCAATTAAATAGAATATCCGGTTAATAAACTCTAAGATTATTTTGAAAAAATTAACGGTTAAAATATATATTTCCAAAGTCTAAGCCAAAATATTGATAAATATATATGACCATTGATTACAAATTTGGGAATATAAATATATTATTTTAATGTAAAAATACATAATAAAATAATCATATTCAAACAAATCTATAAATCAATACATGATATAACATATAATTTTTTTAAAAAATAAAGTAAAAAAACACTCATTGAAATTATGTGTTAAAATTGTGAGTAATAATATAATATTTTGTGTTGAAATTGTGAGTAATAATACAATGACTAGAAATTTAAGAATAAAAAATAATAATTAATTGTATTTGAATTTTTTTATTCTTATTATGATCAAACAAACAGGTGAAACAGCACTGCCCATAGGGCAGAATTGTCATAACAATTAACCGAAATAATTGCTTGGTTACCTTGTTTAAACATAGATGAGTGCTCTGTTACAAAACAAAGTTCAGTGACCACGGTGTTACAACCCCAAACTTAGGTGATCGCCAATATTTGTGAACCTTAAATACACCATACGATATTTGTAAAATATAAAATCTAACTATAATAATATTCATTTATTATGGACATTGCTTGACACAATTTCTGGCTTCGCTACTGCTAGTAGCTAGCTACCAGCTAGTAAATTCACCAGTCAAAGCTTGTGGACTCAAAGTGTAGATTTCGGGCCAACGAACAAATCCCGGCAACTTCGTGTCGTAGGGACCTTGGTCCGGAAGCCATCACTCCGACGACACCGTTTGATTCTCCTAACTAGCCAAAATCCCTACAATGACAAACCAAAAAACCTCAATGAGCGAGAAAAACATCCCATAGCACGAAGTACGAGAAATGGTACGCTCCTCAAGAGCGCCGCCGTCGATTGGTAGATGTAAACCGAGTGACAATCACGAGCAGGACGCGAACATTGCGAAGAGACGCCGATTACCCGCAGCCAAAGCCAGGCGTCTGGACCGAGAGTTCCAGTGATTGCGAGTCAGATGGGGTTGGGTTGAACCTTTTGGTTTGAATCGAATGGTTGTGTGCCTCGACTGCAGCTTCCTGCAGTGTAATTAAAATCTCACGGTTTTACGATTTTAGAGGAAATAATACAATGCACTTGTCTTTTTATAAAATTTTCAGTTTTTTTTTTTATGTAGAATCTCGATTTTAAATACCATGGTTACCTGATTGCTCTCTCTGGTAATGTAAGCTTCGATTTGGAGGTTCAACTTGGAGAAATGTTCGAGCGAACCGTCAGCTGGAAAGATGAGGTTGAGCATCGCGAGATCTGCAGAGCCTTTGAAAGCCGAAATTAACAGAACTCGGGTTCGAGATTCGAGATTAGGGTTCGAGGATGTATTTTGGAAGATGAATTCGCGGATTATCGATATGAATGGTGTGATTCCGCTGCCTCCACTGATTAGCACAAGAACTTCATGCCTAAAACACATTTGCATTAGTACTGATGGTCTGACTGGTTGGACCGTAAACCACAGCCAGTTTCGATACAATCTCGAGATAATTAGTATAGCTCAATAACAGTTAAACTATATTTTATAACAATTTAAGAGGTTGAACCAAACGGTACATGTGTTCATGCTAGTGGTTATGGGCAAAATTATTCGATAGTAACGGATACCTGAGAAAATGAGACGAGATTGGACCGTAGGGTCCTTCGACAGAGATTTCGATCCGATCGAGTAACGAGGTCGAAACCTGTTGGTAAAGCTTTCGCGACCAATCACCGACGCTCTTAACTACGAGGTTGAGTTCATCGGGTTGCAGGTTGTCGTTGGATGTGACTGTGAATGGATGCCATTGTAGCTTGGAGATTGTTGGTACATTTATAAATAGTATGCTTGTTGGACTGTATCTTAGCTCTGCAAAAATTGACACTTTAATTAATTAAGTCATTAACTTTCAAATTTTTACAAAGAAGGACAAATGGCGTTAACGATTTCGAAAACTTATCTAAATTTGAGATTTCAATAAGTTAATGTATTAACCTTTACCCTCGAACTCGATTGTAAACTCCAGCTATTCAATATCCGTGTTCATTCTCGATACTAACAATAAATTTAAAATCCGCTCGTTTCAATCCAATAACTCGAACCGATTTAATAATACTAAAATATTTACCTGGACACTTGGCAAAGGTGAGCTCTAGGGTTTCGCACCCGGGAAGGACACGTGTCGACACCAGGCGAGCCTTGCTCTGAGACTGCAAAAACCTCAAGCAACGGTCTATAGCGAATAGGAATATGCCAGGTAGGATCATGAGACCATAAGCTGCGCCGACGTGGAGGAGGTAGAAGATGACGTATACAAGGTAGAGATGGTGACTGTAGAAGAAGACCTCGAAGGCCTTCCTCCTTACTCGTGCTGAGCTGGCAATCCACATCACTGCTGCTATCACCATCGCTATCTCTCCTGCCACGTTGGACACCCAGCTTCTGCTCCAATCTAGCATCTGTGTGTAGTGATTAATCAAGAAACCAGACCGGTTCAACCGATACCGGATCAGTGAACTGAGAGACTGGTTAGTACTATCGAGTGCAACTCAGTAAGCGGAATTAAGATGGTTGGAGATTCTTGTAGGATTTTCGACAATTCGCGTGGGCCGACATGACCTGACCTATTTTGGGTCGGGTATTATCTGACTGTTGTGTATATGAGTCGGGTTTGGGTCTTTCTTATGGCCCGTCCAGTGTGATCCGTTCCATTACAAAACATGTTTGAATATATACATTAAATTCTAGTATTTCTTATTTTATACTCATAATAACATATTTCTGGTTAAGTTTCACATTATTTTCATACTAATAATACTTAATTTTTCATAATTGCAACATGTTATAAACTGAGCGTTTTTTTTGTATAAAAATCAGTTTGCATGTATAAATTTTTTTTATCCACCCATTCGACCCATGACCCACATGGCCCGACCTATCATGGAACGAACCTGAGTATTGAGATATCCGTCCTGACCCATTGTCATCTCTTATTGTTATGAAGTATGAGAACAAAAATTTACGTAATTCAATAATAATTTATCAGTGACTCATTAAGTTAAAACCATTTTCTATGATACTTACACATTTTTCAGTTATCGTCATACCTACAACATACACGACACACATTTTACTACTCGAAAGACTACTTTTCGAATTTGAAAACTACAACGAGTCAAGAACAAATATCAACTATCGAAAAACTATCCAAACCCAACCCGAAAACCGACCTTACCTCGGACATTTGGTTAGTCATGGCCCAATATATGATGAACCCTAAGGTGTGCAAAGTGAAGAGAACATTTGAAAAATGGCCAAGCCAGATGTGGTACTTGATGCTAGACTCTGACGTCAGCCCTAGAATTGGAAGCAAAGAAGAGCCTCTTGTAATTGGGAAGAAGAGTAATGCCCAACTTATGTTCCCTATGTACCCTAGCCTCAATGACACACTTCTGAACTTGGCTTGCCATCTGCATTAAGAAAGAAGAATTGGATTAGGGTTTCTTTCCCGGGGGGTTTGAATCTCGGTAATCAGTCGTACAGTTCGTTACACAGGAGTTATCAAAGTTGTATAGAGTGTGGTTACTACTTTGATGACATGGCATGAAGGGAGGTGGTCCAGTCATCCTATAAAATGACGAGTTAGGTGTGGTGGTGCTTCCTAGGCTGCTAGGTGTTGAGACTTTATGTTCCACCCAACATGTGTCTAGTTTTTAACTGCTAGGCGTTGCGCTGGGAGGTCAGCGCCTAGCTCACTAGACTGCTAGGCGCTGGTCTCCCTTCACATTTGTCCAAATTTGGACATATTTTGAAGTTTAGCCATATATTTGTCCAAATAATGGAGACCCAGTTGGCATGTCCACGTCAGCAGACTAACATAATTTTGGATGTCCGTTGAGGGTAATGACTATTGGGATAATGACCCGAAGTTCGGTGGTGGGTAGGTAATTTTTCTGAGTTCAGTGACTGGCGAGTTATTTTTCCATAGTTCAGTGATCATTTGGGTAACCAACCCCCACTGACGGTATATAGTTCGTAATTTCTGCCCCAAACTACAAATCCCTGTTGTACTCTGCAAACTTCTGACTAATCTATCGAGATCGTTCGTACACGAGACACAGTTAAATGAATAATATAAATATAAACTCAATACTAACTCCTCTCCCAACACACTCAAGTTATTGAGATGTAACGGTTAACGACAGTGGCTTATTATGGTCCATTTTAGAATGATCAACTATCAATAAAACTACTCGAAACAATTTCGAATCGACTCGGATTACGATTAAATCGATCGAGTAAATGATTCGAAAACTTACATTGGTACACCATCATGGTTGTGGAGGTCGCCAAAGCTAACGTATAAGTAATTTGCGAGTGACCAAATGTGAAGTGCTATGAACATTGTTACAAATGCCAGCTCAGTCACTGTGACTGTACCAAGTGGTGAAATCAGGAGGACACGTGTCCATGGATTAATGGCTTGTTGGCTGCCACCTGATCTGCAATTAGAATAATAATAATAATATTAAACTCCACGTAATACAAAAGGAATGAGTTCGAAGGCTGATTCGACCCGATTGAATTAATCTCGGTTTGATTAGTGGTTTGAGTTGGGTATGCATTAATGATTTGCAAATTGTAATTTGTCCAACTTTGGTATCGGAAACTGGATACTCAACCGGAATTTGGTCAATTTATAAAGTGGGGATTACATGTTGACCTGGTAAATTTGATGGGCACGGGCAAAGTCGGTACCGAGTTCGAGCGGGTAACATGTGGGGGCGGGTTTAAAAGTATCTGTCTCATAAGTCATACCCAATTCAATGGGTACGAAATATGAAACGAAGTTGTATCAGCCACAATATATTATATATGTTTAATTGATCAGACCTAGTTTCTCATTCAGACACTTATTTCTTTCACTTCAACTCATCAAGCGAGCAGTCTGTCATTCCTTCTCAAAACTCTAATGCTCTGAAAATCGTAGCTCCATCTTGAAAATCTCTTTGCAATCAAGATGCAAAGAGATTTGGAGTTCAACCGATAGGTAGCGGGTTTACCTGAGCGGAGATGGTTGGATTTCATACCCGCTTATTCTCATGGGATGGGTATGAGTAATACATGTTTAATAAATTGGTAGGAAGTGGGTATGAGGTATCTGGACCCGTGGGGTACCCGTTGTCAAGCCTAACTTTGTGATATAGTGTATTATGTATATATGACTAATCTGCCTGACCCGGTTAACGTGGCACGTCTAATCTTTCAAATTTGTCCCCACTCATTACTCGCTTAAACCAAGTTATGGGCTTGTCCACGTCCGTCAACTTTACCCGTTGACTGAATTTTCTCCACCCAAATGGACCAATTTTTATACTAATAAAAGCCAATGTAGTCAAAATCGGGATTCCACGTGGAATCGAAAAGTGAGGTGAAATCGTAATCGTAGAATCGGAACGTAAAATCGTAAGATTCTACGAACTACTATCTAAAATAAAAATATATTCAAAAGAATCAACAAATTGAGCATTAATACATAAACCAATTGCTTATCCAAAGTCTAAATAAAATCAAGAGAGTACTTTTTATAGAAACGACTAACATATATATACATTGTTTATCAAATTACGATTACCTCTAATATATATTATTTGTCCACGGAACATCATCACATTCAAGCATCGATAAAAATCCAATTTTACATATTATCATAACTCATAGACAACTATAAGTATGCAAATTATGAAGAGTAACTTGATTTAAACAAAAAATCACATTTGGCTTTATAAATTACCATAACAAACTCACTAGCATGAATAAGAAATATAGTTGGCATGTTATAACTTGGATATCAACTGCATGTCATATAAATTGGGTCTATATTTGTAGTTTACTTTATGAAAAAAATTAATTACTTAGAACTTACATGTTATACTCATTTAAGCAAGTCAAGACACTAATGAAATCACAAAAAAATTAGTGTAAGCATACAATATCATAATTTTTTATGTTTACATGTGAAGATGATTAAAGAGGATGAAAAACTTTAGCGGTATAGGGTTCTGTGAAATAAAAATAAAGTAAAAAATTATTAATATGTTATTTATTATACCATAATTTGGTTTTGAGTTGACAAAAACTCAACCCAATTTGGTTGAGCCAAGAAATTGAAGGAAAAAAATTGAATCGGTAAAATCGGTGAAATCGACGATTCTACGATTTTACCGATTTTACGACCGATTTCACCCGATTCCACTTGATTCCGATTTTACGTGAAATCAAGAGCGCACTCCATGAGTAGAGTCGTAAAATCGTACGATTTTACGATCAAAATCGCGATTTTGACTACCTTGCTAAAAGCCAAGTTTTATCTAAGATAATGGTAAAATATTAAAAGGGTTAATGTAAAAAACATAGCAATAATTTACCCTTTGGATGATTTGATGAGAGGTTGCTTCTTAGTTTGGAAATGGAGGTAAATAGATCCCAATGCAGCTATGAGCATCACAGGGAGAGTGAAGAGCACAAGGTTTGTACCTACACACATAACAAAAAAAAAATATAGTACACATCACAAATCCTTAATTAGATGAAATGTTTTTTATTACGACGAATATACTAGATTCAGAAAACGATACATAACATGGAATGTCTATTGAAAGGCTGGTCGAAAACCTCACCTATGAATTATAACTTTTGGGGTGAGAAGACTTAGTAGCACTCAACATCGTGTTAATAACCACCTCGTTTTAATAACTAAAATTATATGGAGGATTTGATTATAAAATAGTGTACCATTATAACACAATACCGTAACCCAGTTCGAGATGCAAAAGACGCATATCCAACGTCAACACCCAAATCGCATATTATCACAAACTTACAATTAAGTGGTACGATCGAGTTCATAACATATCATAACCCAGATTGATATGTAAAGACGCATACTCAACGCCAACAGTCAAATCACCTATTCTCACGAACTTACAAAGTGGTCTGATCAATCTCGATCTTACCACTTCATAACACATATCATAACCCAGTTTGAGACATAAAGACACACACTCAACACCAACACCCGAATCACCTATTCTCACAAACTTACAAAATGATATAATCAATCTCGATCTTACCACTTCATAAAGATTGAAACAAGATCAAAGTTGATCATGAAATCAAGTTACCTTGATCTTCAAAGTATGTTGAGTTGAACTTGGTAGATGTCAAGCTTGGCTTCCATGAATTTTTGTACACCTTTGTGGGCAACATGACCCAAATCATCAGCCATCCCACAAAGATCACTAGCAAGATTGCTTGAACTATGCTCAAATTTTTCATCTTTTTTTTTCTTTTTAATTTAATTTGGAGGGATAATTAAGCTTTTGAAAGTTATTGGACATGGATCCTCTTCAATTATGTACCACATATTTATATAGGAAACCCTTGTAAGGGATCGTTTGGTATGGGAAGTTCTGAAGAGTTCGTTGAAAACTTAGTATTTTGTGATATTTTTGTTTGTTTACTGTCTGATAGAGCCGAGTTTCTGTATTTTCAAATACTTAGAGTTTACAATTGCCTTGAGAATGTGTATATTGAGAATTTCTACTTTTACTAGAATTTCTGACTTTCCCAAACAGTAGGTATATGAGTTTTACCGTCATTATCTATTATTTTCTTTACACAAATTTTTTTTTTTTTATGAATTTACACAAATATACATAACGAACTAGATAATTTAACTTTCAACAAACACATTTTCTCACTATATAATTCTATTATTCTCGTACTTTCTCTAATTTTCAACTTCTTGAAACACATTTTCCTACTATATAATTCTATTATTTTAGTACTTTCTCTAATTTTCAATTTCTTATACCAAACGAGCCCTTAATGAGTGAATTTTTGGAATGTTTAATATTCTGTTTTTGCGTCATTGTCATTTGGGTGATGACATGGTGGATTAGATTTACACTAAATGAAGAATGTACTTCTACTTGTGGATGTACAAACTAGGGTTAGACTATAGGCTTTCTATATAGCATACATTGTTTTATTAATGCTTGGAATCGGTTCCGGCTGGTTGGACCAATGAGTAGTTTGATTTAGAACATTGACATAAGTGAGATGTGGGTTGAGTGAGTCGTCGTGTATGTGCTCTTCGTGATTCTTGGAGTTTTCTTGAGCGATTTCTCTCAAGGAGGATAGGCAAGAGAGTAGTAAGTGTTTGACTGTTTGAATAAGTGAGAATCTGAGACAGAGAATGTGTTAAAGAGTTGCATGTAGGTGATTGGGGTTTATAGCGTATGGCCTTGGACGTGTAGCTCGCGAGTGTAAGATCCAATGTGTTCGAGGTAGGTAGCATTTCTGATGTGTCCCATCAATGTTGAGATCGTCAGGTTGGAGACGTAGCTCTGTTGAGAAAGCAATATGTAAATAACTTAATTGAAATAAGATCAAGACAATTGACATATCAATTTAATGTGAAAAATCCTTCTAGAGAAAAACCACAACGTTAGGGATATACAATAATGAGTCAGTTAGGAATTTACAATAATGACTATGTTATCTCATACTATAGCTAAGAATTTTCAATAATGACTATGTTATCTCGTACTACAGCTAGAAATTTTCAATAATGACTCAATTATCCCGTACGATTAACCAAGAGGTAATAAGAAACAGGTTGTACAACCGAGTGGCTCCACTCTCACAGCCCAAGATCCACAATCCACAATCGACCAACAATACCAACAGAGGCTAACCCGACCCCTTTGACACATGAAAATCATATCACCAAATTTCAACAAGACTCGATCAAACTCATTGAATATATCATTTATTCATTAATATCACAATTTATTTATCTTTATGAAATTATTAGAGACATCGCATACACTTTTTTTTTAATCGTAATTAATGATAAAAATTATTACTAATTTTATTTCGTTATAATAATTACATAAGCAATCTATTTAATTAAAGAATTATATATAGGTTACTAATGCAAGTACACACTTACACTATCTCCTTAAGTGGAAGTACAGTTGACCTAAAGAAACAGAAGTACAATACCGTTGACTTCCCGCCAAAATTAACTGTAAATAACTACTTAGATGAGGATCATCAATATCCTAAGAGAATATGCTTACCATTTCAAGATCACTGATTAATCACCTAGTTATATTACTTCGACAAATCTGGCCCAGAAGTTTTGAAATATTACAAAATAACCCACGGATAAATCTAGTACAGAATTTGAAAGTTGGCGAAATAACACACACTGACAAATCTAGCCCAATTTTTTTGAAAGTTGACAAATCTAACCCAGAAGTTTTTAAATTAGAGAAAATAGGTCACTGACAAATCTAGTCTAGATTTTTTGAACACTGACAACTCTATCCCAGATATTTTGAAAGTTGACAAAAGAACCCACTGACAATGTAGCTCAGAAGTTTTGAAAGTTGTTAAATAGGCCGCTGACAAATCTATCCCATAATTTTTTCAAGTTGACAAAATAGGCCGCTGACAAATCTATCCCATAATTTTTTCAAGTTGACAAAATAGGCCACCGCCAAATCTAGCACATAATTTTTTGAAGTTGACAAATAGGCCACTCACAAATCTAGCTCAATTTTTTTATTAAGTTGATAAATAGGATACTGACGAATATAGCCCGAATTTTCTAAAAATTGACAAAATAGCCCACTGAAAATTCAATCTAGACTCTTTCCACGATTTTATCCCATAAAGCCAATTCCACATATCAATCCCACATATTAGGAGCTTGAACTATGCAAGCATTTTAACCTAGACCGGGCCAAGGAGGATCGCCAAGAACCGAGCTCAATTCCAACCGATGCAAATTAGCGTAACTAGTAACACTATCGAACATAATAAAAAACCGTGACATAATAAAGTACAGAGTCACTTTCGATCACGGATACACCGATTTCAGCATCAACAATTGGAAACAATTACAAGACATGGTACAAGGATCTGTTCAAAGGGTTTTCAAATGTCTCAAAACAGAAAGATCATCATTCATCAGCCTGTTTTCGGTCTCTTGGCTACACCACCAGAGGTCTCTTCCTCCAAGGCTCTCAACTTGTTCTTAATCGCCGCGATTTTAGCGTTCTTGTTCGTCTTAGTATGTGAAGAAGCGAGGAATGCCGGTTTCTTAATCTGGCCGGATGTTCTGGAAGATTCGTCCGTGTTTTGATGCTCGCTCGAAATACGTACCACCAATGGCCGGCCACAGGCTAGCCTTCCATGCATCTTTTCCTTGGCTAATCTAGCTTCCTGCATTCTCACTTTTAAACGTGGGCATCAGCTAAAAAGCGTTGATAAGGAACACGAAAGGGATAATAAGAAGGTGGACTCGAAGGATTACCTCTTTGGAGCTGAACTGGACGAAGGCGAAGCCACGTGGTTCCCCGCGTTTAGGGCCTCGGGTATGCCAGAGGAAGTCCTCGGAGATGATTGTTCCGTATGGGGAAAACATCTTGATCAGAGTGGCCCTGACATGGAAGAGAAAACGGTGATTAATGTTCGAGGAGGGAGAATGAAACGTTGTTGGATCAATCGATCTCGGTGAGGTTTTACTTACTCTGTTATTCTTAGGTCAAGGTTTCCAACATAAACTCTGCTCTCTGCTTTCTCATCGGTGAAACCGTTATGATCCTGCAGCCAAAACACCAAGAATTAGCATCATGCTACTCATAAACAACACTTGATATAATGCACAGATGGAAGATATGATCTAGCTTCAGAAGAAGGTCTATTTTCGAGACTAGGAACTCTCCGCTGGAATGCATGGTAAAGAGAAATCCCAGCTCAGTGAGTATCCAACAAACCAACGGAACGAGGCTAGTGGCCACGATGGGAACCGAGTCAAGAAGAGAAATTGCTCAATCTTAAACCTTTACCATCTCAACCCCAATCTTGTGATTATTTAACCATCCATAGGGGTTCTATCTGGTGAATTGGCAGAGCATATCTAACCAAAAACACAAATACCTAAGCCCAAACTGGTAATCATCTCGACTAATCAATGCTGTGATCATCTAGCCTAGAGAGTTCATATGAAATACATCACTAATCTCATTCCAACAAACCAACGGAACGAGGCTAGTGGCAGCCATGGGAACCGAGCCAAGAAGAGAAATTGCCCAATCTCAAATCTCACCACCTCGATCCCCGATTGTGTGATTATCTAACCAGCCATAGGAGCTCTATCTAGATACCTGGTAGAGGGAATCTAACCAACAAATACAATTACCTAATCCCAAACCAGTAACCATCTCGAGTAACCAATGGTGTAATCATCTAGCCTAGAGGGTTCATATGAAGTACATAACTACTCTGATTCCATAGCAAGCATCCAGGAACACAGCTCTTGCGATCAAGAACATTCAACAGTTGCAGATAAATGCATCAAATCATGATAAGCAAAATAGTTAACAAGGATCGTGAAAGTTTACCATTTTACTGTCTAGTAAGCAAGCTGAAGAGAAGCTGAAGAGAGGAATCTCAGACCAAAAGATCTTAGCACAAAACTGCAAAATCATTCGCAACATAGTCAATCAGTCAACCTCCTACTCCAATTCGAAGATCACCAAACTAAGTTTGAACCCTAGAATTTTAAGAAAAGGGGAAAAATCAATCGCGGAGAGACAGAGCTCCGATTGCTTACCGAAAAAAGACGATAAAACAAAAAGCTCCCCAGCTCAACGAAGTTCCTGTATGGCTCGCCGGCGAAATCAAGTCGGCCACCGGCGATCCACGGAGGAGACGTTGAGCGGGAGGATTTTCGTCTTGTGGAAAGTTCTCGCTGGAGATTCCTCTCTGATCAGATTGCAGTAAGAAACAAATGATTTGTAATTACGGAACGTTTTAAGAGCACAGTGAAGCGATACGACGGCGTTTTGGATAGAAGGAGACTGATAATGGGCCCAGTTTTAAATGGATCAAATACGGAAAAGCCCAATAACTATGTACCGGCCCAATTATCTTTTTAAGAGTCAATCAATCATTGGCAGTGACAGCTGTTAATAATTAAATAAATATCTTACGTTATAGGTTTGTGCCGACGAGTTGCATTTATGCCACGTCACATCTTACCATAAATTGTGAACACATGATATTTAATGAAAATTGATTATTAAATATTAGTTTTCAAATTCTTATCCATATGGATGATCCGACCGGTTGGACCTTGATTCATTCTTCAAAACGGTATAGTACAACGCCAATATAATAACGGTTTAGTGGTTGAGCCGCATACCATTCGATTCACTGATTTGATGTGCCAGTACAATTTTGAAAACACTATTAAATATATATGGCTCTGTGAATTTTTATGGTAAAGTAAATGAATACGTACGAAAAGACTACAGTCCTTTTATTGTATACACAATACTCTCGACTCTGTGACATTATTCGAATTGGTTTGATAACGAATACCGTCAATAAGCCGTTCTAATTCTTACAAGAGAACGAGAAGTCACTCATCAACATACTGGAGAAGTCATGCGATACCAAAAACTCTCAACCGTGGGCCTTTGTCGAATTGGTTTGATAACGAATACCGTCACTAAGTCGTTCTAATCCTTTACAGGAGAACAAGAAATCACTCATCAACGTACCAAAGAAGTCATGTGAATGCGTACGAAGAACTGGTTAATCTCGAGACACATTTGATTCCTGCTCTATTGTTAAATTAGACAAATTCTTTTGTATAATTAGAAATTTTTTAATCTCATATTATTTTATTTTACAAATTTTTATTAATTTCTTTTAATATTACGCTACATAAATTAAAAAAGAGTTTATAAAAGCAGAAAACGGAATTAAAAAAAAAAAAAAAGATAAACAAAAACAAAATCCTGGGCGCCAGCAGTTGAACAACCAGCCAGAGAGAGAGAGAATCATTTCTTTTCTTCCTGCAGAGGAAGAAGAAGAAGATCGGAGTA
Source organism: Linum lewisii (assembly GCA_034768395.1). NCBI lineage: Eukaryota > Viridiplantae > Streptophyta > Magnoliopsida > Malpighiales > Linaceae > Linum > Linum lewisii. Next base: position 533,827 of record CM068300.1, on the reverse strand, counting down.
GCGGCGGCGGTGGTCGGAGCGAGGAGGCGGAGGAGTTTCCGCCTGGAATCGAGAAGGAAGGAGGAGGTTAGGGTTAGGGATTTAGGATTTGCCTTGTAGTTGGATAGGGAAGGATGACGGATGTTGTATTGCACATATACGACGTGACGAACAGTGGATCGGAGAAGACGAACTCTACAATCATGCAGATCAACAAGATCTTCAAGGACGGAATCGGCATCGGCGGCATCTTCCACAGTGCTGTCCAGGTTCCTCATCTCTCTCTGTCGCTTACTGTAATGCTACTGTTCGTATAATCTCGCTTTGATTCTTATGTTTCTCCGATTCGGCGGTAGTTAGGTAGATAGATGGGGAGAGAGATCATGGAGAAGATCTAGGTCTCTTTCTGTTGCTTGTGTAGTAAGGAATTTGAACTTGGGACTGGTTTCGATCACTATGATCTTACTGGTGTTTGGAGTATGTGTTGAGGCTGGAGTTTTGCTGCTACTAATGAACAGCTACTGATTATCTTTTGCATGTATTCAGTTCACTCTAATTGAATTGATTTCGTAGTTGTTCTGTGTCTGTGTACAGTTCTTAAACATCTTTTGAATTTGAGTTGCCATTGGTGTCAAACTACCCGATCTGTTGTGGTCTTGAACTTGGTTGTAATGAACTAATGACTGATACTGTAGATAACAGAATTACTGTTCGTGATTCTTCACCTTTGGCATTCATTAATGGCTGTTGATAAGTAATCCTGGTTGCTAGCTTGAATGGAAGTACCAGTGACTGAAACTAGGGTGAGCAAGCATACGTTTCGGTAATGTAATTCAGACAAGAACGTAGAATCGTGATGTGACACTGGAAAGACAGTTTAATACGTGCTTGTTCATGTTGAAACTGGACCTTACCACAATGTTGTAGCTCTCCATTTAAATGATTTCTTCCTTCTTTCACATAATGATCGTTCGTTCTTATTTGCAGGTGTATGGAGAAGACGAGTGGTCTTTCGGCTTCTGTGAACGAGGAACCGGAGTTTTCAGCTGCCCATCTGGAAAGAATCCGATGTACACGTATCGTGAAAGCATCATACTTGGGAAAACTAGCTTCTCAATCTTTAAAGTGAACCAGATCCTTCGTGAGTTCAGTAAGGAATGGCCTGGAAGTGCTTACGATTTGTTGGCCAAGAACTGTAATCACTTCTGTGACGAGTTCTGTGAGAAGCTAGGTGTCCCAAAACTTCCCGGTATGCAACCTTTTATGCTTTTGCTTAATAGTTATCCATTGTTTCTAACGTAAAGCTTGACTTTTGCTGCGATATAGTAGCTGGATATCATACTTGTATCTGTTCTGCACAGGTTGGGTTAACCGGTTTGCCAATGCCGGTGATGCAGCTGTCGAAATAGCTGGAAACACTGCCGTGCGAGTAAGTTTCATTTCTGTCTTAAGCATTGTAGATTGGTATATATCGTTCACAGATTCCGTTTTCTCTATACCAAATTCAAATACGGTTTCACAGATGCTGAGCTTTTCTGGCTTCGTGAAGAACGTAGTTTATTAGCTTTAGGCCCTAACCGATTGATCTCTGTTCGTCACATATACGTCGTCTGTTTCATATACTAACAAATAGTGAGCCTAAGTACTATGAACTGTGTGATTGATGGGTCTTTTTCCTCTCTGTTTGCTTGCAGTTCAAGCAAGCGAAAACCGAGATCGTAACAGCTAGTAAAGTAGCCTACCGGTTCCTACTAGGCGTGGGATCCAACAACGGTTCCCCTGGAAACTCGAACGGTGGAGGGTCTCCAAGGATTCAAGCAACTTGGTTCAAGAACCTCATCACCAACGGAGCAAAACCATCTACCAGCGCGGAAATCGATGCTCAGAAGACACAGCAGGAAGATGCAGAACGAAATGGTCGAGAATCCGATAGGCTGCTACTGTCATGAGATCGATCTCCAGACTTTCGAATTTCGAATCAGTGTGTATGCACCTCTGTTGTGTCTAACATTCAATCTGTCGAAATTGAATCCGTCTCTGTAAAGTGGACACGAAATTCGTTGGTTTGTGACGAAAATGTCGATTGTGCTTTTGATTTATTTCGATTCTATACGTTGCAAGTAAAACGACAATTTCGAGCGGACTTGCTCGATGTATTACGAGTACCATATGTGCTCATATGAAGTTACAATACCAAGTTCAGTTTATTGTACTTCAAACAAGAACATCAGAAACCTAAATGTAAAAACAAGGTTACAGTACACCAATTCGCTCCAGAGTTCGAACCCGAAATGCAGAGATCGAATATACAACAAAAGCACTTATTCGAAAGATGGAAGATCGACCCCGTGACGCCATTTATAGGTAACCGGAGAATCGTTCGTTCATCATGCCTCCCACATTTCGTCCAAAGATGAACGTGTCGATGGTAGGATCTTCGTCAATCTGTAGCGACGAGACAGCCCGAGCAGCTACGATCTCAGCAGAGAATTCTGCAGTTCCCCAACCTTCATCGCCGGAGAAGCCATACGAGAACGAAGACCAGTTCCTGCTATCTGCATTGTAAAGGTTGACATTATTCCGACCAGAATCCCACTTGTCTAACACGATACGACAGGAGTCATCAGAGTCATCATCGCCGAGCAGAACGTGCAGAGCTACTGCCTCTGCTATGGCGGCACCCTCTTCATCGAGCCTCCGTTGTTCCTCTACCTTATTCTGCTTCTTCCTCTCCAGCTCAGCCCTAATGGCTGCTGAAGTAGCAAGCGCCTTCTCAAGGCGCCTCTTCTTCTTCTCGGCCTGCTTGAGACGGTCTATCTCGCCTTTCACCGGCTTCTTCTTCGCCTTTCTCGTGACCGGTTGCGCGGTATTACCAGCTATGCTATCCATTATTTTGCTCCTCAAACTTTGTTTAAACCCTACTCAGAAATGTACATTCACTACCCTCCTATGATTCACTAACTACCTAGATTCGAGTATCGTCGAAGAAATCCGAAATGCTACACCCACTCAGGTCTGTAGGAGTACCTCATCTTGCGGACGATGCAATCCCAGAAGGAAACGACTGGCGAAATCGCGAAAACTGTATCGGCTTAGGGATTCGTTCCCTGGCACCATTCTATCAAGCTGCCCACAATCTATGCATTTGCCCATCGCCGAAACAACTAATCGAGAACGCAGGAGAATCAATGATTACTGAGCGGCCGAAGAACACTGCTCAGTGCTCACATTGCCTTTCCCTGTTATCAGAGTAGAGAACAAAGAAAGAGTTCAACACTGCAGCACTAGAATTCAACATCAATTACGAACTTAAACAATGGAAAACCGTAAGTATGAACAAAGGAAGGAGATAAAGAATAAGTATTGATCGCCTGATCTACAGCTCAATTGGCTTAGGAGCAACTACGAATTAGATTCACTAGAGGTCATTTCTTACTCTGCGATTACATCAAACAATTGACTGAATAACAATTCAAAATCCGGAAATCAGATCCGTTTCTCCACAATTACATAATACCTCGAAATTCAGATCAAAAGAACGATTAAGAACAATCCAATTCCAACACGAACAATCAGATCCGACTACATATTCAAACCTCAAACGCACAGATCCAATTACACACGAACAACAACAGAAAAAAGTTCGAATCAAATCAGAATCAGAGCTAAACAGTTCGATGATTTCCACAATTGAAGACTCGGAAATCAATCAATCAATCAATCAAACAGAAGATAGAAGCTGAACCTCGATTCCAATGGAGCGGCGGCGAATACAACGAATAGCGGTCCACTAACGACGAATCTTCTCCTCCGATCGGAGACCAGAAACTCGCCGATTACGGTAAACGGAGGACTTTTGGATCTACAGAGAAAATATTAGACAGATGCGATAAGAGAAAACGGAGAAGAAGGAAGAGAATAACGGAGACAATATTCAAGGCAGCCAATAGGGAAAAAAGAACGGGTAGCTTCCTCCAATGAAAACCCGCCACGTGGAGTTTGATACCTTGCGTAGATTTAGGGAGAATATGGGGTAATAAATCTAGGAAACAGAAATGGAAAAATCTTTACCTTTCCCGCGATTTCAGAACCGCCACGTGGCGGTTTCGGAGGGAGCAATTGGGCCGTTGAAATAGCAGGCCCATTACTCTATTTTTGCGCGGGATTGAGCCCATGGGCCGGCCCATATTAATCATCGTCATCTCTTCATCTTTGAAGGTTTCTCTGTACTTTCTTCTGCAATCGAAATCGAAATCCGCCATTGTTGATCTTCTCACAGAGCTCTTCTTTCCACTTCTCTTCACAGCAATGCTGTCCTTCAAATCGCACCACCATCCCACGTTCCTCAATTCCATAACACCGTTCAAACCCCACCACCCTCCCAAATCCAAAACCCTAAAACCTTCCCGATCTCCCGCAATCCAATGCTCATCCCTCCACTGGAACCGCAAACCAGAGCTCGCCGGAAACACTCCTCGAGTCGTCGTCATAACCTCCGGCAAAGGCGGAGTCGGCAAAACAACAACAACCGCCAACATCGGCATTTCCCTAGCTCGCCTCGGCTTCTCCGTCGTAGCAGTGGACTGCGACGTCGGCCTCCGCAACCTCGACCTCCTCCTCGGCCTCGAGAATCGCGTCAACTACACGCTCGTCGAGGTCCTCAACGGCGACTGCAGACTCGACCAGGCCTTAGTCCGCGACAAACGGTGGTCGAATTTCGAGCTGCTCTGCATCTCCAAGCCACGATCGAAGCTCCCGCTAGGATTCGGAGGTAAAGCCCTAGTATGGCTGGTCGATTCGTTAAAAGAACGACCAGAAGGATCTCCGCAGTTCATCTTAATCGACTGTCCAGCTGGAATCGACGCCGGATTCATCACCGCCATAACTCCGGCAAATGAAGCGGTTCTGGTAACAACTCCTGACATCACCAGCTTACGTGACGCAGATAGGGTTACCGGATTGCTTGAATGCGACGGGATAAGGGACATAAAGATGATCGTGAATCGAGTGAGAACTGATATGATTCAAGGAGAGGATATGATGTCTGTTCTCGACGTTCAAGAGATGCTAGGGCTGGCATTGTTAGGTGCGATTCCGGAGGATTCTGAGGTGATCAGAAGTACGAACAGAGGTTATCCTCTGGTGTTGAATAAGCCGCCGACGTTGGCTGGATTGGCGTTTGAGCAAGCTGCTTGGAGACTTGTGGAGCAGGATAGTATGCAGGCTGTAATGGTGGAGGAAGAGAAGAAGAAAGGGTGGTTCTCGTTCTTTGGTGTGTGAAGGTTTATCCGCCATTGAAATGCTTGAGGAGAAAGGTGTGTACAGTGGGGAAAAGGTCTGTTCTTTTAGTTGCCTGGTAGGGTTTTGAATGTAGATTTAGGGTTCTTGGTTTTTGAATTTTACTGCTTTTTTCAGGCTATGAATGATGATTTATTGAGTTTTGATTGTGTAATTGTTCAGTCAATTCATTTGCTAAAGGTTCTGGCTTTTAGATTTACTGAGTTTAGCTCTGCATATGGTCTGAAATGAAGCGATAAACAGCTGATCACGAGATTCGGGATTCGATGTCTGCATTTGAACCCTTCAAGAACAGCTCATTTCTGCATTTGAACCCTTCAAGAACAGCTCATTTCTGCATTTGAACCCTCAAGAATAGCTAATTTCTGCATTTGAACCCTTCAAGAACAGCTGGTTTTGCAGATTTTGATTACAACACGGTACTACACGTTGTAGGGCTAGTTTCGATACAGATTGAGACTCGGATTCAGAGTTTCGAACCCTAGAACCAGTAACAAAAATTGCAGACTGTTCCATTGCTAGAAAAATAAGAACTGTTCAGTGTTTACATAAAATAAATCTCTGCAGAAGCTGATCTGTATAACTAGACATAGAACTACGCTTGATCATACAACAAATCTCGATTTCGCTCTTTGTAACGACTCGCTGATCTTTACATTGGGGATGTGAATCTTGCTCAGCAAGAAACTCTGTTAAAACGGCACGCAAAGCTGCTCGATGCTTTCGTTGCTCATCTGTTTCGTTACTGGGTGTATCTTGATTTCGTAGAGCTTTGGCCATAGCTTTCCAGTCACTGCAGGGGTACGAAATTACGGTATCCAAGTTCGATAATAGCCTACGATTAGATGATGACCCCGTACGAGAATCGTGTATGGCTGCCAAAACCCGATGGCAAAGGAAAGAGTAATGAAACGTAATTGCTATAATCTACTTACCGAAAAGGCGCTTCTTGTCGCTATCCCATGCTATGCCATTTAGAACATCAATGCGCTGCAATGTAGCTCGAGAAGTTATAATCACAAGATAATCTAGAATTGTAACATTCTAAATCCCGGATTCGTAAGAATCAAAATCCTAAGAATCCTAACGTCCAAATGACCTATAAGTATTTCGTAAAGAGAAGTGACGAACGGGTGCTTACCCGGTGTCCAGATGCTTTCAGTCCCTTACTGCAACACATGAAACAAAACATATAACTCCACAAATGCTTCGAGAAATGTCAAAAGACGGAATGAGTTATGAAGAAATCGGAGAAGCGAAATCAAACCTCAGTTGTGGAAGAAGAATCCATCCGAGAACAGAACCGTCTTGAGGTGATATTCGAGCAATGCAATCAGTCTGCACCAGAAATGCCGCACGATTCAGAAAGGAACAAGTACAAAACCAATGTACAAGTACCAAAAAACCAATGGTACCTGCCAAACGTTAGCCCAGATTTCGCCGTTGATATACTCTAACTCGTTGATGTAGCGTACATTGAGGCCGTTGTATGTCACTGTATGTTCTTTGATTACTGCATCAATATGAGAGAAATTAGCATTATTTCATCAAAAGTTCGAGCTAAAATGATGCAATTGGGACTCGCAACGGATCAGGACTCGGGAATCAATGACCAATGTATCTGACCTTTGAATGTTCGGGGGTCAAGTTGGTACAACTTTGTTGACCCGTCACTACCGAACAGAACTTTTCCATCAGTTGCCAGTCCCCATCCGTCTTCCATTGGATGTTTGAACTCCCCGATCTGCAATTAGTTCGATAAAGTTCATATCATGAAACGACCAATAAAAACACAGAAAAGGGATGAACCAAGCCTTTGTCCAAACTTATAATCAAGTAGAGATAGGTTGATATGCAACAACGTTTCTGCGAAAAATCGGAATCATGAGAGACCGATTTTTCATAGAGATCAACAGCTAGAACGAGGTACAAGTTCATTAGCATACGTGCATATGCAAGTATATATATGAGGAAGAACAAGGAAGCACGAACTTTGCTTAGATTACTTCGGTGATATATGAAACCGGTACGAGTCAACCAAGTTACTTGAAGCAGCCTGTAAGAAAAACAACAACAATAGAAACTCATCACATTCAGCAAATTGGAACTTTGTTTTCTGCAACCCTAATAAGAACATATTCAGATAAGATAATCAAATTCGTTCTTGCCAAAGTGTCAAACAAACCTTTCTCCGATAAGAGTTAAACCTTCCCCGAACCACTGTCCATCCATGGCCTGGATAGCCTCAACCTGCATAATCACATTGTTCTTCCTCATTTCTCTAGCACAATTTGCAGCTTTTGTATAATAACAGTAAATTTCTCTGTTGACAAACGTACCTTCCCGGTCTGAAGATTCACTCTCCTAACCGTAGACTGCAATCAACAATCAAAATGTTAAAATACATGCACTAAACCTAAGTCTGAAGGAGAATGTTAGACTTTTATGGCTCATCCCATTCTACTCGACTGAGGCCTAATCAGCCAAGCTCAAAGGTTGAAAACCAAGTTAAGTTATACGAATTTCATGTACGATAGCCCCTGCTATAAGGTGTGTTTGCTTATATGAACTAGATCGGGATTCGACCTCTAATTCCATACTAAGAAAGGCACCAACTTCAAATTTAAGTCTTCACAAATAGCTACGGCTTCTATAGTGAACGGTGCGTACTAGATCAAAAGCGATTCCCTCCTGAAATGAGTGTGTTCTAACTTCTCATGCACGATCCCAATCGATCCTTCCTAACAAAACCTCTATAGGGAGCAAGGATTCGTTATCCATGACTCGCATATGAACTAGATCAGCATCTCCCTGTAGTTCCACATTACAAATCAGCATCAATTTGAGGATTCACAAATAGCTATGGCTTCTATAGTAAACTAAGTAATGGATCAAAAGCTATTCCCTCATAAAATCAGTCTGTATTAACTTCTCATGCATAAGCCGTTCTTCCTAACAAAACCTCTATAGGACACGAGGATTCGTTATCCATGACTCGCATATGAACTAGATCAGCATCTCCCTATAGTTCCACATTACGAATCAGCATCAATTCGAGGATTCACAAATAGCCAAGTCTCCTATAGAGTAAACAAATCAGCAATGAAAGGAAAGCAGTAACAGTCCCAATCGATCATCCCCAACAAAAACCCTAAGTTCACCCAATCAAAGAATCAGAAAACCAGACCTTATCATACAGCCCAGTCGACTCATAAAAGCTATCATTTCCCGCGTAAAGAAGACCCTGCAAAATCCAAAATCCAAATTTCAGAACAATCCCCCACACATAAGAAACAACACATTCAATTCATCAATTCACAACCTGAGTAAATGCCTCCGGATCATGAGGATACTCCTTCACCACTTCTATCGCGTAGATTCCCGGCGTCGCATCAACAACGGCCACGGCAGCGGGGGAGAAGCTGTTCCACACAACCGACGAAATTCCGATGAGAAATATTACGCCGGAGACCATGACTAATGAGACGAAGAGAGGACTCCTTGTCCTCCAATTGAGCGAATCGGAGGAATTGGGCATGGGGCGAAGATTGGAGACAGATTTGGCTGGTGGTGCTAATCGCTTAATCTTCTTGATCGATCTGGTGTACCCCATTGGGATTCATTTGGCGTGGAGCGGATTTTGATCGATCGGTCCACAACGGCGGACTGAGTTCGATGGTGATTGCCTTGCCAGAGCTCCGGCAAGCAGGATTTATTTGACTTGTATGATCTTCGAGAGGGGGAAGGTGGAAAATGCTATACGGTGTCGTTTTTTGGTTTGTTGACTTTTGGTTTGACCGGGTGGGGAAATCGGTTCGGGTTGGGGTTTGAATGACCTGGAAGAAGTCGACCGGTTCGGTTTACGGAGTTGTATTTATGAGCAGCTGGTAGTATATATTTCGGTAGGGGTGGGAGATGGTTTGGATGGTTAAAAAATCGATCGATTTCGGTATGTTGGTTTTGTCAAGAAATTTGTAGACTCCTTGATCGATTGCCGGTCAAAATGAGGTTGGTTGGTTAGTTGATCGCAACAGCTTGATTGGTTGGTTTCAGTTAGGATAAATGTGAACAAAATACGGAGCAATGCGGTTAAAATTTGGTTTCGGTTAAACAAATGTTAACGTGCTCTTAACCATTCACTGACCAAAATTGGTTTCGACTTGACTTAATTGTGATTGATAACCGAATAGGGGGTTGGAAATCGGTCTGGATGGGTAAAAATCACTCGATTTTAGTAAGTTGGTTCAAGAAATTATCAAACTCCTTAACCGATCATCGGCCTAAATAAGATCGATCAGCTGGTTAATCATGCCCACCCGATTGGCTAGTTTCGATAAATATGAACAAGATACGGAGAAACTCGGTTAAAAATCAGCTTCGGTCAAACCAAATATCGTTATACCCTTAACCATTCACGACCAAAATCGATTTATTCATCAACCATTATTATTATTTATACACAACAATGAATCAAGAATTACAACCTTAAAGCTGCAAAACCGAATCAAACCGAATTCTCATTACAACACCATGATGAGTTTGATGATTCTCCATTAGTGATGTTTAACCAGTGTTTTCAAAACCGTACCAATACAGACGATTCAACCAATTGGATCATAAACCGCTCACCCAAACAGACGATACAACTACAATTTATGCCGGTTTGGGTGGTTGGACCACATTCACCAATTCAACCCTCCGGTACGGTTCTGAAACCGTACCAATACAGGCAATTCAACCAGTTGAATCATAAACCGCTCACCAAAACAGACGATACAACTACAATTTATGCCGGTTTGGGTGGTTGGACCACATCCACCGGACCGGTTCGATCCTCCGATACGGTTCTGAAAACACCCGGGTTTTTAACACAAAGGACCACCATGAGAATCCTGAGCAGTTCCACCCTCCTCAGCTTTCCTTCTCCGAATCTCACATTCATCCAAATAATTCTGACGACTGTAACAACCAAACCCCCAAACAGCCATCAACAAAGCAATCACCTTAACACCATTCATCTTATCTCGAAAAACGATCACAGCCGATATCGGTGACACAGCCAGCGCCACCGTACTAATCACATTCGAGAACAATGATGACACCACAAAGATCAACCCCACAACGCCGACCGAACAAACCTGCCATGCCACCGCTGTCCAAACCAATGTCAACACATACGAACTTCGACCTTTCTCGTAGCTCCCCATCTCGGTGCTGATCGTCTTCCACTCCCCGCTAATGAACAGCCCCGCTGTGGAGACGCAAGTCGCCACAGCGGAAGTGTAAATCTGCATCTCGAGAACCACTGCGAATGTCTCCTTTCGTATGACCTTCTGGAAGGAGAGCTGCATAAGGGACAAGATGAGTGAGTATAAAGCTGAAGCTGCTAATGTGGTGAGGAATCCGATTGCGTATTTGAGCTTCGAGTTGCCGGATGGTTCGGAGGAGGAATCGTCGTTGGTGGCTATTAGGGCGGAGGAGAAGGAGAGCATGGCTATGGAGTTGAGGATCAAGGAGGTGAATTTCTGTGCGTTGAGGAAGTAGGAGAAGACTGCGTTGAATGCTAGCTGAGATGCGCAGATTAATGAGTAGGTTGATGCTGAAAGGTAGAGAAGGCCGATGGAGTAGAGCATGTTATCGCCGGCTATGATTACGCCGAGGGCAATGTAGATCGAAGCGACGATCTTTAACGATGGGGGATTCGAATTTGAAGAAGGATTCAAATTCGGGATGAGGAAGAATGGGATGAGGAGAAGCGGGAAGGCTGCGGTTTGGACGAGGGTTGCCATCCATTTACTGTTTCCGCCTTGGTCATAGTAGAATCGGCCGAGGAGGACTGCTGCACACTGGCCTGCTATGAGGAAGAAGATGTTGATGGAGACTAGAAGCCACCATTGCCAGCGCTTGAGCTTTTTCAGTAATGGTGGATGATCTGAGTTGTTGTTCTTGGTCAGTGGTTCCTGGTTATCTGTACATAGAACAAAAGCACTGGTTAAGTTAATCAGCTGAATTGCAGACAAATCACCAAGCTAACCATCAGCAGAAAACTCCGATTATCTCATCGAATGTCCGGAAATTGAATCGTGAGCATCCATGCCTCTTAGACTACTAATTCTGTTAGTGTTCTTATCTGCCTAAAACACCAATAATCTCATTGAAATGTCCGGAAATGGAACCGCTAGTGTTCTTATGTGGGTAGAAACACAGAGAGAGATAGAAAGGGTGTGGTACCTGTCATGTTCAGTGGCGGAGGAGATGATCGAAGTATCGGTGCAGACTACCAAGAGGAGAAATCTGTATTAGAATAGCGGCCTGTAAGAAATTAGTTCGAAAGCAACTGAATCATCTCAGAAGGTAATCGAAAAATTCACAAGAACCAATGTATCTGAAGAATATCCAAACTATTTCTGGAACAGTTAAGATCAAAGAGATTAAACCAAGGTCGTTACAGTAAGTACAGTTCTATTACGAATTCATACCATTATTTCATGGTTCTATTCATCACATTACAGATTCATTAGTTAGCGTCACTGGTAAACTAAGGTAATCAAACAATTCACTAAGGACCAAATGTATCTGCATTTGCACCAAGGAAGAAGCAGTTGTAACCTATGTCAAACGAGCATAACTAATCTATTGATGCACAAAAACTAGTGTTTAGAAACTGTAACAAGTAGGATGAACAGATTAAACCTCATAGCATCATGTCTTGGTTCTAATTATCATACTACACACTGTGATTATGAAGATTTGTGTCAATCGAGGGAAAGTAAGCCTCGTTGATTTCTTGAATTAGTATTTGATCTAGGAGTTACATATATACAACTCTAAGAAAGAGACCTTCCTTATCTAGACTTCTAATATAGGCTAACTACCATATATACACTGAATAATTAAATAGGAAGATAACTAATAACTAATAACTTCCGTTATTCTCCACACTCCCCCTCAAGCTTGGTATAGATGTTAATCAGAGCTTGAACTTAAAAGTGTTCTAACAGATCTTTGGGCAGTGCCTTAGTCAAGATATCAGCTGTTTGTTGGCGTGAAACATATAGTTCAGAAAAACAAGAAAAATTAAACAATTCCACAAGAACTAATGACTCTGTGTAAAGCTGAAACTAATCCTTAATTTCTCCAGCCACAACAAAAGCTAGTGAATTATATAAAACAGGGGGAACGAACCTTAAAAGAGGTACTTGGAGATAGATTTCTTTCCTGTTCTTCTCAGGGATAATCTGAATACAAAAACCCAGAAATGGAATATAAGAAAACTAGATTACAATTATCCTAAATCAATGTAAAAACAGAAGGCTGAAGAAGATGCTGCAGAAGCTAAGCTGATAAAGACTGACGAAACTCAATGCTCAGAACAACTAGTAAAGCAGGAACTAAATGCAATCGAACTCAGCACAGTATTATTCCATTTGCATAATGTTTGCTTCGAATTCAAGCTGAAAACGAATAACAAAATCGAAGTCTGGACGCTATACGAGATCATCAATCGAATACTCACCCTGTGTTAAGAATCTCTCAGCGCCTTACTGTAAACATGAAACAATCATAAAACAGCTGCTCAGAGAACTCGAAGCTCCACAAATGGTCTGAGCAACAACATCGAGAAAGTGGAAATTCGAATCTAACCTCAATTGTTGAAGATGAATCAATCCGAGAACAGTACCGTATCACCTCCAGCGATTCAATCAGTCTGCATCAGAGATGGCGCAAGAATTCAGAAAGGAGCCCTGAGTTCAGCAGTTGCAGGGGGGGGAAGCTGATCATTCGATTAAGAGCTTTGCAGAGAATCAGGAAACCCTAATTCAAAGTGAGATGTAATTATAAACAGAGAATACCAGACCAGATGGGCCCCACGAATCTGTTCGACCTTGTGGAAATTTTACTCTCTGCAAGCGAAGCAATCAATCACGAACTCAAAATTCAGGGTTTCCTCAATTTCACACGTTCGTTCAGGACTTTAATCGAACAGTTGGCATGCACAACAGAGTATCCGAAATTTTTGACCATCCAAACAACTGAGTTAACTGAACCCGTCACCAAACTCCAAACTTACCTGCAACCCGTGAGAGGAGAATTATCGTCCTTGGATTGAACCTGATTCTGTTAGACGCAATCAAGGAAACGACTGATTGTTTACTCGGAGAGGAAGGTTGAGACCAAGAGTGGAGCTGGGAACCGCGGAATCGAAAGCAGGGAACTCGCAGATCATTGATTTTCGAGAGGCGGAGGGTGAATTGGCCGATGATGATTCCAAGTTGACAGATGAGGAGAGAAGGAAGACAGTAGGGTGATACTGAGATTAACAGCGAATCGTAAAATAAGAAGAACAGGGGGAAGAGGCGAAGGCAGAGTACCAGGAGAGAGAGAAGAGAATAGGCATCTGTGGAGTTTAATGGGGCCAAAGGGATGTAATTATTCAGATTAACCATGGGCAAAACTGTCCAATAAAATGATATTCAGGAGGACTACTTCAGAAATTCAGGTATATAGAGGTGAATATTCAAAACTAAAAAATGGTGATATTTCAAATATATCTTGATATAAATATCAATATTACCCTTACCAAACGATCGAGCAATATGAGGGGTCGTTCGTTAGGGAGAATTTGGGTAGGAGAATTTGGGTGAATTGGGGCCTGTTGGAGAATTCGTCGAAATAGCTTGTTCGGCGAGGTGAATTGAGGAGGGATTTGGGGAGATTTCAATTCTCCATCGTGGGACCCACGGAGAATTGGGGTGTGTTTCAATTCTCCAATGGAGGGGAGAGAATTTGGGAGAATTTGTTATTTTTAGTGTTTTACAATTCATTTTTTATTTTTATTTTATTTTATTAATATCAATTCTCCACCCCACAATCTCTCACATTCTCTCCTCCGAACGGTCTACTTTCGAAACAAACAATTCTCTCCAATTCTCTATCTAATTGAATTCTCTAGCTAATTCGATTCTCCCTCTCCCAATTCCACTTGAGCGAACGACCCCGAGATTTTCAAAATTCCTATCACAGAGTATTCGCTGCTAGCACAAGACTTAGTAGGTAGTCTCGTCTTCGCGACCGGTATCTCCTATCCTGGTTTATCTAATTCATTCATTCTAGAACTTATAGAACTTTTGGTTATTAGGGATATATGCGCGCTTTACTAACATCGAGAGGAATGTCAAATTATCGTAGTTTAACTATAATTTATAATGATTTTTTGTGATTGAACCACATACCTAGAGGATATGTTTACATAAGCGGTGTATATGATCATATATTTACTTATTTCGAGTGAAATGTTACTAACTATTAGCTGAATATTTCCCCATAGCCTGAACAATTTTCATTAAACATTCTCACAATCAACAGTCTCGTATCGTGTGTTATAATCTTTAATTAAATAGACCATAATTAAAACTAATCAGACTGCAATTAACCATAATAACATAATACGGATGCAGAGAACTTAACATGAACTTTAAAACACCAGATAACAATCTCCACTTCAACAAAAAAAAGCGTCTACAAAACACCAGCTAAAACGTCTACGAAACGAAAGCATTAATAAAAAAAAGTCTTCAAACTCCCAACACTTAAAAAAAAAAACCGTCACCGGCACCGTCAATTCTAACGCCGTCACACTTAATCAACTTCCTCCATCTTGCTCTCCTCAGCACCTTCATCCTCCAACGGCGGCATCTCGGCCACGTCATCACCTTCCTCATCCTCATCAATGCTCAGCCCAAGCTTCAGCATCCTGTGAATCCTCGTCGCGAACGTGTTCGGATCCTCGAGACTGAACCCCGAGTTCAGCATCGAGGTATCGAACAGCAGCAGAACCAAGTCCTTAACGGACTTGTCGTTCTTGTCCGCAGCAGCTCTCTTCCTCAGCTCGTCCATGATGCCGTTGTCCGGGTTGATCTCCATGGTCTTCTTGCTCGACATGTAGGAGCCCATGCTGCTGTCCCGCAATGCCTGAGCCTTCATGATTCGTTCCATGTTCGCGCTCCATCCATACTCACCAGTTACGAGGCAGCAGGGAGAGTCGACGATGCGATCAGAGACGACGACTTTCTCGACCTTGTCACCAAGGATGTCCTTGATGGTCTTGCAGAGCTCCTCAAAGGATTGTTTCTTTGCTTCCTTGCTGAGCTTCTCTTCCTCGGTTTCGTCTTCGAGTTTGAGGCCTTCTTTGGTGGCGGAGACGAGCTTCTTGCCGTCGTATTCCTTGAGTTGACCGATGGCGTACTCGTCGATGGCGTCAACCATGTAGAGGACTTCGTAGTTCTTCTTCTTGAGCTGCTCGAGGAACGGGGAGTTCTCGACAGCTTTCTTGGACTCACCAGTGATGTAGTAGATGTCGTTTTGGGTGTCCTTCATTCTGGTGACGTAGTCCTTGAGGGAGGTGAGCTCATCGCCAGATTTGGTGGAGTGGTAGCGGAGGAGATCGGCGAGCTTGGCACGGTTGGTGCTGTCTTCGTGGATGCCGAGCTTGAGGTTCTTGGAGAAGGACTCGTAGAACTTGTTGTAGTCTTCCTTGTTTTCGGCGATCTCATTGAACATCTCGATGCACTTCTTGACGAGGTTCTTACGGATGACCTTGAGGATCTTGTTCTGCTGGAGCATTTCTCTGGAGATGTTGAGAGGGAGGTCATCAGAGTCGACGACACCCTTGACAAACCCAAGGAACTCTGGGATGAGGTCCTCACAGTTGTCCATAATGAAGACACGGCGGACGTAGAGCTTGATGTTGTTGGCCTTCTTGCGGGTGTCGAAGAGGTCGAATGGGGCACGTTTGGGGACGAAGAGGACAGCCTTGAACTCAAGCTGGCCTTCAACGGAGAAGTGCTTGACTGCGAGGTGTTCTTCCCAGTCGTTGGAGAGGCTCTTGTAGAAGGAAGCGTATTCTTCCTTGGTGATGTCAGATGGGTTGCGGAGCCAGATGGGTTTCTGCTTGTTGATTAGCTCCCATTCGTGGGAGACCTCCTTGATCTTCTTCTTTTTCTTGGACTCAGTGTCCTTGTCCTCGTCGACCTCCTCAACGGCACCTTCTTCTTCCTTTTTGGGCTCTTCTTCGTCCTCGTCGTCGCTGATTTCCTTCTCGGTGGTTTTCTCGGTCCAGAGGTAGATTGGGTAGCTGATGAACTCGGAGTGCTTCTTCACTAGGTCTTTGATCCTCCTCTCTTCGAGGTATTCGAGCTGTGAAAGAACAGGAAAATTGGGTCATCAGTTTAGGAACTCAACGATCAAATACAGTAATAGTAACAATCAGAGATATAATATATCGAATCTAACAGAAGGGTATCAACGAAGGGTGAAATCAACGATCAAATACAGTAATAGTAACAATCAGAGTTATGATTTCTAGACCAAACAAAAGGGTTTCAATGGAAGGTGAAATCAAAGATCAAATACAGTAATTGTGTAAACAATCAAAGCTATGATATCTCGGATCAAACAAAAGTGTTTCAACGATCAATTCTAGATCAAACAAAAAGGTTTTGTGTAAACAACGATCAAATGCAGTAACGGTAACAATCAGAGCTCTGATTTCTCGAATCAAACAGCAGTGTTTCAAAGGAGGGAGAGAAGCTGAGCATCAGTTTTAAAAAGCTCGATTTTTCTATAATCATGTGATAAACATCAGGCATTTAATAGTGTTTCATCATCTGCTCAGCTACTCTTTTCAGTATTTAAAAACAATTAAATGATGTATCCATGAGCTAGTTTAAGATGCAATTGAATCTATCGGAATCAAACTTGGTAATTAGATCAGATTATATACCTGATCTTCCTTGAGGTGAAGGACCATCTTGGTTCCCCTGCCGAGCTGCTCCCCAGTGGTGTCCCTAGTAACAGTGAAGGAGCCACCAGCCTGAGATTCCCAGACGTACTGCTCGTCATCGTTGTGCTTTGTGGTGACGATGACCTTCTCAGAGACAAGGTAAGCAGAGTAAAACCCAACTCCGAACTGTCCAATCATGGACACATCAGCACCAGCCTGGAGAGCCTCCATGAACTCCTTGGTACCGGACCTTGCAATGGTACCCAAGTTGTTCACCAAATCTGCATAAAACAAGGATGAGTAAAATAAAACCTAATTACAATAGAATGCAAGGATTCAAGTAAAAGTTAGGATGATGAATGAATAGATTACCTGCTTTGGTCATGCCGATACCACTGTCAATGATGGTAAGAGTGTTTGAGGCCTTGTCAGGGATGAGCCTGATGAAGAACTCAGGCTGTCCATCAAGCTTGGACTTGTCGGTTAAGCTCTCGAATCTGATCTTGTCCAAAGCCTGATCAAATCACAGAAACAGCAGATTCAGAATCAGCATACAGCAATCAGAAGTAGAATCAGCTCAAACAAATCATGCAAAACCACAAGAGCATAGACTTCACCACCACAAACCGATTAGAACACAGTTCCTATCAATCTAACCTACAATCATCTCAGAAGCAGAACAACATAAACATCCTTCTCATCGTAATAGCCTAGCATAATCAAACAACAGAATCATAACTCAACAACGAAGAACCTGACCTAGACTCAACTCAAATAAGCAAGAGGCATAATCGCAATCACAACAGACACAGGCTTAGCTCAGAGAACCAATAGGTAACATCAGGCAATCGAAACCGATTCAAAACCAGGAACGAACAACCTAGCCTAGATACAGCTAAAATTAGCAATACATAATATCAACGCAAGCAAACTCCCGGCTCGTACTCGCAAGCGAACATTCTACCCTAAGCATTGCATAAACAAGCAATAGATAACATCATCGCAATCAAACTTTCGAATCAGACTCGTAAACGAACAATCTACACTAGACATAGCATAAACAAGCAACAAACAACAACACTATCAACGTCAAACGCCATTTCGGACTCGTAAGCAAGCGATCAATCTATCAACGTAAAACCAGCACTATCAACGAATTCAAAGCCATAATCAAACTCTTAAACTAACAACCAAACGGAAATCGCGAGAAGGTAGGTCAAACTTACATCGGAGGAGTTACTGATGAGTTCACGAAGGAAGATCTCCTTGTTGCTGTAGAAGGTGTTGATGATCAAGCTGAGGAGCTGGTTGATCTCGGCCTGGAAGGCGAATGTCTCAGCGTCCGCCATTGCTTGAAGGAAGTGCAAAGAATCGAGATCTTGAAGAGTTTCGTAGACGGTGACGGGAATGAGGGGTTTGTGCAGTTGGGGTTAAAGAGTGTATTTATAGTACGAAGAGAGGAGAAGGCGTTTGTTCTCCTAGGGCAAGAAGGTCAGGGGTTCTAGATCCTTCGATTGACGTGGGCAGGTCCGAGTTTTGCGGGCTTATTATCCATTTGGTCATTAAGGTATGGAGTTTGTACAAACTGGTCATTAACCTTTAATTTGTAACGAACTTGTCACTAACTTATAAGGTTTGTAATATATTTTGTCAATCCGTTAAGTGTTCATCCAATTTCTCTGTTAAGTGCTGATATTAGCATGCCTTCTCAGCCTTTTTTTCCACCTCAGCTCTTCTCGAGCAACTTCCTCAGAGTGGTGGTTGTGTTGGGCGTGGGTCTATTGGACGATCCACTTACGACGCTGGTTAGGGTATATCAGAATTCAGAAGGAGGAGGAAAGAGAAGAGGGATAGGAAAGTGAGGAGGGGAATAGGTATGACCATGGCGGTAGATCAGATCAGGTCGGGTCGCAGGGCAGAGGAAGTGAGAAGAGATTGGGTAACATTGATGGAGGTCCAGATTGACCAGAGAAGAAATAACGTAGATTGATTGAAAAAAATTTGATTATTTTATTTTAGTGGGTTTGGGTTGGATGGGTTGAGTCATAGGTGAATTAGGTGACGTGGCAAAGGCTGAGATGGCATGTTGATATCAGCACTCAACAGAGAAATTAGATGGACACTTAACGGATTGACTAAATTGTACAAACCCTATAGGTTAATGGCAAGTAGGTTACAAATTAAATATTAATGACCAAATTGTTACAAAATCTATACTTTAGTGACCAAAATGGATAATAAGCCGAGTTTTGCGGTGTTGGTTTGCAAGTTGTTGTGATCGTCTCCCCTTTGATTAGTCAACACGTGTAGGGCCTCGATTAGTTTCTCTTGATGGTTATGAGGAAGTTGTTGTAAAGCTTAACGGTGTCGTTTTGATTGGAGTGATTTGAAACATTGAAAGCAAGATACTATCTCAACTCACAACTCAAACTCGACTCGAAAATATTAAGTAAGTCGTACAAAAATGTGATGGGATAGCATAGTATTAGAAGAATCAATAAAATGAACGCCAAGTGCCTGCTCGTGGTCGATGCTAGTTAGATAATCAACAACATGACTGTCACTGTATTACCGATAGGTATACTCAACTTTAATTGTCCAGTCTTGATCTCATGGAAATTAACGACCTCATAAGAGTACTAGTGAGCTCCCTCGTCATCTCCCAAATGGAGCTGGATCGCAACACGCGAGTCAAGCTACACCTTAAACTCTTTGAAAACCCATCTTCCAAACAATTTGGAGCTCTGACATAAGTCTTTTCAACTCGGTTTGAGTGATCGAGCAAATCTCCAAGCTCATGATGAACTACACCCCCTCTCCCAAGCATTTTGGAGCTCTATAACAACTCTTCTCAACTCGGTTCAAGTGACGAAGAAAGTCTCCAAGTTAATGTTGAACACCTCAAAGTTGCATCCAAAATCACTATCTCAAATCAAACCTCCTACAACAGCGTTAGAGTTAAAGAGACTCAACCCACTCTAGTAGTGGTGGTGGGTGATTCTTTTATTCGTGTATTAAATGGTCATAGAGATGCGAACCAATACAACGACAAGGTTCAATAGATCAACTAACCAATTCCCGATATCATAACTCGTCAAGCTCTTAGATATCTCCAATATCGATACATGGTAAATCTCAATCACGTGTTGAATTGTAGACTTTGTAGATTATAAAGCCAAAGCATTACAGAGTCGAACAACAAGACTTCAAAATTACAGAGTTTCCATTTCATCTTTGTTGCAAGTAAGATTAAACAATCTCATCTAAACACCAAAAAAAAAACACTAGAAAGCGTCTGTAACGTTTTAAAAACACTTGTAATGTAACATCTAATGTAAGAGAGAACACTTTCAAGCGTACTCGGAACTGCTCGGTGCAGCACCACCACCGTATCCTCCAGCTCCACGGCCGAATGCAGGTCTCCCGCTAGAGCCCTGGAAAGGCGAGACACGAGATTACGAAATAAAGACATTGTACAAAGAACACAGAAAGATGAAGGTGAAAACTGTTGGGAATCAGCGGCGATGAAAGGTCGTGTTGAAGAAATCAGATGATAGACGAGAATAGTAGACTTGGTGTAGGTAGTATTACGAAATGAAGGTTATGAGACTGAAAACTGACTCATAACCGTCCATCGATATGTTTATTTCGAGTGACGGTTATGGTACTGAAAGCCGTTGTACAAAGAACCCGAAAAGATGAAAGTGAAAACTGTTAGTAATCAGTGGCATTGGAAGGTCTTGTTCACGAAATCGGATGATAGACGAGGATAGTAGACTTGGTGTAGGTAGTATTACAAAATGACAGTAATGAGGACTGTAAACTGACTCATAACCGTCACTTATCGAGTGATGGTTATGGGACTCAAAACTGATGAACATGAATGAAGCGACAGAGAAACTATACCCTGAAAGATGGCTGGAAGTCAGCCGGAGCACTACCCTTCTCGCCGCCAAAGTCACCCCCACGAGGTCCACTACGGTAACCATCACGATCACCGAATCTTGGACGGTCTCCATCACGAGGAGGGCCCCTAGAGAAGAATCAACAATGAGTAACAGGGAAACCCAAGTACACAAGTAAAGCACAAACTCAATACGAAATACTACCTTGGACGATCGCCTGGACCTCCCATAGGCCGACCGATAGGCTTAGCAGACTTCTTCAAAGTAGCCGGCACAATCTCAGATGGCAAGTTGAGGTAAGTCCTCAAGAACTCGATCCCGTCATTGGTCAAGTACCAGTAGTAGTGCATCCAAGCAAAAGTTTCTCGGACGTACTCCTTAGACTTGAAGCTTTGCATCAGCTTAATCACTTGGAGATTGGGGACCTTGATGTCGGTGTGCTCAGCGAGGTTGAAGTCCTTCTTTGCATAGCACACTCCCTCTGTATTTCGAGGCCAAAACACATTCAATCTATAGATTAGAAAACAAAGTCTAAAGATTCAACCAATCCCTTTATGCTTAAAAACAAGTATTTTGAAACTGTATGGATCGGTGATTACACAGGTATGGTTCGATTACAACTTCTTAGCACAATATTTCAGTGATTAGTCTCACTGGTTCGATATACACTAAGATTTCCAAACTATTCAGTACAAAACAAGGTAATCAAACAATTCACGAGAGCCTATGTATCTGAAATTTTCACCAAGGAAACCGTCTCAACGATCACATCTAAACTTTTGATGCTGTTCTGGAACCGTACAGATTCGGTCAAACAAAACCATAGGTAATCACACAGGGTATGGTCCGATTATAGCTTCATTGCATTGCATCAAGGTTCTATTCATAACACATTATACATCAATCAGTCAGTCTCACCAGTTAATTCAGTAGAAAACAAGCTAATCAAAACAACTCACAAGGACCAATTATCTGAATTTTAAAGCAAACACTCTCAACAACTCACAACTAAACTATTGATGCACAAAAACAAGGGTTCCAGAACCGAACCAATTCAGTCAAACAAATCAGACCTACATTACATACAGCTTCATAGCATTACATCAAGGCTCTATTCATCACATTGCACACTGATTACCTACTCTCACAGTAAATCCCACCACCATTCAGTACAAACAAGATAACCAAACAATTCCACAAGCACGAATGGATCTCTGCTAGGTCTCCATTAGTTACCAAGCTGCTGTTCATAAACAGAACAAACTAATCCCTATCCCTATCCCTAACTTCTCCAGCTAAGCAACGAATTCATCAATACAACGAACACAAGCGAACAAAACAGAACGTGGTGACGAACCTTGGAAGAGATACTTGGAGATTTCTCTCCGGTTCTTCTCAGGAATAATCTGAACACGAAAACGGAGAAGGAAACATAAGAAAACTGGATAATCCTAAACAGTGTTGAAGAAATGAAGCAGAGACGAAGCTTGATTACCATGGCTGTTGAAGGAAGAAGAAGGATATAGCACTGTAAGTTGCAGGGGACAAGCTGAATAGTTGATCGTTCGTTCGTTCGAGGATTCTGCAAATGACTGGAAACCCTAATGGAAATTGAGGTTGGTGTCTATATAACCAGAGCAGATGGGCTTTGTTTTGATGTCGCGCCAATATTCACAGGCCAATTGTATTTGTACTTGGGCCATTCGATCTAAAATTTGAATTTTTTTCGTTTTAAATATTTTCTTAAAATAAAATAAATAGTAAAAAGTAAAAACTTAAGCCGGACCGTACTGATAGCGTTGACAATTCGGTTTAGGTTAATGATTAATATCGATTAATTGTCTGAAATTAATGAACCTATTGGTCGGTCGACGGGCGGTGGTTAAGCATTTTTAGCACATTGATCAAAGGTTAAACCACGGTTAACATACTTTGACACAATCGTCTATAACAGCCACATAGTCGGAGCTAGTATTCAATTTAGCTCTCGAGCTCGAGCATACTCTGGTACAAACTTGGCTCATTTAAAACCGAGTAGAGTCACAAGCCAATTTTTTTTAGCTAATCGTCGGGCTACTCGCGAACGGCTTGGCTCGTTAACAACCCAATGTACCGATTTGCGGCCACTTGATGGTAATGACACGGCCAATCAGCCTTTGATTTATAACTAACTACTGACTACACTAATGGCATAACGAAAACTGTTGTCGAACATCATCAGATTAGGCACGTAATCTTTGTCGCAGTTCGTTCATTCCCCGATTCGGGACTGTACACCGATAAGGCTAACCATCGACTAACTATACACTCGAGCTTCGGACCATCTGTACTTCGAGTATGGCTTCTTCTCATCTTCGGGCTCCGGAGTATAGACAGTGAACTGAAATGCCTGTATGCAAGGCCAATTGTGCAGCTTAACTTCTACTGATTTCAGGTACCTACCTCGTACGGATTACACGACAGTTGACTGGCTTTTCGCGTCTGTGTCGGTCTCGTACGAAGCAAGCAGCCTTCTCTGCGACGCAATTTACAAGCACGTCATCCACACAAGTACAATTTAAACATTCTTGGAACACACAATCAAGGATTCTACAACGTCTCGAGTGATCATATCGAAGCAATAATACAGACTTATAACGAGTTAAAGATTCGACAATCGATCTACAATCGAGACAAAACACAGAAGTTCAAGTTCTTTGAGTTGAGACAAGCAAAGATTCTATGCAAACAAGTACAATTAAACATTCATTGGAACATAGAAATCATGGGACAAGCAAGGATTCTATGCCATTTCGAGTGATCAAAACAATAATACAGACTTATAACAAGCTCGATCGTGTTTTGATAATTTCAAGATTCGCCTATCGATCTACATCGAGAAAAAAACACAAAGTTCGAGTTCACTAAGCAACATCCTGATACCGATGCTGGGAAGCCAGCTATCGGATTTTCGTCAGCTTCGAGTTGCTTGTATTATAAGGAAACTAATAACTCCTAGATCTAGAAACCACACACGAGGTGAAAATAATAAGCTTTCATTATATGACAAAACAAGGGATACGAGAGGATTTCAGCAACGACAGCAGGATCGTAGAGGAGTTCTTCGAGTTCGAGACACGAAGAAGATGATCAAGCAACACTCAAACAGCATCGAGAGGGAAAAGCGAGATCAAGTGGGGAAGTCACTTACATGATCCTCGAAATCGGGACTTGTTAAGTTGATCGAGAGGTTTCGCATTAGCAACAGCACCTGAGGAGAAGAATAGAGGGTAAAAATTGGTCGTCTTATGAAAGCTAATGAAGAACATGAGCATGTGTAACTATATAATGTGCACAGATCGTACCGTTTCAACGTCTATAGGATCCATTTTCTTGAGCTTTGGGAGATGGTCTGTGGCGTCTGGATCAAAGACACTGCCTATGAATGTGTAGACTCGGGCAAAGTCGGGAAGAACTGTGAATCAAGAGGGTAGGCATGAGTACCGAGGATGCTTAAGTCGAGTTAGAACAAACACATAGGTAACTAGTCAACTTCAACGAAAACATCAGTACCGAGGATGTTTCAACAAACACATAGGTAACTAGACAAATTCAAAACGGGAACGGGAATTCCCGATCCCAAATTCCACCCCTATGACCATAATATAATGGCATCAATATCTTACAGTACACAGGAAATAGAAATGAAACATTTACCTCTTAACATATTGCCTAGCTCCGCCATTTCACCAGTTTGTTTAGTTCTCGGAGTACTCTCAGTGCTGCTACAAGAATTATTTGACCGCGATGACACTACAAACAGAGATAAGACAACAAAACAGACTGATCTTAGTAAACCATTTTCCATGAACTACCCATCAAACGAAATAGAGCGAATACCGTCACAAATATCATAAACAAGCTTTAGAATTTACAAACCTTTTCCTTGATTTGACAAACTGACAGCAGGCACATTGTTTTTCAACGATCCTGCAGAAGCACTTGTGATCGGGTTTAGCGGCATCGAAGGGGAATCAGGTGGTACAGTGGTTTCAAGATGAGCAGATGAAGATTGAATAGATCCTGAAGATTGCGGAAGCACTGGTGCAACAGCTGATATCAAGGGAAACAAGAAAATTGGAATGTTATTACTGTGGTCAGTGCAATTGAGAGCCTAATTGATAATCTTACAGTTAGTTAGTACATCTTACCACTTTTGGAAGCCTTTTGAGGATATGGATGAGCAGCTTTCCGTTTAGGCCGAGGAGGAGGCAAATGTTCACCGGTTCCACTTTTCTGAACCTTGAGGAAGTACTTCTGTGCATGACTGCGTATCTATACATGGAATTTTAAGATGTTCATCATATTGAAATCACCAGAAAATGTATTCTTTCCGGTACTGCTATACAGTGAAGACTTGTATAGCAGTACCGGAAATGAGCGATTATGAAGATCTGATGTTATAGATACGTCATTATCAGCTAACACTGAACCAGTTCCATTCCATGAACAGATTTCTAATGCAATACAGTTTGATAGATCAAGCAAATACCTGAATAACAGTCTTGGATCCAATAAATGCTTCGATCTTCTTCCAATCGCGATCGAAACTACAAGGAATCACAACAGTAAAGGATGATGTATGTATAAGCTAACAATTAGCAATGAAAACGAGAATTACAGTACCATGAGTCCATGACTATGGCTACACATTAACTAATGCACAATGCAATACCAATCCAGATCTGACTCCTAAATATGCATCATCAAGACTCTGAAACAACTATGCTGATTCTAGCAGCACTTGGAAGTTCATAAAAAATCACAACTATATCTCCATTTCAGCTGTTTCAGCATAGTTTCATAGTTTCAAAATTCGATCATCTTGAGCAGGACAAAGCTTACAGACCACTTTTCTAGCATAATCAATCACAGAGTCATCGTCTACCTAAGCACACATTCAATCACTCAACTCTACCAAAATCTCATACTACACACTTCAAAACAAAGCAACACTAAATCTCATGTTAGATTCGCAGACTCCGCAGATTCCGTTTAAAATCCGGTGAACCAAAATTGAACTCTCTAATCCCCCAACGGTATCCTAATTCCCAACTCACAATTTGTTCAACTAAATTTCGGCGACAATAGCTCCATTTCAACCCTAACTGTAGCAGAACAAAGCTGAAACGGAAAACTAAGACTGAGAGAGAGAGAGAGAGAGAGAGAGACTCACAGCTGGAGAGCTTCGAGGAACTTATCATGCTCAGGCTCAGTCCAGCTCTCCCTCGACTTGGTGATGGTGTACGGCTTCCTGACCTTCTTGCTCAGATCTTCGGCGGAGGAATTCGAAGCCGCCGCTGCCGTCGACGGCGAGGTGGCGAAAGGACCGAGTCCGGGGAGCGCCATTCCGTTAGGATCCAGGTAGAATCCTTCTGCCGGGTTCGGGTTGTTCGAGACCATTTCTTTTTTTTTGGCGCAAAGGATAAAAAGTAATTCTGAATTTTTTTTTTTTGTGAGCTTGAGAATTGAAGGGAAAAAATGCGGCTTCAGTGGTGACAGCGAGGACCGTCTGTTTTTATAGGAGGCGTCTGGGTAGGATACCCTGCTGCCGAGGTTAATGTTTTGCCCGGCGAATAGGAAAATGCCACGTGGAATTAGTGATTATGGATTATGTCATTTAATTAAGGAGCGCATGTAGTAGTCAAAATTAGGGGTGGCAGTTTGAACCGGGAACCGAGAAACCACCCGAGACCGACCCGGTCAACGCGGGCAGTAACCCGGATTGACTGGTTTTCGGGCCGGGCGGTTAATGCCCGTTGGTTAATTAGATAGGGTTGGGCCGGGCATGGTATAGTAGTATCCGGCCCGCCAAATGCCCGACCCGGAGCCCCTATAATAATTGGTATCATCTCCCCCAAACTTCGCCGTTAATCAGAATCTTCAGTCGCGGCAATCTCTCCTCCTCACAGGCTGCTTCTTCGCCGAGATTGTCTCCGCTTCAGCCAGCCAAGCCAACTCCTCCTCCAAGTCTCCAACTTTCCAAGGTAAGTTAATCAGTTATGCCTAAATAAAATCCTAATTTGAATTGATTTCCTCTAAATTCCTCTTTAATCTTCCCATCTCAGCAGCAGATTCGGATTTCCGACTCCGAATCTTCGATGAAGATCTTTACCTTTTGATGTCACTGGTTGCCTTAGGCTATAAATATACGAGGTCGCTGCAATTGGAGGAATCGGAAGAAGTCTTATTGTTAGCTCGAGAGTCCAGCAGAGGGAGAGATATAAGCCGTCATCCTGTAACGTAGATCAGAGCTTGCTTTAGGTATGATTTCTTCCACCTAATTCGTTTTTTTCATGATCAGTTTGATTTTGAATTCATCTTCATCCTCTTCCTCCTCTTCACTTCAGTACTTCAACTCTGTCATTCTTGATTAGTGTTCAATTTTTCCGAGTTTAATGTACTGCTTGGACTGTCGACTATGTGTGGTAAAACACTTAGTGTTCAATTTTCTGAGTTTATGTGTAATGTGGGGATTGTCGAAACTGTGTGGTTAAACAGCAGAACATGTCCTCGGGTTGTATTTGGATTCGGATTTGGGCCGCAAATGTTGGGCTTCACGCTGGGCCGGGTATAACCGTTGGTGCCCGGCCGCCCGTCGGCCACGGTCACGGTAAGGAAAACAGAACCAACAGGACCGGGTAGGGCGGTTAAAAAAAACGGCCAAATATTAGGGCGGTTATTGGTCCACCAAATAACCGGGCCGACCCGGCCGAATGACACCCTAGTCAAAATTCAACTATTTTGTCAAATTTATGACTTTTTCCTAATAATAATGACTTTTTCACCTATGCTTGGCATTGGCAATGGGATATTAAATCCGCTACTCATCCGAAATCCGACCAAATTGGAGGCGATTACTCGTTAATGGGTATGGTAAACTCTGTACCAGTTAGAGCAGGTAACGAGTGAGGACGGTTTGTTTGAAGGTATACGCCCCATATCCAACTCGATGGGTACTCAATATGAAACAACGTCCTATTAGTCACATTATATCATCTATGTTTAACGGACCAGACCCAATTTCTCCTTCACTCATTCAGTTCTTCACTCCAACTCACCAATCGAGCAGTCTGTCGTTCCCTCTAGAAAACAATGCGATAAAAATGCTATCGTAGATGACATCATATCGATATCACTATAGTATACCGTTAATCGCGACACTCAAATTTAAGTAAAAAAATATCAAATCGTTCGATTATACTTTCGCGAACAATGAACCGGTCGGTTGAGTAATGGTTAACGTAAAGTAACCATCAAAAGGGGACACGTGGCGTGGAATTAGGATATTCGTAGGATAGTGAATATGGGCCGGGTTGATTGTGTGGCCAACAACCAAGGCGACATGATTGAGCCTCAAGACAACACTCATATGTTATGTAGTAGTGGGATATGAAAGGAAGATATTTTGTACATTGTGGGCCCCATTTGGGTAAAATTTATAGTTTCGATTCGGGTTGGACGAGTCAAACGATACATGGTTTAATCATTTAAATAGTTATTTATATGTATGGAAAGGACGGGTGGGTTGATAAATGGTTCTGTTTAGAGAAAGAAGTGAATAACTAATTGGACGCCTTGTTCCTTGTCCGCCCTTGGACCACGTGAATTTAGAATGAATTCAGACATTAGGGCGAAGTGTATAGAAATTCAAAATTCATTGGACTACACATAAAAATTTATCAATTGACTCGTAAATTTACGAAAATTTACATGTGATTAGAATTATGGACCAGAATGTGGGTTGAGTCTTGGCCTGAGGGAGTCCACCCATGGATCCCGCCACTAGTCCTCGGCTGTGTGGAGGACTCTTGGTCAGGTGATATGAGTCGTTGCTAACACTAATGACGACTATGATCTCTCTGGGCCGAATCCTGCCCGAGTGATAACTCAGAGTGTGCTTCATGGGGTCCAAGACCCACGAGCATTGCCTATGGGTTCCGGTTCCCTGGCCCATAAGATCTAGCTCATCGATTAATCTTAATTGGATCGATATAATTATATCATAGTTACATTAATTTGTATCAGATCATCTTAGTTAATGATACTCGATTAAATCGGTCGGACCGTGGTTTTTATTGGCAAAGAAAGAGTGATCCACTTCTTTCTAAGTTAACTCATTTAGGGCAAAGTAACGTGCTTAATAAGATGGCCCAAATTGCAATGTTTCACCTAATTTTCGAAATAAAACGAGGACCTAACTTTTGTTTGGGTTCATTTGTAAAAAGTCCCCCACGTTAACTTGCTAGATTTGTGTCAAAGGAAAGTTATGCCACGTGGGATGGATGTGGTTTTACACTTTTGACCTTGTACTTATGTACTTATCACAATTCAACCATGGAGCTAAAGGTTTCAAATTTCAATACACTAGGCCCAAGTACAAGGCCCATGAGTGCTCTAGGGATTGGCCCAAGTGGACAAAGTAAGGCAAGGAGCCTTGAAGCATGGGATACATCACATACATGGCAGAACCGAATCGTCCGAACAAGCAGAATTCAGAACAAGAAGATGAGATTGTTTGAGTTTGATCAGTAAGTCATTCGGTCTGGCACGAAAACTAAGGATTCACCGGAGAAGATTTATGTTGTCTATCCCTGAAATGGTTGAGATCAAGCCATACGAGTTGCATCCCCAATCTTAGAGGTTTGCAACAGGGCTTATTTAGGTCTTAGAGGCAGAATAACGAATGTCGTTTAGAGTTTTTCCATGAAGGCATGATCGTCCATTGCTCATGATGCCTCATGACTAGCTCAATCAGTCAAGGAGTGCCAGATGGGCCATGACAGCTCAACCCTATTCACAAGAAACTCTAAAAGATAAAATTGTACACTTGCAAACCAGTAACTGAGAGACCTACCGCCACTCTACACAAATTCACCCAAGAGGGCGACGATACTTATTTGTTTCCCACATCTCTCGCCTCCTCATACTGACTTACCTCCAATTCCTCTTGAATGCCCCGATACAGTATTCAAGTCTGATCCACCATCAAGTTCAAATAATCAAGTAAACCATCCAAACTTCAACGTAACCACTCGGTTCTCTATCTCGAACCACTGTATTACTCTACCCGAACCGATCACACAAAACACTAAAATACACACTTTTTTAATCTTGATTACTCCACTATATCCAACTTTAAACCAAAAGATAATTCAACAAGGCAACGTGAAACAATTGGCAATAACAAGTTAATTAACAAACGTTGTTCTCAAAGAAGATTAAAATATACATAATTATACAGCTTGCTGTGGTAGTGACGGTGAACTATGAACGCGGGTGCAATTATATTATTTTAAGGGAAAATATCACTTTAGCCCCTTTACTTTGACAACTTAACAGATAGGCCCTCTATACTATGAATCGCCCTTTTTACCCCTCCTACTTCGACTAATTTACCGTTTTGGTCCTTCCGTTCCAACTATTGTTTTCCTGACATTAAATCTGGACACATCCACACACTGACGGTGAGAGACATCGGAGGTAGGAGATGAAGAGTTGGTTAGGGAGGTAAATTGGGGAGGTAACGCGAAGAGTATGGTGAAATACGAATAGTTTTAAAACTACATGTTTTATTCGTCGATTTCATCCTATTTTATTGTATATACTTATATTACCAATTAAAACATGGTTAATAAGCTAATACATAGCTAGTGGGGTTAATGTGGTGTACTAAATGCGCATCAATTAACATCACGAAGATGAAAGTTGGAACGGAAAGACCCAAACGGCAAAGTGGTCGAAGTAGGAGAGGGTCAAAAGAGCGCTTTATAGTACATGGGCTATCAGCTAAGTTGGAAAAATAGAGGGGGGCAAAGTGTTATTTTTCCTTATAATGACGATTAAATCCGTAACTATTGGAGCTAACATGGTGCACTGAATACATATCAATTAACGTCATGAAGACAAAAGCAGAAACAAAAAAGGACCCAAACAACAAAGTGACTAAAGTAAGAGGAGCTAAAAGAATCAATTCATAGTATAGGGGGCTATTTGCTAAGTTGAAAAAGTAGAGGGGCTAAAGTGCTATTTTCCCTTATAACGACGATTAAATCCACTAATCACCATTGTTAAATTTAACTCTTTGTGTTCTTCTCCCCCCTTTATAAAATTAAGCCCTTCACTCCTTTAACCATTTCTTCCTCAGTTTCGCCATTCTTTTTCACTGCAAATAAGACGATATTACCCCTCACACATCCTTCAAAAAAGCCATAGAAAAAAATGAAGGTAATTAGGGTTCTTGATTAATGTTTATAGAATTCTTAATTTCTTCCATTTGTTTGATTTAATCTTTTGAAATTTTTTCTGCAGAAATTAGTGCTGAAGGTTGATTTGCACGATGACAAGGATAAGCAAAGAGCTATGAAGATCGTCTCTAGTCTTTCAGGTACTTAATTTAACTAATCAAGGTTCTCGTAATCATCTATCGATCGATCTGAGTTTTAATTATAAGGTGAACGCTCTGGTTTCTCACTATAAGTAGAGATAATGGTTATTTCATACCGATATTTGGATGATTATCAGCTCACTAAGTCGTTTGTATGTATCATTTCTCTCTATTGATCTCATTGCTCGATATAATATGATCATCGATAGAGTTAGAATCGGAAATGATATTGGGGACCCTGGGTCAAATTATTACGAACTGGGTACGAATTTGGGGTGGACCTTTGAAAAAATTCAACTCTGGGCAATGATCAATTCGAAATTTTAAACGAGACATGCCAAAAAATCAAGTTATCATGCACTTATCTATGACCCATACGAGTAAAATCAGTGTTGAACTCTTTTTCAATAATCCGAGTTATTGAGATGCAACTATTCGTAACATGGTATCAGAGTATTTGATGATCGAGAGGTCTTGGTTTCAAATTTTCGGTAACCCCCGATTCGTTGCAGAAGACTTATTAAAGTTGTGCAAAACTCAAATTTTTTACGAGAATTTTACTCGAGTTTAACCGATTATGATGATTTAATTCAGGGGTGGATTCGATCTCCATGGACATGAAAGAAAAGAAGCTAACGGTAACAGGGGACGTTGACCCGGTCCACGCGGTCAGCAAGCTGAGGAAATCATTCCGGCGAGCGGAGATAGTCACGGTGGGTCCGGCGGCGAAGGAGCCGGAGAAGAAGCCGCCGCAGCAAGGCGAACAGCAGAAGAAAGACGACCAGGGCGGGAAGAACAAGATCGGCGCGGCGGCGGCGGCGGAGAAAACAAGGGCGGTGGGGCGGCGGCGGAGAAAAGAAGAAGGACTCTTCCTCCGGCGGAGGCGGGAATTTCAAGGACGATTACAATTCGTACGAGATCGTGAATCACAATGCTTACCGGAGCTACTACCATCAGCCGCCGCCGGCGACTTATTACTACGCGCCGCCGCGGAGTGCGGAGGAGGATCCGAACTCGTGTGTGATTTGCTGAAGTGCTTAGGGACAATACGACGTCGTTTTGTGTACTTGTATTGTATAGACTTGTGTTTATACGTAGAGATAAGAATAAAATGCAGCGTTTGAACGAGCTAGTATAGCTTGGGGGTTGTTTTGTTAATGTTTTTGAAAGAACATTTTCGGGATTGAATCGGTGAAATTAACGATTTGAGGTTTTATGACATAAACTTACAATGGATTGATAATTGAATTGATAATTTTATTGAGAGATGTTTTTGAATAATTCATTTCAAGTCGTTTATAAACTCGGGTGGGTTGAGTTGTTAGTATCTTCTGCTCTCTAAACGCTTTGGAGCTCTTCTCAAGCCGTCAAGCGGTTCCTTACAAAGTGTATAAAAAAATTGTAGTAAATATTTGCAATTATGCAGGGATAATGTGTATTATTAGAATTCCTGGTAGATCTCTGTCTCTCATGCACTCTAATACACATTGTGTAATAAGGGTATGTACGAACCCAAGGCGTACGATGTAGGTAAGCATGAGGTCATTATGTCATCAATGCTGAAGTAACCTTATTAAATACGCATCAATTAAACGCTATGAAGACGTAAATTGAATACGCATCAATTAAACGCTATGAAAACGTAAATTAGAATGGAAGAAACCAAATAATAAAGTGGTCGAAGTAGGAGGGGACAGAAAGAGCAATTTAACATAGTATATGAGGCTATTTGTTAAGTTAAAAAAAAAGTAAAGGAGGCAAAGTGTTATTTTCCCTTTTAAGATGGCAAAGTATACTTTTGCCAGTTTTAAACAAGATTTTAAGCACAAACTCTTCCATTACATAACAAAAGAAAGAAACTTGTTGACGTTCAAGATCACTTGGAATTCATCCAACGGCATAGATCCAAAGAGGACACGTCTCTTTCGAATAATACAAGGTTCTGAATCGGAAAAAAAAAATCAATTAATCTTGAGTTTTTTTATCACGCAATAAAAGCTCTAGCTTTGTAATAAAAGTTATAGTTATATTTAATCTAAATTATATTTATCTTCTACTTTGACTTTAATGTACAATCTCAACTATAAAAATTTGGTTCTAGCCTATAGGGGTACTTATCAAAGTTTTTTTTGTTTGTAAATTTATGACAAACATTCATTTTACTTACAAGAAATACTTTGAAAAATACTTTTTACATAAATTTACTTTGAAAATAGAATTTGAATTTTTCTTTTACATACAGCTTTGAAAATTATATTTAACTTTAAATTTTGAATATGCAAATTGTAATATAACTTTGAAAATTGCATTTGACATTGACTTTTGAATTTAAGTTTGTATTCTCCATATATTGCTAAACTTGTCCTAGTGTACCATGTATTCGCCGTACCATCCCAATGATGTCCCAACTAGATGGGTGAGTAAAATTTTCAGAATAACACACTACAAGAAACTGTTGATTTAACGATGAAATAATTACGTCGACCAATTCTTTGTTGGTGCACTTCCAACAATACTTATTCGATGAGCTAACAATAGTATTACTTGATACTATACTCATACGAGTGACCTAATTTATTGAATCATGAATCACCATTAAGGGGTTGGTTTCCACTTGGAATTGGATTTGTTACAATTTCATTAGTATTCTAACACGATGTTGATGTAAATAAGTCCCGCCATTACAAAATTACTATTGATCAAATAACAAAAATATAATAAAAAGAAGAAAAGAAAAAACCCTATTTTTTTGTAAATATTCGAAGAAGCATGTCATATTTGGATAGATAAGCGCCGCCAGGACGTGGACGAGGACATAGAAAAGCAAGGATTTGAGTTCCAGATCCTTCATCTCCGTCATTTCAATAACCATGTCGATTCGAGTTCCAACATCTTTGGCCACCACTTTGCCAACCTACTACACCGACGTGGTGCGACAAGTACTTCTTAGATCACCAACCACCGCCCGTGTCGTCAACCGCAGATACACGTTATGTTTTGCTGTTCTCGCGGGATCTCCCTCATTGCTTTGACGTGTTTCGTGGCAGTGGGTTATCCAGCAATAACACGCTTGTACGCGTTCTTATTTGCATTGGTCCTCTACTCCTCCACGACTCTTGTTATCAATGTGGGTTCCTAGCAACTTTGAAACACACAATTATCTCCAACTTTTGCCTGAAACGATAACATTTGCACAGTAGCTCTCCATTTCATTACCACAACAATGCCTAGAGTTCCAGTCTTCTTTTCTTCTCGATCCTTTATATTTCATTTCACCCCGCAGAGAGTAGCTACTTGTATCTTCTTCTCCGTCGTCATTTCTTCAGTAGCAAGGCACCATGCCGATGAGAATTCCTCCTCCTTTGCCGTCATACATGTACGACATGCCTGAGGTCCCACGGGCACGCGCCAAGTCACCATCGGCAGCCCGTGTCATCAACCGACACCGCTTTGTTTGGGTTCATCTTGGCGTATTATTCCCCAAAGCTCATTACGAGAGCATTTTTTTTCGTGCTTCCTGTTGATGGTATTCATCTACGCCGCCTACTTGTTTCTTCTTTACCTGGTTATCACGGAGACGATCGAGGATACTCTACTCGCCTCAAGATGGTTCAGCGGGAATTGGGGTCCCTGGGCGATAGCCTCAAGTACTGCATCGGAGTTGGTGTAGGTTGGGGCACCTCGAGACTCGAGGACACCTCCACACGGATCAATAAACCTTTATTGCTCTGACTAACCCGAAACAGGTTGTTTTGGTGAAGTAAATGGATCATATGATTATTGTTGACATAGTTTGTGAGTCGAAATATTAATTTATTTGTGGTAGGTATTTTGATTGTACATTATATACAAGCTTGATTTATAGTTGAATTTTTGTTGTTATATTGTTTATCTGGAGGTTGATTTTTCTAGATATTTTAGAATCGATGATTAGTATAGCAATTATGTTTATAATTTCGGTAAAATCATGATTTTTTTGTCCTAACATATATAGTGCACCATCAACTAACTATTAGATCATCTTTACTCCAATGACGATTTTAAGGGGTTGGTTTCCACGTGGAATTGAATTTGTTACAATTCCAGTAGTATTCTAATACGATTATGTAAAGCGTGTTATTCATTTCAATAAGTCTCGCCATTACAAAATTACTATTGATCAAAATAACAAAAATATAATGAAAAAAAAAAAAAAAACCCTAATTTTTTTTAAATATCCAAAGTAGCATATCATATTTGGATACATTATAGCAACTTTGAAACACACTATTATCTCCAACTTTTGCCTGAAACGATAACATTTGCACAGTAGCTCTCCATTTCATTACCACAACAATGCCTAGAGTTCTGTCGAGTTTATCGGCCACATTGCCAACTCATTTCACCGCCATGGCGTGACGGGTCCTTCCGAGGTCCCCAACCGCGCCGATGTCATCAGCCGGAGATATGCCAATTTTTTCACTCTTCTGGCCATCGCCTCCATCTTTGGCTTGGCGCTTTTCACGGCAATTAAGTATCCACCTACCTCACGCATATACATGATCTTCAGTATAGTGGTCGTCTCCTTCTGCGTGGCTAGAACAAATTTTTTATAGTTGACATTGTAAATTTAAAGTCAAAGTAGAAGATAAATATAGTTGA
Source organism: Linum lewisii (assembly GCA_034768395.1). Lineage (NCBI taxonomy): Eukaryota > Viridiplantae > Streptophyta > Magnoliopsida > Malpighiales > Linaceae > Linum > Linum lewisii. Next base: position 497,796 of record CM068300.1, on the reverse strand, counting down.
GATTAAATACAATTAGAACTTTTATTACAAAGCTAGAGCTTTTATTGCGCAAAGTTACCTTTTTCAGCCATCTACTATGTTTCTTGTAGTAGCATTGTAATAGTCGTTTCTTGTCTTTCTTATTTGTAATGGACCTTCATATTTTTAGTTAACTAATAATATCTTCAATGCATATTTTTCGGTAAGTTTACTTTATATGCAGAGGGTTGACAACCACTAAAACCAATTCATCTAGAATTTTTATTGCGCAATAAAAGCTCTAGTTTGGTAATAAAAGTTCTAATTGTATTTAATCTCAACTATATGTATCTTCTACTTTGACTTTAATGTACAATCTCAACTATAAAAATTTGGTTCTAACCTCTAGGGGTACTTATCAAAGTCTATTTTGTTGTAAATTTATGACAAATATTCATTTTACTTACAGGAAATACTTTGAAAAATACCTTTTTCATATTTTTAGTTTGAAAATAGAATTTGTATTTGAACTTTTCTTTTACATACAACTTTGAAAATTGTATTTAACTTTAAACTTTGAATGTGGAAATTGTAATATAACGTTGAAAATTGCATTTGACATTGATTTTTGAATTTAAGTTTGTAGTCTCTATATATTGCTAAACTTGTTCTAGTGTACCATGTATTTGTAGTACCACTTCAATGATGTCCCAACAAGATCGTTGAGTAAAATTTTCAGAATAACACACTACAAAAAATTGTTGATTGAACGATGAAATAATTACGTTGGCCAATTCTTTGTTTGCGCACTTCCAACAATACTTATTCTGGGCTGATAATAGTATTATTTGATACCATACTCATATGAATGACCTAATTTATTGAATCATGAATCGCATAATATATAAATGGTTTCATTACCACATACTGTTAAATTTATCCAGGGGCTACCATTGGCATATTAACGACGGCCTACTTCTCCTTCCATGTCGAGGTGAACCAATCCAACGCCTTGCTGTTCAACAAACAGTATAACTTCTGGTTTAGTTACCTTGCGTTAACATCTTACAAGATTTTGTTCTTTACTCCCCCAACTAACTATTCTCCATCATCTTCGTCAATGGATTCAGTCGAGCCAGCTCCGATCCCTGTTAGTATTGATGTATACTTTCACGAGATCAATGATTAGAACGAGATCATGAAAATCATAACATGAAATCAAATGCAAAGTAACAAATCTGAATCAACCAAATACACGATTTATCCTTAAGGAATGTAATTTCCCTCACGGTACCCAAAGTTACGTAATCAATCCTCCCATGATATAACAGATTTACCTCATTGTCGTAGCGGTACTTCAAACCCCAATGAACGACAAACGCAACAACACGGTGCGAACCACACGACTCGACAATGTCTATTAAAAAAAATCGATGCAAAAACTATGTTAAAAACCCCGTCTCAAAACTTCCGTAAAAACCTTCTCTTAACTCCGTGTGTTTAATTGAAGAAGGAGGACTGAATTTATAGGATATGGAAGGGTGTGACACCAAGAGTCACGATGGTTCACGAAAATAACACATGTCTCTAGTTTGAATTGAATTGAAAGAACCAAACTGGTTTTGGTTAATTCACACTCAAATCAAACTGGTTGAGTTTTACCCCTTATCCTTCCTTCCATCATTCCCATTCACAATTTCACACCATTCAACCCCAACAATCCCTACTCCGCCCAAAAGCCTAGCTAGCTCCCGACGTTGTTTAGCCTAAGCCCAACCATCTAAGGCGGAGCACGACAATTCCACCGCCTCTGCTAACGGCCAAATCGCTCTGAAGTTCAACCTCGCCAAGCCACTACTGTCCGAGAATGGACTCACCAACAACGCCGAGAGAGACTTCTCCGGCGGGGAAGAGGAAACCTCAGGTCGTCGCAAGCGAAAGAGCGACTGGAATTCGCAGCAAGAATCAGGAGACGACGGTGGAAAAAATCCAGCACCGACATGAGGAAGAGAGCCTCTGTGGGGCGAACAACGAGCCGAAGCCGGTGATTTAGCTGCCAGATTTCATGAAGGATTTTAGAGGAGGTATTGAATTCGATCTGGAGGCGCATGCGCAGGCGTTGAACGCTAGGCTTTTTGAGATCAGTAGGATTGTATGCCGCAACATCAAATACATGCATAAAATCAGTGACAAAACTCATTTTATATATGATACAATTATACATATGTTTTTAAGCCCAAACTCCACTTAGAACCCTAGCTCCACTTGCGAGTATATCAATACAATTTTGAAAACACTTACTAATTACTTACATCCCTAGATCAGGAATGTAATACATTGGGTTAGGAAATTTGAAATTTCTAGTTGCCATAGAATACCCTAACAAACTACTCCATTGATGAGAATAGTTGGCATGGAGTCTATATCCTTCTTCTTCCAACTTCTTCCTTTTCCCGGATTTGAACTCCTTCATTCCCTTTCCCTCCTCTGAACCTTCACTGCATTCAGAAATTCGGTCGAGTGAGATTCATAATAAAAATAAAAAATAAAAAATTCGTACATAGAAAAAAAATTAATCACCAAATGGGTTCTGAGGATCCTACTTCTCCACCATAATCTCGACTTAATATTCATTTTGGTCATTAACGTATATGGTTTGTGACATATCTAATTGGATTTATAACATAGTGGTCATTTCATTAAGTCTCCATCCAAATCCATCGAGAAAATTGATCTCCACAGACGTCTTGGATGATTATCTTGGAAAGTTAAGAGTCTTTCAACTTAATGAAGAACTTGGATGAAAACTTGACGGAATGACCACTATGTTACAAATCCAATGAGTTAATGATCATAAGTAAAGGTTCTGTGTTACAAACCCTATACGTTAATAACCAAAATAAATATTAAGCCCTAATCTCATTTGCATGTTAATCTAGTTAATAACCAACCGGTTCAACAAAAAACTCTCTTATTTTATCGGTTCGATAACCGATCCGGTCCGGACAATAATCATCATTAATCACTACATGTAATTAAAACTCACAAACTACCTATAATAAATTTGATTCGAATTAGTTGAAGAAATGAGATATATATCAAACAAACAAGATAGTTTCAATATTGCTTTTTATGCTTACCCCAAAACAAGACGATCCCAGCCGTTGAATCCAGCTTTGATGAGGTTGATCTCTGTGGCGTTTCTCTGAGCCTCTCCTCTTCCACTCATTATAATAATCGCAAACCCTAATTTCTTCAGCTCATTGTATAGCTTTAGACTTGATTTGAAAGCTGGAGCCTTAGCCAATTCCACCCATTCGAAGTAGGCTGTGTAGTTCACTGGTGTGTTGTATCTGCCCGATATAAGATCCATTCAGAAGTCTTTCATATCGACTCGATGCAATAGTTCATGAAATGGTATAAGAACCTTTGACCAACAAGAGGTTAATTGAGGTTTTGAATCTCGGTATAACCACCAATTCGTGTATAAAGGCTTGTTTAAGTTTTTGTGGTCCCCAATCCGTTGCACAAATCTTACCGAACCTCGGCTCTTATGAGAGCTTCTGTTTGAGAGAGTGTGTTAGCAAACAATGTAAGATCCGTTCAGAATCCTCTCCCGACAACTCGAGTTATTGGGATGCAACGGTTCATCACATTTTTGTTTACCAATACATCCCTCGAGCGAATGACTCATGAAATAGTATGAAATTTACACAGGTTCGATAAGACTTGTGAAACGGATTGGGAAGTACGATAGTCATTATCCTACTAGACACAAAATCATGGTGTTATACTATTATTGATATGACTTAACCTTAAATTAATAAAATAATGGGTTAAATACTTTTGCAGTCATTTAAGTTTGCTTATTCTGTCAACTTGGTCCTTAACTTTAAACTCAGTCAAATTGATAACTCATGATTTAAATTTGTAATAACGTAGTCACTTGGTCAGATTTTATGACAATTTATGTTAACGGTGACATGTAAGTTGTCCTGTCACCAATTATAATCATTTTATATTTGAAATCGAACCAATAAAAAACCTAAGCTAACAAACCCGATATATTCACTCCCCTTTTCACATTAGGAGAAAGAGTTTTAATTTATCTCGAGTTTTTTTTTTAGATAAAGAAGATGAATGAATCGACTTGTTTAGTTTAGGTGGTTGATTTCGTGGTTTATGTTGACTTTAAATATAAAACAAATATAATGAATATCATGACATATCTACACGTCACTTTGAACGTAAATCATCACAGAATCGTACCCGAAATCATAGTCTCGAAAATAAGCCAAATTGGAGATGAGCGTCTCATCAAGGTCAAACACCCAACCATCCTTCCCATCTCCAACGATCTCCACACTCTCGGCGTAAGCTAGCGCATCGTGCGCCACCATATCGGAATCCGCCACGTGGCCGTCACCTGTCAAGTACTCCTCCAGATACTGGCGGCACCTCCGTGGCTTGTTGGTCGCCAAATCGCCTGCATTGTTCGTCTCGACCGACAGCTTCCAGCTGTCGCAGTACACCTTGTCGGCGTAATTTGACGAGGGGAGCTGGATGGTTGACTGGGAATTGGCGGCGGCGGTGACGGCGGTGGATGCTAAGATGAAGAGGAGAAGCATTTTAGCAAAATTTGGATGGTGTGAATAGTGCGGTGGAGGTTAGATAGAAATAGTGGGGTTTGGATAGAGTGCGCTTTTTCCACCACTCATGTAGTTATCAAGTGCTTATTATATATCCACGTAGATTTTATTATTTTGTTTTTGTTTGAAGTACGTGGAAATTGGGTTTCGGGCAAATGATACGTGTCACTCTTCAAGGGATGGAAATTTGGTCGCTACTCAATTCGATTAGTAATTGGCCGATCGAAATGAATTTATATCGATTCGAAGTTGGTCATGATACATGATTAGAGTTGAATTCGGTATATGGATCCGTGATACAGAAATTCAATGTGTAAATCAAAGTGAAATAAATGTTTTACATGTCCAAATCCATGAATCAAATGTTCATACATATAACTAGATCTTCAAGCTTATAATGTACATGTTCGGAGGATTATCCTTCAGATGGATTCCAGAGCAGCCATTGCTTTATTCACTTCAGATATGACGGTGGTGACGAATCAACACTCGATGGAAATTCTTCACTTCCGTGAGCTTTTGAGCCAGGATTGGGACTTGCAGATCGAGCACACTTACAGAGAAGGAAATCGAGCGACAGATTTTCTCGATGGGACTGGTTATGACTACCCTTTTGGGAGTCACACGTCTGATATTTCAGATTGTAGACTTGGTTATTTTTTGAGGCATGATTGCTTCGGCATCGCTCAGCCCCATATGATTACAGTTAATGACGCTTTCCCACACAAAGACAAAAGGTGAAACAGAAGGACAAAAGCGACAATGAAGTTGAAGTAGGAAAGATAAAACGAGCCATTCATAGTATAGGACGCTATCTGTTAAGTTAACAAGGTAGAGGAGGCCAAATTACTATTTTTCCATTAAAAAAAATATTTCACTTACAAAGTTACAATACAAAAACTAACCCATCAACCATACGACACCGTTTCATCTGCAAACCAAAAACAACCATACGACACCGTTTCATCAGCAAACAAAAAACAACCAATACGACACCGTTTCATCTGCAAACCAAAACAACCAATACGACACCGTTTCATTCACTCCTTCCCTCCTTCCTCCTCCTTCCACATCTCCCCCCAATTCACCTTCGCTTCCTCAATCCCCAGCAAGCTCCCCTTCCGATCCTTATCCAAGCTCGTCGACAATCCTCCGTACGCAATCCCCATTATCGAAACAGTAAACGTGAACAGCGTCGTCAAGAACGGGACCCACATCGGCACATCCACTATATTCCTCTCCTTCACGTACCCGATTAGAGATAGCAGCCCGAGTCCGAGACCCATCGGAGCTCCGACCGCCACGAATATCCTCGCTGTCATCCTCTCGAACACTTGTTCCGGAATCACGTCGTCTTTATCCACTCTGCCTCCGATTGGTTCTGTGTTACCGCTCTTTTTCGGCTGCTGTAATTTGGAGGGGCTGGTTCCGAATCCCTTGGATCCGTTTGCGTTGAGCTTCCATTTGTGGAGGATTGAAGGAGGAGGAGATTGGAATGGTGGGTTGTGGGGGAAATGGAGGATTGGATTGGGATTCTGTGGAGAGAACAGAGCGTTCATGGCGGATTTTTGTTGAATGAGTGTTTGTGGTTTGGGTGAGGTTAATTAGCTTATCTTGGTTGATGGGTTTGGAGTTTGAATTTTGATTTTGTTTTTTTTTTGTTGGTGAGAGATATTTTGAAATATATATTTTTCTTTTATGGGGTTTTTGTGGCGGTTTGACATACTCTGAGTTGTTTTTCAGTCGGGGTTGGTTAATCTTGCGGTTTGGGTTGACACCATTTCTTGATTATATGACTATCTTCGATTCTCTCTCGGGAGCTCTCTCATGATATAAAAAAAGCTTTCACTCGCGACGACGAAGGAAGGTTTGCCACTTTCGTGCTCCATTGAAGAGTACGTGAAATTGCAAACTTAGCGAAAAGAAATGAGTGTGGGTGTTGTTTTTGTTCCTACAGGTTTAGTTGAGAGGATTAAGACCAAAGCCAAGAGGTTGAATAATTGGTTGATGAGTTTGGGAGGAAATGTGATTTGTGATATTGGTTTGATATTAGTGAAGACTTGGTGTGAAGCCGCCGTTGATTCTTTTTATCTTATGGTTGATATTGCTTTGACATTCTTTTATCGTGAATTATAAGAAGAAATTAATCACTTGACAAATGTTTGAAGTTACAAAATTTGATAGTCAATGAGGTCAAATACATTGCCTTTTAAAATGACCCTCTCAGGTGACTAGTATCATCGTCACACGCGTCAGTCTATCGGCATGTCATTACTAATCAATACATGCCATCTATATTTTTTTCTCTCAATCTGATAAGATACGGAACACAAAATCCTACCAATTGGTGCAAAATATAATGTACGCAAATGTTTATAAATATCTTACCAAAATAAGTCTTACATCAATGAGTATTAGTTGCATTGAAATCGGCATGAACTACGAGAATAAAAAATTGAACATGAAGTAGAAGTTAACTCAAATATCTTACTCAAACTCATTTCGATCCTTCAAATCAAATCGCCTATTGATCTAACCGGTCAGGTAGTAATTAGGCCGAAATTTCCATAAAAAGGGCTCATTCGGGCCTCTATGGTCAGCCCATGGGCCATGATGCACAAGCCGGTTTTATAAACTTAATTTCCCTCCCTATTTAAACCTTTTTTCGTGTGATTTTAAATTAAACCGCCAGACATCATTTTTCAGAAATCAAATTCCCGCTTATCTAGCAACGATCGAAACGAGAAGAGGAAAGTGCTCACAATCGCAAGAGTGGCGGAGCAGAAGCCGTCGGACGCCATGGACGACGTCGATCGACTGTTCCAGTGCTTCAAGTGCGGCGTCACTCCTCCAGGTAAGCTATTCCGATTCCATTTTTATTCTCTGTATGCTTCAGAATCTGCTTCCGATTGGCGATTGATCTTAGCTTCCTTGCGAGTTACCTCGTCAGAATCCGCTTTACGAGAGAGGAAGAGGAGCAAGAGCAAGTTCAAGCAAGGGAGTGGACTGCTTAACGCTGCTTCGTCGACTTGTGGCACTCCGTCTCCTGGATCAGCTGAGCCGCGGAAGAAGATTGCGATCTCTGTGGATAAAGTACGTCGTTCTTGTTGCTTTTGAGTTGTTCTATCTCGGCGTGTTCTTATTGCTTTTCATTTGATCTATATTGTGAAATCACTAGTTCTGGATTGATCGTATAGATTACTAGAATTGATTGTTTAGTCGTGTGCTGATGACCTAGTCGACACATTTTCAGCTCGACGTTTTTGTTTTGTTCTGGTTTTACTGATATGCTGATCATAACTAATGCTTTACTGAACAAGTTCTTGCTACAGCTTTAGGCCTGTGTATATAAGAATTCATTTTCATCATGATTGTTTCCGTAACAGTATTAGCGAAACTCGAAATCGTTACGATGTTCGGTAATTTTCCATGTTCTACAAGATGCTGATTACGTCGAGGCTATGTATATTAGACACTAATTTGTTTCGTTTTGGCCTGGCTTACTGATATGCTGATCATTTCCAGTATCAGCGAAACTCAAAATTGTTACGATGTTCGGTAATTTTCCATATTCTACAAGATGCTGATTACGTCGAGGCTATGTATATTAGACACTAATTTGTTTCGTTTTGGCCTGGCTTACTGATATGCTGATCATTTCCCTCAGGGTTGTTCAACATCTAATGCGAACACGTTAAGATGTGGCAAGCAGATTTCACCTGTGGTGTTCTACGGATCTCCTAATGGTGTGCCTCCCAAGAGACCGATCAGTTTGTTGCGATTGTTGCGTGAAATTCGTGTCGATCTTTCAGAACAAGGGAAAGAGAACTTGAGGTAATCTGGTGAATGGTGATATGAGAGTCTCAACTAACTGTGAAGCATTTAACTATGACTTATGGCTGATGATTTTTGTTCAGAAAGGAGGTATGGGCCACATTTCCACGACAAAACGAAGCTATGAACTTCGCAAAGGAGCACAACAACGTTCGTATTTTCAGCTATCAAGATCATCTCCTGGGGCAAAGACGGTTCCTCGTTTCAACATACCACGAGTTCTGGAAAAGGTTTCTTAGTTAGCTAACCATTGAGATAACTTTCTTTGTCCAAGGTGCTTGCTAGCTACTAAGTTCTCTCAATTTCAGGTACAGAAACATGGACTCGAAATTTCGACACCATTACGAAGTAATCCAAGAGGTGATTCACCTAATGTTTTCTCCATTCATATGATCACCAACTGCTGATATTTTCTCATTCATTCCTTTGTGGTTCTACAGGGATTACCATGCCATCTGTACTTCGATTTGGAGTTCAGTACAAAAGACAATGTAGGGAAAAATGGGGACGAAATGGTTGATCTCTTGATATCAGTCGTTTTCGACGCATTGAACGACAATTACTCAATCGAAGGAAGTGAAGATTGGGTAGTAGAGCTTGATTCTTCCACTACAGGTATGTAATGCCTGATTTTTCTATGCTTTCTGAGATCTTAACTAGATGAAACCTTATAATATGATTTGCTTCACAGAGAAGTTCTCACGTCATCTGATCATCCGCATACCAAAGGCTGCTTTCAAGGACAACTCCCATGTTGGTTCATTTGTTTCAGAGGTAACATTACATACTTGAAACTAATGTTAATCAAACATGTTTGCTGTAGCTTATTACACATGTTAGTTAAGAAGAAGAATGTATCATGTTTGTGAAACCGATCGAAGGTTAAACTAGAGAGCTTAATAGTTCAATGCTTTAATCGTGAAATCGTGAAAGAGTCATATTTGAGTCGTGATAAACCGTTATAGGATCATACTTGACTTAGTTTCTATAATATGCCAGTTAACCTATTGAACTGACCTGTATGGTTTAGTTTCGAAAGCCTAGTTCTGCTTACTAGAGAACTTTAGCAGTATAGTGTGTACTCGCAAACTTGTGAAAGAACTATGATAGTCCATGTTAAACCGTTCAAAAGTGTATCGACTTGGTCTTCATTACGAGTTACGATAGTTAACATGTTGAATTGAACTAATGTCAAGCATGTCTACATCAGGTATGTTCACGAATCTCAGCTCTAAAGGCCAAGGACGAAAGATACAGCACACTATACATCAGAAAGGACTCGAACTCAACCGAACATCCATCCCATCTTTTCATAGACAATGCTGTTTACACCAGAAACCGCTGCTTTCGCTTGGCTCTATCGTCGAAGGCTGGCAAATCATCGTTCCTTCTACCTACACAACGCTTCAAATGTAAATCCATGGTATGCCAGCTACACTTTCCCACACTGGATAATAACTCAATCCATTGATTGATTGTCATTGCTTTTGAACAGAATGAAGAAGAAGACATGTTCATGGCTTCCTTGATCTGCAACGTTGATAGCGACACGGACAGGCTGCTAGTCTGCAAGATGGACATGGAGTGTGTTAAGAAGCTGCAGTTTGATACTGAGGTACGAGGTTACTGCTTTGCCCTCATCTGTAATCTGTTTATGTTACTGCACATGGTTAAACTGACCAAAATTGCTAATCTAATCAATTATTAAAATTGACCAAAATTCAACATTTCAAAACTAAATTCCCCAACTCGGTGAGCCCACCTATCCAATCTGATCTGTGACCCGCCTAACCCGCCCATATAATTACCCCCAACCGGAAGACCCCGACTACCCAATTTGACCCGTGATCTACCTAATCCTCTCATTTGATAACCCCAACCCTCAACTTGACAAGCCCAATCTGACCCGATGACCCGCCTAACTAACCCATTTGATAACCTCAACCCCAACTCGATGAGCCCAATCTGACTCATGACCCGCCTAACCCACTCATTTGATACCTTTATTTACAAGTTATATTTCTAAATGTACATTTTGTTATTGTTTTGCCGTTAAACACAAACCAGGGAGTATACCGTTTCAATTAGACCTAACATCTTCATTAATCCCTCCATCCAAACTTACAAAATTTCCAGCTAAATAGGCTTTCCAATTTTCAGCATTATTCTTATGTGTGGTAACTTATGCATCCATTGACCACATTTAATTATGTTTCTTCAAGGTAAACTACAGTGTAACTACGAAGTATCGTGAACTGTCGAACAATGTAACATCATCTCGAGGCCCTCCGATGACATCTTCGACGGAGGGGAAGTCACCGTTCCCTGATTTGGATAGATTCGTGGAGTGTATCGCCTCTACTGGAAGTGTATCAGGTAGTGTTCTTCTCATTCTGTTACTACTATATCTCTGTTCTTTGGTTCCAGCCTGTCTTTGCTAAGGATTTCTTCTTCACTGTGTAGGAAAATCAGGAGCTGGTATTGGTTCTCGGAGGATGGATTGATGGTGTACAGCATGTTGAGGAATCGGTACTGTGAACGAATTGGCAGAGAGCATAAGAGCAATCACGGTAAGTAACTGAATTCTTGATTGCATGGGTTAACTTACGTTTGAAAATGATTTCATTAAATATGAATCAGAATTAAAATGATAAGGTATTAATTTAAATTAAATATTATTTTGAGGTGGTTTTGAAATATTATTTTACAAGTAGAAGAATCTCAATTAAATATAGTACAAGATAATTGAGCCGAACAACGAGTTAAGTTGCTCGTGAGTTATTTGATGCTCGACTTGTGAAAGCTACTAAACAACTTATTCGAAAGTAAATGAGTCGAGTCCGAGTCTACCATTCTTTAGATCAATAGGCTCACGAATTGAGCTAACTCGTGCGCTTATTGAGTCTGGCTCGCGAGCTAGCTCATTTATGAGTGGCTCGATAAGGATAAGTTTTAGATAAAAAAAAATGGTAGACTTAAGGGAAAACTCATTTTGGAGGTTGACTCATTTTTTATTTTATTGTACAAACTTCATACTGAGCTCAAATTGTACTTGTCAAAGCTTTTAATTAGTGAAGTACGTGTTAAGCTAGTCGAGATTAATTAATGAGCCACTCTTGAGTCATGTTTGAGTTCGACACGAGCTTCGAATTTTTATCTCAAGTTCACCTAAAAAGCAAGCTTGAGTTTGATAAAGTTCGACTTAAAGTATGGAAATGGTTCGTCGAAATAGAAAATCAATATGGTTTTGTTGTAATTTACTTACAAATGAAGGACTAATTAACGTTAATCTCTTTTTTTTTTTTGATGAATAATAATCTCCTTTTAATCTTTCATGCCAACAGTTATATACGTGGTTGACTTAAAGTGGGGATTCTACTACCAAAAATGCCACGACCCAGATTGTCAAGGTACCAACATCATTCCTTGATCACTCTTTTCATTTACTTCAAGTGTAACGAAACATTCTTCGTTGTACCAGGTTACAAGTCACCCTTTCGTCCCGTACCAATCGACATGATCCCGAACCATTCACCCGAACCAACCTCGTTGGATCGAACCACCGATTGCGTTGAATACCAGCTGGTCAACGCTAATGCAGAAGGAGGAGGAAGTAGTGGGAAGGATTCATGGTGGATAGAAGCTATGAAAGCTGCCGACGACATCGAAAGGGAAAAGAGCGGCTCTGGATTGCTTGCCCAAATGGTTAGTCTACATACGCCCGTATTGTATCATAACTAATGGAAGAATTTTGAGAACCTGCTTTCTAACGTGTTGTGTTTTTGCTAGGATGAAAGCGAAGAGGATGAAATGTGGTGGGTGGCTGTTGAGAGAAGTGTTTTCCAAGTTGAATTTTCACTTAGAGTATAGGTTGTTTTTTTGTAGAGTTAGGATTTGAAATTGGGTTAGTTTAACATAAATAATTTAATCTAGCGAGTTTTTCGGGTTGATCAAAATAAAATATGGTTAATTTTGGGTCGAGTTTTAGGAATTAGTTTGGTCACAAATTTTGGGAATTGGGTTGAAATCATATTATAATAGGCCGTTTGGTTGATAGAATTGGGTCCGGGAATTGAGACCCAATTCCCGGTCAATTGGGAATTGACTCAAATAATTGCACTACAATTCTCATTGGATCGGGAATTGAAATCCAAATCCCAGACCCAATTCCATCAACCAAACCACCCCTTAGAGAATTGGGCAATGACAAGATGAGAAGATGGGGATCACAATTTTATGGAATATTTGGAAAGCGCGCAATGACAAAATCTTCAATGACAAAGACCCTGTCTGTGACTCTAAGAAGGTTAAAGTCTAAGTGGGTGCTTATACTGAACCCGTCTCCCCATACCCTCTCCACTTCGCCACCTCAACATCCTCTGCTGCCTGTCAATGGTAGGAAAATTCTTTGTGACGGCTCTTTATCACAGGATCTACCGATGGTGGTATATGGGATCATTGTTAAAGATTCCTATGGAGATGTTGTTAATGGCTATGCAGGCACTCTACAATGTTCATCCCTGATGGTGGCCGAAGTAGGGGTGGCTAATGGTATGGGCTCGGGTACCAATACCCACTAAGCTTCGGGTAGTGAGTACCCATAACATACAGAATCAATCCCGAAGCCCGAACCCGAATGGGTAGTGGGTACCCACTAACCCGAACGGGTTCGTTACGGGATACCCACTAAGCCCGATACGTAGCACTATTTTTCATCAGACGAATTTACGACTCATCCAACGACCACAATTTCACTATTCGTTTGTGAATTTGTTTATTTCAACTCAATAACATAATAACAAACATTGTAATTTGTAAGTAGTGCATCTTAGATAGTACTTTTAATTTGTAAGACTCAACTTTGTTTTGAAGTGCTTTTAACGTGCAGGTGCAACTCTATGTTTTGAATTGAAAGCAAAAAGGGAAAGAACAAATTCAACAGTTGGCGTGTTGAATACTGCTGCACTGCATCTATGCTTGCAGCTTGCTGGCGTGTTGTTGTCAAATTCACAACAATATAAATTCAGTTCAGTCACCACTGATTAGGATTTCAGATGTGGGTGGGCTGGGCTTATTCTAATTTAGAGAATTAGTGAGTTTTTTTTTTTTTTTGATAAAGATGAGTATATATGTATAGAAACGGACAAGTCACTGTACAACAAGAACCCAGCACCCAGAAAAGGCTGGGAAAGCCAAAGAAAAACCAGAGAAAATCAAAGTACTTAAAAAACTAACAAAGGAAATCTGAAGCAGGGGGCAAAAGAAACACCAGCGCGGCCATCACCCCACCCAGAAACAAAAACCCAGCCGAAACTCCACCCGCAAACCAAGCTCGTCGAAACTCGTCAAAAAGATCCCCAAACCAAAACAAAATATATAAGCAAATTAACCAGGGTCAAAGATAAACTGATTCCATCTTGCTAAATCAGCCGCAGAGAACAGACCAGCAGCATAAATCCATCTTCCATAATTCCACAATGCCTTTGCAGACACCTGTCTGTCATACTTCCTTATGTCGGTGAAGATACGAGCATTCCTTTCCAGCCAAATGTACCACAGGACGCCATGAAGAATAGCTCTCGAGACAGCCGCAAAAGCCGAGATGCAGTTCATTCCTTTCCAAGCACCGATCAAATCCCTCACCTTGTCATTGCGAGGACCGTACAAGGAAAGTTTTGAACTTAATCTACTCCAAACGGCCGAAGCAAAAGGGCAATGCACGAACATGTGATCAATTGACTCCGAATCCATCTCACATAAGACACACCGATTTGCTAAAACCATACCTCTTCTTTGAAGGTTATCGGTCGTGGCAATCTTGCCATGCCACACCATCCACATAAAGCCTTGTATCTTTGGGGGCGCCGCTTTATCCCAAATGACCTCATACGGAAATCAAGAAACGGAACGAACCTCTCCGATACCATGGACCGTCTGAGCGAGCTCACCGAGAATCTCCCCGAACTCTCCAATGGCCACACCACGGAGGCCGGCCCGGCCGAGATGTAATCGTCCGGTAGATCCTCCAGAAGAGCCAGCAGTCTCTGCATCTCTAACAAAGCACCACCCCTGAGTGTCGTGGTCATAGGAATATCCCACGCCGTACCTGTAAAAGAAGGGCATAACTGAAACACACTGTAAGCCGAGGACTGGGCAGCAGCCGCAACCCTCGGAAAAGAAACACTCAACCTCATCCCTCTAACCCAAAAATCCCACCAAAAATCACACAACCCACCCCCCGGATCAAGGAAGCCGTGACGCCAGAAAAAGGAGCTAAACGGAACAATCCACCTCCACATCGAGCAGCCAGCAGCCCCTTCGTTCCAACTCGCCTGCCATTCCGACCTTCCGACACCACACTTGGCCGTAATCAAACTTCTCCACCAAGCATTTCTCTCAACCGCATATCTCCATGCCCATTTCCCGAGCAGGGCGGAGTTTAAGATCCTGAGGTCCTGAACTCCAAGACCCCCCCTTCCTTGTGGGGTTTTGACCACTTCCCAAGCCACCCAATGTAACTTGTCTCTCTGTAGGTCCCCTGCCCATAAAAACCGATTCTGCAACCTTTCCAACTTTTTGATCACTAGGGTTGGAGCCTTTAGAAGTGACATGAAGTAGATTGGCAAACCTGAGAGCACACTCTTGAGCAGAGTAACTCGACCTCCAAAGGACAAGAATTAGTGAGTTTTCGGGCTCTTAGTGGGTAGTGGGTAATTTCGGGCTCGGGCTCGGGGTAGCCGTATGGATTTAAACCTATCCCGAAGCTCGAACCCGTTCGGGTTCGGGCACCCACTAAGCCCGACGGGTACAGTACGGGTTCGGGAATACCCACTACCCGCGGGCCAAACTGCCACCCCTAGGTCGAAGCCAAGGCCCTGCTCACTTCCATCAGGGTAGTTGCTGACTCAGGGGTAGAAACCTGTGTGAAGACCGACTGTCTCTGCTTGGTTGACACCCTTAGAAATGACACAATAGGCTGGCCACGACAATGTTCAGCTTCACTCAAGATCATGTCAAACATCCTTAAAGCCAATACATTCATTAGGGTTTCTTTCATCCCTCGCACGCTCAATGTTTTAGCCGACCGTATTGCGAAGAAGGCGGCCTCTGGTGCATCTCAGAAGACCTGGATCACAGTTTTAAATCATTTGAATCCCTTATTGTAAATGATTCTTGTCCCCTTTATGACAAAATATAACGAGATTTTATTGTCAAAAAAAAAAAAAAATTGGGCAGAGATTAGATTTCGAGAATCATATTTTGATAAACACTTTTCACAATTTTCTCACACCATCAACAATTTTCAAATCAAAATATAATTATTTTCTCTCATCCTATTAAATGCTTTCATATTAATACCTCTCCTTAAATTCACATTTAACGTGTATACTATATATTATACTTGGTACTTATATATTCATATAAAATAATTCTACTAATGTTATGTAATTTGATGTTTAATAAATTTCATTCTTCATAAACACATGTTACAATAAGAAAATTTAATATTTATTCTCAAAGTAAAATTTATGGTATTTTATAATTTTTACATTACTCTAAATTTAAAATTATAATTCCCTATCGTTTAGATTTTGAAAAGTTTATTTTTTGATGAAGAGTTTATACCTGAATCAAATTAATAGTTAAAACTTACAAACTGTAAATCATTCATAAAAAATATTAGGTGATCAAAATAGGTACAATCTATACGAATAACATAATTGAAATAATTTCATACACAGATTTAGAAGTATTCCATATGAACAATCGTGATCATTAGATAAGTTAGTCGAGTATGCACTTATGGGTCACATGTTTTGGTAAATCATTGTGCAAATATATCGAGTTATGAGTTGTTGACTTTTATGCAATTATGGGTTAGATTTGTAGGAAATTAACTTTGGGTTAGATTTGTAAAAATTCTAGGTTAGAATTGTCAAAAAGTTTGGGTTACATTTGTAAAAAAAATGGGTTAGATTTGTAAAAATTTTGGACTAGATTTGTCAAAAACTAGATTATACATGTCAAGATCTGGACTAGTTTTGTAAAAAAACTGGACTAGATTTGTCAAAATTCAGGACTAGATTTGTCAAAATCTGGATTAGATTTGTCAAAATTCTAGACTAGGTTTGTCAAAAAGTGGACAAGGTTTGTCAAAATTTTGGACTAGATTTGTCAAAATATGGACTAGATTTGTCAAAAATTTGGACTAGATTTGTCAAAATGCTGGTCTAGATTTGTCAAAAAGTGGACTAGATTTGTCAAAATTTTGGACTAGATTTGTCAAAAAGTGGACTAGGTTTGTCAAAATTTTGGACTAGATTTGTCAAAAATTGGACTAGATTTGTCAAAATTTGGACTAGATTTGTCAAAATATGGACAAGATTTGTCAAAATTTTGACTAGATTTGTCAAAATTCTACTAGATTTGTCAAAATTTGGACTAGATTTGTCAAAAATTGACTAGATTTGTCAAAATTTTGGACTAGATTTGTCAAAATTGACTAGATTTGTCAAAATTTGGACTAGATTTGTCAAAATTGGCTCAGATTGTCAAATATTTGTCAAATTTGGACTAGATTTGTCAAAATTTGGATTAATTTGTCAAATTTGGATAAATTTGTCAAAATTTGAGATAATTTGTCAAATATTTTGGACTAGATTTGTTAAATTTGGACTAGATTTGTCAAAATGGAAGATTTGTCAAATGTGGCTAGATTTGTCAAAATTTTGACTAGATTTGTCAAAATTATGGACTAGATTTGTCAAAATGTGGACTAGATTTGTCAAAATTTTGGACTAGATTTGTCAAAAGTGGCTAGAGTTTGTCAAAATTTGGACTAGATTTGTCAAAATTCTGTCTAGATTTGTCAAAATTTGGACTAGATTTGTCAAAATGTCTAGATTTGTCAAAATTTGGACTAGATTTGTCAAAAAGTGGACTAAGTTGTCAAAATTTTGGACTAGATTTGTCAAAATTTGGACTAGATTGTCAAAATGCTGGTCTAGATTGTCAAATTAGATTTGTCAAAATTTTGGACTAGATTTGTCAAAATTTGGATTAAATTTGTCAAAATTTGGATTAATATTTGTCAAAATTTTAGACTAGATTTGTCAAAATGCTGGTCTAGATTTGTAAATTTTTTGGACTAGATTTGTCAAAATTTTGGACTAGATTTGTCAAAATTCTGGACTAGATTTGCCAAAAGTGGACTCAATTTGTCAAAATTTTGGACTAGATTTGTCAAAAAGTGGACTAGGTTTGTCAAAATGTTGGACTAGATTTGTCAAAATTTTGGACTAGATATGTCCAAATGCTGGTCTAGATTTGTCAAAATTTTGGACTAGATTTGTCAAAATTTGGATTAGATTTGTCAAAATTTGGACTAGATTTGTCAAAATATGGACTAGATTTGTCAAAATTGGACTAGATTTGTCAAAATTTGGACTAGATTTGAAATTGGACAAATCTTAAGCGCATTTTGGGACAAATCTAGCGCATTTTTGGGACAAATCTATCGCATTTTTTGGACAAATCTATCGCATTTTCAGACAAATCTAGCGCATTTTGTGGACAAATCTAGCGGACTTTGGGACAAATCTAGCGCATTTTTTTGACAAATCTAGCGACTTTTGGAAAAATCTAGCCATTTTAGGACAAATCTAGCACAGACAAAAAAGTGAGACTATGTTTCAATCATCGTACCAACCAACCAGTATACACGGTTGAACCACCATACCCGACCCGACATGTAACAAAAAAATGAGTCTAATTCACCAATTTAATTGATTTTTTCTTTCTTTCACTCACTCTTCATCTAAGCTAGAAACACTTCTACTCTCATTTCCTCTTAGTATCCTCTTCATCTTCATCATCCTCACTATACTCACTCTTGTCTCCCTCGTCGTCCAAATCGTCCTCATCCTCATCGATTTTCGCGATCGGACCCTCCTCTAGACGAGTCCCGCCTCTAACACCCTAACCTTCAAGCTACTCTTCCTATCACACCCTATCCAAGAATCACACAAGCAAAAGCAACTCAACTCATAGCTCCCTTCCTCCGGGGCCGAGAACATACCCATCACAAGCCTCGACCCGCTCCTCACCTTCTCCACAGCTTCCTTGACCGCAACACTCACCTCCGCCCCACTTGCACCGGAACCTTCCATCTTCTCCTCGGTCACATTCCTAGCGAAGTTTACACCTCCCGATTCGTCCATGAAGTTGACTTTTTGAGAGAACCATACCTCGTTCGTTGACTCGTCGGCTAGTATGAACCAGAAGGTCTCTTCCTTGGGAGAGGGTAGTGAGGACAGTGTGGGAGGAAGCTGATGAGGTCGTTGGCTCGTTTCAGTGTTATCCATGCTTCAAAGGAGACGAAATCGCCTTCCTGTTCAGAATGTCATCAAATGGTTACATTTTATTAGTTTTTTTTCGTAACAATGTTGTTAGAATCAGACCGAATTATTAAATAAACTTCTCCAAACAAAGGTTCTCTAAACAGACCGCCCCGATCAGTCCTGACATAATCTGAACCTTTCGTCATACTGGTTCGATCCGCTAAAAAAACCTCTCCTATATAACATTTCAGTTTGACGTCATTGAACCACTAAAAACTCCAAAAACTTTCAGGCAGGCTGGTTTATACGGTTCATTGACTTAACTCAAAGTAAAATAACGATTCATTTTATGACCTATGAATATGAATTACGAGTTAAACAACTGACAAAATATTGAACTACTGTGTTTACTATTAAATTGACCTCATCTAATATTTAGTTTTCATACGACAACAATGTGACAAGTTCTTTGAACCAGTTTATAGAGATTCAACCTCTAATTGAACCTCTACCAACCTCTCATTTATTCGGTTCGACCTCCAATCCAATTCTAACCAACATTGATTATATACTAGGGCCAAGATTAGTAAGTAATCCTTACCTGAATGAATTCTTCACCCTCGGTTTCGCACTTGAGTTCGGTTATTGTCAGAGAAGGCATCATGGAGAGTACAGTCTGAATGTCATGGAGCTCGGGTTGGCTGAACCCGGCTGCTTTGCCCAGAAGCTCGTCCCGTTCTTGTTGAGGTGTTTCGAAGAAGCCTTGGAATGTTCTTAGGTTGGAAGGAAGCTTCTTGATGATGGAGTCTGTGAAATGCGGGAGCTGGAGGAATGGAGCAGTTGACTCTGTAGTTGACTTTCTTGTGCTTAGTGGGACTGCCTGCAATTTTGTTTCATAACAAAAGAATTAGAGTTCAAGTTCGAAGATTTATAAATGATTTAATTTGGGTTGAATTTAAAATTAAATAAATAATTGATCGGTTTATATCCCCTGTGGTCCGTTCCACGGGAGTATTGCGTGTTCCTTTCCTTTTTCTTCTACAAGCCTCATCGGCCAAAGAAGAAGAACAGAGTTTACAGCTAATTAATGCCCCTTCGATTCTTCCTTCAACCTGGTAAATGATATTCTCCGATTTCCACCGGAAAAAATCCTCTCCGGTGACTTCTTTCTTTGATTTCCCGACTTGTTGAGCTTCCGTAGGCTTTTTCCCTGGTCGGATAATTACCGCCGCTGCTCCGGTCATGGAGAAAGGTGAAGCGACGGTGAGTTTTCTATTACCGGTGCTGGTGGGTGACGACGTCGGGCTGAAGGTTACGGCGGTGGAGGAGCAGCGGCGGAAGGCGGTGGAGAAGAGGTGGCGGCAACGGAGAGCGGTGGAGAAGAGGTGGCGGCAACGGCGAACGGAGGGGCTTATCCTTCGTCTTTATTTATTTTGGAATTTTTAAATAAAATTTGAGATAGGGGGTTTGGGTTGAATAACGGGCCAACCCGAAAAAAGCCCGGCTCTAAAGTCGGCCCACGCCGCAGAAGGCCTGCTCCAAAGCCAAAGTCCATGTTTTGACCCGACCCGGGTGGGAAATTAAAAAGGACGTCAAAAAAATTTGGCCAGCTCCAGGCCCAATTTGGGGCCTTTTTAAATAGACCGGCCGACCCGGAAAATTCTGCGGCCCATCCAACTGATCCGGCCCGCAGAGCCACGCCTTAACGGCCCAGGGCCTTAAAGCGTTTTGACCCGACCCGCGAAAAAGTGGCCGACCCGGTTCGTTTTACGCGTGCATTACACGCGCGTGACGCGGTCCGACGCGCCTGTACGCGGTACCACGCGCAGTCAATTCCACGCGCGCGTGGCATTGAAATGCGAGTGGGCTTCACTTGCCCAATAAATGCACGCGCGCGTGGAATTTACTGCGAGTGGGAACGCGTACAGGCGCGTGGGACCGCGTCACGCTCGTGTAATGCACGCGTAAAACGAACCGGGTCGGCCATTTTTTCCCGGGTCGGGTCAAAAGGCTTTAAGGCCTTGGGCCATTTTGCCGTGGCTCTGTGGGCCGGGTCAGTTGGATGGGCCGCAGAAAATTCCGGGTCGGCCGGTCTATTTAAAAAAGCCCCAAATTTGACCTGGAGCTGGGCAATGTTCTATGCAGTTCAAAAAATTTCGAACCAAATGTTCGGGACTTTTACAGACACGGCGGCCGGCGGCGACTTCTCTACGAGTCTGCGACGGCTCCTGGCTACATATATCCTTTGTAGCCCTCGTCTTTCTCCTCCGATTCGTCCTCGATAAGAATCAAGAGGAAGTTGAAGTCAGAAAGAAGAGGAAGGTAGATACCAGGAAATGAAATATCACGATTTCGGCAAATCGCCGGCGCGATTCCTCACCGGCGTTACCGCCATTATCAGAGGCTCCAGAGAAGAGAAGGAGAAGAAGAAGAAGATGGAATAAAGGAAACAAAGAAGCTGAGAAAATGTAGCCAAACAACCTATATATAGAAGGCCAGTACATCAGTAAGTAAAAAAGCACTTTGCCGCCAAGTCGCCGGCACGATTCTCACCGGCGTCACCGCCATTAACAGAGGCTAGAAGAAGAAGCAAGAGGAGGAAGATGGCGGCCTCGCAGGTAACAGAGGCTAGACGGATGACCAAGAAGAAGAAGCAAGAGGAGAAGAAGGCCGGCACGATTCCTCACCGGCGACCATTCTCCCGCCGGTAACAGAGGCTATACAGATCACCAGGGAAGAAGAAGAAGAAGAAGAACCTAACCGGTTCAACCGAGAACCATTCCTAAACCAACCCGGTTAACCAGTATGGTGAACCCGTGCTTACAAGCCATTAACAGCTTACAACTAATGAACAATATTAGTCGTTTAGTTAGGAGAATCATCAAAATCTATCGATTCTAAAGTTTTCGAACAGGCTAGCAATGTTCGGTTTTCGATATCCGGTACGATTTCTCTAATCATTTCAATTCACGTATCGATTAATTTGAGACCAACGACTGAATTCGAAAAACCGAAGTACGAACCTGAGTGATGCATTGGGAGAGCTCAATAACTCCAATAGCAGGCCTCAGCCATCCGTGCATCTCACCTTTTCGAGGTATAACTGCCATCTGCACATACCAAAGTTAAGAAAACACGAAAAAACCTAGAGATCGATCGACATAACATTAGCAAACAAGAGAGATCGATCGACATAACATTGGGCAGAGAGTTCTGTTTCCCCCTCGAGTCTAGTACGTGTTGATCAAAGGTGATCAACACGTAAATTCATTCATGGGTTACGGATTATGGGTCAATTCAGGTTGCGAGTTCATCAATATTACGGATCTAAACGAGTAACAAATCACTTGAGAATGTAAGTTCATTGGTTTAATGGTTCAGCAAGTTACGGGTTATTGACTTTTGATCAATTTGAATCATACGATAGTCAATAGTAAAGTATAACGGTGTACCTTTATTAGCTCGTCGAGAAGGCGAGGGGAGAGCTCGAGCACACGTTTGAAATCGCGCTGCAAGGCAGGGGGGAGTGCGGCCGATTCACGAGTCAATTGAGCTTGGATCAGTAACTCTGCCTGTGTACCGAAACAATGTTAAAAGCTGTATAAACACGAGTAAATTTGTCGATTTTTGTTTACTCTGAAGTACCTTGACGACAGAAGGATGCTGCTTCCAGAATTTAGCCTGCTCTTGCTTTGTGTTCTTGCTGTCAAAGTTCAGCTCGCTTCTAACGGACTTAAAGAGCTTCTGAAGAGGTTCGTCATCCGTCTTTCGAACTGGGATTTGCATATACTCGGCAGCCTTTGTGAAAACCTCCATCAGTTTGCTATACAGTACAGAAAGGGAGCAATCATTGACATTGTTTCTTGGTAGAAACGGAAGATAAAGAGTACGAAAAAGTATCGAGAAAAGCGCGAAGAGATCGTTGAACGATGCAAGGAACTCTCAAATGGGTGTATCACCAAACATTTACAAGCAAACAAAATCCATGGTAATAGCTGATAAAGGATAACCAGACTCTCAGGAACAAGGTTACCTTGGAGCTAGAGATGGCTTCATGGAATAATAATACGCGGAGCGAGTTTCGTGCATAACGTTATTCCCGGTATACTTTGATGACTTCCATAGGTATATCACCGCTATCACCAACGGCAATAGAATACAAAGACCAACTATCCAAAGCAGAAGAATTCCGCCAGTTTCACCATCAACGTTGAGCATAAATTTTGGAAGAGCCATCCCCATTTGAAATCCCTGATAAAAATCCGCTTGTGAGTTTGCCATGACATACGATACTTTTAACCAAGTGTCGTTGTTAGTTACAAAGGGATTCAATCAAAATCACCTGTCTACCATCTGGATGACCATATTTCTCATAGTTCTCACGAGATATCGGATCTGTTAGAGCTTGGTAGGCCTTTGTTATGAACTCCACGAAATACTTATTAGCCTCTGTTGGAAATCAAGTGGAAACATTCAAACATTAAGGCATTGATTCGATAAGTAGACTACGTAACCGGAAGCTATACCAACAACCAACCTGGATCTGGATTCTTATCAGGATGATATTGAACAGAGAGCTTCCTGTAACTCTTTTTGATCTCTGAGTCAGTAGCTCCGGGTTGCAATCCGAGTATAGCGTATGGCTCAAACGGTGGAGCCTATTCAAAACAAAACACGATTGAAAATTGTTTGTATAGAACAACTGAACAAGTGACATCGAAAACAAACACCGTTTCAAGCATGTAAAGGTGGTAATCACTAATCAACAAAGAAACATATCAGATGCTTTACCTCGCAGGTCATGTCCTTTATGCAACAAACCAGAAATATCATAACGACCCAAAGCAGTATCAAGGTCAAGTTACTGCATGTCAAGAAGTTCGAAATCTGGCAAGAGACAGACAAAGCATCAGAAATCCAATCACTTAAACAAACAAGATTCCCCAATTCCATAAAAGAACTAACCCGCTGAAAAACTGATTTGCGATACTTCCCCGATCGGTTACAGGAAGAACACGTACAGTGATTTGTCTTTGCTTTCGTTGAGGCAGCACGGCACAGCTTCGTTATTGTGTAAGGCACCAAGGGCAGCGCCATTACTGTGAGAATGAAAATTGGGAACAGTGCATTTGTCTCTTCAGAAACCGCCATGTTCACTTCCTCCTCCTACCTGGGATAAACTCCGGATTAATATCGAATCCAATTTCATATACTATCATACACCAAAAAGGGGCGAAAACCCTAATTCGAAAACCAAGCAATATCCAAACATCTGACAGTAGAACTGAACTACTCATAAGATCAAATAGAGTCCAAAATAGCTGAAGAAACTATGAGGTGAACAGATGGCCGCGAATCTGTCCTATGGAGTGTCCGATTATACAAAGAGCTGAAAAATTACATCCTAAGCAAATAAGATCAAAACTATAGCTCAGAAGTGACAATTTTAAATCAATTTCATTACTCTTCGACTCCAACAGAAACTCTAATTCGCAACGAAGCAATATCCCAAACGTATGACAGTGCAAATGAACGGATCGATCTTAAGATCAAACAGATATTCAATCACAGACGAGATAGCTGCAGAAACTATGACTCACTACAGTGAAAAAAATGTCGCGAAGAACACTACGGTGTGTCCGATGATTACAAGATGAAATATCAGTCCGAACGGCGTAATTGAGAGAGAAACGGAGTGATAATCCAGTGAGGAAGATGAGATTACCGGAAAGATGAAGAAGGAGACGACGATCGGAGACGGCGGAGCCGACGATGGCGCGAAGATGAGCAGAGCTGAAGAAATGGGAGCGCTGTAGAGTGAAGAGTGAAGGGGTTTCCTCTTCTCGGATCCTATACGGTAACGTAAACAGTGGTTTGGACTCGTGAGATTACGCTTATGCCCTCAGCTCGATGGCAAATCCGTGGTTTTTTTGGTAGAAAAATATACAATATTGATTTCTTGCCATCATAATAATTAATATAATAACCATATAATATTTTATTTTATAAAATTGGTATAAAATTATACACTATTGATTTATTTCCATCATATATTATATTTATCCATATATTATTTTATTTTTATAAATTAATATGCTACTAAGATTAGTCTTTCATTTAAAGTTATTATCCACCATGTTATAATCTAGAATTAAAAAAAAAAATGAGTTTAGGTACGAGTATAATGACATGCATTTTAATACATGAATCACTGTTTCATACTGATTGAGTCATGATCTAACTCGGGCAGCTCTAGACCAGTAGTCAAGACCAAGTCCAGAAGTCCATGCTACATGGTTATCTAAGGCTACAAGGGTCAAAACCCACGCCTTGCATCTCTCCTATTGCCAAGGCCTAAACAATCACACATGAGGACATGTAATCATCGACTATAGTCCTAATGCCATATATAAAAGGTGATCCCGTCGTTTACGATATCAAATACTATATCACCTACCTAACATACCTCACACAAGATATCAAAGAGGTTTTTCCCGTTACTTCTCCATCTCTCTGACCGTCCATCACTCACACGTGTAACCCCTCTTTCATTATTGCTTATTGTCCATTCTCTTACACACCTTGCAAGGCACCCTCCTCTGAGCAAACTTACCAGTCAAATGTCGAGCAACCAGAACACCAATATTCTACTCACTCAATCCTTCAAATCGAATCTCTATTCTTCTATTAGAAGCATAACATATCATCACTATTTGTACCCAAAGTTACCAAATATCAACTACTCAATATGAACCAAACCGGAAACTCAATATGAACCAAACTGGTTTAATTCCATATGCTTACCCAATCTCCTAGGCCCAAATTAAGTGGACTAAGCCGGCTAGAATAGAAAACAACAAAAGCCCAAAACGCAGCCGTTTTGGCTCTCAAAAGCCCTCCGAACAAACGATCTGGTTTCAACCAGTTCTCCACTGTAAAACCAAAAATCCAATTTCACAAATCTCCATTTCCCTCTCTCTCTGAATCGATACCAGCTCCGATTTTGATTCCGGCAACCGCAGCAATGTTCCTCCGTGCAATTGCGCGGCCATTGATGGCCAAGGTGAAGGAGACCACGGGGATCGTTGGCCTCGACGTCGTCCCCAACGCCAGGGAAGTACTGATCGGCCTCTACAACAAAACCCTAAACGAGATTCAGGCGGTGCCTGCCGATGAAGGGTACCGGAAGGCGGTGGAGAGCTTCACCAGGCATAGGATGAAGGTCTGTCAAGAGGAGGAGGATTGGGAGGCGATCGAGACAAAGCTCGGGTGCGGCCAGGTGGAGGAGCTGATTGAGGAGGCTCAGGATGAGCTCAAGCTCATTGAGAAAATGATCGGTGAGTACGGTTCAAATTATGGGGAATTTTTGTGATTGGTCTTGTGAAATGTGTGATTTTGATTGGTTTGATTAGTGGCCAGATAACTGTAGAGAATATAGTTTAGACTGGTACTGAGATTCTCTGTTAATGTTCTTGTAGTCTGCTGAAGCTGAAATCAGTGTCTGAGTTATAGTGTAACATTCTTTATAATCAAAGTCAAAGCCTTTGCCTGAAGAATTTGGTTGCTAGAATGAAGATTATCTAAGGATTCATCCATATAAAGTACAGCTAATCTAAGGGTTTGTTCTAAAAGTCGGGTTTGAGACTCTGTGTGGTTGTCTGATTAGGGTTTGAATCTCTTTGCATTTGATTCTAGAGATCTGTTTAAAAAGTCTGGTTCAAGACTTTGCAATGTTCTTGCTTTAGGGTTGGCATCTCTTTGCATTTAACTCTAGAGCTCTGTCCCAAAAGTCGGATTGAAGACTTCATAATGGTCTGTCTCTCATTTGGATTTGATTCTAGATGTCTGTTGGGTTTGAATCATGTACATTGTATGACACGATAAGGTAGTATTTACTCGAGATGAATACGATTCTTATTGATTCTTCATGTTTCTGGGTTTATCTGTTGTTCTATCATACTAGCTGATTGCTGATGCTATTAGAGTCTCATCTTCTGTCAAATTGTCAAACGGAAATCGTGTTCTATGCAACACAAGCATTGCCACCACTATACTGATCTTGAATGATTCGTCAAAACTGCTAGATTTTAGTTCTGTGATGTTCGGGATCTGTTGCATAGATTAACGATCAGTCAATCGTTTGAATGTGTCTCACAATTTTGCAGAGTGGGATCCCTGGGGTGTTCCAGACGACTACGAATGCGAGATCGTGGAGAACGACGCTCCAGTTCCCAAACACGTTCCTCTACATCGACCCGGTCCACTCCCCGAGGAGTTCTACAGTACGCTCGAAACTCTGCAATCAAGTTCCAAGGAGCCACCAGCTGTCGCCTCCGGTGAGCCAAAGGCGGCATAGTCTTACTCTCTCGATGAAATTCGAGCAGAAGACCGTTATTTTACGAGTCAAATGTGGCTTATGAACAGTTCAATAAAATCTTGAATCAAAACCCTTTTTCATGGAGCTTCCATTTCTCATTGTAACTGTGAGGATCTCTTGATTTTTTCTGTAGGTCTGTTATCTTTGATTATGCTTTAAGAGCTTATTGATTCAATCATAATGTGCTTTCTGGCAATGACTTCTGAATAACATGTACTGTGATTCTTATCGGTTTTTCGGCCGAAAGTTTTCGGAAATCGAGTAGAACTAGACTGAACCGTAAGAGTTAGAGGTTCAACCGAAATTGTCCATCGAACAATTTGCGACATAAAATTGATAAAACAGATAATCTCTAGACTTAATCGAATCCACGGTATGAACCTATAACCGGCCAATTGCTTCGGTTTGCTCCCTCGGTTTGACCAGCTGCTTAACTCGGTATAACGCTTTTTCTACGATTCAGTACCTTAACTAGGCCAGTTCGACATTCGGGTCATGGTTTTCGTGGTCGAACTTCCCAAATGTGTAGCACTTACTTTCAGATTGTCAAGAATGCCTTAGTCTTGTATCCTTTATCCATCCGGTTCGACCCACGAAACCGATCCCTCATCAACTTCCTGGTCTGCTCAGCTGAACCGGGCCGACCATTTTCGTCATACATCTTAGCTCGAAAGACAGTCAAGAGTACCCCAACACAACACGCCTCATTTCAGGTACAAACGAGCAATCATGTTCCTGCACTCCATCCGGTTCGACCCACGAAAACCGATCCCTCTTTGACTTCCGAGTCTGCTCAGCCAAATCGGGCCGACCACATTCATCGTACAACTTAGCGAGCCAAACGTAGAAAACCGGATCATCGGGGCAAACCTCCAGCCCCCTCCTCGCCATATCTTCTCCGAGCCGCAGATTCTTATGAACCCTACAAGCAGCCAACATAGTCTTGTAGATCGAACCATTAGCCTTCAAAGGCATAGCTTCCAAAACCTCAACAGCTTCTTCCAGCCTTCCAGCTTTACTTATGGTATCAATCAAACACCCATAATGCTCTAACTTGGGTTCCAAGTCACACTGTTCCTTGAACAACACGAAATACTCCCGGCTCCGATCCACTAACCCGCCTTGCTGGCACGCGAATAGCACTGATAAGAACGTGACCGAGTCAGGAGCCACACCGTTCATCCTCATCTCGTCGAAACTCGACAGAGCTTCGTCAATTCTTCCCATTGATGCCAGCCCACACATCAACCCGTTCCATGACACTACATCGGGACATTCGATCTCGGAAAAGGCTCTCTTCGCGTCATGCAGGTGTCTCTGTCGACCGTAGAAGTCAACCAGGGCGTTCATCACCGAAATGCTGGACACGAAACCGGACTTTAGGGCACGACAGTGAAGCTGCTGACCGGTTTCTTGCGTTGCAAGGTAAGATGAAGCTGATAAGAAGGTAGCTAGACTGAAGGAATCCATTTCCACCCCATCGTTGACCATGTGGTTGACTATTTCCAATGCCCTTCTGTGGTGGCCACTCTGGTTAAGCCTAGTGGCGAAACTCGTGTAGGTGATCACATCTCTACGGTTCATGGATCGAACCACTCGCCACGAATCGTCGAATCTCCCTGACCCGGCATAGGCATCGACGAGAGAGTTCCCCACGAAGATGTCGTGACCGAAATTTGCCTTGATCACGTGGGTATGGAGCTGAGTCAACGTCTGGCTCGACGACGACTTCAGGAGGATCGAGAGAGTGTGAGTAGCCGGTTCCAATCCAGCAGCTCTCATCTGCTTATACAGGCCAAGCGAATCTCGACCGTGAGCAGCGAAACCAGCGATCAACGATGTCCACGATACGACACTGACCGATTCCATCTCTCGAAACAATCTTAACCCATCCTCTATCATATCAGAGCATTTCAAGTACATGTCAAGAAGTGCATTGCTTATAGCCTCGACATCTTCGAATCCAGCTACGATCACTCTCGAGTGGATCTGTCTACCGAAATCCAGCGAATTCGATACACATTCAGTTAACAAAACCAAGTAGGTTACCTCATTCGGAGACACTCCATCAATCCTCATGTCTCGAAATGCATCAAACGCCTCCTCAAACTTCGATCCATGAGCGAAACCCGTGATGATTCGAGTCCACAGGAAGGCATCCGATTCAGGGGTCAGCTTCATAACCTTGATTGAATCCTCCATCATTCTGCTCTTTGAATACATGTCAACGAGAGAGGTTTTCATCACCAGATTCAGCTCAGCTCCATGAACAACTACATGAGAATGAACAATTTTCCCAAGCTCCAATCCTAGAGCTCCACAGGCTGTTAAAACTTTCGGGAAAGTGAACCCATTTGGAGAGATTCCGCCATTGATCATCTTGATGTAAAGCTTCAAAGCTCGGTTCATCTTACCAGCATGGACAAATGAAGAAATCATGGCCGTCCATGAAACAACATCACCATCATCAATCAAACCAAACACTTTATCCATATCATCATGAGAATCAACCCGAGAATACAATTCAATCAAGGAAGATCCTAATACTGCATTCGATTGCAACCCATGTTTAACCAAAGATCCATGAACCCGCTTCCCGAATTCCAAATCACTCAAAGCAGCACACGATCGTAAAACGGAGGAGAAAGTGAAGGCGTTTGGATACGTACCGGAAGCCTCCATCTCTCGATAAACATCGATGGAAGTTTCGTGATTTCCGCTCTTTGTATAAGAAGAGAGCATCCCAGACCATGAGACTACGTCTCTGTGCGGCATTTCGTCGAACAGCTGGCGTGCATTCTTCAAACCGAAGCATTTCGAGTAAAGAGACAGGAGATTGTTGTTCAAGTAGAGATGATCGTGAAGGCAGAGCTTGATCAAAGGAGCGTGGACGCATACACCTTCTTTCAGTGACCTCAAGCTGCAGAACGAGACTACCTGTGCAAGAATTTCTTCCAGTTCGAGGCAGTAGCGTACGTCTGCTGCTCCGTTGAGCATACAGCTCGCTGCTTTGCTCGTCATTTTGAATCCGTATGAGAAGTGGGTGAGTTCCAGATTACTGAGGAGATTTCACATTAGAGAGATATGATCAATCCGCCATTTTTGCTTTTCGAAGTCTTATGAACTCAGGATCTTCTGTCTGTTAAGAATTGATTTTCATGTCCGCTCGCTGTGATTAAACGACATCGTATTGCTCGTTAGCCGTTAGGTTCGAGCTGGCTAGAAGCTAAGATTAACAGTCAGCTAAACGACGTCGTTTACTTAGAAAATAACCCGCCAAAATTCCAATTTGGTCTCTCAATTTTGTTAACAATACCAATTGATCTTTTGCAATGAAGAACAACTTCGTAAATCGAGCTCCCCGACTCGGAGGACGAGCTCGAATTCGATCTATATGTCCTCAATTTATTACCAATCGCTCTGTTTCCCGATCTTCTTCGTCCACCGTGTCGAATTCTTCAACAAAATGGACGAAGAAAAAATTTCAAGTAGTACTTCTCGAGTACCCGCTTAGTCAACTCGCCACATCTTTACGTGACCTAAAATGAAGCATTTCTCACATCGGCCCCATCAAATTCTCAAATGAATTGTCATCGATTTCTCTCGTACAAATTTAATGTTAAGAAGACGATAGTTGGAATGGAAGAGCCCAAAATGCAAAGTGGGCAAAGTAGGAGGGTAAAAAGAGCGATTTATAGTATAAAAGACTATTTGTTAAGTTGGAAAAGTAGAGGGGCAAAGTGTTATTTTCCCTAAAATAAACTATATAAAATTTAGGGAAAATAGCATTTTACACCCTCTACTTTACCAACTTAACAAATTTCCCCCTATACTATGAATAACTATTTCCCCCTTCTACTTTGGCCACTTTGCATTTTGATCCTTCTGTTCCAACTATCGTCTTCTTAGCATCAAATTTGGACACATCTACAAATCGATGAAGGGAGATATCGGAGGTAGGAGACTAAGAATTGGTCATGAGGTAAATTGGGGAGGTATCATGAAGAATATGATGAAATACGAAGCGTTTTAAAATCACATGTTTTATTCGTCGATTTCATCCTATCTAATTATATTTCCAATTAAAAAATACTTAGTAAGTTAATACATGTCTATTGGAGCCAACATGGTTAACTGAAAGCGCGTAAACGTTATGATGAAAGTTGGAACGAAATGACCCAAACGGCAAAGTGGTCAAAATAGGAGGAGGTAAAAAGAGCGATTTATAGTATATGGGCCTATCTGTTAAGTTGGAAAAGTAGAGGGGGGAAATGATATTTTTCCTAAAATTTATAAGCGTTTGGCAATACTTAGCATTGTCAGATTACTAAATATTGTCAAATTACTTAACAATTAAGACTGGAAAGGAGATACAAATTAACAAGTCCCTAAAACGGTAATTCCCACGCCATTATCTCCCTAATTATCTTCTTAATCAAGTCATTATCTCCCTAATTACTCTTATAATCCTTCCCTCCATTTTCTTGGATTTCTCTCCTTCCTTCCCTCGCCCACGAATTCTTCCTTTCCTTCGCCGGACATCAATGGCGGACAACGTCAGCGACCACGATTCCCTCGTAGAAAAGATCACCGAGAAGATCCACAAAGACAAATCTTCATCCTCATCCTCATCCTCCTCTTCCTCCTCCGACTCCGATGACGACAAGCCTTCCAAACTCAAGGCCGTCAAATCTAAGATTTATCGCATCTTCGGCCGTGACAGGCCTGTCCACAAGGTCCTCGGCGGCGGCAAGCGTACGTTTCTCATCTGACCTTGATTTTGATCTGTTTTATCGCTTCCGATTGTCGTAGTGTATCTGTCTAGCGTCGGATTTAGTCGGAGTCGAATGATTCTTCCGTTTGATTAGAGACGAATTAGGATGTTTCTCGTGATTCTCTAGGTTTCAGAGTGTAATGATTCGTGTCCTGTTTGTAATTGCATTGAATCGTGCCTCGATTAATCCTGTTCATCGCTGACGATTATGTACCGATCATCGGCGAGTGGCGAATCTTACGATCATCGGCGATGATAATGGAGGCGTTTCTGAACCAGCCGAGTTACTGCTGAGTAATTAGGAACGAATTGCCTAGATCCTGGCATTCCGCATTGGATTTTCAAACCGATTTTGATTCATACTTGCTAGGTTCTGGAATTGGAAGAACTATAGATCAAAAGGTTGTTCATACAGTTTGAATTCCTCTGTCAGCTTTACTGATAATCCTTTTCTGTTTGGCTATTACAGCTGCTGATGTTCTTCTATGGAGGAACAAGAAAGTCTCAGGAGCAGTGATCGGCATCGCAACCGCGATCTGGGTTCTATTCGAAGTTATGGAATACCATATGATCACTCTACTTTGCCATGTGTTGATCCTTTCGCTGGCGATCTTCTTCCTCTGGTCCAACGTTTCGAAATTCATCAACAAGTGAGAACCTAACGATTCCTCCGTTCTTAGAATCCTTGATTCAGCTCTTAATCTCTCTATCTGTGTTCAATTTGCTCCAGGTCGCCACCTCAGATACCTGAAGTAGTGATTCCTGAGAAGTGCATTCTCGAAGCTGCATCCGTGTTGAGATCCG
Source organism: Linum lewisii (assembly GCA_034768395.1). Taxonomy (NCBI): domain Eukaryota; kingdom Viridiplantae; phylum Streptophyta; class Magnoliopsida; order Malpighiales; family Linaceae; genus Linum; species Linum lewisii. The sequence continues at coordinate 465,060 of CM068300.1, read as the reverse complement.
AATTCAACAAGGGATGCACAGTTCTTCGCGAGATTGCATCCGGGAGAGAGATTAAGAAGTTTGTGATCGTAAGTTTTGTTTCGTTTTTCGAGTCGAATTCATGTGTTTATGTGAGTTAAACCTGAAATTAGTGATGAGCTAAGTGCTTTACATGGTTCTCAGGTGATTGCTGGGTTGTGGTTTATATCTCTCATTGGTAGCTGGTGCAACTTCTTGACATTGTTCTACATAGGTAAGCAGCAAGCTACTACATATGTGAAACTGTATTGTTACTGTAGTTTGACCGTGATCGAACTGTCATTATGTTGGTGTTGTACTGTACTGTTTTGACGAGTGATTCATGGTCCAGCTGTTCAAACTATACCGGTATAGTAACACTGATTGTACATGTTCAAGTGTACTGGTTTTTTTTTACCTCTGTTAGATTTACCAGTTTGATCTCTGATACGATTTTATGTACGAGAAGCTATTCTCGGGACCAATTGATGATAATGGTTGTCTTTCTTTACTCGAATGGTTGATTGGGTTGTTTTCGACTGTGTATCGGTGTTAGCTTCACTACTTTGATCTTCGATTTGATTCATGTACGAGAAAATTATTGTCGAGGTCAGCTACTGATCTTTGTTGTTTGACTGAAACAGTGTTCGTGCTGCTCCACACGATGCCACTGCTGTACGAGAAGTACGACGATAAGGTCGATGCATTTGCCGAGAAAGCGATGATCGAGCTGAAGAAGCAGTATGCAGTCTTGGAGGCTCATGTTATGAGTAAGATTCCTAAACGTCCATTGAACAAGAAGGAGGAATAGAGAGAGATATTGAGAGATTTGTTTTGGCTTAGTTTTAGATTCCATTCCGAAGGCTCGTTATGTTGCTCACGAGCTGGCTCGAATGTATGGTTCGAGTTGACTGATAGATCGTGAATTAGATCGATAATGTGGCTCATTAATTATGTCATTTATAAGAGGGTTCATATGGTTATGGTAATGATCATTTCGAAACATTGTGTTGTTAAAAACCGGTTAGTTCAACTGGTTGGACTATGTATCAAACATGTGATAGATCAATACAGTTGAACCGGTTTGGTTCATGAGCTATATTCTAGTCAAACCCTAGGTAGAGTTTGAGTCGGGTGAAAGCTCGTCTCTATTTGGCTTGGACGAGCTTGAACTCGACTCGTTCACCAACTCTATTCTCTTCAAGGTCGAGCCGGTTGGTTGAAATAGTTGACATTGGGGAGTATGTTGACTATAGTACAAAAATTACCAAACAAGGCAAGGAATCTATGGAAATTAAATTTGGTCACTCAATTTTGTTAACAATACCAATTGATCTTTTGCAATGAAGAACAGCTTCGTAAATCGAGCTCTCCGACTCGGAAGACGAGCTTGAATTTGATCTCTCCATCCCCAGTTTATTACCAACCGCTCTGTTTCCTGATCTTCTTCGTCCACTGTGTCTAATTCTTCGACACAACGGACGAAGAAAATACTCCAAGTAGTACTTCTCGAGCACCCGCTTGGTCAACTCGCCACACCTCTTAAGTGACCTAGAACGACACATTTCCATACTGGGAACCAAACCACTCCCACCCAAGTCCAACTCATCGACCGAGTTGGGACTCGAGTTATTGATCGGTTCAGTGAAGAAGCAAGGCACGAGATAACCGTTAGAGAAGAGCTCGTCTGCATGAACAAGGAAAGAGGAGCGGTGGTTGATGTTATCGACATCAAAGTCGAAATCGTGGGAATTCATGATGAAGAATCTCCTGGAAGTTGACATTCGAGGATCCGTGTCTACGAAACAGGAGCGGTTCGAGTCTTGATCATGATCGAACGAGGTCGTGTCGAGGTTGGCTAGCCACCTGTATGAGAAGCTTTCAATGGAGATAAGCTGCCGTGAGGAAGAAGTTTCCATTAGAGAGCTCTTAAGAGAGAAATAGTGTGTCTATGAAGAAGGTGAGGTTTTAAGCTAATGAGAAGTGATTTATATATACGTCTGAAAAAATAAAAAATAAAAACATAATCAGCCTCTTAATCAAAATAATTAAATTAAATTAAATTATTTATATAAATTTTGTAACAAATAGTTTTGTGGCTGCCGGCTAAGCCATAAGGGGACATAACTAAACTACTAAATCATAATTAATCAAAGGACCTAAACTATGTTTTTAAGATTCCAGACAAGCTGATTTCATCTCTTAATTAGTTAACTAGCCTGCTAATTTTAAAATTAATTTATCTAATTAATGATTTATTATCGCCTGCAGTGCTGATGCTCACATTCCAACGGCTTGCAATGTGAATATATATATATATTTTTAATTAAGTTGACTCTTAATTAAAATATTTATTCCTTGCTTGTCAAAAATGTAAAAAAATATTTATTCATTTTAAAGTGAGCCGCGGAACCGAGACGGCCAAATCAACCTATTTGGATGACGGTATATCCGAGAGTATATGTGCAACTTGATTTTGCTACAGAGAGTTGGTTCATTGACACTCTTTGTTGTAGTGGATCAATTTCACGAGACAACTGATTATTTAGCTAGAAGCACAAGATAACATGTAATGTTTAGTGTTTGAGTATCATTTTAACTATAAACACATGCCGATTTTGATCACTCGAACATAATTAAGGCCTTGGCCTGAATACTTTGGAAGGAACGGTATCAGAGAGTATCCGTGCAGCTTGAATTTGCCTCAGATAGTTGGTTCACCAACACTCTATTGCAGTGTATCAAATTCATGAGTTAACGGGGGACGAGAAAAACAATTATTTAGCTTAGAAACACGAAATACCATATCATGTTTCGTGTCCGAGTGTCGTTTTAACTATGAACACATGACAATTTGACTCAATTTGTTTGGGTCAATAGAGTCACACATCCTAACCCACATCTTGCACTAAAATACATCATGCACTCGAACCATGAAACGGGTGCGAGTATTCACGTACCGGCCCCAACCAGGGGACAAACGACCCCAATAGTGAAACCAGGATGGTCAGTGATCCTGCGCGAATTTTCAAGTCTTTAAGATTAAACATCGAGCAAAAATTTTGATTTTTACAATCTTGCACAAAATTTTATCACGATTGAACCTGAGAGGTGACGTAAGTTGGCCCACCCCAGTTCTGCCACCGGTCGACCAGTTACCGTTCCTAGTTCAAAATGGGATGGTCCTAACAGTAATCATTGATTAACATAACACAAGAATTAATCAATTAATATGTTGAATGAATTGATCTTGCTTTCTAAGAGTCAATAATCAAGGGGTGACACATTATAGGAAAAGCTACATGCTAATAGCTGTAGAAAAGTGTTGCATCAAATGATTAGCTATGTAACATAGAAAACATTCCTCCATAGACTCATCTTCCTCATGGCCATCGACCGCGAAAATTTAGCACACATAATCGAATTCAGGCTTCCGCGATCGATTATGGTCGACCGGGTGAGACAAGATGAAGCTAGGGTTCTTATCAAGAGCAGATAAACTTAACTACAGTAGGCTGCAGGAAAAGTGTGGCTCTGAATGATTACCTATTAACATGGTAAGCATTCCTCCATGGCCGGTTAGGCTAGTGTGGTTTCGGTACGAACCCATCAACTGCAAAATTTCGAGTGGCGGCAGGAACAGCGAGTCGCACACCGTCGAGTTCAGGCTTCGCAATCACTTGGCAGCCCAGACGAGAGCTATAAGAAACGAAAAATCCAGAAGTAGTTAGTAAACACAAACTAAATCGAGCATGTCTTGGTTTCTAATCCATAGGGGGGTTCTGGTTGTGACTCACGTCTCGGTTAGCCCGAATGCCAGATCGAGCATGTCGTTCTCCTCGTCAGTTGGGTCCTCTAGTTTGTTGTAGTAGTCGACGTCCATCACTATCAAGTGACACGTTGAACAGGCAAGAGATCCTTCACATGCTCCTGGGAGGCATTTGAGGGAGGAGGATTAAAATTAGTACCGAGTATAACAAATGAGGAAAGTTCGAAGAAAAAAGTAACAGAACCCTTGCCTTCTAGCTCTATATCGTTTTCGTGAGCAGCTTCCAACATCGACATTCCAACTGGGACCTTAATAACTTGTTCTTCTCCGTCTTTGTCGACAAAAGTTACCGATATCCTGCAGATGACAAATCATTCAGTAAGGGAAAAGAGCAGCATCAACGCTCCCAAACTAGCTTTAGCCTACTTTGAAAATCGTCAAACGAGACAATGTTCTATAAGAAACCATTTGTTTAGTACAGAAACACATGAATAGGCACAATACACATCAGCTTCTATGACAAAAGCAATAACAGGATCAGGTAAAAGCTTGTGACCGGTAGTAAATGACACGTTCTGGAAGATCAATTTGTCGTATTGGAATGCACAAATGCTTACATTTGCTTCTCTTCACTAGGCGATCCAGTGCAAAAACTGCGATACTTCTGAAAAATGGAAGCTTCGGCCAACTTGCCATAATGTGGTTCAAGCTGCTACAGAAACCAATAATCGAACAGAATCTTCAGATTAGAAGAGCTGAATTCATACCACTAGGAAACGATGCAATCAGTAATAACTCCACTGTTCATTCCTGACTTGGGATAATACCTAAACGGTCATATTGTGAAGATGACCATCCTAGAGAAATGGAGAGAACTAATCATCAAGTAAGCATTTCGATGGCCACAAGCTTTAACTGATTTTACGATCATATACCACAGCACTGAACAACCTAATCATAAGTAAGCTGTCGAAACGTTCAACTACATACTAATAGTTACAAATTACTAGGATTTCGTTCTAAATTTCTTTCACCTAAAGCTCCTGAACCAATCCAAACTCTCAAACAATTTCAGTACAGATACACTCACCTGATGTTGCAAATAGTGGCCATAAGATCTCGGTGCAGACACTGTTCTGCATAAGCTGGTGATACATCTTCCTGTAGAAAGAGACAGTAAGAGAACTTTCCAGTAACGAACAACTAAACTAATTATGAACAAAATCTTAACCGAAAAAACACCATAGCTCTATACCTCTGGATAGACTCCTAACAATTCCAGAAAGCCTGGAGATAACCATGCTTTGCTGACTGAAGCTTATTCAAAACTCTGTATCAAACAACAGTTCCAAAGAATTTCAGTACGTTGGCACAAAATCAAAACCATAATAAGTTCAACAGAGCAGGAAATGGAAATGAATATCAGCACAAAATCAAAACAAAAAAATTAGTCCAACCGAGCAGGAAACTGAGCTGAATTAGCAGCTCGCTATGGTAAGAATTTGCAGTACAAGGACAAAATCAAAACAAAAATTAGTTCAACCGAGCTGAATTAGCAGCTCGCTATGGTAAGCATTTCAGAACACGGACGCGAATCAAAACAAGAAATAGCTAAATCGAGCAGGAAATGTTGCTGACTTAGCAGCTCGCTATGGTAAAAATTTCAGTACAACGACACAAATGAAAAGCAAAAAATAGTTCGCAGAGCTCGTTATAGTTCTTCAATAGCCGATGATTATTGTCAAGTGTACGTAAAATTAAACAGTGCATGAACAACATACAGCAATTCATACCTCTCTTCTCTTATATAATCGACGAACTTCAATTCGTCGCCAAGTCCTGAGAAGTTCCACTCCGTTATCGATTGGAAAGTGCAACGATACTATCGTAGAACCCTAGGAACAAGAAAGATCTGAGGAAATTTCACCTTCGCGAAGCAATAACCGTCGACGCCTGAGAGCAATTAAGCTTCCAGCTTCTCTGACTGCGTGAGGAATCTCTACAAACTACGGAGGAGATGAAGCTTCGTTCAGCTTCTCTGTTCCGTAAATGACGAAGAAGAGAGAACGGAGAAGAAAGAAAGAAAAGAGCGGCGCAAAAGATCGCTCAGATTATGGCTGGACTCGCTACGCACTGAATGGGCCTGTGCAGTTTTACCGCCAAAGGCCCAAAGCCCTATATCGGACTGGCTTAAGCCGAGCCGACAAGAGTTATTGCTCGGCTCAAGCTTGGCTAATAAGTTCGAGCTCGACTCAACATTAATAATAATAACAAGTTTGACTCTATAATCATAACAAACTTACGGGTTGTTTGGGTGGGTGCTTTCATGGAGTAAATTTCAAGGTGAACCGGAGTCATTTCACCCACTATGGTAAAAGTGTATAATTACACCGTTTGGGAACGAAAAATTGATGAGTGCACTGGGGTGAATTCAAATTCACCTGGTGGGAGGAGGCAGGAATCGGGGACATTGTTGGCTTACCGTCTTTTGTGTAGAGAGCCAATCGTAGCTGAGTCGTATGCTGTTCTAACAACGTTCAAGCTAGCGATTAGGGAGGGGGGGGGGGTTGAAGCGGAAATATGGTAAGACTGTAGACAAGTCGTTCGAGCCTGTAAGGATGAGGATGGAGTTTGCTCGTGGGAGTGTGCATCAGTGGTAGAAGAAGTTAAAACCTTACTAATGGGCTCGACTCTTGTCTCTGTTCTTAATGTTGACATGAGCAGTGGTAAAAGAAGTTAAAACCTTATTGATAGGCTCGTTTACTTTGATAAGTTCGAGCTCGACTCAGTTAAAAAATTTATAGTTAGAGCTCAATTTAGCTTATGCCAGTTTGCAATTGCCAATAACAAGATCGGCTCGATAATAAAAATCGTAATAAAATTCAACTCAAAATAAAAAATTAGCATTTTCATGAGCTAAATGTCACCTTTTTAAATAAATACTCATATATCGTAATACAATGAATAATATAAAATTGTAACCTAAACCATCATGAGCAACCTAATAAGACACTAATTGAACCAACATTTACATGGACAAAAATAAACAAAGGGAAGGAGCTTGCTTTTGCTACTCCGATCACCGGAGCCGCCGTACTTACTCATCGTCATCGTCGTCGTCAATTACCATCCTCGACTTCCTTCTCATCTGTTGAACAGAACCTTCCACGTCACCTCCCTCCACTTCATCATCTCGAGAAATATCCACGTCATCATCCTCCAGCTCATCTTCCAGCATCTGCTGCTCCCCATCATCACCGCCAGCTGGAGAATCCTCATCCACGTCATCGTCCTCCAGCTCATTACCACCATCCTCGTCAGCAGGTGAATCATCGTCATCATCTGCCTCCACGTCATCAGCCATCATCTGCTCATCGTCGTTAGCAGGAGAAGCGCCACCGCCACTACTTCCATCGTCTTCTCCGTTGTCGGCGGCGGCGGCGCCGGTAGGAACCTCGCTTGCTCCCGCCGCCGTGGCTTCTTCAGTTGTGGATTTTTTGCTTCTCTTTCGTTCTCGTGCGTCTCTGATTCTCCTGGGATTCACAAACAACACCATTGTTAAATTAAACTAATTAACTAAAGATTAACTCTTTAAAGTAACAGTAGATGATGATGATAATCACAACATTTCAAAAAATCGGTTGAAACCGATCTGAACCGATCACCCGAGATCGGTTAACTTCAACAAGTCGAGTTTGGTTAATCATAACTGGTTTAATCAATGAAAGGGCTCAGTTTTCCCTGATTGATGACCCGAAACCCGACTTTGAACCGGTTTACAGTTAGGTAGATGGATGATTTGGGACTCAGGTTAACCAAAAAAACCAAACCAACATCAGCTCGGTTTAACCAAACTGATTCAGATCATAGTCCTAAGAAACTGAAGCTGATTTTGTCTGTTATCAATTCAATAGATCTATGATTTCAGGTATGTGTTGATGTTCGGTTAACCAAACCAACATCAGCTCGGTTTAACCAAACATAAGTAATAACCAGACCAGTTTGAGAAATGGGTAGAAATGAGGAAAGGAGAACAAATACCTCTCTTTGAAGGACAGCAGAGTTTCATCATCAGATTCATGGTCATCAATGAACGCTTCATCTCCGGCGTCCACGTCAGCCTGAGACCTCTTCTTCCGTGGAGCAACTAACCCTAGTTGCTTGAGCTTGCGGGAAACTTGCGCAGCAGTGAATGTACCTTCTGGAGCCAGAGCATTAGCAATCATATGGCTGCACTTCTTTTCCCCTTTGAACCTTTAAGAACAAGAAAAAGAAGCTTCAACACCAAGTAAACTGAAGAACATGTTCAGTCTTGTGCTCAGTTTTCATTAACTAATCTATTTTGGATCGGAGTTAGCGACAATGAACATAATTTAAGATCGAAATACCAGAGAGAAGCACACGATTTGCTTGTTCTGCTATTTTAAGAGCGATATACCGAACATTGAATAAGAAATGCTAGTGGTAGAAGGTTCAACAGTTCAACTGGTAGAGTATTGTGGATTGAAAACGAAAAACTTATCGACGGATTTAGATTCTCTCCCTAACTAAAACGGCTATGTTTATCATCAGTTTTAGCCAAACCTTATTTGCATTTTTGCTAACTGGTCTAACCACAATGTGATAGTTTTCAACCATGGATACCAGCTGGTATGATATGGTATGTACAGTTTCACATAGCATTTACAAGAAAACACGAAAAGGGTTTGCAGAAACTTACTGCTCATATAAATCTCTGAGCTTATCTTCCTGATCCTTGCCAATGGCCGGTGCTCGTTTCCTAGTGCCTCTGTTGAATAGAAAAGATAAGAAAGGTTAGTTTGCTAAACATTTCATAACAATGTATCAAGCTTTTATGTTTATTTCATTTATAGTTTGTGCTAGATTCCTTCCTTGAGACAATCTATGCTCAACTCGAGCTACTAATCCTTTGAGATCAATAAAGCATCGACGAGATAAGGAAAATGGAGTGAGGAGAGTGATGATGGTTAATCTTTTTACTTACTTTGGTTGCTTGCTTTCTGCTTCTTCTGTATTCTTTTCACCTTGATCATCAGAATCTGGTGCTCTCCTGACATTTCGTATCCTTTTCCTTAATGAAGCTTTCAACCCAAGCTGCTTCAGCTTGTTAAAAACCTGTGTTGGCGAGATTCCACCCATAGGATCCAGAGATTCAGCAATTCGATGGCAGCATCTCTCGTCGTCCTTGAATCTGAAACGTGTTTACGAAATGGTTGAAGTGATCTAGAATGCTAAGGAATCGTGGCAGAATCATGGTAATAGATTACTTACTCTTCGTAGAGATCTTTGATCTTGATCTCCATTTCCTCGGTAAGAACAAGTCTTTTCTTCTTAGGAACTCTTTCGTGTTTGCCAGATACACAGAAATCGAGTTAGAGTTGAATCTGTAGATGATACTAATGAACAGGATGATCATGGGAGCTTACTGGTTAGAATCTTTCTTTCTGGAGAAACTGCTGCCTGAAGTTGATGCCTTTTCGTTCTGCAATTCATCAGAGTTCTCTTGCATTCTGCATATAGAAATACCTTAATCATCAATGAGGAATCGTTAGTTGTACTTGGGCCTCGTTTGGCTGCCAAGATTTTAGTTGAAGGTATTCTACACTGATAACATGGCTTTGGAATCAAAGAATTATAAAGCCAAGACTATGCTTTCATGAATTCATGGTATAAAATTATGGCACTTTCGAGAATATGCTTACCCTTGATTTTCGACGTCATGAGTGATCACAACGTCAGCTTCATCGTCGCCCAATGCATCTGCAATGCTCCTAGGAGCCCACCCTGATGAACCGACGTCTCCATCTTCTCCAGAATCATTGAAAGCTTTAGTCTTCTTTCTCAAACTGCCCAGCTCGTGTACTAAGTAGTCCGTGTTGATGTACTGGCATTCTGTGCGGGACTTCCAGAACAGAATTTCGAGGAAGAGAAGAGGCTGATTCTTCATTTTCCTAAGCATTCTTCTCACCAATGTTGTAAGGAACTCGACAATGTTTTCGTATTCCTCGCACTTGCTTTCCTTTTGCTCGTTTAGGATGCTGTAGAATGTTGTGAGTAGTGATAACTGCAGAGTTGTCAGTACAAACAAGTTACAAAAAATGGAAAAAGTTCGAAATGATGAAGAAAGGTGGTTGAGGATTCGAACCTGATATAGCATAGGAGCAAGGTCAAGGTCATCTGTGATCCTCCGCAACATGGTTATGATGTAGTGGTTTGTGCCGACAGAATTGCTCTTGTAGAATGTGAGCAGCCAGCATAGATTGCTGATGATGCTGTTGTTCGCAAAGGATCTCATGAAAGTCGAGACGTTGAAATCAACTTCGTAGTTTGATACAGGTTGGTCATCTTCCGAGTCATCATCTGAGCAGCTAGAAAGTTCATCGTCGATATGATCATTTCTGTTCTCACTGTCGGGATTCCCCATCTCCGGAGGTATCTCAGGTTTGTCAGCAGGAATAGGAATGTCAATGTCAATGCCCTCTTGTTGGTTGGATCTTTCATTTTCCTGACTTGCCTTTTCGACATTGCTTGAATCAGGCAACGATTCGTTCTTATCCTGAGCGGTGGCTTCACCTCCAGAAGGTAAATCTCCTGCTTCTTTCTGATCTTTTGATGGCTTCTTTTTCCGAACCTTCCTTGATCCTTTCGAAACCTAAAACAAACATAATTTAAGATGGAAATCAAGCTAACCACATTTCAATCAAGGTATGCACAGAGGCTGAGCAATGTTTGAAGAATAGTAACAACTTTGTAAAAGAATCTACTGAGTGTATAGATCAGTTTACCCTCATTGTGCCACGGGTTTGAAGAATCCCCATCAACCTCACAATAACGTGAACAGTTTCTACTAAATCTGCAAGGTCACTGAAAAATAACTATAGTGAATATTTGAATAAAACTTCAATCAGAAACTACAGAAATGCAACATGGTTGATTCACAAGCATCATAACTTCAGGTGTTGAAAACATATTCAAGTTACTACAGCTTAAACGTATCAGTTTGGACTGTAGAGAAGCACCTTTTAGATTGTTTATGTGTGTTGAACGATTTAACCAGGTTTAGGAGGAACTGGGTCATCCCTTGATCCGTCTGATCATAGAACAACTTGTAAAGAAGTATACGAGCTGTCTGAGGCTCTTTGGAATTTTCAGGCAATACCTTGAGCACCAAGTCTAAAATACGAATCTGCAGAAAAAAGAAGTATAAGAACAAGAGATTTGCACACCAAGATAAGATTTGGTCCTAATTATTGTCCTAACATGCCTAACTTCTCTATGCGAACTTCTCTATGTTATTTTCACAAACCTAAAACTTGAACTTGTAAGTAAATTGTGTCAAGCCGATCTTTGATGTTACCAAAATCTCTTCAAATAACTTATTACAACCTACATCACATCAAGTTTGCAGGGTCAACCAAAGACACTAGTCCAAGCGAGTAGCTACAAGGAGATATATTTACCATGATTTTCATAACTGAGCCAGCTGCAGAGAGTAACTTGTATTCATGTGTTTGCTTCAGAGCTTCAAAAGCATCCCGCCAGGTTGATATAACCATTAGAAACATTGATTCCTTCATCGACTCGGCAATTGGTCCACATACATCACCAGTGAATATAGTACTATCACCATGACTGTCTGAGACTTGAGCAGACTCCTTTGCAGTTTCCTGCTTTGATTCAACAAAAGCTCCATCAGTGAGTTACCCTTGAACATGAATTTTATCTATTCCAGAAAATACTCAGAACCTATCTAGTAACGGCACTTCATACATTGAAAAGGGGTCTTCTGGAAAAAAATCGTGAAAGAGCCTGAGTTTCGTATGATGAATGAAATAGAAAGCTGAACCTCACCTTTGAATTCAAGAGCGTGTAATATTGAAATGAAGTAACAAACTGAACAACTTGGAAGAACACAATGATATCACTCTTCTGAACTGCAATTTGTTCCTTTTCAATATCTTCACGAATTGACTTGATCAAAACTGGAACATCAGAGGATGAAGCTAAGTGTTAGCACAAGATTATAAAAATCATCATGGGAAACGTCGAAGTGGCAGGTACACATACCATTATAGCTTCCGGAGAGAAACTGCTTCATGAAATCATGTAGCAACTCTAAGATCTTATCCTTTGTTACAGGAAACTTGTCATGGTCCCATACGATTTTTTTAGTTGCACCCCTTTGTATAGCATGAGGCTTAATCAAACTATTGGAAGCAGCACCAGGATTAACTTTGCATACTGTTTTGGAACCATCCTGAGCAAAGACCAGCTTAGATCAGAATGTTATCATACAGAACTCTAAAGTAAATCATCCATGAAGAAGACTTACCATAGTAATCCGAGAAAATGTCCCGCTGAACTGGGAGTGACGAGCTATATTCTGCGATCTACATTGTTTAAGCTTCTGTTTCTCCACCTCCATAATGGATTTGAGATTGTCAACATACGCAGCGCTCGACGCCTACCAAAGTTGACCAATAAGATTTAATACGAACAAACTGTTACTTAACACCATGGAATCCTTGAAGACGTGCAAACCTTGGAATCCTTGAAGCGTGCTTTGGCAATCAAATCAGGATCTTGCCCCATGAAAATGTAATGGAAAACGTCCAGCAGAAGCAAATTATCATGACGGAGATAGCCACGCGAGCCACAAACATGCTGAGTTAACACTAAAAGCAGGTCCATCACATTCTCATTGAACAGAAGCTCGAGAAATCCATCTCTCAGTGACACGAATTGACAAGCTGATCCTCCCATAGACGACATATCTTGAATTGCAAGTATGTTCCGAAATAAGGTCAGAACTAACTGAATCAATTTCCAATCATCTTCTGTCAACGATTCACTGTACATTCAAGAGTTTAACATCACTATCATAACAAATCACAAAACCAAGTAAGTTCAATCAATGAAGCTTGAAGAATTAACCTACCACTCCAAATTTTCAAGCGGCCCTTCCAAAAGGGAAACAATCACAGCTACTGTCGCGCTACTCGTTATTGCAGACTTCAATCCCCAAAGATACTCTAACTGTATAGCGACATCATTCGAAGACTGATCAACTGGCATCGTAAGGAACACCAATACCTTCACTGGAAAATCAACACCACACAATCATATCATCATCAACTCAGCTGAATCCCAAACACACAAAAACCCTAAAAGTTTACAAAAAGGCGAAATTACCAGCATTCAAGACCAAATCACAATCATCCTGGCAGTACTGGAACATAGGAATCAAATCCTTCGAAACTATGTTCCATTTACAGACCCGCTTGAACACTTGCCTCGTCTGCGGATCATCCCGCCTCAAAAATCTCACCAAATCCTTCAAATTCTCTGCGTAAAAATACTCAAAAAACATCAATCTAAAACACTTCAATCCAATTCATCTCTAACAACGAAGAGTTCGCAACTGTAATTTTTCTCTTACCGAGACACTGCTCGCCCTTCGAGTAGCCGATTCGGTTGCCCTCGTCATCCTCTTCCACGATGCCGAGACCAGCACAGATCAGAGCCAAACCTTCCGTCTCCATTGCTTCGCCGGCGGGATGATTTGATCGGAGCTCGAGAGCTAGAGAAATTGTGTGGAGGATTGACTGGAATCAGTCGATTAGAGAGACTGCTAGGGATTTGTTTCGCAGGCGGCAGGATGAATGTAATGGAGGGAAATGTTTCCCGCGCTTAACGAAAGGGCTTGAGGTGAAATGAGGTTGGGCCCAATGGGCCTTCAGATTCGAATTTACAAAGATTTAAATGTGGTGGGAAAACCGGTAATTAAATTTTGAAATTCAACTTATTAAAAATTAAAAAAAAATGTTTTTATTAATTTTATTAAATGATTTTAATGCTTTATTTAGAAGGCTTAAATTCAAGCCATTCAAAAATTTATAAATTGTTAATTTGTTCATTTAATATGATCGATCGACCGAACAATTGAATATAAACTATATATTTGATGATATTCGCATTTAAAAATTAAGTATTGTAACACATTGTATGTTCATAGCACTATAACATAGTCGGTTATTAGCCATAGATTCAATTGATAACCAATAGAGTTCAATAAAAATTAGACCATATTCACGGATTTGTTCGATCTTAGAATAACTAATAAAGAAAAAAAAGTATACTTACTAGTCGTACGAGGCTAAATGAAAATGGTTGAACGTAAAATTGACGAAAGTATCAATATGTGACAACCATGAAAAAGGTGTTACATATTTGTCAAATTATATAGTAAAGGTATCAGTATGTATATATAAAATAAGTAGAGTACCAAAACGGGTATTTACCCATATGTTTTTAAAGTTTTTTTACAGCTTTATTTTTATTAATTAATTTAATTCCATAATATATATATTTCCAAAAAATTAATTCCTTTTTCTGCTTTGGCAAACTTCCATAACAGTCCAGGTCAGGATCCGTTACTAGCTCTGCTCATTCTTCATTTCCAAGTTCCTCTGCGCAGTCGAATCGAAGCTCCGATCTCCACAAGCTCAGTAATCGAACTCGTATTTGCTCGGTAGAGACGGAAGAGAAGTGAAGATCGTGCTATTCATCGCTTTTTCAAATTCGAGCTCGGAATCGGATCAAATCGGCGACTGCACAGTGGAAGTAGAAGAAGATGCTCTTCGGCAGCGGCGGCGGTAAAGTGTCAGGCAATAGAGGATCCGGTTCTGGCCATGGATCAAGAATCTCGACTCTGCTGTTCTCGATGTTTGCTACTATCGCTTCCATTTACGTCGCGGGCAGGTAAATCGCCTTTCAGTTTTGATTCATTATATCTTTCAGCTATGATCGTATGTTAGTGGAGGATTTGATTTGTGAAATTGCTCAATCTCTATGTTGATGTTCTTTCGTTTTTTATGGTTAGGTTATGGCAGGATTCACAGCACAGAGTTCGTTTGATTAAAGAGCTGGACCGAATTACTGGACAGGTTAGGGTTTCCTGTTTTCTAATTTGTTACATGCATTCTGTATGATCTTTGCTGATGGTAAGATTTCGTGAGCGTAGCTTGTTACTAGGTAAGGGATCTCAGTTTGGATGAATTGCCGATTACTAAGAATTACTAGAACTCTGATTTTCAGGGACAATCTGCCATTTCAGTGGACGATACGCTGAAGATCATTGCCTGCAGGTAGTTACTGTTCTTTGATTTTTCGTTTCAGATAGGTGTAGCTGCTTCTGTGCTATGATAGATTGATTTTTAAAACAACTTATTGATAGGGAACAACAGAAGAAGTTGTTAGCTCTTGAAACGGAGCTGGTTTCGGCTAAGCAAGAGGGTTCTCTTCTGAGTGGTTAACGGATAATGGCGGTGCTCGGCTGAAGAAACGGCAGCTTGTAGTGATTGGAGTCATGACTGTGTTCGGTAATAAGAATAATCGAGATGCAGTTCGCAAAGCATGGATGGGAAGTGGTATAGTGCTGCATTTACTCTTGGTTTGTGTGTTATTCGATATGCATGTGCTTATGCTTGATGCTAGATGTTCCCTTTTCGATGTTGTTCGATATGCATGTGCTTAAGTTTGATGCTAGACGTTTCCTTTTCAATGTTGTTGGTGCCTTTCAATGGGTGATTAACTAAATTATTCAGGTGAAAGTTTGAACAAAATGGAGACGGATAAAGGAACAATTGCCCGGTTTGTCATTGGAAGAAGGTAATGCCCGTTCCTCTGTGTGTTGTTCTTGTTCTGCGATCCACTCGGGAATACAATGCCTGATTGTTCTGTTCCTTTTGTAGCGCAACTCGTGGAGATACCTTGGACCGAGCAATTGACAGCGAAAATACACAGACTAATGACTTCATTGTTCTTGTAAGTTCGGAGTCGTAGACAATTTCAAACTCTCAGTAATGGTATCAGAACTAAGGAGTCTTCATAACTAACACCATTTTCTTTTACTGTTCTCGTTGCTATACTGCCCCACAGGATGACCATGTAGAAGATATCGATGGACTCTCGAAGAAGGCTAAATTATTTTTCGCCCATGCTGTGAATAAGTGGGATGCTGACTATTACGCAAAAGTGAACGACAATATCTATGTGAATATCGGTAAGTAATTTGACATGATGGGGTAGAATAAGGATTCATATGCCATGAAAACTGCTTGTTCCTAATGATTCTGGAGTATGTTTGAAAGTGAACTTCCATTTTCCCCTATAGATACCCTTGGAGTTACGCTAGCTACCTATTTGGATAAACCCCGTGCCTACGTTGGATGCATGAAGTCCGGGGAAGTTTTTTCTGAACAGTGAAGTTCCTTTCTCGACAAGGCCATCTCATAAATTGAAAGTCTTCGAGTGTACGATTCAATCTGATCGCATTTGATTTTTGCAGGACTCACAAATGGTATGAGCCAGATTGGTGGAAATTCGGTGATAAGAAATCGTAAGTTGGTTCTTTCCCTATTGGAGATCCTCTAAAGTCTTTCTACTTGTACCACAATCTTTCCCACTCGTGAGCGTGAATGCCGTAGCTCTAGCTTGTCGGTTAGATATCTCGATAAGCTGCAGTTACCCGTTACCGCTCTCTTTTTTTCTCTTTTTTTTTCCAGGCTTATGCGACAGTCAGTAATCCATTGTTTTCTTGCTTTCTACAGGTACTTCCGCCATGCTTCCGGTGAGATGTACGTCCTATCAGGAGCCCTCGCCAAGTTCATATCGATCAACAAGTAAGCTCACATCTCTCTCCGTTCTTCCGACTTACCACTACAAGTTACCGTGTCAGATCTGGATATTCGTAACATGCTCTAATGGAAGCTCGATATTCGTAACAATCAGATCTATGCTCCGCTCCTACGCACATGACGATGTCAGTGCCGGGTCATGGTTTATCGGTCTCGATGCCCAGCATGTTGATGAATCAAAGTTCTGCTGCTCATCGTGGTCCTCAGGTATCCCTCTTTCATTTTCGTTCAAGTTCTGTCGTTTTGTCCGATTTCTTGACGAGTTCGCTAACAGTCTAATACCGTGTTCATGTTCTCAGGAGCTATATGTGCAGGAGTGTAGTCTACTAATCCGAGCTTGTTTCAAGTTTCGATATAACGAGAGGTGTTCCAGACAGAAGAAATGGTAAATGATACTGACATTATTTATTGGTGCCAGTCTTACCGTTAGTTCACACAGAGCTTGTAGAGTGTAATGTTAGTTTTAATTTGTGGTTTAGAATCTGTTACATGTGAATTATAAAGATCGAGAAATTCGAGTTCTTGCATATCGCATTCGACTATTTCATTTACCAATGTGATTCAATCTGCAATTAGCTCGAAGAACACATGAGGGTCTTCTTTCAAATGAAACATGTTTACAACACTATATGCATATTCTTACAATCGTCAACACGGAAACCAATGAGCATTCATACAACCCTCGATGTTAAAGAGCGACGAAACTGAGATTTACGAGATAACCATGGGAGACGGAGACATGCACTCTATGTAGGGCTGTTAAGTAAGTGTGCCAAAGCCTTGTCAGTGTCGTTGTCGTTCATGAGGAGTGCTTCAGCTACATTGTTCGACGAGAAACCCATTTCTCGTAGCTGGGTGTAACCGTTGGCAAATTCTCGAACCTGGAATCAAAACAGAAACGTTACAAAGGAATGTGAGCACGAGGACTTAAATCGTTTGTGAAGATAGTGCAACAGAGATATGTACTCTCACTAAGTAAAGAGGTTTTATCAAAAGAAACTCGATTAACAGGATGGCGATGTCGATAGGTGAGTAACAGGTATGTAATATCGTAATGCCTAACGAGCAGAAACATTTACTTTTAGAGGCTACATACCTTTGTCGGGTTATCTCCATAGTTTGCAACTGCGACAGGAATAGCTTCTCGGTTGAGTCCAGCAGCGATGTATTTGTTTACTACGGGGTCTCCACCAGAACCCTGCACGAGGAAAGATAGTTTCCATCTCATCAAAGAAACACAGTTGATTGATTCCACGGGCAAATCACAAAGCATCGTAGCAAGGATGATGAGCTCATTAGTCGTTACACATCGAAAGTAGCTAAATCTGACACAAGACGATAGGAATGCAAATCACAGTCGCTGAAAACCAGCACCTAAGGCTCTACTCATTTCAACTGTATGTTTAAAGCAAATCTATGATAGCATCATAGAAGGAAAATAAACCCTTAAAGTCCTCGGTTCTAGCATAATGATGAAGCAGTTGATTCAATGGCGTGTAAAGAGAAACAACTTAATGGATCAAGGAAACATCATAGAAAGGATGATGAGGATCTTTACACACCTCGAGAGTAACTAATCAAGAACAATGAAATAGAAACTCAAATCATAGTCACAGAAATCCAGCACTAATAAGAATGCGGCTACCCATTTCAACTGACGTAAAAGATAAATGTTCAAACTCTACTGATGATGAATATCAAGCAAACCTCGATCCTTCATCAAAACATCGAGAAAATAAAAAGGTCAAGGATAGTGCAAGCAGAACAAGGAAACCAGCACTAATAGGGCAAAGTTCAAATCACAGATACGCTATCCAGCACCTATGGCAAACTCATTTCAACTCTATGCATAAGAAACAATGTTCAATTCAACCTCTATCCGCCATTGGAACCATCTTACAGATAGTAGCAACTAGCAAGCGAAACTCAAGACAAAGAGTATTAAATCCATACCGAAGAAGAAGTTGTTTCAGTAGCCTTGGGAGGCATATTGAAATTCTCCAACCCTAGCCTGCTCCAGTTGATCTCCCCTTTCTCTCCCTCAGCCAACAGCTTCCTCTCAAACTCAAAATCAAACTGGAAATTGCTCCTCGGAATCTCTCCCATTAGCGGCGACAGATGAGGCTGCGCCAAACGGATCAACAGTAAACAAGAAATGAACTATGAGAAGAAGATCATCAATTAACACGAATCACAATCAACGAATCTAAGCCGTACCGGCGGAGGGATACGATATTCCGGCTTCAAAGCCACTCGTATTCCCAATCCAGCTGGAAAAAAAGTCAGAAACAGATCATTTGTCACAATTAGGTCGAAATCGGACATTTAAGAAGATTGAGAAATACAGGACGATCGGAAGGCTTACAGGAAGAAGATGAAGGCGGAGGAGCCGAGTTATGATGATAAGAGGAGTGGCGGCCGACGGGAGGAGCTCCGCCGTATCCCGGTTGAGCGGCGACTCTAGGATATGCCGGAGCTCCGTACATCGAATGGCCGGAAGAGGATGAATTCGATGATCTGTAGTTCGGGATCTGAGGATCGTAAGGCGAGTTCGATCGGTTTCTGAAGTCGTAATCCATGGGGAGGATTGGAGCGGGAAGAAGGAGGGGAAGTGATCGGAGAAGAAGATCAGAGCAGAAGACAGGAGAAAGAAAGAAAGGCACAATCCAAACACGGAAGCTTTAATGCTTTTTTTTTACCTTGAAGGAAGCGCTAATACGACGTCGTTTCGGGGATTCACTGGCTACAAGTTCCTCGCAATTACTTATGAACTGATTCAATCTAATGAAAAGGTAATAAGGAATATATGGGTGATATTAATTTTGGACATAAAATTAACTTAATTTAAGCACAATTTAAATCATTAATTAAAACGATAAAGATTATGATAACTTAGAAGAGATGGTCTAATTGTTATTTTTCATATCGTTATGATTGGTGATACAACGATTAAAAGAAAGATGTAAAGGGGTGTATGACATGAAGACGAGTTTATAGCAAAATTGAGAATACTATAGAAGACGGTGAAAAATTTCATCAACTCTAAGAACTTAATCCGATATCTATAATATAATTAGCTGAATAAGATGACAACGTGAAGGAGGTTGTCTGGCGGCTACTTTCCATGTTGCTATGAGGGATGGTATGATGGTCAAAAGAAAGAAGAATATGGGTGGCACGACATGAAGACAAGTTTGTAACGAAAAGATGAAGGCCAAACGATGGCGACAAACTTCATTAACTCTAAAACCTTAACCTGATACCTCATTTTCTTATCCAGTTTGGAACGCTATGTGTAGCTCAATGACAACCAAAATTAAAAAAAGTTATAGAAAGTTAACCCGATACCTCATCTACTTATCCCGTTTTGGCACATGACAAGCAAAAATAGAAGGAAAAAAAATAGACTATCAGAGCCTGGTTTCGATCCAGGGACCTGTGGGTTATGGGCCCACCACGCTTCCGCTGCGCCACTCTGATTTGTTGTATGTATCTCATCACAAAACTTATTTATCAAATTTCTATGGATAGCATTGGCCAAACAAGTACTAACAAGTAAGAAAGGAATCCTAACTAAACTAACAAATCAAAGATTTAAACATGGATTAGCATTTAAATTCTTGTTGATTACTTTTCCAACCGTTAATTGTAGCAACTAGTGAAGGGATTTTACTTGGTCTTCATTGTGTGAATTAAAATAATTGCTATAATCTGATATAGCCCTAGTGACAGCATCATGAAACATTTGGACAAATACAAGTTGACTTTGAATTAAAAATTCTAGCATAATAACAAGTGGCCACATTAGCTTAATGAAATCTCTATAAACATACGACAGTGTGCAAAAACCATGCTTTAACAAACCTAAACTTTCTATTCTAATGTCGTTAGATATGAACCCAACGAATGAAAGTATTAATGTTTAGAGATTTAAGTATTAAACTGAGATCATTAGATTTAACAAAAACTATTTAAAATAATTAGTGAGAATCTATTCTAATTAACAAACCGTATTTTCAACAATTTTGTGGATTTTGAAGAGTATACTTCTGTTAAGCAAAGTAAGACTCTTCTATTAAGCAAAATTACGAGCCTACTTAATAGGCTACAAATCCTTCTCTTATTTGTTGTGGCTCAAGTCTCGCCATAAGCACGACATGAATGAAATGAGTGAAGATCTTTTTCCTCTCTAAGAACTGAATGAACTAAATAAAAATCAAGATCTAGAAACCAATCTAATGGTTGATTCCTAGTTTTCACAATTTGATCAATTGGTCCCGTTCTAACAACAAGAAAAACAAACCATATCGTACAAGACTCTTGCAAAATAATAGTTAGCCATATTGGTTTAAAGCATTAATCTATTATCAAATTCATGTTTGTCTGTCGTTGCAATGGAGCTCACAATAACACATCTCACCTTCAAATGATTTCATGTTTAGATATTCAGAATCGAACCAAATCTCACAATTGCCGATCAATATGACCCATTAATCCACATATAAAACAAAATGTACGGAGCTTTTCATTATTTGAAAGAACAAATGAACCAGTCACTGCTTGTTTTCTTGACTTTCTTCTAAGGGTGGGAGTTAGGTAAATTCAGCCATTAACCGATCAAAATTGGTTAGTCTACGATTATCCAACCCCCAATAAGTTTTGTCCAATGATCAACCGATAAAAAATCAGGCAAAACTTGATCAATTTTTGGTCAACCAAACGACTGAAATAATTTGTCCACTTATGACTAAATCTAACCAATTTAACCATTTCTAACTATTTAAAACCGACTCTTACCAATTTAATCTACTCATAAAAAAATTGAATAAGCATTAGCAATAAAACTCATAATTCTATTATTATTTCGGTCAAGTATAGTCAAGGTCGGTCAAAATCAGTTATCCACAATTTAACCATGAATCAACTTGCTGAAAAATGCTTAATTGTCCTCGACCAATTAATCAATTAACCAATTTTGATCAGTCAATTAATTTTAATCATTAACCTAAATCAAACTTTACCCAATTTTGATCAATTAATTAATTTTAACCATTAACCTAAACCAAATTGCCAACAATAACTTTTAAATCCATATTTGCCCACATAATTACAACACAAAATACTAACTTAGTACGAAATTAAGACTTTTCACATAGGAGGACTAGACAACAATAACAAAGAATCTTAATCATCATGAGATCTTATCTAACCCAATCTGTAATCTTCCAAGCTTAGTTGAAGTACAGTTAGTTGAAGGGGAGCATATAAGGCTAGAAATAAGTTAGCACGTGCCACCATTCAATTGGCTGGACCCTTTACTCGTGAGAGCAACACCTTTACTATATGTCTTGCCACCGACGATATAGGGCTCTCTCATTTACCAAACTCAGTTAAAATATTGTCATTCTATCAAAATTGAATTTCTTGTTTTTCTATCTAACGATGATTTGAAATTGGAAGGAAATAAGCAATTCTCTTTCATTTGAAAGAGATTTTATATTCATGTTGAAGTTGAATTTGGAAGGAAGGATGAATTCAATTCCGGAGACATTGGGCGGACAATTAAAAACGTAAAATGCGAAATTTGGAAATGCGGCGAAATTGTTCAATTCCTCTTTCCAAATCCACATTGGAAAATGCCCCCAAGTGTGATTAATTTTATAGCTAGACAATACTTGAATGAATTAGATGCATATTTTAAAGTCGAGATTTCGAAAAATTCTTGTCATGTATCCCTAATTTATTGATGATGATTTAGAAAGAGTATTAGTCAGATAATAATGCATAAAGTATAACTAAATTTATAGTTGGACTATACCTGAGTAATTTAATGCATATTTTTAAAGTGAGAAATCATGCAATCACTACTTATAAACAGTCATTTATTCATGATTCATTATTATTAGAGAGACTAATCAAGTCGAGAGGTATGTCTATCCAAAACCATCGATTCTTTGCTACTTAAATCCCTCTTAGCTCAATTCGACCCATCCTAACCCAACACCCTCACTCACTCATTCCCTTCGCCTCCCCTCTAAACCGTTCCCTTTTATTGCTACATCTCAATAACTCGAGTTGTTGAGGGAACTTCGTTGTTAGTCAATATAACTAATTATTCTCACAAGTAAAAGAAAGGAGGGATGAAGGTTCATGATCAACAATGAACAGTCAACCAATTCCCCATCATTATTATATATCCATTTGCTACGTTTCATTCATTCTAGTTTTCAGAATAAATTAATCTCTGTGAAATTAATGCACTGCTCAGCGTCTTACCTCACGATCCATTATAATAATGGCGAAGCAAGGAAGGGAAACATGCTGCCTCAGCCCTCAAGCACTGATGCATACTCCTCACCTTCCACCACTGCATTAACTCACCAAGCAAATAAAAAAAAACAGATCATCAATGGCGGAAGAAGAAACAGAACAAAGACAGATTCCAAGTGTCTAATTAGTAAGGTTTCTAATCCTCTGCACCCGTCATTATTGTATTCTCACATGGGTCTGGTTTTCCAGTCTCCTGATCCTGCGGTGCAGACAACGTTTTAATTTAGTTTTATCTTCTTTCGCATGTGAGGGGGTGCTTCTCTTAGAAGCGAAGAACAGCTCATTGTATTATCTATCATGATTGTCAAACAGTCAACCAACTTTCACTTACTTACATACTAACGTGTTTTTTGCTGTTCTTTCACTGAAGATTGGGGTTGTGGGGAGAGAAGAAAGACAGAGAGAAGGAGAGGAAGATTGCTGACGTGGCTTCAGTTCTCTGGTAAATCTTGTGTTCTCTGGTTTTTTTGGCTGGTTTTGTTGGGTTATGAATGTTTCTAGCTATGGGGGATGGAAAGATATAGATTGGTTTCTGTGATTTTCTTTACCTAGTTTTCTCAGCAATCAAACAGACTTAGGGGTGTTTGGTAGGAGAAAATTTGGATGGAATTTGAGCATTTTTTCGGATGAACGGAGTAATTTTGGACGAATAGTTGCATCTCAATAACTCAAGTTATTGGAAAGTGATTAAAATTTCTCATTTTCCTTACTCTCTACCTAGTTTTCTTACCAATCAAAGAGACTTAGGGGTGGTTTGGTAGGAGGAAATTTGGATGGAATTTGGAGCATTTTTCGGCCGGACGAAGTGATTTTGGAGAGTGAACATTCTGGTTGCCGTCTAGATTCCATCCAACTTTACACATGCCAAACCACCCCTTGTTAGTTGATTTTTTAGGCAGTATAGTTGGGGTTAAGAATAACTCAAGTGGTTGGAAAATGATTCAAATTTCGAATTTTTCTTACTCTCTACCTGATTTTCTCAGTAACCAAATTGACTTAGGGGTGGTTTGGTTAGGTGGTATGGAATTTTGAGCATTTTTCTGGCCAGACAGGAAATGACGAAAATAAGATCTCCGCGAAGTGATTTTGGAGAGTGAACATTTTGGTTGTCATCTAAATTCCATCCAACTTTACACATGCCAAACCACCCCTTATTAGTTGATTTTCTAGGCAGTAAAGTGGGGGGGGGGTTTAAGGGATGTTATGTGTCAAGAATCGCTACATCTCAACAACTCAAGTTGTTGGGAAAGGATTTAGATTGATTTTTATATTAGCCATTAACAATTTCTTATTTTTCCGACTCTCTACCCGATTTTCTCAGCAATCAAACAGACTTGGTTGATTTTCTAGGCAGCATGAGGGGTTTTATTTTAAGGATGCTATGTATAGCTAATTATAAACTTCTCCCAATGGCTCGAGGTATTGGGGTCTTATATCGAATCTTGTTAGCCCCTAGTATAACAAGTTCACTTGCACAAAGCGATCATCTTTGGAAATCGATCCAATGAGAGTGACAATTTAAAGAAGAGTAATACTAGTCTGCAGAAGAAGTAGCAGATGTTTTGATAAGATTAGTTGGTATGGTATAATATCATAGTTGGTAGTCTTATGTGCCATTTTCCTACTCTTATGCACAGAGCTGTATAAGACAAGAAAGATGATTAGAAAGCTATAGATTGTTTTCTCTGCTTTTCTACCTAATTTTCTCAGCAGCCAAACAGACTTGGTTGATTGCCTAGGCTCTTGCAAAACAGCAAGAATAGCTAAGGCAGCAAGAGGGGTTTTTTGTGTAGATTCGAAGATCAATTCAGTGAGAGGAAGTACCAAAAAAAATTACGAGATTAGTTGGTACGGTACAAAATCATAGTTAAGTCCTATAGGCCATTTTCCTACCCTCATACAAACCCTTATAACACAATAAATTTGACTAGAAACTGTTTTTTAGGTGTCCGCTCGGATTGGTAGGAGGAAAGTTGGATGAAATTTTGAGCATTTTTCTGTTTGACGGGAAAATATAATCTCGACGAGGTGATTTCAGAGAGCGGATTTTCTCATTGTCATCTAAATTTCATCCAACTTGCCAAACCACCCCTATGTTTGTAACTATGGATTGTTTTCTCTGCTTTTCTACCTAATTTTCTCAGCAACCAAACAGAGTTGGTTGGTTTTCTAGGCAAGCAAAACACCAAGAATAAGCTAATTCAGTAAGACAGATAGTACCAAAAAGTTTTAGTACGGTAGGAAATCACAGATAAGTCCTATAGGTCATTCCTATACAATGCCTTACAAGACAAGAAAGCTGAAGTAAGTAACTAACCTTCACAAAATGTATGGTGACTAGACCATTTTCGTTCATGTCACGTCAACATTCCGTCTGTAAATATAACAAAGTGGTAATCGGCAAAACAGAAATATAAATCTGTGAAAGAAAAATGGACGTGAAAGGAAATGCAAGTTCAGTGATACTCTTATGTATTTAACTCTTTTTTTCTACCAAAAAAAAAAAACTCTTTTCGTTAGCAATAGAACGCAAACTAAACCTGTCGTTTCCTCTCTTTCTATCCAGATGTGAGCAAATCATGGAGATCAAATTCAAATTCAAATTCAAATTCAAAATCCTATTCATTACCACAGCAATCCTCTACTTCACAACACTCCACACCAAAGCAGAACCAACAGAAGACAAAGAGGCACTACTAGAATTCAAACGCAGGATCCACCATTCCCACTCTCTCAACTGGGAAGAGAGCTCCTCAGTATGCACAGAGTGGACAGGAGTGACCTGCAACCACGACGAGTCACGAGTCGTGGCACTACGACTCCCCGGGATGGGGATTCGTGGGCCAGTTCCTCCTGACACGCTGAGCAGGCTCTCGGGTATTCAGATCATGAGCCTGAGGTCGAATGCCATGACAGGGGATTTCCCTACTGGGTTCTATAAGCTTGGTAACTTGACGACTCTTTACCTGCAGTCTAACCGGTTTACTGGGGCTTTGCCTTCGGATTTTTCGGGTTGGAAGCATAGCCTTAGTGTTCTTGACTTGTCTGAGAATGGGTTCAATGGGAGTATACCGAGTTCAATGTCGAACTTGACTCACTTGACGTCGTTGAATCTTGCCAACAACTCTCTTTCAGGTGAGGCTTAGTGTTCTTGATTTATTATTTAATTTTGATGTGGTTTTCTATATTAACCGTAAAATCTCGATTTTGACTACCGTGCAGGTGAAATTCCTGACATAAGTATTCCGAGTCTACAGAGTCTAAACCTGACCAACAACCATCTCACAGGAACTGTTCCTCAGTCCTTACTGCTAAGGTATCCAACCTCATCTTTCTCTGGTAACAATCTCTCTACAGCTATAGCCCTTCCTCCAGCCATCCCAGTCGAACCACCAAATTCTCAACCTTCAAACTCCAAGAACAAGAAGAAGCTAAGCGAGTCCGAGGTCTTGGGGATCGCGATAGGAAGCTGCGTAGCAGCGTTTTTCGCAGTCGCGATTTTGATGATATGTTGCTACTCGAAGAAAGGGAAGAAGGACAGATTGCCAACGAGTTCTTCTTCGAAGAAGAAGAATAAGGAAGAGAAGAAGAAGAAGGCTTCAGTGAGCAAAGAGAAAGATCACAGGCTAGTGTTCTTTGAAGGGTGCAGTCTAGCATTTGACTTGGAAGATCTGTTGAGAGCATCAGCAGAAGTGCTTGGAAAGGGGACTTATGGTACTACTTATAAGGCTGCACTAGAGGATGCCACCACGGTGGCGGTTAAGAGGCTGAAGGAAGCGACAGTTGCTCGAAAGGATTTCGAGCATCAGATGGAAGTGGTTGGGAGGATTAAGCATGAGAATGTTTGTGCACTTAGGGCTTATTACTACTCCAAGGATGAGAAGCTCATGGTTTCTGATTTCTATGACAAGGGAAGCTTGTCTGTGATGCTACATGGTATGTTTCAGTATCTCCCCTGCAACTTGATATGATGTCATCAGTATTTATGATAATTATGAGTGTTTTTATTATTTAGGAAGTTAATTTCTTTTTACTTAAGAAGTTTGTTTTAGGATATTTCATTATTCCATTTTAGCAGTGCTAGGATTAGTGTTCAGCTCAGCAAGGTTTCCTAGATCCTACCAGCTTGTAATGTAGTAGCATAGCGAGCCACTAATCGAGTTTTTATGGAGTTGGCTCGCGAGCTATCTAAATCTAGGTGGCACGCGAGCTATAAATGAGCTCAGCTCAACAAGCTAACGCCAGCTCACTAGCCGAGTTAGTCGTGAGTCTATCGAGCCAAGGTTGGCTCGAGTTTGGCTCATTTACTATTGAGCTAGCACGTTTGAAATCGCGTCAAGGTCTAAACAAGCTTTTTAGTAGTAGGAATTTCAAAACTCTGTATAGGGTTCCTAACCAAAGATTTACATAAACAAATATTTTTATTTTTGGCAGGCAAAAGAGGGGAAGACAGGACACCATTAGACTGGGAGACAAGAATGAGAGTTGTAATAGGTGCAGCAAAGGGCATAGCATACCTCCACACACAGCAAAGCAACAAGCTCGTCCATGGAAACATAAAGGCATCAAACATCTTCCTAAACTCCGACGGATACGGCTCCATCTCTGATGTCGGATTAGCAACACTGATGAGTCCAGTACCTGCACCGGTACAGAAGTCCTCCGGTGTAGGATACCGTGCACCAGAGATAACAGACCCTAGAAAGGCAACCTCGGCATCAGATGTCTACAGTTTCGGGGTTCTGATCCTAGAGCTCCTAACGGGGAAATCTCCAATGCAAGGAGGAGGAGGAAGTAATGATCATGAGACTGTAAATCTGGTGAGATGGGTGAATTCAGTGGTGAGGGAGGAATGGACAGCAGAGGTGTTTGATCTGGAGCTTCTAAGGTACCCTAACATAGAGGAGGAAATGGTGGAGATGCTTCAGATAGGTATGAATTGTGTTGTGAGAATGCCTGAACAGAGGCCGAAAATGGCTGATGTTGTGAAGATGGTGGAAGGGATTCGACGGGTTAGCCCCGGGAGTTTGGCATTGTCGTCGGAGGATGCTGGTGTCGAAATCGGTACTGCGACACCAACACCTCCGAGGTCTGATGCAGGTGGTACCTCTTCGGTTATACAGTGAAGAGGTAGCTGATGTTAGTTGTTCAAAGATAGAAACCTTTACAGTTTGATCTTCGATTGAGCACATAACTTCAATCAGTTACGTTTGTTTTCATTGATTTTTCATTCTATTTTGGATGCTGAATTTAGGCACCAGATCAAAACATCTTCCTAAACAGTATGTGTAGACTTGTAATCAGAGATTATTTGTTAAATTTCATGAGAATTTTCATTCATACGTATATAAAATTGTAAACTAGTTCAATTGTAAGCAAATTCAAATCCCTAAGTCTCTGCTAATCGCAGATTTAACCTCGGATACGCAATTAAACATTACGTAGATACAGGCAAGACGATTGGCAGTGTCTAAAACAGCTAGGTCATAGAAAATTGATGATCGTCTCTACTAAATCGATTGATCAAATCCAGAAGCTAATCGATTCCTACAAACCCTAGCGAAGTTCAATTCAAATTCCAAGACAGCGAACAACGAGAACAAGACAGCACAGTAAAAGACGGCATATAATTGAAGAACAGGAGCGGAGTAAGAAAATCGTAAAGCATGACTGTGAAGGAGATTGAATCAGAGAAATCAGAAGCGAAAGTGAGAAGACACGAGAACGTTCATGAAATCTGACCTCATTTAACAGGTCTTGGCTCTTCGTTCGTAAGAAAATTAGATAACAGGAGCTGAATAAGAGAATCAGAAAGGTCGAGTTCATAAGCCTGTGACTGCGACAGAATTGGATCAGAGAAATCAGATGTACAGGTGAAGCTAGGAAACACAAGAAAGTTCATGAAAACTTACGTCGTTTCGAAGTATCGGCTCTTAGGTCATAATAAAATTCGATAACAGGAGCATAGTAAGAGAATCATAAAGCTCAAGTTCATAACTAAGGGAATAACGGAGATCGGATCAGAGTAAATCAGATGAGAAGGTGAAGAGAAACGAGAACGTTCAAGAAACTGACCTCGTTTGCGTTTGCAAGTCTTGACTCTCAGTTAGTAAGGAAAACCGATACCAGGTGCAGAGTAAGAGAATCAGAAAGCTCGAGTTCACAACTGCAGGACTACGACAGAGATCGGAGCAGAGAAATCAGATGTAATTGACGCGAGAACGTTTATGAAAACTGACCTTCGCAAGTATCGGCTCTGAGCTTGTTATGAAAATCGATAACAGGAGCTGAATAAGAGAATCAGAAATCTCGATTTCATAACTGCAAGAATACGACGGAGATCGGATCAGAGAAATCAGAGACGAGAACGTTCATGAAAACTGAAACTGACCTCGCTCGCAAGTCTCTGCACTTAGCTTGTTAGAAATTTCTGGATCTAGAATAGTGACGGATGCTGCCGATCCAGATCCAAGCTCCGGTGGCCGGACGGTTGATGGAAAAAACACGAAGCTCCGCCGGAAAGGAAAGAGAGAGTGATGAGCTGCTTCAGAGCTCCACGAAATTTTTTCTCAGCTTTGCTTTCTTTTTCTGGGAGCTTCTAATGGCGCGGAGGGGAATTTCCAAATTTGTATTATCGTGCAAAATTTCAAATTTGTTCCCGCGCCTTCACCGGCCCAATCGAATGGGCTGCGAGATGAATAAATGGGCTTTTGTGAATGATCCAATGGGCTTTTAGAATGTTCTAGACTTGTCTAACATTCGGCCCACTGATTTAAGGTGTCTTGTAAGGAGAGATTGGAATACAATGGTGTAGAGAGAAACTAGCGGGTATTTGGTCTCGTTTTGAAGTGATGATCCACTATGAACTCCAAACCTGTTAAGGTAGCGGGTGCCCATTAACCCGAACAAATTTTGATGTGGTTCGTTGTTGGGTACCCATTAACCCCATTAGTGTCACACCGAAAGAAGACAACACAGGTTCAAGATGACCAGCAACACTACGTTATTTCCAATTCAATTGGCCACGATTTCATTACACCAGTCACTTAACTAATCTATTGGGCCTAATAAGAAATTTGGGCTAGGCTCAATTAACTAATCTATTAAACAAACCGATGACAACAAGCACTAATAATGATTAATGAAGATATTCTTACAAATTAATGTCGACATTTACTTAAATAATAATATTATTATTAAATTCCTCAAAATAACAAATTCATATAAATTTTAAAATAAATATTTAAATTAATAATTATTCGGCGGCCACTTCCACGGCGTGAAGGAAACGCTTAGCCAGGGTCCCACCTACCACCAAAAAACAAATATAAACCAATCAGAATTATTTCCCATTTCAAATTTTAAATCATTTAATTATTTTTAATATATAAAATAAAATCAACTTTCCCCTTCTTTCCATTTCTCGTCTTCTTCCTTCTTCCTCTTTAATCCTTCGCTCCAATCTCTTCCCCAAAAAAACCAGCTCCTCGTTCTTCTTCTTCATCTCCTTTCGCCGACGAGGAGGAAGATCTGATCTCTAGCTTTCTCTCCGGTACTGTCTTCTCTTCCTTTCACGTTTCCGTTTCGTTACGTTGCTTTGATCGGTGTTTTGCCTTAGATCTAATCGTGAATATCGCAGGGTCTCGGCGATGGCGTCCAAGCGCATCTTGAAGGAGCTCAAGGATTTGCAGAAGGATCCTCCCACGTCTTGCAGCGCTGGTATTGTTTGTTCGGTCTTCTAATTTTTTTTGCAGATTTTTTCAGCTCGGTTTGACTTCGTTTGTTTCTTGTATGTTTAGTTTGAATATAGCGTTGTTCACCATGAGAGCTGTAGAATTATGGTGCTTAGTGTGGCGATTGGTTTTTGTGGATATAGTTAGGTTTGATTGGAGAATGATTCGAGATTATGGCTGTGAACTGTGGAGTTAAGTTTTTGTTCATGTGAGCTTTCTGATGGACGAGGATTTGGTGATTGTTGCATGATTATGGGGTTTAAGAGCTTGATTCGTCATGAATCACAAGGTTCTGCAGGAGCCTGTAATGAATTGCTTGATGGATGTATTGAATTGTGCTATGAATATGGTGAAATTGCTCTGTTGTTCTTGTACTTTTAATTTTGGTATTGCATTCTGAAGATAGTTAAATGTTGGGTTGGAGTTGGACCAATGTTTCTTGTATAGGAGGGAAAATGCTGTGATAGTCTATTGTCTTGTTTGCTTTTGGTTCTTATGAACAAGCAACAGCATTGTTTGATATTTTTAGGAAATGATTCTATACGCAACTGCAAGCTTCAGCTTGATGCTCGTAAGATTGGAGTATGAAGAGGGTTTTCTTAATGTCTTGATAGTTGGTAGAACATGCTGTAATGGAATCCAAATATCGTTCTTGCAATTATGGGTTCATTACGTTTAGATTAATCCATCATTTATAGTTCAGTGAGCTATTGAATTCCGGGTTTTAATAGTGTTGAACTTAACTGCAGGACCGATTGATAGTCTCTCTATTGTTTCTACTTAACCGTTTGAATAATTGCTTTGAAATGTTACAGGTCCTGTGGCGGAGGACATGTTCCATTGGCAAGCAACGATTATGGGTCCTCCGGACAGCCCTTATTCTGGCGGTGTTTTCCTGGTCACGATCCATTTCCCTCCGGATTACCCATTTAAGCCTCCCAAGGTACTCAATTGTGTGCTGATCTCTCTGCCAATGTATATACTTGTTTGTTACTATGCTGTGAAATGTCTTGTAACTGTAGTCAGTTCTACTTATCTTGAGGTCTTATACACATGGTGTGTTCGTTTATTTCTCTTCTCGCCGTGAGATTCTTACCGCGCCACATCTCACTCCGTATCTGTAAATAAGAGTAAACCCTGCCCGTTCCCTTGTCCTCCTTATTTGACTTTTTCCATTCCGATGGCAAGATCATTCTCATTAGCTGAAAACAACTGAAAGGCCTTGTCTTTATAATTCTTGGTTTAGTATCTCTGTGCCCATTTGTTTCTTTTTCCGAAATTAATTCAGACTCTAGGAGTGTTTCTGGGTTCATTTTCTAACACATCATAGCAAACTTGGAAAAACCCCTTTTGCAGGTGGCATTCAGAACAAAGGTGTTCCACCCTAACATCAACAGCAACGGTAGCATCTGTCTCGACATCTTGAAAGAACAGTGGAGCCCTGCTCTTACCATATCCAAGGTACGAAACCATTCTTCATCTTCAACACCTCTCAAACCAACACACTTTCGAATCTATCTCATTGATCCATCATACCACCGCAGGTGCTCCTCTCGATCTGCTCATTGTTGACCGATCCCAACCCGGACGACCCCTTGGTCCCCGAGATCGCCCACATGTACAAAACCGACAGGCACAAGTACGAGACGACTGCCAGAAGCTGGACCCAGAAGTACGCCATGGGATGAACACGAAAAGGCGAGAGAAAGAATAAGATAGCTCTCTCTCTCCCTCTCAGTTGGTCTGTATTAATGTGTCTTGTTTGTTATGTGATGTTGCTCTTCTTCAAGAAACACCATGAATGAGGGGCGCTTGATATCTCTCAGTGTGGCTTCCTCCATTAACATTTCACTCGTGAAGGAAAAGAAAGAAAGAAAGAAAGAAGAGATGTGACGATCTCGTTCTCTCCTCTTTGTTGTATGGATGATTTGATGCTCGAAAAAACTCGATTCTGATAGTAAAGGCTTTTCAACCATTTGTTCTTCTTTCTCCTTTGATTTGTTTGCTTGTTTTGTCTAGGTTTAGTTTGCTTGGGATATGTCAAGTCTCCTGTGTTTCTTGGCTGTGAGTGATGCAGCCAAGCCTGATCGAGGTACGTGGTGAATTAGCCTGAATTGAGATGTTCGGGCTGAGGTTTGGCCCCCGGCGGGGGAGAATGCTTCTAATTTCGGTGCCATGAGCGCATTCGGGGTCTCTAAAACCCGATTTCGTAGGTTCAAATCCTACCGAGCGTAATTCCAAATTAATTTTGTGGGTCTCCAAAACCCGACGTAGGTTCAAATTCTCTGCTGTTTGGGCCTAAGGAAGTTGGTACTGATCCCTTTATAATGAACTGCCTACGGCAAAGGGGAGCACGAGAAATCCTATGCGATTAGAGCTTTTGTCCTTCCGAAATATCAAGGCGACATGGCGTAATTTGAGAAACTTCTTTCGAACGGCGTAGATCACCTGCAATGACGTAACCAATCAGAGAAGGTCACTCCTGTAAGCGACAAACTATAAATATGACATCAATCCCATCACATAAGAATGAGCTAACATTCTCTCGTCAAAGTTTCATTACTGGTCAAAATACCTTTAATTAATTAATTAATTTTTAATTCATTGATATTATTCTCAAAATACAAAAAAGGAACACTTTTGTACCGAATGGGGAAAGAAGAAAGCATGGTCCCTGAAAATCTGCAGTGGGTTGGTTCAATTAATAAAAAGTTAAAAAACATTAAATTTAATTAAGCAAAAATTAATATTTTTAATTAGATTAATTTTGAGATTTATATCTACTAATACACCTCAGCTTTTTGAGGATTTTAGAGCTCCTCCTTCATTCTAGGAATGAGGGTATTTTGGATAAAAATCGGTTCTGACAAACAAAATTTTTCGATTCTTTTCTCACGAACAAGGATCGAACTCTCAACCTCATGGTTAAGAGACAAAGTGAACAACTAACAATGCCACACCTAATGATTGAAGTAGTTTATTATTTAATCAAATGAAAAGTTGCAGTGTTTTCAACGTAACAACAAGAAAGCATAACTATAATGCTTTTATTTATTATATCCCAACAATTAATAACAAATTTATAATTTTTTACCAACATATGAATTAAATGATTATATATTAAAAAGTAGAAATAAAAAGTAGAAAAAATTATATTTTTTTTTGCAAAGATTATATATTAAAAATTATTTATTAAAAGTAGAAAAAATTCAACCACACTTCTAAGTAATCTAAATAAAAATTATTTTCCGGTAAACTATTAACACAAAAAATTGGCCAATGGGCCGCTGATAATCTAGTATTCATTATTCACAAAGGGACAATTAATCAACAAAAGAAGAAAAAAAACAAGAACAGTAAAAAGCAGGCAGCATCTCGGGCATTTCACTAAAATAAATAAAAAAAATTAACTATTAACCTAAATAAATACGTTTCGAAACTATTTATTTGTATAAATATAATCGCCTAGGGGCCAGGCGATATCGCCCCTGCACGGAGGATTGCCACCCGTGACTCGTGATTAGATTCGGTTGAGTCACGGGTGTGAAAATAGGCAAGCATTAGGCGATATCGCCTAGGACATGGGCGATATCGCCTAACCCATAGGCGATATCGCCTATATTTCGGATCACTAACCACCCTATAAATCCTTGTTAGTTTGGGGGGTTAGTCACCAAATCGAAAGAACTAACATTCTAAAATGGCCGACTACACTTTGTCACGAGAATTCCGAATCCAAGTTTTCTGGGGGGGCCGTATCGTTCAGGATTGGACCGGCTTATCCTACGAAGGGGGAAATAATGTCCGTCTGAAGATGACCAAGCGAGCGACCTATGATAGTGTGGTTACCGTGTTTCGGCGGAAAATGGGTCTTGGAGCGGATCAGATAATCCAGTCATTTGTCTGGAGAATGCCGATATACAGTTCTGAGGGAAATCTGTCGCATTTCGTTTCTAGGCCGATATCGGACGACAACGGCGTACAAGTCATATACGACTTAGTTCGCGTCAACCCATTTTTCGAAGTTGCCGAGTTGTACGCCTTGATGGAAGAGGAGCCGTCTCAGTTCTCTGATTTCTCGGGGGTCATTCCAAATCAGATGGCAGAGCAGAGCCAAACGTATGATGGTGAATACATGGCGACCAGTCATATCGGTCCGGAGGAGGAGGAGGTAGACCAAGAGGGGTTGGCGCGAGATGAATATGTCAGCACTGACGATTCTGGAGATGAACGGAGCCATTGCTCGGCGGACGAAGGGAATCCAAACGTCGACGATGACATTGGCCAAACCGACGAGGAAGACGACGATGAAGAAGGGGGAGCCACAGCAAATAGCGTGGAAGTTCATGTGCCACTGGAACATGCCACGAGCGAGGGTTACGACTGTGACGACATTATGACAATCTCCAACACCTACTCCATGGACAGGCGCTTCCAGATCCCAGCGAAGGCGTACTGGTCGGTGGAGATGGAATTCTTCTTGGGTCAGACATTCTCTACCAAAGGTCAACTGGTGTCCCTAACGAAGAGCCAAGCAGTCATCCGCAACTATAAGTACAGGGTAATCACTTCCAACCCGAAGGAATGGGCCATCAAGTGCATCGACCCGACGTGTCCTTGGAGGATGCGTTCTACACTTAGCAACAGATATGGATTCTGGATAATACGACAACTCAACAACGGCCACAGTTGTGACCGGTCAACGATACTAGGGCCCCACCCACAGCTCGATGTCACGCTGATCTCAGATGCAATCATGCACATTGTGCGCAGAGAGCCGGGGTTGAAGGTTGAGACAGTTATTGATTGCATTCTGGAGAAGTACCACCGCAATATATCGTACCGGAAGGCGTGGTTTGGCAAGCAACGTGCTGTCGAGAAGCTGTACGGTGACTGGGTGGCATCATACAACAACATTGAGACAATCCTGAATGCTATTCGTCTCACAAACCCCGGGACACGGTACGAGATCATAACCCACCCGGCGGGTAACTGTAGGATGTTCAAGAGTGTGTTTTGGGCGTTTGGGCCATGCATAGAAGCCTTCAAGCACTGCTCTGGGGTCATGATCATTGACGGCACATTCCTGACGGGCAAGTACAAGCAAGTGTTGTTGATGGCTAGTACATTCGATGGGCAACATCGGATTGTTCAATTGGCGTACGCCATAGTTGACCAAGAGGATCACGATAATTGGAAGTGGTTCATGGAGAATCTACAGAGACATGTGACCAATCGGGCCAACATCACAATCATCAGTGATCGACACAAGGGGATAGCAGCGGCAATGCGCAACATTGATCGAGGGTGGGTATGGAGGTGGTGTCTACGCCATTACGTAAGCAACTTCAACAAGAAACACCGAAACCAAACTTTAAAATCTCGCCTTTGGAACTTAGGTATTTGTCAACTTGTTTACGGTGTATATTTGAACTTAACTAATACAATATTGTCATACAAACTAGATATTCATAGAAGTCTTCATCGCTACCCGCAGGAATAGAAGGGAATGTGCGGAAGTTTGAGGCAAAGAAGGCAGAATGGTTGGCGATCCATGATGAACAAAACGTACGGGATCCAAAATGGGTGAATGAGGAACTACCCTTATGGAGCTTGGCCTATGACAACACTGAGGGAGGCGGTGCTCGGTGGGGAACCATGACGACCAACGCGCAAGAATGCGTGAACGGAGTACTTAAGGGCGTGCGACGTTTGCCCATGTCTTCTGTGATCGAGCACACATTCCATCGTATGGTCAAGTATTGGCATAGGCGTCGTGGGGAATACCAGGGAATGTTGGCAGAAGGGAACGCGTATACGAAGTACTGTCAGAAATTAACCGAAGAATCTACGTCAAGTTCCGTCAGACACTACGTGCTGCCGTACGATGCGGCTAACGGGGTTTACGAGGTTAAGTCTGGTAATAATAGCTACGTTGTTCGGTTCGATAGGCAGTCGAATCGTAAGGGGACTTGCACATGCGGGAAGTTTCAGGGGTACAAGGTACCGTGCTCCCATGCTGTAGCTTGTTGCACATTCGCTGGTGCTAACTGGCAAAACTACGTCAGCCCCTTCTATCTGGTATCCAAGACCCAGCTAGTGTATGCTCAGTC
This sequence comes from Linum lewisii, assembly GCA_034768395.1. Lineage (NCBI taxonomy): Eukaryota > Viridiplantae > Streptophyta > Magnoliopsida > Malpighiales > Linaceae > Linum > Linum lewisii. Next base: position 428,399 of record CM068300.1, on the reverse strand, counting down.
ATTCCAACCAATACTGGGTCCTAAAGACTGGATCCCACACACGGGCCTACCAGTGATCCCGCAACCTCATCTTTTTCGTGGACAGGGTCGTCCACGACACTCTCGAATCAGAAACGAGATGGATTGGCGTGAGGAGGGTCGCCCAAGTAAGTGCAGGACATGCGGTCGCGTGGGTCATAATGCAAGGACATGTGGAAGGAGACGGGACAGTGCTGGGGCGTCTTCTAGTAATCAAGCGTGAAATAAAATAGTGTATTTATAGGGGTTGGGGCGAGATTGCCCGGTCTCTAACTCTCGGGCGATATCGCCTAGGGTAGAGGCGATATCGCCTGTGGCTGGGGCGAGATCGCCTATAGCTGGGGCGAGATCGCCATGTGTCCAGCCAGACAGCATTTACTCGGTTGGTTGGGCAGTTTAGAATCGGTTTGACCAACAATCCTTGGGGCTGGGGCGATATCGCCTAGGCCTGGGGCGATATCGCCTAGGCCTGGGGCGATATCGCCTAGGCCTGGGGCGATTTTATCTATAAAAATCAATACTTCTAAAACGTATTTATTTAGGTTAATAGTTAATTTTTTTTATTTATTTTCGTCAAAAGCCCCAGCATCTCAGTTCATGCACTTGCTGTATTTTGGTTTAATCTCAATTTAATTAAGAGTCTCCTTGGGCGTTTCTTTGTAGCGCGGACAGACAAAAAGCACCAAGTGTTTGGTATGAAGGGGTAAGGCGTACGAAAGGGAATGAGAGATAAAGAAGTAGCAGGGGTTACTGATACCTTGAACGTATAGCATATAAGCGTATGAACTCAAGGAGTACGGGTATAGTGTCGTGATTAGGCCATGACCTCTCAATGTTAGGGTCACTTTGGCCATTTATATTGCACTGGGATCCAGGCTAGGGCGTCAAGTGTACGTCATATATCAGCTAACTGGTGTCCCAATTGTAAATCAATCTCATTCGTTCAACAATGAACGGCCCGGATTGCTCTGTAAAAGCTCTAAACGTCAAGTGATTCACTAATTCGAACTCAACTAGACTATGACTCATAAGTATATTGTCATGGTTTTCAAAGCTTTTCTATTTTTATTAATATATTATTAATTCATTGAAAAAAAAGATTATAAACTTTAATTTTTTTCATTAATATTATTGTTAAAATGTCTTTATAAGTAGGTAATGATCAACTAATTATTGTCTAATGACTAGGGGTCTCAAATGCCAGGAAACACGGGCGCCCATGTTCTGGTCCAAACATGCAAAATCAATTAACAAAATCAAACAATTAGGAATCATAATAAAGTCATAGATATGTTTGAATTTTTTGTGTTTGTGGTGTTGATTGTTGAGGGTGGGAGTCAGTCGGTTAGGTTTGTTGGTTGATTAGTAACTGATCGAGTTTTGGTGTCACATTTATCAATTAACAGACTGACAGTTGATTACATCCGTTTTGGTTAAAACAATTATAACTGCGAAGATAAATACGAAGAAACGGTTTGGCTGGTTCAATAAAAGGTTCAACTTGGATGGATTGTTGATTTGGGTGTGAGATTGAGTGAGGCGGCAGCCCTGTCCAAAACGTCTTGAAGCTTCCGTGAGTATCTCGCAAGGCGTAAATATAGAGTAGTATGAATAAGAGGGGTAAACGTATTTGGGGTAAGACATACAGAGAGTATCGGGACGCACCTTGTTTGGGTGTATGCAATACCTTAAGCGTGGCAATTCAAGTGGGCATACTGAGTTTAACACGTATGATGTCGAGTGCTAAGTCATATCAGGTCCATATATATTATAGACCGTCTCGCCATATTTCGTCTGCAAATAACCGTAGAGGCAATCTTAACCGTCCAACTTAGAAGGACTATACCACTTTGGACTAAAATAATCCTAAATGTGAAATATCTTCTCATCATATAGAGCCAAAGAGGAGCCACGTCATCCCCACGTGGAGATGAACACGTGACGAGCTTGGGTCGCCGTGAAAAGGAGCGCAAACGCCGCCGGTAGCCGCCTTTTTAATCTTACAATTGCAAACAGTCTTGTCGGATGGCGGCGGGTCCCACCACTGGTCTCGCCGGTGAAGATATTTTTGGGAACTTTCTGCTACGTTCTTCCACTTACTACCTATAGCTAGCTCCTTGTATTGTATCTACTTTCTTTTTAGAGGTTTGAGTTAACCGTTACGGGTCAATCGAGTTGTAAGTTGATTAGGTTATTATAGATCTTGTTTTGGGATCGTATCGTTGAGTTGAACCATTGATTCTATCGTATGCAGATTAATTGTTGAAACTGTTACAAAATGTAGTTGAATCGTGATTAAACATTCGTTATATTGGTGCTGTACCATGTAGTTTGACTTTGATAGGTGGTTCGAGATCCAACCGGTCTGATCTTCCATAATAGTACGATTTTTAAAACATTGTATATACGTATGTGGGGTTGTAAGTTGATTAGATTACAAGTTTAACGAATTATGTTGAGTTGTGAGTTGATTAGATCACAAGTTTGAGTTTGTAAGTCGATTAGGTCACAAGTTTAGCGGGTTGTAATGAGTTTGTAAGTTGATTCGTGGTCACAAGTTCAATGGGTTACGAGTTAAGCAGATTTATTACTTAAAGTTGTAAGCTCATCAGGTTTCACTTTCGCTCGGTTTGAATCGTGGGTCAAATTAGGCTAGTCTATAGTATACATATCAATTTTGAGTCAACATTCGATATCTCAACCAGTTTTTAAGTATCAAATTGGTCGATTTTCACGTATCTTAGCTGAACTAAGATTATATTACGTCAATGTTCTAAGAACATCCACTCGAGTGAGGATTTTCATTTACTATTTTCAAAGCATTATCTCGCTGTCGATTATCATAATTTATCAAAATCGTAAGTTTATACATGCCAACAAACGATCTAAACTCGAAAATTTACAGTGTCATCTAGCACACATTAACCGTCTAAGTACCTTCAGTTTCACCGGTTCAACCTGCGGTACGATTTTTTGTAGCTAGCTCTAAGCCACGCCATGCACACTTGGATGATTAACATTTGACCATATAATTAAACCATGTTCTTATAAAGGTAGGTATGGTCACAGACAAGGTTTTGTAATTTAATTAATTAATTAATTAATTTAATCACTTGTTAAATTGAACGTGAGCATGCATAGAAAAGAGTAGCATGCACGTGACTTCACTGGATTATTATTATTATTATTTTAAATAAGTATTGACTGAAAAATTTGAGTGTTATGTAGCATAGATATGTACACTTCTCAACTTGCGTACGTAATAGGCCGGGAGGCCCCTGTACTATTGAAAGATAACAAATAGGCCCTCCTACTATTAATTGCATCAAACAAGCCCCTCTACTTAGAACATATAACAAACAAGCCCTTCCTTTACAAATGTGACAAACGACGTTACTGAATTGTTGACACGTAGGTTGTTAGAGTTTACACGTCAGCCGATTGGAATGTCAGCAACCCTAAACGGTGTCATTTTTTACTATTTGGATTATCTATTGCTAATAACCTTGAGTCAAAATGGAGCCGTTTAGGGTTGCTGACATTCCAATCGGCTGACGTGTAAACTCTAACAACCTACGTGTCAGTGACGTGTCAGTTGTGTCAACAATTCAGTAATGTCGTTTGTCACATTTGTAACGGAAAGGCTTGTTTGTTATATGTTCTAAGTAGAGGGGCTTGTTTGATGCAATTAATAGTAGGAGGGCCTGTTTGTTATCTTTCAATAGTACAGGGGCCTCCCGGCCTATTATCCCTTATTTAAATAATAGAATAATATTTAATTATTTATTTAATTAATAGTTCACAAGCTTAGTGGATACAAAGATAATACAACTAGGAAGTCGATGGGTTATAGTTCAGGAACGATCTGATCTGTTGTTTGAATGATGTAATTCGGTCATTTAGATTCAAGAGGTTCATGATCTGGGGGGATTGGGAATTGAACGCGTTTAGAGTAGTTCCGTCAGGACGATTTCAGCTTAACATTGCTGGATGACGAAGATTATAACCCTCTGACTCGAGTCACTAGTCCGCCGATAATTAACATGTGACAACCTTGATATCGATCTTGAGTAGCTGTAAATACAGACTTAAAGAGGTTTATACAGGGGGGAGACTGAGAGCGCATCTAGTGTTATCTCAGGACGATATGTGTCCTTGTACATTGCTCGATGACGAAGATTAACTAGCTCTAAATTGAGTCACAAATTAGTTGATGACAAATTAGCTAAGTAATCAATTCGAGTAGCTATAAATGCAGGCTTAAAAGGTTCATATAGGGGGGAGATTGAGAACATGCCTAGCTAGTGTTCTCTCAGGGCGATCCGCGTCCTACATTGCTCGATGACGAAGATTAACTCTCAGTTGAGTCATAGATTCGTTGATGACATGTACCCATATTTCGAGGAGCTATAAATTCAAGGTGAACTCAGCATTGACGACACATGACTTAACACACGCTATACATATCAGGATTCAGCGACTCTAACGACTCATGACCTCCCTTCATACGATCTAGAGTTGATTCTATTTTACTCTTTTACCCTTTTATTATTCCACTTGGCTTTTAATAGATTTAATTACAAAAGGTGATAATAAGTACGTACGTGCTACAAACAATATAATTATACGTGCATGTGATCACAAGGTCCCATTGGAAATAGGCTATAGCATGCATTTGAGCAATTGGGATTCATTATGGAATATAATTGCATGTATTTGTTTTTTTTTTAATTAGGGAAATTAATTATTAGGTTCTAAAAAAAGATTAATTATTTTATGAAAATTTGATAAAAAAAAAAATTGTGTAATGGGTAGTTTATGTATTCGTTAGAGCGTAATAACTGTATTTCGTAATAAGAATGCACCTGCGTGAGATTTAGTGGTTGAGATCAGATATATGCAATGGCTGGTATAATATGGTTTGAGATTTTGGTCAAGACATGTTAATGTCGAACAACCATAACCGGTTATGATCGTCTCCCTTTTAGGGGAACATGGTTGAGCGAGGGGTCGATGTCATTCTTTCGAATTTCGTTGAAATCGCCTCATTTCAGCATATTCCGTCTCAAAACTACACATACAAACCCTATAGCGATATATTCTCGAACTCATTTGGCAGTCTCCGCGAGTTTAATCACTCTAACAAAGATTTCGAAACAAGGGTTAAAAACCGAACCAAGCCGAACCGGACAGAATGACCAACATCTCTTGCTTCAAACACAAGCTTCATGATTACTCGATTGCTTCTTTCACAAGATTACATGTTTCACCATTAATGAATACGTTATTTTAGTACAATTTTTTTACCCGTTAGAGTTTCATGAAATTCCGAGCTTAATAATTGTTTTTTTAACAATTATTTTTTATTTTTTTATTTATAATATTTATGATTTTTGTTAAAAATACTAAACAATATAATTATGTGTGCTTCTTTTAGAATAGATCTTAATCGTCAAGTGTCTTAGTCATTAATCATCAAAACTGAAGGGTCTCTTAAATTTCAAAACGCTCGCAGCGAAGAAAATTGCCAAGATTACAATCTGCCTCACAAATCGAGTGACTCCCAAAAGGGTAGTCATATCCAATACTGACACTACAAAAAAAATGGACCTTTAGCTACTGCAAAATTACAACGGCATGAAAATGCAGTAGCAAATAGTTAGTATTTGCTACGGCAATCACTATTTCATGTAGTAATTTGCAGTAGCAAATACTATTTGCCACACCACTAGCTATTTGCTACACCCAGCATCCCGTAGCAAATAGTGGTGTGGCAAATAGTATTTGCTACTGCAAATTACTACATGAAATAGTGATTGCCGTAGCAAATACTAACTATTTGCTACTGCATTTTCATGTCGTTGTAATTTTGCAGTAGCTAAAGGTCCATTTTTTGTAGTGTGACAAGATACGTGATTACCCTGTAAGTGTGTTGCACCACCACCGTCCATGTCAAGAACCATTGTGTCCCAATAACTCAAGTTGTTGTACAGTTTTGTCCTCATTGATCACTTACAAAACCGAGTATAAAAGATTATTGAAGTCTCTGCGTCGCCCCAATGCACAACTCTTATCAAGGTTATGCAAATTTCATGTTCTTTCATAAGCCATTCGTACACTCTCTCAACAACTCGCGTTATCGGAATACACGATTCTTAACAATTCTATACAACCAAAAACATTTAAAATATCTATTTATACAATTGCTCTGCCTTGTTACAGAAGATTGTTAGAAAATTTGTGGAAGTTAGTGTAAAATTTGGGAATCTGAGCTTATTCACTTGGCTCAATGAGCAAAGAGAGCCTCTGTCCAAGAACTTGTCTTTGTACAAACTTTGATATTTGGTTCAAGAAACTTGCTAATCCATATGTTTAAATTATCTAAATTAAATTAATTAATTTCCCATTTTTTCCTTTGTGTCTATAGACATTATTGGATCTCTAAACACACACTGATTCATATGTACATAACACACACATGTGGAGTTTCGAGGTAATGAGTAATTGAGTTCGAATCGGTTTGAGTGTTCTCTGTGAAAACTCGATAAGAATATTGTACATCTAGGTGTCAAAAGATGATCTGACTAATCGAGTTGGGGAGTTTGTTTCATCTAGTCTAACCCAGTTCGAGTTGTGACATGAACTGAGTAAAAGTCAGCGATATCTTATCTGCTTAATATGCAACCTGACAATACTGTGACCCGATTGTAACTTGTTTGCCCCATACCCGATTCATATGTCGACCTTGTTGACAAACATTGTATAACTCAAAAAATAATTTATCTTCAAGTAAAAAGTTGGTATTTTTATATACCGTCCAATCAGTTCATTCATCACGATCCTACCCATTATTGTAATTGATAAAAAATCAACAATCCATAATCCGTCCAAACCAATAACTCCACTAACCTATAACCCAATTGACTAATAACTCAATAAAACAACCAACCTAATTTACCCATAACTCGATCAACACACGACCTAACTCATCCAATCCGCCTACACCTCCTTCTCTCAATTTTCAACCCTCACATCGATTATTGCAAGATATTAATGCAATAATTGACCAAAAGTCAACAATCTGTAATCTGCCACACCCATACCCTCCACTAACCTACAACTCAGTTAACTAGTAACTCGATAAACAACCAACCCAATTAACCCGAAACTCGACTAACACGCCCCATTTGAAACTCTCATCATTCTCCTAATTTTTCAACCCTCACATTGATTAAATTGCAAGATATTAATGAACTATATGATCATGCTTCTAAGCACTATGTGATCTATCACCAAATGCAAATTGATGAACATCAAACGTGCACTAGTACTACAAAAGGTTAACACATGGTAGGCTCTATAGGCAAAGAGATTTTAGTTAGTTAATGCAAAAAAAAAACTAAGTTATTACCAAGTACTCACCAAACAACAACACACACATCACTTGTAATAATGAATCATCACCCATTCGACAACTCCAACATGTGAGAGATTTAGAACATAGAAAGGACACATATGATTGTTATTCATATCTCATATATATGTAACATGGAGTTGTACCATATGTGTTTTGAATGATCAATTATGGTGTTTTTTAGATTGGGTTGGAATCCGTGACTGGTTAGACCGTGTAAATATTGGGATATGGGTAGTTTAATATAGCTTGGTTTGCTGAAAAGAACTAGTAAAGGTGTCTACGTCTTTTTTTGGGTTCATCATTCACCAATTGGATGGTCAGACGAGAGTCTGAGACTCTTATCGTGGGTTCATCTTTTTTGTGATCTTCGTCGGCCTACAAGGTACAAGAAACCGATTCTAGTTATTCTTCCTCTCATAATAGGTGATACACACATGTAATCATCGGTCTATTGTTGAAATGTCGCTTCTCATATGATGATCAGATGCAAGTATGAGACTCTTATAACAGGTTTCATCTTTTTTGTGATCTTCATTGGCCTATAAGGTATAAGAAGCTGATTTTAGTTGTTCTTCCTCTCATAATAGGTGTTTGTTTGCGTGTATATGTAATCACGTACATGTCTATTGTTGAAATATCGCTTCTCATATGATGATCAGATGCAAGTCTGAGACTCTTATAACAGGTTCATCTTTTTTGTGATCTTCATCGGCCTACAGGATATAGGAAGCTGATCGATTCCAGTTGTTCCTCTCATAACAGGTGTTGGTTTGTGTGTATATGTAATATAATCACCGGTCATATATTGTTGAAATATCGCTTCTCATATAATCTTTGCATATGTGTTAAGCATTGCATGGAGTCCGCGATCCGTTTCATGAACTATGAACTATGAAGAATTGACAATAGTCATGAATGTAGTAGATTATTATGGTTATTATGTTGATGGATTTGGCTTGATGATGCTCGTTTATATGTTTGATGTGCCTAATTATTTGAACGGATTTTAGCGATTTCAGTCATTCATTCATTAATCCTCATCCTTAATCTTCTTGCCTGTCCAGTCCTGTTCTAACAACATTCTCAAATCACGGTTCTTCAAACACATCATGACCAGACAACTGAGTCGTTTACTCAACGAGTCAACAAACATAGAATATTATTCCCCTCTTCACAATCGTTAACTTCGTACACCCCGATCCTATCGATACTCAAACCGGTTTCCTTCCTTTTCGAAACCGAATCATTATGGTATCATATGTACACTTAACCGTATCTCAATTGGTCTATGTTATCAATGCTAAAAATAGATAAACCAAACCAAAACTCCAACCACAAACTGTCCGAACATAAACCACATGTTAGGTTTGCCACCTTACAGGACACTCACCAATCATCGTACGACACGTGGACTCCCCCACCGCCGGCGTGGCTGCCGCATTACGGCCGCCGCCGGCTATCTTGTTTTGTGCAGTGCTTTTATGTTACAATGTTTCGAATTAGTTGCCAAGTCAAAACGAAGATTAATTACTATTAATATTGTGTTTAATTTTGAATTAATTGATGATAATTATTGGTGTAATTAAGTGAATTTTTTAATTAATTAGTGTTTTTGGTTGTCTCGTACGTTAATTATGGTCTTGGAATTAATCGTCACTTATGTCTTTTTCTGTTTTTTCGTCAATTTAATTAATTTGAAATTAATTGTACGTTAATTACTTAATTATGACTCGTTTGTGGGAAATTTGAAGCGCCGGCGACCAATAATTAATTATTATGAGAATCCTAAGATAACTTTTTTTTTGGTAGAAAGACGGGCGCGAAGCCCCTTACTCATTAGAATTAATCAGACGGGGGAAGCAAATCCCGATACAATCCGCCGAAATCGCTCTCTCGATATCCGGGTTACAAGTAAAATCAAAATGGGAACCAAAACAAAGGGTATGACCAAAATGGGCAAGGAGATCCGCAACACGGTTCCCCTCACGGTAGATGTGATGAATTTCTACCGACCAGTTCCTTTCAAGAATCCGATGGATTTGTTGGATGATGTGGCTGTGACGAGAGTCGTCAGAGCTGAGTCCTGTGATGGCGCGGGCGGTCACAAGGGAGTCGACTTGAAGGTGGATTTTCCTCGCACCCATGGTCCAGGCCATTTCCTAAGATAACTAAATTAAACCTAAGATAGCATGTTAATGTTTCAATTTCAAGTGTGTTCTTAATTTGATTTAATTTAATATGTGACAGCGGAATAATACATAGATAACTCTGAATTTCGTTGAAAATGAGATTTGTTGATCGTTTGATCGAAAATTAACTAGTGGATAACTTTATCGGGTACCAATAGACTATGTACATTTTTCTAAGAACATGAAAAATAGTGCAAAGTTAAGTACTTATGTGGAATTCTTAACGAAAGGGGAAAAAATCGAGTAGAATGAGAATAGAGAGCGAGATAGATAACTATTGTTAGCTGATCTTATGGTCGAGTATTGAGTACAAGATAGATGTACTCATCTACATGTGTCTACTTTATTCGCAAGTAACGACTAGGAAAACACTGAGTCTGAGTTCAAACTAGTCTCGTGTGGGGAACGAGCAAAGGGAGCATCGATCCCTACTGGGTCTACATAGCCTGCTGCTGAATCCTGAAAGTTACTGTAAGTCGACAGTTGACTAACTAGAAAAGATCCAATATATATCACAGTTTATAATTTATACGTATCATTTCTCAACACGAAAGACTATTAGTGAAACACATATCCAAAATAATTCGTTGTCACTAAATCAAATAAATAGAATTTTGAAATTATAAAGTTAACATCTTAATATTCACATCGATCCAACCATGTATTTTATCAACTCGGATCGATTATCACTAACTAAATCACAACATGAATATTCATTAGTGATTCTATTTTGTTTTTTTGAATTAAATGAATATTCAGTATTCATTAGTGTATATTCTATTTTGTATTTATTAAAGAAGTGTAGAAGAGCGTGTATCTCACGTACGAGAAAGTAGAGTGGGGAAAACAAAGGCATATATCGGTAGTGGCAATAAGGTAATTAGGGAAGCGCGTAAACAAAAGGCCCAGAGACGTACATAACAGAATTATTATTTTAATATAAATTTTGGCGGCAAGTTCTAGGTTGCCGGCCACGTGTAGTTATTTACTGGCAGTAAAACTGTAAAAAAAAAAAGTAAAAAAAAATAAAATTACAAAATCTTCAACTTGCAACAAAAAAAGGCTATGGAGTGGCATTTACGGTCTGAAATGTAATGTTGACGAAGCGATATATCTACTGATTAGAGGTCATGGAATGTGTGTTTGATGTTTCAAATTCGGTTGGATGGTTGATTGTGGTGTATAAGATGATAACGATGTCAAGACGTATGGAGCTTAAGAAATGCGAAGCTTTTACACTTGTGGAGTGGAGGGGTGTTGAGATGGCTAGCTGATGTAGAGTATGAATACGAGACGATTGAGATTGACATTTGAGACACGAATTCTGAGATAATTATACGGTGATATTGAGGTATGATCATCCAACCTATATATGATACACCTTGTGATATGCTACACTCAGCATCCTCGTCGCAAATAGTATTTGCTACTGCAAATTACTACTTGAAATAGTGATTGTCGTAGCAAACATCAACTATTTGCTACTGCATTTTCATAACGTTGTAATTTATTTATGGATAGAGTTACTACTCAGTTTTTTTTTTTAATTAAGAGGTAATTACTTTGTACAATAACCATCTTTTTTAGGTGCAACCGTGCAAGTACAATAACACTCTTAATCTAATTAATTACTAACTAATTGTTAATTATCCTCTCAAAATAGGATTTTTTTTTAAACCTTAGATATCGAATTGCTATATAAATCTAGTGGTGGATATAGAGAAACCTCTATAACCTAATAATATATTTCTAATTCTCTTATTTTTTTTTGTGTTTTTATTGGAGTAGTTTGATTTGTTGTTTACTCTCGTATTTGATTTAGCGTTTAGTAACGCGTAATAGTGTTATCGATGTTTTGTATAAGTAAAAACATGTAAATGTTATCGATGTTCTTCAAATTTGAATCACAAAAAGTATTACTAATTGAGTTTTTTTAATATATACCTCGAACATTATCGAACTAAATGACAAAAAAAGATGAAAAACTATGAAAATTCGTGAATGATATAGCTATATATGTTCATGATTGATGCTTATGTGACCTAATACGTTTTCTTTGTCAATTAGTATGCTTCATATCTCGTGGGAATACTGAAATCCATGTTTTCGAGAGTCCTTATACAGTTACACATACTCAAACCCCTTCATTTTGTGATTTTTAATCCTAGTAGTACTGTCATGCTAAACGACCTTTATAAATCCCTTCTTGACTTCTGCTTATGCCTAACTATACGTTCTCTTTGTCAATTAGTACACGCTTCATATATTGATAGAACCCTGAAAATTCGAGTTTTTAAGAGCCCTTAATCATACCCGAACCCTAAATCCCAACCGAGTCTCATTGTAAACCCCAACACTAAAAATCTAACTTTTCGAGAGTCCTTACACATACTCAAATCTCCAATCAAAACGACATTCATAAATCCCTACTTCATCAACGATTAAATCAAAATACATTAGATACAATCCCTCCTTCATCGACGTTAATTGATGTGCATTTAATCCATTTAAAAAACCCCTACCATATATACACTATACTCACTTCCTCAAGTAATTTCCTCTTCCACCACATATACATATTTAAAAAAACCCAATTAATTATTAATCAAAATTAAAACCCATAATTAAAATTTATAAAAAAGAATTAATTTAGTTTAATGGATTTCCAAATTCCGTCTCTTCTATAAAACCCTACCGAATTCCTTCACTCCCACACTCTCTCTCTCTCTCTTTCCTTCTTTGGGATTTTTTTTTTCTCCTAATTAATCCGACCAAAACAGAGCAATTCCAGCTGTGCCGTTTTTCTTCCTTTTCCGGCGAGCCTTTATTTCCGCTGATTTCTCTATAAATCTCCTAAAATTTCTGACTTCTTATTTGAATTGAATCCTCCTTCCCCTTTAATTCTCTCTTTTAATTATTATGCTCTGAGAAATTTCAGAGCTCAAACAAATTCATGGATCCGAGCTTCCTCTCTCCGATGAAGTACTCCGAGCACCGGAGTCAAGTCAAAAAGTACGCCAGGAAGCCCCCGGCGGTTAAACGGCGGAAAACCCAGTTGCCAGCTATGGATTTGGCGGCGAAACAGAGGAAAACAGAGTCGCCGGCGATGGAGTCGAGTCCGGAGCTACCGACCCGGAATCCGACCCGGGTCGTTAGGATATCGGTGGTTGACCCGGATGCGACGGACTCCTCCAGCGACGACGACGAGGAGATGCTCCGCCGGCGGCGGAGGGTGAAGCGGTACGTCAACGAGGTGAACATCGCGCCGGCGTCGCCGGCGAACGGTGTGAGGAAGTTTAGGGGAGTTAGGCAGCGGCCGTGGGGGAAGTGGGCGGCGGAGATTAGAGATCCGGCGAAGAGGGCGAGGGTGTGGCTGGGGACTTATTATACGGCGGAGGAGGCGGCGGCGGCGTACGATAGCGCCGCGATTGAGCTCCGGGGACCTGACGCGCTGACGAATTTCCCGACTCCGAGGGTGAAAGTCGAGGCGGAATCGGTTTCTGGGTACGAATCCGGCGACGATTGTTCTCTTAATCGGTCTTTGTCTCCTACCTCTGTTCTTCAGTTCAGAACTCCGTCGAGTGACGATCTCTCCGAGCTCGATAAGCTGATGTCGGATGAGCCGATTGAGTTTCTGTTAGCCGAGCCGGTTGAAGAAGTTAAAGCAGAGCCGATCGAAGACAATGAAGTTGAGCCGGATGAGCCGATTGAATTTCTGTTAACCGAGCCGGTTGAAGAATTTGAAGTGACAGCTGGACTTCAATTACTCAACGATTATGAAGCCGAGCCGGTTAGAGAAGCTGCAGTGACAGCTGGACTCCAATTTATCCGCGAACCCGAACCGGTTCCAGAACCCGAAACCAATTTCTCAGCCAATCAATTCTCCGATCCGAAGCCGTTTTGGGAAGAAACGTCGTCGTTTATCACCGACGATTTTTTCAACTTCGAAAATCAACCGGCGATGTTCGACGCCTGTGACGTGGCAAGCGGCACCGCGCTCTTGCAAGGGAGCTTCTCCGCCGCCGCCGGCGACTTCCTTAACGACGTGCCGGGCGAATTCGTGTCCTCCGACGGTGAGGACTTTTTCCAAGATATCGGCGACTTGTTCTTCTCGGAACCTTTGGTCGCGCTATGAGTTTTTAACTGTTCGTCGTCCGCCAGTTTGCCGCCGATTTTGTCGGCGGGAGTTTTGTTTGCCGGCGGTGAGGGGAGAGTGAGAGGGTTAGGACTTTTCTAATTTAAATTATTAAATTAGGTTTGAATGTGGGGCCCGCTCCGTTAAAGTTGACGGAGTGGACGGTGAAGTTTTGATGAGAGAGAGATTTTTTCGACCTTTTGTTAGATTTTTTTTTCGGTTAGAAGGATGAATAAATATCATGTACAAGGTTTTGATATTATATATGAGGAGTGTATTTATTTACTATTTTACTATCGAATCGGTGAATTTAACGGTTGAATATATTTTGAATCGAGTTATAAAGTCGAATTGTAATATTAGAATGATCATGAATGATTATGGCCGCAATTAAGGTAGATGCACATTCTGATGGCACAGCTCGACCACACAAAACAACCACAACATTCTCGTGCAGCCATTTGAAACCGTTGTAAGAATAGTTAATGCCTCTGCACAAATTGGAGCTCTGCAAATGAAACGTCCTGCTCTTCCATCTACCACCTGCCCGTTGTGATTGTGTATTACAGTTGTAAACCCCGTTTTCTCGGCATTGCTTGCAAAGCAGCTGTCACACACAATAATCTCGTGAGGGATTATTGACGGTTGGGATGGAGTAGGACATATCATAATTAAAAATTTTGGATTGAGTAATTACTTATTGTCTAACTGGTATATCTACACTGATTTTTTACCCATCAAGAATCTCGATTCAACAACTAAATGATAATATATCAGACCAACATAACTATTTAAGCTAAGAACGATCATTAATCATACATTTTGTGACCAATATATTACCCCATTTTTTTCACCCTAAGCATTGATAAATTCAACCAAATAAATTTACTAACGGTAAAAAAAATTGCCTGCCACGGTGGCATTCCTTCTGCCGCACAAGGGGTAGGCGCAATTAGCGGCTCCGGCCGGCCAAACGAGTCAACTCGGTGTTGGTCGTGCGTGTGAAATCACGAGTCACGAGTCACGACACCGATAAAAACAATTATAATTAATTTAATATGATGACTAGATTTTTAGTATCTTATTTTAGATTGGAAAAATAGCGCTTTGGCCCTTTACTTTGCCAACTTAACAAATAGCACTCTATACTATAAATTGCTATTTTTCCCTTTTAGTTTGACCACTTTGCATTTTGGGTCCTTCCATCTCAACTATCGTCTTAATGACGTTAAATCTGGACACACCTGCACACCGAAGGAGAGAGATATCGGAAGTAGGACACTAAGAGTTTGTCAAGGAGATAAATTGAGGAGAATTCTACATCACAAGATTAATGAGGAATACGAGTGGCGTATTTATTTTAAATTGGGAAAAAATCTACAAAAGGTAAAAAGGAAAAAAGGGGTAATTTTTAAATACTGAGGTGGAAATTAATTAATTAATTTGTTTCCACAACCATTATTGTTTTTCTTTTTGAGGATTTTTTAGCAATGAATGTGGAAAATTATTGTGAAAATTTATATGAAAAAGTACTTGAATGTAGGGTTAATTAATTTTGAGGGTCCTACTAAAATGTAAAATTAATTAATTTGTGACTATTCAAAACTCGTCAAGACGACGATGAAAATAAGTATCGATAAACTGCATGGAAACGACTAATATAGACACGCATTTAGATGCAATTTAAACATGGAGATACAGAGACGAGATAAGTATCAGCCTTAGAACCTGCTCCATTATTCTGAATACTTATCAGTCGTCAGTCTAAAACTCGTGTGATATCCCAAATGAATATCCTTTAGCTAATCTAAATTACAACGACATGAAAATGCAGTATAGCAAATAGTTGATGTTATGCAACAACAACAACCACTACATAAAATAGTGATTGTCGTTGCATAACATCAACTATTTGCTACACCATTTTCATGCCATTGTAATTAAACAGTAGCTAAAGACAAAAAAAAATTTGTAGGGTTTACAATCCGAGTTAAAACTCAAATTCATGAATCTCAATTATAGCACCATTAAATTATAAATTGTAAGTTGATAACACTAAAAAGGAAAAATCTTGATTCAAATATTAGGGGTGGTTTGGTTGATAGAATTGGGTCTGAGAATTGGATTTCAATTCCCGGTCCAATGAGAATTGTAGTGCAATTATTTGAGTCAATTCCCAATGAATCGGAAATTGGGTCTCAATTTTTAAACCCAATTCTATCAACCAAACGGCCCTTAGATACAATCCTAATACTATTCCAACTCATGATCATCACATCAAATCTCTATTATTTATAGAGTGGAAAAGTCGGTTTTATGATTCAGCATTTGCAGCCGCCCAAAACGCACGCTTGTTAGTGTCGTTTTGATTCCTAAAATGCTTATGCCGCCAGCCCCACCAATATTTGTGGCCTGAAATCTCTCTTATATTGGTGAATTTGTTATAAATTATATTTATTTAAAATTAATATGGATATCTATGTCGTATTTTCATTCACATGAATACATTACATTGACTCGTAGATTTTTCAGATTTAGCCCAACATATTATAATTTGACGAAATGACCCAGTGTCATGATCCATCCTGAATCCACCAACACGAAGTAGATTGAAGTTTGCACAGGTTTGGTGCAGTTGAAATAATTGTTATAATGGGTTCCACCAGGATTCAGTCACAAGACCTCCCAGTCAAATTGTACTGTGAAAAAAGGTATGATATTATGTCATGAATTGTCTTTTTTTTTTTTTTGAATGATGAATATATTGCCACCAAAATCAAAGCACAAAAGTCGAGAAATCCATGTACAAGGGGTTGCCACAAGCCTCACCCCGAACCCCAGAACCAACCCAAAGAGGACACAAGAGAGGACCCTAATCCATCTCGAGAGCTGGCACCTAAAAATAGCCAAGCTTCTCCCAAAAAATCTTGCACACAAAATCCCTTATCATATCATGTCATGATTTGTTGCATCCCAGAGGTTTAATATCAGTTTATATAATATCTCATGATCACTTGAGAGTAGTACTGAGCCAACTGAGCACTTACTACTTTGCTTTGATATTACTCCAAACCCTACAACATATATGAAGATAATATTAATTAATTAATTAATTTTGTATTTTTTTAAGATAATATAAATTAAATTATTGAGGAAAAAAGTAAGAAGAAGAAATAGGTGTTCATTATTAGGGAAAATAGCATGGCCCCATCTACTTTACCAACTTAACAAATAGCCCCTTATACTATAAATCGCTCATTTTATCCCTCTTATTTTGACAACTTTGCCGTTTGGGTCCTTCCGTTCCAAATTCAGTATTCGTAACGTTAATTGATGAGCATTCAGTACACCACGTTAGCTCCAACAGCCATGTATTAGCATACTAAACGTTTTTTAATCAGTAATGATCAAGATATCCTATGACGTAGTCCTTCTTATTTCATTATATACTCTTCGTGATCCCTCCCGAAATTACCTCCCTAACTAACTCTTCTTGATCTCCTACCTCTAATATCTCTCTCTGTTGGTATGTTGATGTGTCCAGATTTAATGGTAAGAAGGAGAAAGTTGAAACAGAAGGACCAAAATGGCAAAGTAGTCAAAGTAGGATGAGGTAAAATGAGCGACTTATAGTAGAGGGGGACTATTTGTTAATTTGGAAAAGTAGAGGGGGCCAAAGTGCTATTTTCCCTCATTATTATTTCCGAACTAGGATCGGACGGTCTGTGTGTTGCTATTCCCATGCACGTGCCGAATTTATGACAAACTATTATTTTGTTTAATTGAGGTATTTGTGTCATTGTTGAGTGAACTAAAAGGGATCCCTATTTACTTGTGTTAATTATATTCACTATTTTGACATTGAAATTCTATGTTTTAATCTTGATTTTTAGGTTATGGTGTTTCGGTCTGGTCCAACAGAAGGGAATTGTCTCGTTATTTGGATGCATTTAGAGTCACCTCGTATAAGAAGAATGAGGATAATAGTTAGTTCTAGGGATATAGCAGGTTTTTTAGAGTATTATATATTATTATATTGTGGGTGTTTAGTAAATGTACCGAGGGAATGTTCTCTGTCAGAAGTGTCTGGCCGTATGCAGTAGGGTACACCCATATTTATAGTCTAAGCGATATTGTTAGCGTCTCCCTCCATTGGTTGAGTGTTCGGAGGCGACGATCGTTGTTGATGAGACTCCGCCCATCCAGTTCTTTCCATGTGACCATCTGCTAAGATTTTGCGCTCGGGCGCTAGACGCCTATGGTTTAATGTGGGCCTCTTCTACTGGGATCTCTGAGGCCTTTGTCTTCTCTGGTCTCTACTAGTTGCCTAGCCCTTCTTGGGACTTGGACCTGGGGTATCTTGGGTCTTACTTATGGGTCTCCAAATCCGAGCTAGGCTTTCCTAGTGGGTCTACCAGATAGGTTCATAAGTTGGGTGTATGAATAACTGGTAAGAAATGTCATATAAATTAATTATGGACCTCTCCAAGCAACTCTAATTATTGAGATATATAAATGTTATTCACATGATATTAGAGTCTTTATATACGATCGAAATATCTTGGCATTGAATCATGACATCCTGGTAGCGTTCAATATGGCGATTTTACTTTGCATACAATTTTTTAACCAAAAAAAACTTTGCATACAATTTGATTGATCTTATTACAAATTTCGATCCTCTTTCATGAGATTTTGTCTAAATAGACGTATTAAGAGTTTGGATGGTTTATAAGAATCTTGTCCATCAACCCCGCAATCCAAATTTAACCGCTCCCGTCACAAGGGTACATGGATGTAGGTCAAGAAAATGGCCAACCACATACTCTATCGACCGAGCCAGTTTGGATATATACCGAACCGGCTCGATCAGTCCAATGTCCAACCCTAAAAATATTTAAATTAAAGGATTAGTTAGGAGATTGGTAGTGTTTAGTAAAGTTAAGTGGGCCAAATGACAAAGATCTATGCTATCCAATGGTTGCTAATTGCTTGGATTCAAATCAAGCTATATCTATATATCAAAAGTTCAAAACAATGCATGAGATGTGGGAATCATATGAAAAAAAGACCTACTAATTATGTCCATGAAACTCTTATTCATAAATTCACAAAATAAGTCATTTAGCTAGTGGGGATTGTTTTTTAATAGACAATAATAAGATAATGTTGGTCTCTCGTTACTAGATACGTTATCATGTGACGATGTTTCATTTATCTGTTAATAAATACTCCACAATCGTGATGTATAAATGTTTAATCCCTAGTTAACATCTCAACCAAACTTACACACATATTTGTTCCCTTAATTACGAATCGCATACGATAAAATCTACACTCGTATCCAAAAACCAAAATCTAAGAAATGATAATTTGAATGTGATGTGCTAGGGTCGATATGACATTTTGACACATTTTCCAGTGAGTATTACACGATCCATTATGAGGTATATATGCAGTGGACAGGCTGATCTTTCTTTTGATCAACCTTGTCCCGCCTATATAAAAAAAAAAACTGGAAACGTTTGATTTATCGTCTTTTAATATTTACCCACTTTTATATAGAGACTCTTATTTATAAATTTCCAATAATATTAATATTTTGTATTTTTTTTTTTTTCATAAATGAGTCATTTTATATTGTATATTGAATTTTCTTGGCAATGCTAAATTGCTAATAAGTGTTGAGAAGAATAGTTATTGACTTTGGTGTAGTTTATAGTCTTTGTCTTTCAACGACTGCGACTTCTTGCGTTTGGATTCAGCTAACGTGCACCATCATCCACAGTTTATTTAATTAATTAATTAATTACAATTTTAAAATACGTAAATAAAATTTATTTAATCGGAATTTTTAAATGAATTATGATCGATATCCTAGCTTAGACGCTGGTTGGATCTCTCTAGTCGGCCCAAAAGTACTCTAGAAAATAGCATCATAGGCCCAGTAGTGACCCATGCATCGGGTGTCTAGGCCCTAGGGTTTCAACTCAGATTCGTCGGATATGGTCAGAATAGCCTCTGAGGGCGTGGGGGCACCAATCTATATCAATGACATGTGGCGTCCCCGGTCCTTATCCTGAGAACCTATAAATACGGGCATGAACTCAACATTGATGAGATCGACATGACCTTAATTCTTATCAGCATACACCTTAAATTTAATATAGTCACTCATAGGCGTGCTTAAGGCAAGCATCTACGAGGTACACCCTGATACGTACTTCTTTGTCTCACTCCCAAATACGCTAGCACCCTCTTACTTAGCGCTTACTAGCTACTGTCCTTATTCGCCTTGCGAGGAACGTACCCAAAAGCTTCAAGGTGCATTGAATAGTTGATGCTCCACTCACACTCCAGACTGACGACACTCTAGGTTGAATCTTTTATTGAACCGACCGGTTACGATTCAACGATTTGAGTTCACCTAATTGGTTAGTTAAGTAGTCTATTTGCCAATCTCCAAAGGTAGAGGAAGCAGCCGAAGAATTTTAGTGGTGGGTAGGGTTTCTTTTTGCCGGTTGGCGGGAAAAAGAAAAATCAAAAGGTTAAAGAAAATTGAAAATTATTATAATATATGATAATAATAATAAATAAAAAGGGGGAAATAACATTTTGCCCCCTCTACTTTGTCAACTTAACATATAGCCTCCTATACTATAAATTGCTCATTTTACTCCCTCCTATATCGACCAATTTGCCTTTTGGGTCATGCCGTTCGACTATCGTCTTCTTAACATTAAATCTGAACACATCCGCACACTGGCAGAGAGATATTGGAGCCAGGACATGAAGGGTTGGTGGGAGGTATCGCGAAGAATATGGTGAAATACGAAGGGTTTTAAAACCACGCGTTTTATTCGTCAATTCCATCTTATCTAATTATATATATATTTATATTATCAATTAAAAAAACATTTAGCAAGCTAATATAATAAAATATTATATTTTCATGACGTGAAACACTACAAAAAAATTTGTCTTTAGCTACTGCAAAATTACAACGGCATGAAAATATGCAGTAGCAAATAGTTGATATTTGCTACGGCAATCACTCATTTCTTATATAGGTATCTCCTAGGGGTAGTCCTCACTCCCTGGGTAGATGATAGTTGTTTTACTGCTTACACCCTCGATGTTTGTTGGCCATAGTGTATGAAAATGTTTTCATCGCCACATTACACCAGTAGACCAACCTCGTGATATTACAATACGTGAAGAACAATTATTTCAGTAACTCGAATCGTTGAGAAATGTGGTATGGGATGAATCACATGCTCATTTCAATAACTTTACCATTCAACAACAATGCTCGATCTAGCTCTCTTTATGGGTCAACCCACCTCCATCTCTAAAAATCCATTAATATATGTAATATTTTCGTATATTTATAATTAATAAATAAATTTATCATTTTTCAAATTTATACAATTTAATTTAATATCTTATTAAACCATTCTAAATTCACCTCTAAATTTTAACTAATTTCTTTGTCAAAGATTTACTCTAACAAGCTTGTACTCCTTTTTTTTTTCTAGGTGCCAAGTGAATATGTACAATTAAAATTTAATTATGAGTTCGCTAGTTGAGGCGCCGATTTACGTACATCATCATGCTGCTGTGGTACGTAGTAGCCGCTAATCTATCAAACGTCTAGCTACAGTTACAACGTACGTACACTCAGATCGAACCGAACCGGTCCAACCATGAGGTTCGAGTGAATGGTGGGTGAAAACCGTATGTAGCTGGTTAGGCCCATGGGCTTTAATATGCCCCAATAAAGCCCATTCACAACTATTTTGGTTCCAAGTATTTGACCCACTTAGTAAAGTCGTTGACCAGTGAATTTACGAGTATTATGTGATTATGTGTCACGATGATTTAAGATATAGACATAGGGGCCGTTTGGTTGATGGAATTGGGTCTGGGAATTGAGACCCAATTCCGGTCCATTGGGAATTAACTCCAATAATTGCACTATAATTCTCATTGGGCTGGGAATTGAAATCCAATTCCCAGACCCAATTCCATCAACCAAACCACCCAATAATTTTGATTTATGTTATCTTGATTTGTGACGATTCACTGGTAGTTATACTAGATGCATGGTTGGTGGGTGTTCGTCATCTCAGTCTGTCGTCAAATCTCTGACATCTTAGTGCCTATCAAGGAGTTAGGAATCTTAGTGCAATGCCGGGTGTCCAATATCGTTGTGCCTGGGGCAAGTATCAAGGTCTAATGTCGGGTCTCGAGCATCTCAGCCCGTGCCCCGAGTCTCAGTTCATCTCGATCTGTTGTTGGGTCTCAGTTATCTTAGTTTGTTGTCGACTTTCGAGCATCTCGTGTGAATGCTGATCGAGTGTTGGGCATCTTGATGCAGTGCCAAGTGTCAAGCATCTTAGTGAGGTGTCAGGTGTCAAGATTTTGTGCTATTTTGATTCGTGAATCCGCCATAAGTGAAATCATTTATCAATCTTCAATAAATTACAAATATAAATAAATTCCATAATTACTACAAAATAACTCAAAACATGATAATTAATTACTTAATTACCCCTAACGAAATCACAGCCGTTAATACAATATATTCGCGCGCACCGTCTTAGAAATTACATGGTCTAGAAACCCCTAGAACCACTAAGGCCTCGTTTGTTCCCCTACCTCCACGACACCACTTATCTCAAAACTCCAAACGTCACTTTCGATGACTCGCCAAACGCGGCCCTAATATTCCGACTTTCCCTCTCTGGTAAAGCATATTCCAATTTTCTTCCTTCCTCCTAACATGACGGAACCTAAAAATTGAAAGAGAGCTAAATTTCAATTCACCAATGGCCGAAGAGGCTCAATGGGTGATTAGCGGGGACTCGATCCCAATCGGAGCTCCGGAACAAGAAGCTTCGGTTATGGTTGTCGAGCGAATGGCCGTTGCCGGCGGCTGCGAGCGGCGGAGCTGCTCCGATCAGTGTAACGATAGAGGGGATGGGAGCTTAGGGCTTGGCGAGAGAGCTCTATCTGCTGCTGGTGCCGCTTTCCTCTCGGCTATTATCGTTAACCCTCTCGACGTTGTTAAGGTATTGGAGGATTGTTTATTGGTGGCTGGCTTTTTGTTCCGTTTTAGGGTTTATGAAAATGAATTGAATATCTGGAGCTGAATTAGGAGGTGGGAAGTGGAAAGATTTGATCGTTTTGAATGGCTGTTTCAGTCCTGTTTCAGGGCTCGTGGGTCGTTTCTTGATTGTTGAGATTAATGGCGGTTGATGATTCTTGCCCATTTGGGGATTTTTTTCATGGGTTATCCTATGATAAATGATTTGTTCATTGGTGTTTTCATTGAAACAGACGAGGCTTCAAGCACAGGCAGCTGGAGTTGCTTACTCGCATCCTCTTAGTAATGTGATAAATCGGATGTCATACTTTGGTCCGACAATGGTAGGTGTCCTGTTTTCCGGGTACTGGTTTCAATATTGTTTCGTGATTATGATCGATGGTTAATTGACGTTTTTTCGGTGTCTTTGTATAGCTATTTGCTGATCTTAGATGTTCACCATCTTGTGCACGAGCTGGACTTCATGGAACGGTGTCTATGTGTCCTCCGGATTGCTTTCAGTACAAGGGAACCCTCGATGTTTTCGGCAAGATCATACGACAGGTACTAGAGATTTGCATTTTGAAGATGGTGGAAATGGTGTTTTTTTGCATGGGTTTCATTAGTTCATGTTCTTAGGACTGCATATTAGCGTGATGTCGTCTTTTTATTGATTTAGTTAAGAGAAATCATTTCCTTAATGTATGATTTTACTTGCAGGAAGGATTTGCGAGGCTGTGGAGGGGTACGAATGCTGCTCTTGCTCTGGCTATCCCAACTGTAAGGACTTGAATAGTGCCATTATGCGATGTATTCTTCATCTAGCTCGAGGAAACAGCCGTTATACGAAGTATTCCGTTATACAATTTATGGTTATTTGACATTGTTTTATGCAGGTGGGTATCTACTTACCGTTATACGATGTATTCCGCATCTGGCTCGAGGAAACAGCTTCTGAGCATGTGCCGAGTGCCACACCATATGTGCCATTGGTAGCTGGCTCGTTAGCACGTTCATTAGCTTGTGTTACGTGCTATCCTGTCGAACTAGCCAGAACTCGTATGCAGGTATTATAGATATTGCTATTCGTTTTTGTTCTGCCATTGAAAATCTTTGTTCTTTTTGGTCTTATTGTGCTTGTCACATCTCAGTTGTTTCTGCAAATCACATCTTAGCTGTTAAGTTGAGTGCAGTTTGTCTAGTGTTCTTAATATTTCGAGACAAATCCTTGAAGGACTCTCCTGATTGTGGTGGTTTTTATGTGTTCTTATTCTATTGCCTTGTGTGTAACCCTAGGCATTCAAGGCTGCTCAAAACGGTACGAAAGCTCCTGGAGTATGTAAAACTCTACTTGAGGTCCTTTCTCATGTACGGAGTGCAGACATCGCTCAAAATAAATGTAAGTAGATTCATGGTGAAGCCTTTTAGGCTCTCTATTATGTTGAAAGCTGCACCATTTTACTTTTGTCAGTAATTCACTAGGGTATGCAATAGTGAATCAGGCAGATAGTTCCTTCAAATGCAAGTAACAGTATCATTGCTGTAGAACCGGTTTCTCGTGTCTGTAAAATTCGGTCTTTTGACATGAATTTCTCGCAACAGGGAAAGACTACCGGGTACTATGGACGGGGATGGGAGCACAGCTTGCTCGTGATGTTCCGTTCTCTGGGATTTGTTGGGCGCTACTTGAGCCTGTGAGCACCATCTTCTTCTGTTAGATTAAGAAGAGATATATAGTCTTCTATTTCTGCATTTCACTAATGGAGATATTTTCTTTTAAACAGATGAGGAGAAGGCTTCTGGGTTTGGTTGGCGATGACTCGAACGTAGCCACAGTTCTCGGAGCCAACTTCTCAGCTGGCTTTATCGCAGGAAGCGTTGCAGCAGCTGCAACATGTCCCCTGGATGTTGCAAAAACTCGAAGGCAGATAGAGGTATATACACAATCTCTTCCTCGCTTCCCACCCTCAAGAATCTTCATACTTTTTTTACGATATCTGACCAATAATCGTATCTCCATTCTCCAGATGGATCACTCGAGAGCCATAAGGATGACAACCCGGCACACGCTGATGGAGATTTGGAGGTAAACCCTTTTCCTTAGTTGCTCCACCGAATCACCAATCCAATTTCGATGCACATTAGTTAACCTTGTGTCGATTCTTCTTGTAGGGATGGAGGTATGAGGACACTATTCACGGGAGTTGGCGCTCGAGTTGGTCGAGTAGGCCCCTCGGTCGGCATTGTAGTCTCGTTCTACGAGGTCGTGAAGTACGCTTTGCATTCTCGCTATGAATCCTCGTAGCATCCTCGAAGAATCAACCGATCGATCGGGCTGGTTGAAAGTGTGGATAGCTGACACAACTCTTTTCTGTTAGGAGTATAGGGAAAAAGTTAGAACAGTTATTTCTTTTTTTTTTTGCCTGCAATTCAGTTGTAGTGTGTTTTTTTTGTTGGGCTGTAGGCTTGAAAAAAATTTAATAGAAAAAAAATAAGTCCCTATATTTTGCTGAATTTTGGGGATTTTGCAGTTTTAGGGTTCATCTGAAATTTTGGCGGGGTTTTCGGTTTTCAACCTGACTCGAGTGTACACTACGAATTCGAAATTTTGGGTTACTTAATGAGTAACAAAGTAAAAATCGTCCTTTGCATCGATTCAGTTTTTGGTCTTCGATTTCGCTACGAAATGAGGGAGGAATTCAAGTTCATTCTATGGTTTCTTCCTCTTTTTATCGGTTTGGTTCATTGGTTTATGGTTTCTATAATGGAAATCGAAATGTACACTACGAGCTGGGAGAAATTTTTGGTCTAATTTATCGATTGAGTAACGAAGTAAACGTACTGATTATGGTTTCGGTGTTCGAGATTTCGGTTTTGGTGTTCGAGAATTTCGAAATATGAAAATGTGGTTTACTTATGTACTTGTATTGACAAAATGGTGAATACTAAACAATTGTGAAGAAGTAACCAAGAGAACCTAAATTTTTAACGGTGAGGACTATTTTGTTAAAATAATTAACTTTAAGGATTGGAAAGGACAATAGCGTTATTTCATGGACCATAAGGAGTCACATTTCTGTTTTTATTTTCCCTCCCGGTTTCTCGAGAAACAAACGGAATCCGAGGATGAGGTTTCCGATTAGAATCCGAGCTCGAAGCTACTCCAATGGCGGATTCAATTCATGTTCAAAGATGCTACTGGTCTCGAGGCGGTTCTTCTCAATTTCCACCGATGAGAGGGAGCTCAAGGGCTTCACCGATTATCTTGATTCCCTCACCAACTACGAGCGATCGGGAGTTCCGAAGGACGCCGGTACTGACTCCGACGACGGACTTGATCTAGGAAGGATGCGCCGGCTCATGAATCGGCTTGGTGATCCTCAGTCTAAGTTCAAGGTTCCAGCTCTCAGCTTTCCTATTTTGTTGCTTCCGTTATCTATTTTAGCTAGGTAAGAAGTTGATGAAGAATTCATGGAAATTGATGAGCTAGTAATGTATTGTTGTTATAGGCTGTTCATATTGCTGGAACTAAAGGGAAAGGATCGACTGCTGCTTTTGTTTCCAATATTCTGAGAGCTGAAGGCTATTCAGTTGGTTGCTATACTAGGTTAGGTTAATCTGTGCCTTACTTCTGTTGATTGGATATGTGATGTTTGTTCAATGTCGAATGTTGATGATTCGATTCGAAATCGTGTTGATGTTCATCCTGATTCCGATATGGTTTATTGATCGATGTAGTCCGCATATTATGAGTATAAGGGAAAGGATGACAGTAGGGAAAACTGGTGATCCAGTATCAGCAAAGTCTCTGGATCAAGTTTTTCGTAAGATAAAGGGAAGACTTGATGAAGCTGTTCATCTCGAAAACGGTCGTCTGACTCATTTCGAGGTGTGTGTAGTGTAGTGTAGTAAATTCTCTGTTCTTATGATAGATTTCATTCCCTGATTCAAATCTGTTTCATTACTGATTGATCTTTGCAGATTCTAACAGCTACTGCATTTGCCCTATTCGCCGAGGAGAATGCAGATATAGCAGTGATTGAGGTTCGGTAGTTCATCTTTTGTCCTGTATTCGTAGGAGCTAACGAAATGGCTGATTCTGATTCGGGTTTTTTTCAGGCTGGACTTGGAGGTGCACGAGATGCGACGAACATCCTATCGAGCTCTGACCTTGCTGCATCGGTCATAACCACGATTGGTGAAGAGCATTTGGCTGCACTTGGAGGCTCGATCGAGAGCATTGCAATGGCAAAGGCAGGAATCATTAAACACGGTCGTCCAGTTAGGTGATTCTCCACTTAAAAGCTCTTTTTTCAGCGTTTTAGTTGCAAAAGAAACTCATAGCAATGGTTGGTTCTTGTTCAGACAGTGATCGGTGGGCCTTTCCTACCACATGTCGAGCAGATAATTCGCAATCGAGCTGCAATGATGAGCTCGCCAGTGGTATCAGCATCTGGTGATGGGATCAGAGCCGCCATTAAAGGACTTGGGATGGCTGAGTGTAGACCTTGCCAAGTGAACGACATCGAGATACAAGTTCAGCAGCTGGTAAGCCTCTCTGTTAAGCTGTTATGGAAACCCCTGGTTTGATAATCTGTTAAGCTTCTGAATTTTCAAGCAGTCTCTTGAGCTATCAGACTTCAACTTACAAATGCTTGGAAAGCATCAGCTTCAGAATGCTGTAACTGCTGCTTGCACCACCCTTTGCCTCCGTAATCAAGGTCGATCACGTTACATACTGCATTCGATCTGTTCTGGGTATGATTTAACTTACAGTTTTCATGGATTTTCTAGGATGGAGAGTCTCGGATGAATCGATCCGTGCTGGTCTCGAGAACACACGCTTGCTCGGGAGAAGCCAGTTCCTCTCATCAAGCGAAGCTGATGCATTAGGGCTACATGGAGCAACAGTACTCGTCGATGGAGGTTAGTGAATCGAAATCTTCATTCAAATTTTGGAATGTCATGAATCGTTACATCCCAATAACTCGAGCTGTTGGGAGTAGTTCTGAAAATGCTGTTCTTTTTCGTCCAGCTCACACAAAAGAATCGGCCAAGTCATTGATGGAGACGATACAAATGGCCTTCCCCGACGCAGACCTAGCCTTCGTAATCGCAATGGCCAGCGACAAGAACCACCTAGCATTCGCGAAACAAGTCCTTTCGGGCACCCCAGCTAGAACCCTAGCCGGTGTGTTCCTAACAGAAGCCGAGATAGCCGGAGGGAAGTCTCGAACGACATCAGCCGACTGGCTTAAACACCAATGGGTTCGAGCCTGCGAGGAAGTGGGGAGCTCGACTCATTTGGTGGCCGAGGGATCGGTTCGAGATGCAGTTCGTGCTGCGGCCGAGATTCTCGAAAGAAGAAGAGGAAGTGAAGGGAAGAACAGGGTTGGTGTTGTAGTGGTTACTGGCTCTCTTCATGCTGTTTCATCTGTACTATGTTCTTGTTAATGAGCATGTTAGTGTATCCTTGTAAGCTGAATTTTTTTGAATCTGTTTTGGTATTTATCGGATATATCAGTGACTAATTTGTAATTTTGATGGTTTTGAGAATTTTGATTTAAGGGGTTGTTTGGGTTGGAGATTTAGTTTGTTGTTGAAAATAGAAGAGAATTTAGTTGAGCTTTTGTTATTTTCAAAATAGATTGTTTAAGTTGGTGATTTATTATTGATTTAAAGTGAAATTATTGACTCGGAATTTTGAATGTCACGGAATTTTATTTCGACTCATGAGATGATTTCAACGTACCTACAAATCTCTTTTATTTTCGTTGTCTAAACGAGTCTTTTATTTTCATTGTCTAAACGAGTGATTCGATACTAAATTTCTACCCAAATTTAGACTCCAAATTTTTCGAAGGATTTGTATTCTGCTAAGTTTAAGTATTTTATTCATAAGTTCCTCTACAAGACTCTAATTGATGCAAAGTCAGAGGCGTTGGAAAGATAATTCAATTATCTTTTCATCCATGTGTAATTCACCATCTAATTCATCCGTCAAATGATATATACACGTTTCAAAGTAACAGCCAGAATATAGAATCCTTTTCTTTCCACGATAGGACCTTTTCATGTTGGAATATGACGCTTTTATGTTATTTTATTTTCCATTTCGTGGTTTCCCTTCCCTATATAGTATATAATGAGACCATTGTAACTCTTTCAAAATCACCATCGGATCACATTATTCAGATTTCGTGGTTACTACTTTGGTTTCTTCTTACCTCAGCGTGTTGTTGCTTGGCTAGAGAAATCGTAATTTATCGAGTCTAGGTTATCACCCCTAGGATCATGGCACCATTCAACCTTGATACTTGAAATTCACAGCTCTTCAGCTACAGGTCCAAGTCCTATTCCGTCCAGTTCATTGAATTCTCTTATAGTCCTTGTTCACATCATAACCCGTAATCCGACAATTTTGTAACTTGATAAACACACCACCCAATTAACACAAAACTCGTAACTCGATTAACCCAGCTCGTAAACCTTCCTACACTAACCTTTCAAATTTGTCTTGTTCCTTCCCAACGGTACAAAAGCCAGAGCAAGCAGATAGAGACAATACATCACTCGATCAAAACCAAAATCCCACAACATTAAAACGGGTCCCACCAAACGACATTTGTCCCGCCGTCGCCCCTTTCGCCGGCGCCTCCTCCGCCGGCGCCGGTGACAGAGAGAGTACTGAAAACAGAGTTGTCGGTATACTAGTACTCTGTTTCGTAATAAATGGTATGGTACTCTGTAATAATGACGGAGAAAGGGTTGATTGGATTCATACTTTTCATGGGTGGATAGTAAATGATCGATCGATTCGATATCGGAGTTTTTGGGAATCAGAGATTTGGGAAAACCATAGAGAAGAGAGAGATCGGAGTAAATGAAGCTTGCCGGAGTTTTGAAGTTATGAAAACAGAGGGACCCCTATATGGGCCTATAGTGTTTTTTGTTATGTTGTTTTCTAACACCTATGTGTGTATAGCTAGGTTTTGTTGCATGGGTTTTAGGGCGGGATCGGAGGGTCGGATTAGTGAGTCTAATGGTGTGTGATTCAATTGGTAGATTGTAAGTTTAGTGTGTCGAGACCCACTTGACGGATTAGAATAGGTCCAGGAAGTCTCACATGATAGGGGGTCGAACGATAGGGAAGTTATGCCCCACGAGGGATCTTAGCTGTCTAAGGTGTCGAAAGGTTGAAATTGATTGTCTTTGGAAATAGGTGACATGTGATGACTCGGCCTGATAAATCAAAGAAATGTAAAAGGGGACTTGACCACAACATTGACGGGACAAGATATTTGACACGTACTCATTATGCCATAGGCTAACATGCTCATAAGCCATACGACTAAGTCACACACCATACCTCTTGGTACTTTCCTGTCTACCGTAAATTCACGATCGATCACATACGCTTATGCCTTACTCTCACGGGCTTAGAACTCTTTGTGTGCATCATCTTGAAAAAAACCCGCCTAAGGGACTAGAAAGACGTACAAGGAGCTATAAAAAGATACTTGACCCCATAAGGCATCAGGCATCTGCCTGCTCGTAACGCCTTAAGTTGACACACTCATCATCCATACGCCTAAGATCATATACTATACGCTTAGAGGCATCCCCTCGATACTTCTTTGTCTCCCGTAAACCCCTCATCACACGCGCTTACTCTTACTACTCGTCATTTACCATGCCTTGCAAGGACCCACCCAAAGGGCTAGGACTTGTAGGACAAACAGTAAATTAAATTGTTCTGGTAAAAGTTATTCCTGTGGTAATAAATATGCATATTGAAAAAAGAGAACAAACACACATGCAAAGAAGGGTAAATTAAAGACTACTACAACTGATCTGCAGCTATAGTGAAAAAGAATGTATTTTTTTTTAACCTTTTTAACCCAATTTTGCCATTATTTGAAGGATATAGTAGATAGTATGTCCTCTCGAGGTTCGAGTGAAGTAGTAAGTGGTTTAGTTTCGAGAATTACGGGACGAGTCTTGTGGGTCGGGATTGTATTTCTGTTCTGCTAATCTGTGTGTATCTCATAAGGTGTATGAGAGAGAATGGATGAATGTAAGGAGAAGGCTTATATGAGATGGATCGCAAGTAGGCTTATTCTGGGTGAAATGTATAGATAGGTAACACGATATTCAATTTCTCTATAGATAAATAATTGTTCTGTTTATAATGTCTCGAGATCAAGTTCACGGTATAAGTGCCAAATTTGGTGAATTACCTCCCCATGCATAAGGAAGGAACAATGCACATCATGCATGAACAACCCATCAATAAGTTACCTTTTCCACTTTCTAATTACACTCTACTCGAAATGGGATAAAACTGATAAGCCCGACACATCGACCAAACCGGTCTAACATGCATGCAAAGACCAATCTGAGGAAGGTCTATCTATTAGTAAACAATATAAGTTTCGTTCAGAACCCTCTTCCCAACAACTCGAGTTATTGAGATGCAACCATTCATGACATCGTATATCAAAGCCTTTGGCCAACAAGATGTTCAAATCCCGATAACCACCAATTCATGTATGCGTCTTATCGAACCCCTCCGTGACCCTCAATTCGTTACACAAGTCTTGTCAAAACTGTGCAAACTTCAGACTCTTTCGTAAATTAGTAAATAACCTATAAAAAAGTTACCTTTTTACTGAGTGTTATTACTGAGAGAGGTGAAAAAAGATCAAATGAGACAAAGGGGCAGAAGGTCTGCGAACCAAGCAGTACACAATGTGTGTCGTTTTATTCATTAATCCTTTCTTTTCTTTGTCGTATTTATTTCTCCTCCTTCTTCTTCTTCTTCTTCCCCACTTCCATCGTAGTCATCCTCTGCCCAATATAATTAATTATTTCCATTTACTATATTACTATATATAATAATAATAATAATAATAATAATAATAATAAATTTATTGGTTCTATGTTATTCGTTAATCCGTTTTCTTGCTGAAAAGTTTTCGTTAGAGTATGAAGTTTGCATGGTTTCGATAAGTCTTGTATGCATTGGACTGGAGGCTATCGGGCTTCGAAATCAGGACACTCTTGATTGATAATCAGGATCTGATACCATGTGGAGAACTGTTGCATCCCAGTAGACAATCTTGAGTCGTTATGAGAGGATTCAATATTCGTTCTATATTATATTCATTAACAACCTTTCTTGAAGGAAAGCTAGCTAGCTCTAGTTAGAGTTTGAAGTTTGCATAATTTTGATAATTTTTGTGTATCGGAATGGGGGCTATCGGGATTCGAAACCATGACCCTCTCGAACCGATCATCAGGATCTGATACCATGTAGAGAACCGTTGTTGCATGTTGATAGCTAGAGGTTTTGAGAGAGGGGTTTCAACATTGGTTTTCAGATTACTCATTAACATGGTTACCTTTCTCAACTTCGATTATCCAGTCTTGATTGGCCAACATCTCACACCGAAATTAGCGGCCTTGTAAAAGTGTTGGTTGGTGGGAATCAAAATCAAGAGATCTCGGTTAAACGTCAAAGCCTTTGATGAGAACTGTTGCATCCCAATAGCTCGAGTTGTTGAGAGAGGGGGGTTCAACATTAATTTTCATATTACTCATCAACATGGTTACTTTCTCAAACTTCGATCATCCAATCTCGATCCAACATCCCACGCCGAATCTAGCAACTAGTCTAGAAGAGTGTTGTACGACATGTAACCAATTTCACCCCTTCTCCAGTAAGAGTCTAATCACAACACGTGAGTCCAACTGCACTCATACCCAAAGTATAATCTCAACTCATGTCACGATGCCTTATCTCAAAATTTTCCAACCAATGAACCGTTACATCTGAATAACTTGAGCATTTCTTCTAACCGACCGAGTTAACCGTTATGGGTCGATTTTAATAACGTTTGCAGCATTGCCAAAATTTGGGTTCCTGCTTGATAGTGACAGGAGTGAATGAACTTTAGGCTTGGCAACGGGTATCTGGAAATTGGGTACCCACCCGAAATCCAGCCAAATTGGGTGGGGATTACCCGTTGACTGGGTAAAGTTGACGGGTATGGGCAAACCCGGTACCCAGTTAGAGTGGGTAACGGGTGGGGACGGGTTTCAAGGTATCCGCCCCATACCCAACCCGATGGGTACCCAATATGAAACAACGCTATATTAGCCATAATATATCATCTATATTTAACGGACCAGACCCAATTTATCCTTCAGTCATTCAGTTCTTCACTTCAACTCATAGATCGAGCAGTCTTTCGTTCCATCTCGAAACCATAATGCGCTAAAAATCGTAGTTCAATCTCGAAAATCTCTTTGCAATCCAGACGCAGAGAGATTTGAGGTTCACCCAATAGGTATCGGGTAAACCTTATACCCATGTCGGGGCGGGTATGGTTTGAAATTTTTACCCATTTAGTCTCGGCGGGCGAGTACGGGTAATACCCATCTAATAAACAGGTGGGTAACGGATATGTGGTATCCGGACCCGTGGGTACCCATTGCCAAGCCTAATGAACTTTGTCTTTATTTTATTAAATGTAACATTTTATATATTTATTTAATTATTTATTTAATGAGAAGATAATTAATTAATTAATTAAATATGAGTAGGACATTCCCATCGGCCACCGGCACTGAATCACCGGCGGCAGCCTTTAATTCAATTATTTATATTTCCCAGGCCAACGGTTTAATATTATTTTATTTGGCGGCCTTCTGCATTAATTCCACGTCATTAAATGCAAAAAGATTCTTTCTTATTTTATTTTATTTCCAACGGGAATATAACGTTATAGTTTGGGTTATTATCCATTTTGGTCATTATAGAGTTGTAACATATCGGTCATTAATCTTTAATTTGTAACCTACTTGTCATTATCTTGTAGGGTTTGTAATAATTTGGTTAATCTGTTAAGTTTTCATCTAGAATTTCCATTATGATATGCGGTTGGATGTTCATGGTGGATGATGCTCGTATTAGAGAGCAGACTTCTATGAATGTGTTTGGCCTATGAGGACGGACGTGCAATCTCCTAGAAAACCGACACCTCCAGAGTGGGTATGCCTTAACTCGGATGATTCAGTTAATCCGGAATTGGGTCAAGCAGCTCTGTAGAAGGCTTGATCCGAGATAGTACTATATATGGAGGCCTACATTATGAGCCCGGGTAAATGTTAGATAACCCAAATGGAGTTAAGGGAGACTGTGACAGGCCTTCTAATAGGTGCAACACTGCAACTCGAATCCCAATGTACAGTTAGCTTGATAAGTTGAGAGGAGGGTCCACCAGCACTATGCTGTTGTTGACGGGATACACGAGCTTTTGCGGATGACATGGGAGGTCTACAGAGAGGGCAATCATGCATCCAACTATCTTGCCAGCATTGTGTACGACATGCCACTATAGGAGTGTATAATTTTCCAGTTTCTGGTCCTTTATCGACCTACTGATCTCACTATGATGTACCTGATGTTTCTGAGTCTCGTTTGATTATGAATGAATGTTAGATCTGTTACCCTCGATTTTCACTTTTTTTTTTTAAAGTCAACTTGAAGGGATGAAATAATGATGAAGGGGTGTGACTAGATAATGAGATAAGCCATACTTTATCATTTAAATTCATCTCTGTGGCTATGCCGTGGTTTTACTGCAACCATTCGTATGGGGAAAGGAAAATCATGATCATACATACATCATCTAACTTTTTATCCATTTGAAAAAATCTATAAATTTAAAATTATTACAAAGTAGGACATTTGGGTCACTATTGTAGTGAGTTTAACCGAGTTTTTTTCACAGTCCAATTTGATTGAGAGATTATGTGAGCAGATTATGGATTTGTGCAAGATTCAATCCTCTTTTCACGGGCTTTTGTTTGAGAGGATGTGCTAAGAAATGTTATATACTATAACTCGAATTATCGGGTTGTAATAGTTCGTACTTAAGCTAGAGTTTTTGTCCTTATTCTATGCCCACTCATACTATCGAACTTATAGGATGCCTAAAGACAGTGAGCGAGATTTGAAATCATCGCAAAATGAGTTTACATATATCTCACAACCCGAAGGAGACATCACAACCATATAGGTGGAAGCAGTAAATCGAGACCAGCGAGCCAGCTCATGCACATTCTTGTTTTCAGTTTCTCCCAACCCAACCGACCTTGTAAAACGGTAATTCATCCTTCCGCAAGTCACGTCCCTTGTAAAGTAGGCGCATAAGCTTTAATTTCAACAAATGTCTGCAAAATTTTGTCGCTCCAGATGAACTGGGTTAACCCACCTCCAGTTCTCTCAGTACCTACTTAAATATCATGACAGAACAGAACTTTTCGATATCTTAGTTTAAACGACGCTCTAGCAATACTTATCCTAGCAAACTGGGTCAACAAATCTCGTACCTCTTAACTCATTTTTCTCGTAAAATTCACCAATCCGTACAATCTCGATCAACACATACATAAATTCCTCTCCCACAAACCCAAAAATAAAACAAAAACAAACGCCTTGATGTCGATAGTCTAGTCCCTTTCAAAAAAAAAAAAAAAAACATTATAATATATAAATCTCCAATTTCCCTTCATTTCCAAAACCCTATACTTTTTTCCACACCTCTTTTCCTCGTACCCATGTCGGAATACTTTCTAGAAGGCTGCTCCGATTTCGGCGCCGCCGCCGCCGACGACCTCTTCTCCATCTTCGAGTCCCTCGACCGCGCCGCCACCCAAAACGACTTGTCGTTTGAACCGCATGATGACCAACCACAACAACAACAAGAACCCAAGAGCAAGAAGCGAAAGACGGCGGTAATGAGTGGCGGCGGCGATGATGACGTGGATGGCGGCGGAGGCGACCGGATGACGCATATAACGGTGGAGAGGAACCGGCGGAAGCAAATGAATGAGCATTTGGCGGCGTTGAGGTCACTCATGCCTAGCTTCTATGTTAAACGAGTAAGTTAATTAATTGATTAGTTAGTAATTAATCATTCATTTTATTTATAAGAAGTAATTAATTATTGAATTATGGTTTCAAAATTACTTTCTAAAAGGAAATTATGGGTTCAAAATGTGAATAATTATTGAATTATTTATGTGTATTTTTTAAAATTATGAAATTGGGTTAATATTCATGTATGACCACAATGATCTGAGATAGGGTGTGGGAGTCGGTCCGTAGTAGTACAAAAGCGATTAATTTTGGTATGTTTAGTTTGTCGAGAAATTTCTAAACTTCTTAATCAATGGTCGATCAGAATAAAATTGGTTGATTTAGGTTAAAATAGAATAAATGTGAACAAAATACGAAGAGAGTCGATTAAAAAATTTGAAACTTTTTTTCAAACCCATAAGGCCATAACCATATATATGATAGACTGAAATTGGTTTCAACTTAATCAATTTCCGCCTTAAATTAGTCGATTAATCAATTTTTTTTTCTGATAATCATACTAGATAGTTTGACCAGTTCAACCCCAAATCAGTCATCAAGTTGATTTAGACATTTAGTATACACACAATTGAATAATTAAATCACATATATACCATTAATCTGTTTCACTCAATTTTTCGATACGATTTTGAAAACTATTTCTCATGATTAAATTTCTATTTGCATTTCACTTTATAGGGAGACCAAGCCTCAATAATAGGAGGAGTCGTGGACTACATCAACGAACTACAACAAATTCTCCAATCCCTCGAAGCTAAGAAGCAACGCAAACTCTATACTAGCGAAATTTTAAGCCCCAGACTCGTTTCCACCGTCACTAATAGTCCACGACCGTCACTAATAAGTCCTAGAAAACCATCACTAAGCCCCATACCACCACCACCACCACCACCACCGCCGCCCATAAGCCCACGAACACCTCAAACTCCTCAACCCACAAGCCCATACGCCATCCCAGCCAGAACGGCGCCGTTTCTTCTCCATAATGTAGTGGAACTACCCTCCCCCACGACGTCGTCCAACTCTGGGGTTAGTTGTAGCAACAACAATGAGCTTGTTGCTAATTGCAAGTCGTCCATTGCTGACGTGGAGGTGAAGTTCTCGGGCTCCAATTTGGTGGTGAAGACCGTTTCCCAGAGGATTCCTGGTCAGGTTGTGAAGATTATTGCGGCCCTGGAGGATTTGTCGCTCGAGATTTTGCATGTTAATGTTAGCACGGTTGAGGAGAGCTTGCTCGTTAACTCCTTCACTATCAAGGTACGTAATTATAGGGTTTCTTTTGATGATCAATTTTCAAAATTTTTATCTTCCAAACCACTGAAAATGTTAGAATAAGATGGCTTCATCATCTCCATTATAACCTGAGTTTCATTGAGAATCAGTGTTCATTAACGTTATGTAGTACATCCAACATGTCATACATAACATGTTGGATGTGCTACGTACACATGCATGTACACTGATGTAAGGAAATGGGCTCTATTGAGTCACGATCCAGTTCAATATCGGGTTCAGAACCTCGATAATATACCGGTTTTTTTAAAGATTATATAGGGAATTTAATGTGTTAGGTTGTATGTGGGCTAAGTTTTGGATCTATGTGTTACAGATTGGAATTGAATGCCAACTAAGTGCTGAGGAGCTTGCTCAACAAATCCAGCAAACATTCTGCTAATTATTCTCTTTTTATTTAATTATTTATTTTTCCTTATTTATTTATTTATTTATTTATACTATGATATATAGTAATT
The DNA here is from genome assembly GCA_034768395.1 of Linum lewisii. NCBI lineage: Eukaryota > Viridiplantae > Streptophyta > Magnoliopsida > Malpighiales > Linaceae > Linum > Linum lewisii. The sequence continues at coordinate 390,852 of CM068300.1, read as the reverse complement.
AAATTAATGGGTATTATGTATAATGTACAGGAAAGCCACATAGGCATAGCTATGGCATTATATTCCTATAAAGATGTACATTAATTAAATATTTGTAATTTTAGGGCATAATTATTAATTTTGTAGCCAAATATGAAAATAGACCAATTAGCTTGAAAATATAAAGAAAATTACATATTATCCGTGCTCTAAACTTCAAAGTCGACTGGGTCGTGGCCCTGAGAAGGCCCCATGTGTCTGCCGCTGGATGATAGTCGTATCGTTTGTCATTGCATAGTATAATATTCTATTCTATTAAGAAGTTAGTTGAGATGGTAGAACGAATTACAACCAGCTGATTAGTGTAAAGTCTTAAATACGATTCTCCACCCTGTCATTCACATTTCGTCTTGTAAAATGTAAAAATTGGGCACTTTACGTAGTGGGTTTCCTCGTTACATATCAGGGTATTGTATAAAATTGCACCATCGTTTCTTCTACTATATTGTTCGAACTATCCCAATATGAGTTTGCATGGGTAAAAACCTGTGATTCGGATTAAGAAGTTTCTGATTCAAATTCAGCGTGATATATATACTCTCGTGTAATTCGAATCAATTAATAAACTAGTCGAATATTCAAAGAACCCGAATTTATCAATACGTGACATCTTCTTGATCATATTGAATTTATTTGAATTATCCATCTAAAACAAATTATTTAATTTCCAATATTTATTGTACGTATGTGCATGTCTGATAAGTGGCTAGCTAGCAACATTTAATTTTGTTGAGTTGTTTGTAGGTGCCAATTTTTATTTATTATTTATTTTTATTTTCTAATGGCATTTATTAATTAATTTTCCACCAAACTCCTACCAACTAGCCAATGGGATTTCTATGTACATACATGTGGCTCACACTAGGACACATCCTATTGTTACCAATAGAAACTTATGCCCATAAGAAAATGCATTGTACTTATCGGTTTGATGTCTGGTACGATTTGTAGAGAGAATTAGGGGTTTCAACTGGTTTAATTGATCAGTCTGGTTTTGGAAACACTGTTTAATCTATATAGGAGTACCATTGAAGTAGGCTTAACAATTGGTATATGAAAATCGGGTACTGATCACTGTAATTCGACCAATTTGGGTGGGATTACTCACTGACCGAGTAAAGTTGACGGGTATGAGCAAACCTTGTACCTAGTTAGAGCGGGTAACGGGTGGAGCTGAGTTTGAAGGTATCCATCCCATACCCAACACCTTGTATGAAACGATTGTATTAGCCACAATATATCATCTATGTTTAACGGGCCAAACCCAATTTCTCCTTTAGTCATTAAGTTATTCACTTCAATTCATCGATCAAGTAGTCTGCCGTTCCCTCTTGAAACACTAATGCTCTTAAAATCGTAGCTCCATCTTGAAAATCTCTTTCCAATTCAGATGCAGAGAGAGTTTGGTGGGTTCACCCAATGGATACCAGGTTTACCCATTCCAAGGCGGTGATGGTTTGAATTTTGTACCTGTACAGGTAATATCCGTTTAATAAACAAGTAGGTAGTGGATACATATTCTGAACCATGAATACCTTATCAAGCCTACATGGAAGATGCCCCATTTCTAGCTATAACAATTGTTTCCATATTCTTGGTAAGTAATTAATAAACTATATACCTCAAATAATGAATGAAATTTATTATTATGATAATAATTAATGAGATGTGATCTTACATACAAACCTTAGTGTTACTACTTTGAGGATAAAATGTTACATATGTGACATCTCATTTGGTACTACTTTTAGTCCTTTTTCACTTCATTTTCCAAGCACAATCATACCTATTTAACATAGTTTCTAAACCTATAAATAGAGAAAGACATGGTCATTTAAATTCGTGACATTGAAGAACAAGCATGTCTATCTTTAGACAGCTCGACTAAATCAAATTTCGGTCTTGCTTAAGAGACAGACTCTCTTTGCGACATCGCTTTATTTGGCTACCATGGTGTGTTAGCTCAACCACTCATAAACTATCGACAAAAAATATCCCTGGAATGATTTATAGTGGGAGTCAAACCCGAAATGCATATACCTTTGCCAGCATTTGACCAATTGCTAATTAACGACAGGAGACTATATTTTTAGCGAAAAAATTATATATATGCTTTCATTGAGAGTTGAACTCAAGACCTCCCGCTTACTAAACGGGTGCTCTAACCAACTGAGCTATGAAAGCCAACCACATGAAGACTAATTCAATTGTTATTTTCTTTGCATCTATAAGTTGAAGCTTATAAATATTACCTATATACTATAAATAATATTCAACTAGAGCTGTTAATCGAGTGGGTTAGAGATGTTACAAGATGATTTTTACTCAGACGATTAAATCACTGTAAGAAAAAGGCAACCCGCTGTTAAATTAGGTCGTTTAACAGCAGATTGCATGCTGCCGTTAGGAAAATTGATGTTAGACTACCAGATTCTTGTAGTGGATTACATGTCAATAAGGCTGTTATATATATATATACAGAAAAGAAATCACTCGAATTGGAAGAATCACGAGTTGTTGAATGATCCGTAAAAATTACGTGTCATGTTAGTTCGGGTCGGGTCAACATTTAGCAACTTCAAACAACCCAATCAAATTAAACTTAGATCATGCTCCAATATTGATCATTTTTTCAGTCTATAAATCATGCCTAACACATAAGATATTTCAGATCACATCCAACCAAATATTTTACCGACTTTCAAGCAAATATATTCTCAGCCGTTGCTTTCATTATTCAAAGCAATCTGGACCCCCTAGGATCTTAGGGTTTATCGATCGATTTTGCTTCAGATACAGTGAGCATTCAAACCGAATTTTGCATGAAATGACTTGATGACACTTGAAGTCTTGATGGTCACGGTCTTGCTATGCAAGGGTCACCAATCTAGACCTGACACGTGGCAATGTGGCTATGATCATGAGGGTGTTATAAACATAGATGATCCTAATAGAGACTTGATATCATTCTACCGTTTGGCACACTATAGACATGTATGCCTAAGGGCACACCTCCGATATTTCTCTGTTCCCGTTCTCCATACCTCTAATTATCTCCAAAAATCTTGCCATTCCCTTGTCTCCATACCGCTATAAGAACCTCCAAGTTGATCCCAACTCTACGACGGATCAACATGGGGTCTCGCTCTACTCTTCACACCCGATCGATCATCTGACTCAAATTACTTATTTCTCCACTTGCATCTACGATTTAGAACAATTCTATAATATTAAGGTTTTAATAATCTAGCTAGTTAATTCAATCTCTATAACATTATTTACATGAATTTCAATTACCAATTTCAAATCATTCTATCCAAATTCCAATTAAATTTAGTTAATTTAAATGTTGTAAACTAAGGCAAAGGATCTGCGTCCAAGAAATAAAGTTTGGAAAGTTCCAAACCCAAAACACGGAGGGGCATTTTTGTCTTTAAAAAAACCCCTAATTATCCCCTGTCGCCTCCTTCTTTCTCTATTCCATTTTTCTACTCCGGCCTCCTCCTCATCGTCGACGCTGCTCCATCTTCAACTCCGGACGCCATCCTTCTTGCCGCAGCTCCGCCCTCTCCTCCGACCACCTCCTGCTCGTCACCGGTCCATCCAATCTTCCCCCATTCACAAATACACTTGAAGGGCAACAGATCTGAATCAGAACGACCGAATCTGAGACCGTCGGAGGTCTCGGTGAGTGAGTCGTCGGCCTCGCTCCTTCTTCGTCTTCCGATCCGTCTCCCGCTCATCTCCAGCCGCCTCTCCTTCTACTCCCGCCGTCTCCCGCACCTCTTCCTCTCCCCCGCTCTCCTACGGCCGCCTTCTCACTCGTGCATGGTGTGGCGCGGCGTTGCATGCGGATTTGGTCGGAGGAGGTGGGAGTGCTTGCGGCGATGGAGAAGAGCAGCGGAGGAAACATGTATTGGTCGCGGGGACGTTTATTCTTCCTCAGGGAGTCATAAGTTAGATCTTATGGATGTATTAATCCAATGGAAGAACTGAGAATACCTCAGCCTTCCAATAACCGGGGACTTGATAATTATTTTCCTATTCTTGTTTCTCTCTTGATTTTGAGTAATTTATATTGAGTAATTAAATGAGCTGGTAATTATCTCAATGGCTTGGTTACTCTCTTGATTTTGAGTAATTTTTTATGTTTTGGATGTAAATTAAATGATAGAGAAAAACAAAGTATAGTTTGGTATATATCATCGATCTTCTTCCCATGTTTTGTGTGTATAGTTGGTTTCAGATTCAATTCCCAAACTTGTTTCATACAATTAAACGTATTCGTTCATATTTGGTTGATCCTCTATATTTTTGTTTGCAGTCGTTCTCTATATTGATTGGTTAACTAGTTAACTCGACTGATTAACTGGTTAACAATTTGATAACTCGATTAGATAACTAGTTAATAACTTAATAAATAGTTAACTAGTTAATAACTTAACAATTTCTGTCATTTGTACAGTTTTTTATTTTTAAGAGAATATTATTTGAATAACTATATAGACTAATTGTATTATAGGTAACTCAATAAGTTATCTAGTTAACTCGGTAAGTTATCTAGTTAACTCGATAAGTTAACTAGTTAACAACTTGGTAACTAGTTAACTCGATTAGATAACTAGTTAACTCGTTATCTAAATCACGATGTTAACTAGTTAACTCGATAAGTTAACTAGTTAACTAATTTTGATAACTAGTTAACAACTTAATAAATAGTTAACTCAATTGGTTAACTAGTTAACAACTTGGTAACTAGTTAACTTGATCGGTTAACTAGTTAACTCGATAAATCATGATGTTAAACAAGTTAACTAGTTAACTAGTTAACAACTTGGTAACTAGTTAACTCGATTGGATAACATGTTAACTAGTTATCTGTTGATAACTAGTTAACTGTAAAAACTCAGGTTAACTAGTTAACTAGTTATAAATAAAAAAATATTGTTAACAAGTTATTAGTAAAAATCAGGTTAACTAGTTAACTTGTCCTTGCTGGAAAAGTCACCGGAGTTTGTTCGGTCTCCGGAATCTCGTCGGAAAAATCACTGGAAAACATGTTAATTAACTAGTTAACTGTAAAAATCCAAGTTAACTAGTTAACTAGTTATGAATTAAAAAATCAGGTTAACTAGTCCTCGTCAAAAAAGTTACGGAAAAATCACCGAAAAAAGTCACCGGAAAAAGTCGCCGGCGGCTGCTGCTGTGCAGTGTTTGCAAAATAAAACATTTAAATAAAATATAATAATAATATATTTAAATTAAATATAATAATTAAAGTATTTGTGTAAAGTCTTAAATACCCCTGACAGATCTGGACCATTAGATTGGTCAAAGAGTCAACTAGATCTAATGATTGAGAATGGGTTTGGAACTTTCCAAACCCACAGTCTCTTGGATGCTGATCCATTGCCGTAAACTAAAGTAACAAATCCTCTTACCTTGAAATCTTAATTAGATAATTAAAAAACAAAATTTAAAATCCAAATATAATTAAATAACATTTTGGCGCCATTTTAAATGGCTAGCAATACAACACACGTGCCAACACCCTCCTTTGCTCCTCCGCTCTCCACGTCACCACTTCCCGATCGTCTCACCTGGACACTCCCTCCGCCGTCCGATCAGATCGCCGGCCCCACTTTTCTTCCCCGTCGATTCCCGCCATACAAACAAATTAGTGGACACCATTATCCTGCGTCCTTCATTTTAAGAGAAAGAACAGTTCTTTTCCCCAGCTGAAACTTTTTCCAGATTCTTCGTATCTAATCTATACCGACAACCTCCGCCGCCGGGAATTCGCCTGAGCTTGGTTCCCGACTGAATCTCCGTGCAAAATTGTTAACTGGGTTGCTTCCGGTTGATCGTATAGGTAACGATTTAGCTCTGATTCGAGGTTCCGATTGATGAACTGATTTGGGGAAGTAATACTTTAGGGTTCTGTTACGATTGCTTTTGGCAATTGTTGTTCGATTCGATTTGGTATCTGGTATGGGTTGTAACCTGGGTTTTGATTTGATTTGTCTAGGGTTTGTGAAATTGCTATGGTACATGTTTGATTCTACTTTGCTTAGAGGAAGATCGAGCTTGTGTTGTTGATGTTATCACTGTTCGTGATTCGTCGCGATTCTGTTAGTTAAACTCATTGATTCGATCTCTGATACTGTTTGATTTGCCTGATGTTGATCAATGTGATTGCCAGGAGCTTAGGTTTGTGGTACTAGTTCTTCCATAGTGTTTGTGAGATCTTATGGTACGTGTTGATATCTACTTTGCATAGAGGAGATCGTGCTTGTGTTGTTGATGTTATCACTGTTCGTGATTCGTCGCGATTCTGTTAGTTAGACTTATCGATTCGATCTCCGATACTGTTTTGATCTCAATTTGCCTGATATTGATCAATGTGTTGGGTTGTAGTACTAGTTCTTTCCATAGTGTTTGTGAGATTGTATGGTACTTGTTGATATCTGCTATTCTGCGTTGCTTTTTCGGAGATCGAGATTGTGTTCATCACGATTCTGTCGTTGGACTTTACGATTCGATGATCATCGATACTGTTTAGCTTCGATTCTCATGAGATTGGTCAATGTGGTACTAGTTCTTTCCATGGTGTTTGTGAAGTGGTACAGTAGTACAGTACATACATGTTGATATCTACTTCGATTAGCGGAGGATTGAGCTCGTGTTCTTCATCGAGTTTATCTCAATTTCGAAGCAATCATTAGTCTTATCGATTCGATTCTTAGTACTGTTTCAACCTTTGATTTTTGGCAGATGGGAGTTGTGACAGTCTCTAGCTCAGCGTCAAGAACACCAGTAGGAATCACAGCTCGAATTTCGAGCAATGGATCATCATCCTCATCATCGTCATCGTCACCATCATCACCTTCGAGGCGATCGGTGATCGTAAAATTCAAGACAGACAAGCTAGACCACACAGCATCATCGTTAGTCAAGAAAGGGCGGCCTCGAAAAGTCAACGGGACACCCACATTGGACTTAGACCATGACTACAACGAGGCCGCGGCCAAGCTCGAGACTCTGTACAAGCTTAGCCCTCCTTCCCCGTCGGATGTTGATGAAGAAGAAGAAGTTGGAACAAGGAAGAGGAAGACTCGAGATGGGTCGAAAACGGGTAGAATCGTGGTTAGGAGCCGGGAGAAGAAGTCGAAAAGGTTGACCCTTGATGGGAGGGTGGCTCTCAAGAAGAAGAATGTGGTTAAGGATGACGAATGCCGGAAGATTGAGGAGCTCGGGACGCAGTACTCGGGCTCGACCAGTCTGGGTAGCTTGGACTGGAAGAAGATGAAGATTCCTCCTGTTCTTACTTCTTCAGAGCACACCTGGCTCTTCAATCTGATGCAGCCTATGAAGGTATGAGTTCTTTTTTCGAGTTATCGAAACTGTTGCAAACTTCGAGCTCTTTCGTGCGCCAGAGGGTGTGTGTTAGTAAAGAATATAAGATCCATTCAGAACCCTCTTCCAAGAACTCGAGTTATAGGAATGCAACGGTTCATGACAGTTTTTCGAATTTTTGAATAAGAATGGCTTTTAACTGTATAGTATATTGTTTTTGCCATCTTGGAAGGCTGTGATGCAGCTCAAAGATGAGTTGCAGGAGGCCATGGGGAAGGAGCCATCCGACAGGCAGTTAGCAGAAGCGGCGAATTCGACTGTTTACGAGATTCGGAGACAGTTGCAGATCGGCGAAGCTGCGAGGAACAAGCTCATCAAGGTATATGTAATGGTGATTAGAATGAATTTTGCCTTTGATCATAGTGGCGGATTTCGAGGTTTCGAAATGTTCGACTCAGTGCATTGAATCATCGTGAATTTGCAGCATAATCTCAGGTTGGTACTGTTTGTAATCAACAAGTACTTTTCCGATTTCTCGAACAGCTCGAGATTTCCGGACCTGTGCCAGGCCGGGGCACAGGGGCTGATAACTGCGATTGACCGGTTCGAGCCTAAGAGGAAGGTGAAGCTATCTACTTACGCCCTGTTCTGGATCCGGCACTCGATAATTCGTTCAATGACGCTCTCGAGCTTCATCCATGTCCCGTTCGGGCTCGAATCGGTAATGTTTCAGTCTCGATGTAGCTTGATGATTGATCTCTCTTCTGCTTGGTGTTGATGTGTAATGTGGTAATGCAGATAAGAGCTGATATCCAGAAGAAGAGGCTTCACTTGCTGGTGGAGCTTCAACGAGAACCGACCGACGAGGAGATCGTGGAACGAGTTGGGATCTCGATGGAGAGGTATCGAGAAGTGATTAGGGCGGGCCGGCCTGTCCGGTCATTACATTCGAGGAATCCGGTTACGCAAGTCGAGTTGATCAACGAGCTTGAGGACATGAACGGGGACGAAAATCGGAGAAGGCCCGATCTTCTTAGGCTTGCTCTTGATGATGTGGTATGTTGTTTGTTCTTCCCTCTTTCGAATAATTGTCGAATTTTCGAGCCTTCCCGATTAGTACGATCGATTGAGCTCACCCATACTAACTCGTGCTGACTGTGCTCTACTCTGCTCCCCGTTACGAGTTGAGTTCGATATCGAGATAATACTAACCCGTCTTGTCAATTTTGCAGCTCGACTCTCTGAAGCCGAAGGAGAGCTTGGTGATCAGGCAAAGATTCGGGCTCGATGGCAAAGGTGACCGATCGCTGAGCGAGGTAGCGGCGAACCTGAACATCTCGAGAGAAATGGTCCGTAAGCACGAGGTCAAGGCGCTGATGAAGCTAAGGCACCCTACTCGAGTCAAATACCTTCGTCAATACATCGTCTAAACCCCGTAATCATCATCAGACAGCTCGGGTTAGATACTCCGAAACTCGAAACCTCCTCTATATGCTTGTTGTATATTCATAATATGTATCATACTATAGAAATGCCAAGCAAGTCATACATAAGATCGATCGATCTATACGAAAGTTTACACAGTTTTACAGTAACTTCATGTATCTAAAGGACTATTGATACACGAGTTTCGAGTTCGTTTTAGATTGGATTCATATCTCGTTACGTAAACCCTAAATAAGGGCGATCTCATGTCAAAAAGACGTCGTTTTTGCTTCGAAAATCGAGCCAATTTGTAGATCCTGAGAAATTACCAACTGATACAGATTACAGACACCAAAATAGCAGAGAAACTACACTAAGAACATCCCATCTTAAGCTACATTCATTCCAGAAACTGCAAATTGTCCTAAGCTTTATGATCATCCTTATTGCTCCTTCCATGGTGTTTCATGATCCAGAACCTCTCGATTTCCTCTGCCGATCGGCCAGGGATTCGCCCGGCGATCAAATCCCACCTGCAAAAACACAGTAAGACCATCAACACTCTCTGCATTGCACCTCTGCTACATATATGAAGACCATGAATATCAGTTTCGTTGGAGTGGTTAAACCTTGTACTGGCGATTTAGACTCATATAGTTGGTTCTCTAGCATTTCTAAACCACGATTCGAACTGGAAATCGTTACCTCTTTCCGACAAGCCTGTACATTCTGGAGATGAGGTCTTCTTCCTGCTCATTCATCCTCACCACCTCCCATTCGCGGCTGCTGACCTCTGCAAAAACAAGCAACAAACTGTTTAGAATACACACGATTCCCCGAGCTTATATGAACGAACCGATTTGATCATGGGTTTGAACAAAGAAACTAGGACCTTGAGAAACAGAGCTGCTACTGATGCTGTCTTTATCTGCTTTAGACCAGCTCCCCATTATTGCTTAGAAAGAAAACACAGAGAATGATGAATAAAGTTTGGAATAAGGGTCTGTGTTTATATGAAGAGAAAATTGAGACTGCATTTGCTTTTGTTGGACTTTCAGTTAGTTTGATGACAAAAGCACAACAACATACAGACAAAAACTCAGAGCCAATAAGGGTAGCTTACAGACCTGCAATGAGATTCATTTGAGTCTTTACTGCTACAAAATAGACAGCTCTGTTTAACGATCAGACTACCTGCATCGTGACGCAAACAAGAGATACTGATTGGATCTACGTGGTAATATTGCCACGCCATTCGAACAACGAAGTTGTCAAGTCCTTGTAAATTCGTCAGTGTTTCACTTTACGACACATAACGGTTCTATCAACCAACGAAACGTTGGTCACAAGTGAACAATCCGGTGGATTGAAAGGGATGCAATCAAGGGTATATGATCATTTCGAGTAATTTTGTGGAATCCCGCCTTATCGGCCCCCTCTAGGAGTAAAACGGCCGATAAGTGGGCCCTAGTTTGGGTGCCAAACGATGCACCCGCAACCACAATGGTTCAGTACTACCAAACGGCATTCCAGATCGAACCGAGGTTCGAGTATCAATTGAAGAACAAATTAAAAAATTGTGAGAAATAGTACCTGACGAGTTACTTACAACTTTAAGTCTTTTCTCTGTTCTGGAAACAGATGAATGAAAGAATTGTCTTTACTGCATTCAAAAGTACAGAAGCAAATGGGAAGTTAGCTGGGTTAGCTACTGATTCTCATTGTCTCGTTGCAGCTGCACAACTCATAAAGCACATACAATAATATACCCACATCAAATCATAATATTCTATCATATAAAACAATAGGAAAAAGTTGATCTTGAAAAGTATCAAATAACTCGAAACATGTAATTATGATCAGAAAGGTTTTAAACTTTATACTGTGCAGTACAGGCACAGTTCGATCAGTTGAACCATGAAGTTACCATCGGGATAATACCGTGATTCTAAGCAATCAGATGGTTCATCCAACGCAATCCCGCTATAATTTCAGTTGTTCTATCACGATAGTATAACGGTTATACTGTTTCGGTACAGACATTTGGCAATAACACAGTGGAGTCTTAGTTGACATGAATATAGACAAACATACCTTAGGGGATGATGATGTAAATCAAGGATCATCAACCTTTTGATTAATTACTATTATCATATAATCCACCACAGAAGAAAAGCTGTTAAATAACAACCTAATCATAATATATATAATAAGGTAATGTTTAAGTAGTAGAATCTGTTGCAGAATGAGTCATGAAAACAAAGGCTATGTTGTCCTATGGTGTTTTGAAAACGACATAATTCAAAGGTAAGCATAAATGGACAGAAGGATTGAACAAATTATAAAGCATAATTATCCACAATATACAAATTTCTAGCATCTATAGTTAACCAAGGACGATTCTGGGGGAAGGGTCATCTCAGGTCATGAACCACTGTTCATCGACGTTCAATAGCACGAAAAGTCGAAAACATATACGAAATATGTTTCTAATTAGCTTATAGAATCTACTGTTTTCTAATCCAATTCCACACAGACCTGCCCAGTCAAGCTTATCTAAAGCAATGATTTTGAAAGCTTTTGTAGCCCCTCACATAACCTAACCCATAAACTTGTATTATTATTATATTTCAGGTCCTTTGAAACATATCCTATCCTGAAGCACCATATCACCACTAAGCACACCTTAATGCTTCTTAAAGTAGCACCAATACTGGCTCTAAACAAAGGCCAGAACAAAAGAAAATGAGTACCTCTAACTCAAGAGTCTAAGCGGATTCAGGATGGAAAGTGACCATCAGCTTGACGGATGAGTTTTTACCATATTTTAAAGAATCATAGGTTAAAACTAAGATCGAACAACTAAAAACTACTGATTATATAACAAGTTCAATGCTCTAACTCCAATTCAAGAGATATGGTAGTTTAGTCTTTCTAATAAAACCTGATTCTGTTAATGATAAGGTGTCCAAGCATTCTGCAATTTTGATTAAAGAAAATGAGGAAACCTGATGATGACAGTTGTTAGTGCATAATGAGAGCTTCAACGTGGTAAGGACACATCATTGGGTTTCCACTCAAACAGAGCATCTTAAATATGCAATTACCATATGGGACCACAGGAAAAAATGGACCATAACGCCATTCCAAGACCTTAGGAATTGAGTACAGAACCTGACTATATGCTTTCAGATTTTCTAGGGACCGATCATCAGTAACCATTCAGGTTCCACTGCAGCTCGAGCTTTCGGCCTCTGATCATCTTCCCCTGCAAGCATACAGAGACAATGATGGAGTAATAAGAATATAATGGTATGTTACTATCATCTTCTAGCATTGAATGAGACTCATCAATTCACATGTAAGCTTACCATTAGAAAGAACTGGACAGGCTCCATTGTTCTTTCTTCAGTCTGCTGATTTTTCAAGCATCCATGAAAGGCAAACTGCATTTGTTGATTAGTCTTCTGTCAGGAACATATTCCAGTCTTGCTGGGAACAGAACTCGGGAATGAGTAATTCTGGAAGTTACTCAAGCAGCTGGAACCATATACTGTTGGAATACATTTACCATCAAGATCAAATTCTCGTAGCCTCGCCAAGATACTAGGCTAGGGGTTTCACAGAATCTGCGCTACTGTCGTATGTAGAGGTGAGATTCTTCATTATCGAAAGAAGGTGCTACTAACAGTACATGGCATTCAAGTACCATCACCATGACATAACAGGAGAATCAGAAACCAATTCTTAGAGGATGTAGAATTATAAAGAATCATTAGACCAGAAGAACAAATTATAAGTGGAAGATAGCTCTGAAATATGCCAAATTTGAGCATCAAAACAGACCAGATGGTCCTTTTTTATTAAGGGAAATATTGTCTCAACGGTGGAAGTAAAGTCACCAGTTGCACAAAACTAGCGACTGACTGGCAAACGCTCCGTGATTCTGCCTTTTCAACATTTCAGTTTCATGAAAAATGCTATAAAGACAAAGATTGCTCCAGTCCACAGAAAGCTAAAGCAAAAACAAAAATGAATAGTTTCATCAATTAGTGCACTCTAGCACACCATGGGAGCACAAATATGTTTGACACACTAAAAGTTGCAGGTAATAAAATAATTCAATGAGACAAAGGCTCATAAGTATTTTGTATCAACTGGGAAGTGGACATGATGTGGTTTCTTCCACTTACAGTAGAAACCAGAACAACAAGCTAGTCCTGAGCCAATTTCATATTAGCAAAAAACTAGTCCTGTAGCTTATTGGAGCAATATATTTCCATCCACAAACTCATAAAGCAGCCAAGAGTTCATGAGGATGTGACAGCAAATCATTCTTTTCTGTCGCAATCTTGATCTCCCGTTATATATATAGCTCAAGTAGGTGCTGCTAAACAATCCAGATCACAGACATAATTATTTTTTACAGCTATTGTTGGACCAGTTTAGGACATCTATCTTGAGGCTTAAGGAGGAAAAACAAACATGGGAGACAAACTGCGGCTAGCAGTTGGAATCATGGGTACTAAAGTTTTTTCTCAGCTATGTATGTAGATTTGTGTACTTAAATATAATTTCATGGTGTCCATTACAGGAAATGCTGCTTCCTTGCTGCTCTATTCTGCACCTATGTAAGGCCCACAAGACTGTTACCTACAAAACAATTATATCTTTGATTCCAGATAGAAGGATTTAGAAATCATTACCTTCATTAACATGTGCATGTTCCGTGTTTCCAGATTAACTTTCAAGAGGGTCGTGGAAAGGAAAAGTACAGAGGAGTTTTCTTGCATCCCGTATATCATTGCACTGTTAAACTGCCTTCTTTATACTTGGTACGGATTGCCCATAGTGAGCTACGGATGGGAAAACTTCCCAGTAGTCACCATCAATGGTCTGGGGATAATTCTCGAGTTCTCATTCATTCTTGCCTATCTTTGGTTTGCTTCAGCCAAAGGAAAGGCAAGCTATTTAGATTTCCTACGTAAAAATACTATAATTATTTCACTGAGATTCTCAATGTGTAGATGCAGACAAAGTTGATAACGTACATGCATTTATATATACAGAGCAATGACTATGAACCATTGATTATATTCTTCACAATGATGCATGGATTTAATACAGAAGTATTTGAGAAATGAAATGATTGTGCAGATTAAGGTTGCTGTTATATTGGTACCTGTCATCCTAGCATTCAGCATCATTTCAGCAGTGTCTGCTTTTGTGTTGCATGATCATCACCTCCGCAAAGTATTTGTCGGAACTGTTGGAGTTGTGGCCTCTGCAGCAATGTATAGTTCCCCACTTGTGGCGATGGTCAGTCAGTCCTACTCTGTCTTCTTCGTACTTCAACGATCTTTTCTTTCAATTCTCAAGAGATCGTAGCAGATTTTTCGGCTGTGTTACTGCTTTAACATTTGATCCAATGAATGCAGAAGCAAGTGATGCACACAAAAAGTGTAGAGTTCATGCCTTTCTCCTTGTCACTTTTCTCATTCCTTGCCAGTTCTCTATGGCTCGCCTATGGATTACTGGGCAATGATCTCTTCATAGCAGTAAGAACACTTGTTCATCCTATTTTCTGCAACAATTGATAACTGTTTTGAGGTTTGAACCAGATTTATGCCATCTTTGACATTTCCTTTAACCAGAAACTATTTTTGTACTGGCAGTCCCCAAATTTTGTTGGCAGCCCATTAGGCATCCTCCAGCTTGTGCTGTACTGTAGGTACAGAAAAAAAGGGATTGCAGAAGAACCTGCCAAGTGGGATCTAGAACAGAATGACACCAAGTCTACACAGTTGCAGCTCGTGGTTACTAAAGAAATTAAAGAGAAGAACTGAATAATTTACACGAAACTTGGAATGTGGTCGATGCTTGTATCGTTCCCGAAGTTAATGCTTCTGACAGCTAATCACTTGCTTGATTGGGGAACCCATATGTTACTGCAAAATAAGGGCAGTGAGATCAATACAAGTCGTAGAAAAGAGCTCTTCGAATTTATGAAAATGATAATCAAGAACCTGTTGTATTAATATGAATGAATAGACCAGTTCTGTATCTCCGCTTATTCCCTCACAATCTTCCTATCAATCACCTTGGCAAAAGAAGACCAGAGACAGAAACCAGTTTATTCTGTCAGTGATTGAATAAAACCACTTCTTTCCAAACTACATGCTAAATTAGCTGTCAGATGATCCAAAGTTGCATAAACGAAACTAGACTGTGGATGCCTTCTACTTTCTACAGAGAACACATGAAGACTGCTATTCAGCTCAATCCAACTACACCCGGGGTCTTTTTTCACTTCTAAGCTCCTCAGCCTATTTCTCACAGCCATTTTCCTCCCCCACTTGTCCAACACTGCATACATGTTAGATAAAATGACATGCGCTGATGCCGGTTCAGAAAACATGTTAAACATGTACTCAGCCACTCTTTCGCCCACTTCTATGTTTTTCCAGAAACAGCAAGCATTAAGCAAAGTCGCCCAGACAACAATATCTGCTTCGAACGGCATCTCTTTCACAAACTTCTCAGCTTCCAGTACACGGCCTGAGCGACCAAGGAGATCAACCACACATGTATAATGCTCTAGTGTTGGGGTTACTCTATATGCCTTGTCCATTGAGAGGAAAATTTCCATCCCTTCATCAATAAGACCAGCATGAACACAAGCAGCAAGACACCCGACGAAAGTAGCTCCATTGGGGACTATTCTTTGCTCCAGCATATGTTTGAAGAGCAGAATTGCCTCAGATCCTAGTCCATGATGTGCATAGCCATTAATAAGAGCTGTCCAAGCTGCCACATTTGGTGATGAGATGCTTGAAAATAAGTTCCAAGCATCAGAAATGCTACCGCATTTTGAGTACATATCAACAAGGGAGGTTGCCACGTAAATGTTCGACTCATACGACATTCTAATTGCATGTGTGTGAAGCATTTTTCCTTGTTGAAGCAAGCCTATGCCGGAACAAGCTCGAAATATAACCGAGAAAGTTGATCTAGTGCAGTTTATCTGCAACTGGCGCATTCTGACATATAGCTTTACAGCTTCTTCATGCTGTTCATTTTGAATAAAGGAAGACATCATTGAGTTCCACGTTACAGGGTTCCTCTCTCCTTTTACTTCTTCGAAAAGCATACAAGCTTTATGAATTTCCCCATTCCTGGAGAACACCGAAATCATAGTATTGGAACATAATACAGATTTCTGAGGCAGGCTTTCAAATAACCTCTTTGAATCCTCAACTCGACCACTCACTGCATACCCTTTGATCATCAAATTGTACAAATCGAAACTTCTTTCACTCAAACGGTCAAAAAGCATCTCTGCCTCATCAATCCTACCCGTCAACAGAAAACCTCGAATAAGCGAGTTGGATGCATCTAAACTCGGCTTAGCAATTCCACTGTACACTTCCTTAGCGTAATCAACATTTTGACAATCACAATACAATCCAACCAATGCACATCCGAATGATTGATCGAATACCAACCCACATTTTATCGAGATCCCATGAACACACATCCCTGTATTTAGAGCACCAAGCTTACCACAAACTCTTACAACACAGTCCAAAGTAAACTCATTCGGCATCACTTCCCCACTTCTCCTCATCCTTTGAAACAAAAGCAAAGCTCTCTCCCAATCGCCTTCACTCTTATCATACCCTGAAATCAACGTAGTCCACGAAACCACATCCTTCCTCGGCATCCTAACAAAAACCTCGTAAGCATCACTCATCAACCCACAACGTACATATCCCACTAGCATCGAACTCCACACAGTCTCATTCCACTCAGCCAGTTCATCAAACACCAACTTAGCCTCACCGATCTCTTGACAACTCGCGTAAAAGTGCAACAGCGAGCTCCCAACAAGCTCGAAACTTTGCCAACTAGATTTCATCACAATACAATGTACCTGCTTCCCATGCCAAGAACAAGAACACTCATCCTCCCCAATCCGTGCACATACGCTTAGCACACTCGACAAAGTGGACTCGCTGAATCTCACATCACCGGATCTGTGCATCAATGAAACCAGACCCAGAGACTCTTCCAGCTTTCCCCACTTGGAATACCCCGAAACCATGATGTTCCATGACATCACGGTTCTTTCAGGCATTCTGTCGAACAGCTTCCGTGCAAACTCCAGCTCACCCTTTCTCACATAATTTGTAATCTCTATGTTGGTTCCGTAGATGGTGCTGGAATCCGATTTCTTATGGAAGCGCTTCGAATTCTTGATCGCTGTATGATGATGATTCAATCTCCTGGCGAAATTCGACACCATTTGCGTCGCCATTTTTGTCGGGAGAAATTTTTCAAATCAACCAAGTATATAAAGCTGACCCGACCCACGCTACCCGACCCAATGAACCAGTATGCAGTCCAACCGGTGGTTGAACCGATCGATTCGGTATAGGTTGAAATGACAGATTTACCCCCACGTTTGACAACAAATTACAGCTCCTCTCTATCTCTTCCTCGCGCTATCTGTAACCCTCAATTCGCCATTGCTTCAACTTCAGAGCCAATTTCCTCAGCTCTGCTTCACTGTTCTTCAGCGCTAACCCTAATTAGTTTCTCCGGCGAATCATCGTCTCGATTCCGACAGCGCCCTCCGGCTCTCACTTCAGGTAACACGCTCAATTTCCTCTTCAATCGAATCTTCGTTCCCTTGCCACCGTTTATCGCCATCCGTTAGGTCATCGTGAAAATATTTCTTCAATCCGAAACAATCAGTCGGCGACCAGTTTGCTTATGTCTACGTTTTTATTTGATGTCGTATCTGTTTGCTTGATAGTTTTGAACCAAATTCTGCTTCGTGGTTCATCATTTTCACCTGCAATGTTTGTTGGCTTCTGATGATATCTCCGTGGTCAATTCATGGATTAGGATTGTTGGCGGTAATGTCTTCTGTATCTAGTCAGCCACAGTTTCGCCTCACTCAGCCACCTTCAAAGGTGCTGCACTTGCGAAACCTGCCATGGGAGTGTACGGAGGAGGAACTGGTTGAGCTTGGGAAGCCGTTTGGTAGGGTTATCAACACTAAGTGCAATGTTGGTGCGAACAAGAACCAGGCGTTCATCGAATTCGTGAGTGTTTTAAACTGATTCCTATCTGCTCTGTCTCTAACTATGTCCTGGTTTTGATCATCAAAATGTTGTAAATTGGTTTGTCTCTTTGTAGGCGGATCTGAACCAAGCCATTGCAATGATATCGTACTATGCTTCATCTTCCGAACCAGCTCAAGTGAGAGGGAAGACTGTCTACCTGCAGTACTCTAATAGGCAAGAAATTGTGAACAACAAGACGACAGCTGATGTGGCGGGGAACGTGTTACTTGTGACTATCGAAGGTGCCGATGCTCGCCTTGTCAGCATCGATGTTTTGCACCTGGTAAGCAAAAAATTAAGCTTTTGCTTGGCCCAGGTGCTTTGGTTCAGGGAAGTAAAGCATGTTCCAGAAAACAGTGATTTAGTTCTTAGGCTCTGCAGATATGTCAAGTGCTTTTTTTTTCGGAAACTTCTTTGTTTGACATGAGTGTATGAATGGATCAGCAGGCCCATCTCAAGGGAATATCTTTCATGGCAGCTTAGTGCATCGGGAGAAAGAGCGAATGCGTGTTTGTCTCCTTTCTCCTTTCCCTACACTGGCTCTTTCTTCCCTACTCTTCTTCCTCTTCAAATTCCCTATTCCTTCCATTGAGACAGTTTTGTTTTTTGTTTGATTGATCGGTTTTCGAAGAAGGGTTTTGCGGCGAATTCTGATTGCAAGTGTTATTAGGGACTAAGTTGATTGCTTAAACCTCTTTGCTTGAGCATTGTTTTGTTATGACAGGACCTTTAACTCCACTGTTGTAGCAGTGTTGTGCTGTTATTTGCTGGTTTGCTGAAAAACTTTTCTTTTTTTGTAGATGAGTAACTTAATCTTTTATCAGTCGGTATATTGGTAATGCCAGTAATTGAGTATATGTTTTTGCTGTAGTTTTTAATGCTGTTGGACATCTAGATGTATGTGGATGGCATGCTTTGATCTTGTATTCATTGAGATTATGGTTGTTTCATTGCTCAGCCATCTTGGTAGTTTTTATTCCTGATAAGAATGTTCTTGGTGCAGGTGTTTTCAGCTTTCGGCTTCGTGCATAAGATTACTACTTTTGAGAAGACGGCTGGGTTCCAGGTATGCACTTTCAAATTCATCTAAGATTTATCCTATATCCTTACAAGCTCATATTCAGCATGTGATCCTTCCAGGCGCTTGTGCAATTTTCTGATACTGAAACTGCCACGTCTGCGAAAAATGCACTGGATGGAAGAAACATTCCTAGGTGACGGTTACATTAGTGTTTTTTCACATGGTATTTAGTCCTACTGCTATGAACATCTAACTTTAGATTTAGCTGCATTCATTAATAGAGGAGGATTCCAGCTTCTTATCCCTTAGCTGAATCTCCGTTCGCTATTAATATATTTTCTGGGAACTGCCTGAAATTTACAAACTAAAAACTATCATAGACACGAGTTTGGGAGTCGAATTTCTTGCATTCAGTTCATGCACACACTACTTTCCTGACACACTTAAGTCAACTTGTCATGTACTCTTTTGTGTTCAGGTATCTTCTCCCTGATCATGTTGGACCGTGTACCCTTAGGATCACGTATTCTGCACATACAGATTTGAGTGTGAAATTCCAGAGCCACAGAAGCAGGTACTTCTTCTTTTCAGCCGTCATCTAGTATATTTAACGATATCTTGTACCACCTGCCACGGGACATTTCTTTGATGGTTCGATCCGTTTTAATGTTTCACGTTCTTTCTTTCTTTCAGGGATTACACTAATCCGAATCTTCCTGTTGCACCTTCAGCTATAGATGGAAGTGGTCTGGTAAGGCAGTTTATGTCATACTTTTGTTTTTTTTTTTTACTATGAACTGAGTTAGTTGCATTCGGCTCGTTGAATTCTGTGTTGTAGCTTTATAATGTTTGTTGATGTTGTGAAAGAGTAGTTATGCGAACTCGGCTTTGCAATTCGTCACACTATTAGAATATTCTATCTGTGATATACTGTATTCTTTTGGCATACTTGTGCTATTTGCCATTGTTGTACTATCTGTGACTTTTACAATATTCTTGCAGTTCGCTGTCGGTGTTGACGGCAAGAAACTAGAGCCCGAAAGTAACGTTCTTCTTGCATCGATAGAGAACATGCAGTACGCAGTCACATTGGATGTTCTCCACATGGTATTTGCTACAAGGCGTTATTTTTCTTGTTCTGCTTATCACATTTTCCGAAGCAAGAATTCCTCTTCTAACCGCTTATTTCTTTTGTTATTTATGCCTAGGTCTTCTCATCTTTTGGACCTGTTCAGAAGATTGCCATGTTCGACAAAAACGGCGGTCTTCAGGCTTTGATTCAGTACCCTGGTATGTTTGGTTAAAACTTGCGTACTTAAATGTTAGTCTCTGCTCGGTTTCTCGAATTACGGCATATAAAACGGTGATCGCTGTTTACAGATGTCCAGACTGCAGTTGGAGCCAAAGACGCATTGGAAGGTCACTGCATTTACGATGGAGGCTTCTGCAAGCTTCATATCTCATACTCTCGCCATAATGATCTCAGCATAAAGGTAAATTTTTGGTTCAGGGCTTTAGGCTACATCCCTAGCGATTGATTTGACCTCATCGGTGGGGGGTCTTGCCGATCATCCATGGTTTGTGCAGGTCAATAACGATAGAAGTCGGGACTACACGATCCCCAACACTCCACTGATGAACCCTCAACCTTCCATCCTCGGACAGCAGCCACCTCAACAGCCAGCCGGTCCTTCTCACCCGTATGGAGGAGGCCAATATCCTCCTCCAACTACCGAGCATCACTCAATGATGGCCCCACAAACTTCCGCCGGATGGGGTGCTCCTCATACTATGCACCACCACCCACAACAGATCAACAACAATGCCTACATGCCGCCCGGTGCCATGCCCCCTCAACATGGGATGATGCATATGCCGCCCCACGGTGGTATGCCACCGTCTGGCGGTACAATGCCCTATTATCGGCCTTCGCAATAGCACGGCTCTTGCTGACCGTAGTGCAGCAAATGCAGTTTGTTCTTTACGTTTTGGCTAAATTTATGGGAGTCGTTGAGAAAGGGCACCACGAGCCTCGTTAAGTATCTATCTGACTTGTTCGTCGCGACAATTTCGGTTCAATGTTAGTAGGGTTTGGACTGTATTGTTGGTGGATTTAGCTACACACCTTTAAGCTGCATTTCCTTGGACAATAAGCTATTGTTTGAAAATTTTGGTCGGCAAAATTTGATTGTTTTGATAGTTGTGAATAGTTTTCGTGATTGTTGGTCTCGAGATTTGAACTAGTCGAGTCGTGGGTCACATATCGATAAGGTTGCGAGTTCGTTTGGGCTCGGAGTTCATTAGTTTGTGTTCGTTGTCATGAATTACTTGAGGTTGTGGGTTTGAACAAATATCGTTAAATGTTGGGAGATGAACATTATCAGTTTTGTTTTTATCAGTTACTAGATTTGTCCAAAATTGAGCTAGATTTGTAAAAAATGCGGTAGATTTGTCACAAACTCTGCTAGATTTGCCCAAAAAAATGCACTAGATTTGTTCAAAAATAAGCTAGATATATCCCAATGTACACTAGATTTGTTCAAAAATGCGTTAGTTTTGTTCTAAAATATGCTAGATTTGTTAAAAAATGGGTTAGATTTGTCCAAAAAATGAGCTAGATTTATTCCAAAATGCGCTAGATCAAATTCCGCTATATTTGTCGAAACATGCGTTAGGTTTGTCCAAAAAATGTGATAGATTTTTTCAAAAATGCGCTAGATTTGTCCAAAAAATGCGCTAGATTTGTCCCTAAATATGCTAAATTTATCCAAAAAATGCGCTAGATTTGACCAAAATTATGGGTTAGATTTGTCACAAATTCTGGGTTAGATTTGTCACAAATTATGGGTTAGATTTATCCAAAACTCTGGGTTAGATTTGTCACAAATTCTGGGATAGATTTGTCAAAAATTATGAGTTAGATTTGTCACAAATTATGGGTTAGATTTATCACAAATTTTGGGTTAGATTTGTCAAAAATTATGGGTTAGATTTGTCAAAAATTATGGGTTAGATTTGTCAAAAATTATGGGTTAGATTTGTCATAAATTATGGGTTAGATTTGTCACAAATTATGGGTTAGATTTGTCACACATTATGGGTTAGATTTGTCACAAATTATGGGTTAGATTTGTCCAAAACTCTGGGTTAGATTTGTCACAAATTCTGGGTTAGATTTGTCAAAAATTCTGGGTTAGATTTGTCACAAATTCTGGGTTAAATTTGTCACTAATTATGGGTTAGATTTGTCACAAATTATGGGTTAGATTTGTCACAAATTATGGGTTAGATTTGTAACACATTATGGGTTAGATTTGTCACAAATTATGGGTTAGATTTGTCCAAAACTCTGGGTTAGATTTGTCCAAAACTCTGGGTTAGATTTGTCAAAATCTGGGTTAGATTTGTCAAAAATTTTTTGGGTTAGATTTGTCAAAATCTGGTTAGATTTGTCCAAATCTGGTTAGATTTTCACAAATCTAGGTTAGATTTTCCAAAACTCGGGTTAGATTTGTCACAAATTCTGGGTTAGATTTGTCAAAAATTTGGGTTAGATTTGTCACAAATTTGGGTTAAATTTGTCACAATTATGGGTTAGATTTGTCACAAATTATGGGTTAGATTTGTCACAAATTATGGGTTAGATTTGTCACAAATTATGGGTTTAAATTTGTCATCATTATGGTTAGATTTGTCACAAATTATGGGTTAGATTTGTCCAAACTCTGGGTTAGATTTGTCACAAATCTGCGTTAGATTTGTCAAAATTCTGGGTTAGATTGTCACAATTCTGGGTTAAAATTGTCACAATTATAGGTTAGATTTGTCACAAATTATGGTTAGATTTGTCAAACTTATGGGTTAGATTTGTCACAAATTATGGGTTAGATTTGTCACACATTATGGTTAGATTTGTCACAAATTATGGGTTAGATTTGTCAAAATTGTGGGTTAGATTTGTCACAAATCTGGGTTAGATTTGTCACAAATTCTGGGTTAGATTTGTCACAAACTTGGTTAGATTTGTCACAAACTCTGGGTTAGATTTGTCACAAATCTGAGTTAGATTTCTCCAAATCTAGGTTAGATTTCTCCAAATTGGTTATGATTTTTTCACAATTGGGTTAGATTTGTCACAAATTCTGGGTTAGATTTGTCAAAATTATGGTTAGATTTGTCACAAATATGGGTTAGATTTGTCAAATTGGGTTAGATTTGTCACAAATTATGGGTTGATTTGTCCAAACTCTAGGTTAGATTTGTCACAATTAGGTTAGATTTGTCCAAAACTGGGTTAGATTTGTCACAAATTCTGGTTAGATTTGTCACAATTATGGGTTGGAATGTCACAATTATGGGTAGATTTGTCACAAATTATGGGTTAGATTTGTCACAAATATGGTTAGATTTGTCAAATTTGGGTTAGATTTGTCACAAATATGGTTAGATTTGTCCAAAATTTCGGTTAGATTTGTCACAAATTCTGGTTTATTTGTCAAATTGGTTAGATTTGTCACAAATTTGGTAGATTTGTCAAATTATGGTTAGATTTGTCACAAATTAGGTTAGATTTGTCACAATTATGGGTTAGATTTGTCAAATTTGGTTAGATTTGTCACAAAATTTGGGTAGATTTGTCAAAACTCTGGTTAGATTTGTCAAAACTCTGGGTTAGATTTGTCACAAATTCTGGTTAGATTTGTCAAAATTCTGGTTAGATTTGTCAAAACGCTGGGTTAGATTTGTCACAATCTGAGTAGATTTTCAAAATTGTAGATTTTCAAATCTAGAATTTTCACAATCAGGTTAGATTGTCACAAATTGGGTAGATTTGTCAAAAATTATGGTTAGATTTGTCACAAATTTGGTTAAATTTGTCACTAATTAGGGTTAGATTTGTCAAAATTTGGTTAGATTTGTCACAAATTTGGTTAGATTTGTCACAAATTAGGGTTAGATTTGTCACAAATTATGGTTAGATTTGTCACAAATTATGGTAGATTTGTCAAATTATGGTTAGATTTGTCCAAAACTCTGGTTAGATTTGTCCAAATCTGGTTAGATTTGTCAAAAATTCTGGGTTTGATTTGTCAAATTTGGTTAATTGTCACAATTATGGTTAGATTTGTCACAAATTATGGTTAGATTTGTCACAATTATGGTTAGATTTGTCACAAATATTGGGGGTTAGATTTGTCACAATTATGGGTAGATTTGTCAAAATTATGGTTAGATTTGTCACAAATTGGGTTAGATTTGTCAAAATTCTGGTTAGATTTGTCACAAATTCTGGTTAGATTTGTCACAAACTTGGTTAGATTTGTCACAAACTCTGGGTTAGATTTGTCACAAATGAGTTAGATTTTCCAAATCTAGGTTAGATTTTCCCAACTCTAGTTAGATTTCTCAAATCTGGTTAGATTGGTAATTCTGGTTAATTTGTCAAAATTATGGGTTAGATTTGTCACAAATTATGGGTTAGATTTGTCCAAATTATGGTTGATTTGTCCAAAACTCTGGTAGATTTGTCACAAATTAGGTTAGATTTGTCCAAACTCTGGTTAGATTTGTCACAAATTAGGTTAGATTTGTCACAAATATGGTTGATGTCACAAATTATGGTTAGATTTGTCACAAATTTGGTTAGATTTGTCACAAATTATGGTTAGATTTGTCAAATTATGGGTTAGATTTGTCACAAATTATGGTTAGATTTGTCAAAATCGGTTAGATTGTCACAAATTCTGGGTAATTTGTCAAAAATCTGGTAGATTTGTCACAAATTCTGGGTAAATTTGTCACAATTTGGTTAGATTTGTCACAAATTATGGTTAGATTTGTCACAAATATGGTTAGATTGTCACACATTTGTGTTAATTTGTCACAAATTTGGTTAGATTTGTCCAAAACTCTGGTTAGATTTGTCCAAAACTCTGGGTTAGATTTGTCAAAATTATTGGTAGATTTGTCAAAATTCTGGTAGATTTGCAAAAGTGGTTAGATTTGTCACAAACTTGAGTTAGATTTTCCAAAATCTAGGTTAGATTTTCCAAATCTAGGTTAGATTTCTCACAACTTCAGGGTTAGATTTGTCACAAATTCTGGTTAGATTTGTCAAAATTATGGGTTAGATTTGTCACAAATTATGGGTTAGAATTTGTCACAAATTATGGGTTAGATTTGTCACAAATTTGGGTTAGATTTGTCACAAATTGGTTAGATTTGTCACAAATTCTGGTTAGATTTGTCCAAAACTCTGGGTTAGATTTGTCACAAATTCTGGGTTAGATTTGTCAAAATTCTGGGTTAGATTTGTCACAAATCTGGGTTAGATTTGTCACAAACTCTAGTTAGATTTGTCCACAAATCTATGGTTAGATTTTCCCAAATTAGGTTAGATTTTCACAAACTTTGGTTAGATTTGTCACAAATTCTGGTTAGATTTGTCAAAATTATGGGTTAGATTTGTCACAAATTATGGGTTAGATTTGTCCAAATTTGGGTTAGATTTGTCACAAATTATGGTTAGATTTGTCACAAATTCTGGGTTAGATTTGTCAAAACTTGGGTATTGTCAAATTTTGTTCACAATTAGGTTAATTTCACAAATTAGGTTAGATTTGTCACAAATTATGGTTAGATTTGTCACAAATTATGGGTAGATTTGTCACAATTTGTAATTTGTCAAATTGGTAGATTTGTCACAAATTATGGGTTAGATTTGTCACAAATTATGGGTTAGATTTGTCACAAATTCTGGGTTAGATTTGTCACAAATCTGGGTTAGATTTGTCACAAATTTGGTTAGATTTGTCACAAATTTGGGTTAGATTGTCACAAATATGGGTTAGATTTGTCACAAATCTAGTTAGATTTGTCCAAATCTGATGGTTAGATTTGTCCAAACTTATGGTTAGATTTGTCACAAATTATGGTTAGATTTGTCACAACTCTGGGTTAGATTTGTCACAAATTCTGGGTTAGATTTGTCACAAATTCTGGGTTAGATTTGTCCCAAACTTGAGTTAGATTTGTCCAAACTTCTGGTTAGATTTGTCACAAATTAGGTTAGATTTTCAAAATTTGGTTAGATTTGTCAAAATTTGGTTAGATTTGTCACAAATTCTGGTTAGATTTGTCCCAAAATTTGGGTTAGATTTGTCCCAAATTCTAGGTTGATTTGTCCCAAATTACTGGGTTAGATTTGTCACAAATTTGGCTAGATTTGTCAAAATTTGGTAATTTGTCAAAATTTGGCTAGATTTGTCCAAAACGTAACATTTGTCCAAAATCTGGTTGATTTGTCCAAATTGGCTAGATTTGAAATTTGACTAATGTAAAATTTAATTTGTCAAAATAAATTTCAAATTGGTAGATTTGTCAAAATTTTTAGATTGTCAAAATTATGGACTAGATTTGTCCAATATGGTAATTTGTCAAATTGGACTAGATTTGTCAAAAATTTGGACTAGATTTGTCAAAAATTTGGACTAATTTGTCAAAATTCTGGACAGTTTTGTCAAAAGTGGACTAGATTTGTCAAAACTCTGGACTAGATTTGTCAAATTTTGGACTAGTTTGTCAAAAGTGGTTAGATTTGACAAAATTCGTGGACTAAATTAGTCAAAATTTGACTAGATTTGTCAAAAACTTGGACTAGATTTGTCAAAATTTGGACTAGATTTGTCAAAAATTTAGACTAGATTTGTCAAAATTTAGACTAGATTTGTCAAAAGTGGACTAGATTTGTCAAAAATTTGGACTAGATTTGTCAAAATTCTAGACTAGTTTTGTCAAAAGTGGACTAATTTGTTAAAACTTTGGACTAGATTTGTCAAAAATTTGGACTAGATTTGTTAAAATATGGACTAGATTTGTCAAAAGTGGACTAGATTTGTCAAAATTCTGGACTAGTTTTGTCAAAAGTGGACTAGATTTGTCAAAACTTTGGACTAGATTTGTCAAAAGTGGACTAAATTTGTCAAAATTCTACACTAGATTTGTTAAAATATGGACTTGATTTGTCAAAATATGGACTAGATTTGTCAAAAACTTGACTAGATTTGTCAAAATATGGACTAGATTTTTCAAAAACTTGGATTAGAGTTGTCAAAATTATGGACTAGTTTTGTCAAAAGTGGACTAGATTTGTCAAAACTTTGGACTAGATTTGCCAAAATTTGGACTAGATTTGTCATAAGTGGACTAGATTTGTCAAAATAGGGACTGATTTGTCAAACTTTCAGACTAGATTTGTCAAAAGATTTGTGACTAGATTTGTCAAACTATGGACTAGATTTGTCAAAAACTTGGACTAGAGTTGTCAAAATTCTGTACTAGTTTTGTCAAAAGTGGACTAGATTTGTCAAAACTTTGGATTAGATTTGTCAAAATTTGGACTAGATTTGTCAAAAGTGACTAGATTTGTTAAAATAGGGACTAGATTTGTCAAACTTTCAGACTAGATTTGTTAAAATTGTGGACTAGATTTGTCAAAATTGTAGACTAGATTTGTCAAAATTCTGGACTAGATTTGTGAAAAAGTGGACTAGATTTGTCAAAATTATGGACTAGATTTGTCAGAATTTTGGTCTAGATTTGTCAAAATTTTGGTCTAGATTTGTCTAAAAACTTGACTAGATTTGTCAAAATTCTGGACTAGATTATTCAAAAGGTGGACTAGATTTGTCAACAGAATAACAAAAGGAAATATGAACAAAATTTCTTACCTACTGAAATTGAATTTGTTTCATCCAGAGATTCTTCAAGATTCGTTTCTGATTGCACCTGATTTGAGTTTCCGACGAGTTTATCGGAGTTGCAGAGGACTTGATCGGAGTTGCGACGACGAGTAGGATCATCGAGTTGCAGAGGACTTAGATATCGGAGTTCATGTTAGGAAATCGGATGAGGTAATCGGAGTTCTGGTTTTGGGAGAAATCAAAATAAGGGGGGGTTGGCATTTTTCTTCGTTGACGTTTTTGCCCCTGCTAGGGTTGTGGCGGGGTGGGCTTCGGCCTGCTATGCACTGGATCGCGAGTCCAATAGGCCGGTTTGGAACAGTCCAAACTCCAATTCCTGGACCAGATCCTTTGCCAAAGCTCACTAACCCAACCCAAAGAATAAAAAAAAAAACCCAACCATGGTTAACTAACCCAAACCA
Organism: Linum lewisii; assembly: GCA_034768395.1. Classification (NCBI taxonomy): domain Eukaryota; kingdom Viridiplantae; phylum Streptophyta; class Magnoliopsida; order Malpighiales; family Linaceae; genus Linum; species Linum lewisii. Next base: position 362,717 of record CM068300.1, on the reverse strand, counting down.
AGACCTAAAAAATCCTTAAACGAATGGTACCTTTACCTGATCCGTTCACAAAAAAAAAAGAAACCCAACCATGATTAACTAACCCAAACCAATACCTCAAAAGTCCAACCATAGTTAACCTTCTTTCATCTTATATGGTTGAGTCATAAACTAACCAAACCCATACCCACACTTTACCCTTTTCCCCAAAATTCATCATTTTTCAATTTTTCCTTTGGGCTCTAATGGAAGCTCCATCTCCATGTCAGAATCGATGAATCTCTGCCGCAAGCTGATTGCAACTGGCCGCTTCAGATTCGAACTCATTTACCATTTCCTCCAATCATCTGGGAACTCGAATTTCTTCCCCACCTCTTCAAATTAGGTACTGTTCGTCACAGCTCAACTTCCCCCTTCTTCTCTTAATTTCTTCGTTTATCCGTAATCATGTTTACTTAATTAAGCGCTGTTCGGTATTTGCGTCGTCATTGCCGATTTGGGTCTCTGTTAATTCGTAGTGGGTTCTGTTTCTGCAATTCTAGGGTTTTACGTTGGGAGCTAATTAAAGGATTACTTAGTATCTGGGTCGTCATTTCGATTTCCGTAGTTCTATGGTTTGTACTGGGAGCTTAATTAATCATCTGTGTAGCTAATTAAGCTCTATTTGGTATCTGGGTCGTCATTTTCGATCTGGATCTCGGTTGGTTCTTTTCGTGGGTTCGGTTTCCCGCAATTCTAGGTTTTTTTTTTGTGGGAGCTTGAATTTTTGCCTGCTGTAGATCCATTTTGGGGATTCGAATCTCATATACTCGATTGGTTTGTGGTTTAGTTCTTGTTTCGAAATTGTTAGCTCAGCTCTGTTAATGAACTGGTTTGAAGTTTTTTGTTTGTGTGTGGTTGGTTTGTTGCTTGTTTATAGGTTAGCTAATGGCTTATATACAATATTGCAGTATGAAAAATGGAGTTTGTTCATCAGCTAGGTTGAGTTATGAATTCATAATGTTCTCACTAGGTCTCCCATTTGTGGTTTATGATTCTGGTTTCCGCTATGTAATTGTTGGCCATGGAGTTTCTCGTTCTTCGTTTCTCAGGTATCGAAAAACTAGATGTGTACAGGGATGCGGGTAGTGACAAGAACCCGTTATGTTGTAATTAATTGTACACTCATAATCTTCGAAACTTTCAATTGCATTAGAAAGTTCTTGATTGGCATCGAACATAAGCCGTTGTTAGGTTTCTAATGAATTACGATACTGATGTTGAGGTTGTTAGCTGCCAGAATCGTCCAGTACATTTCATTCTTTCGATTATGTTATGCTTAGAGTAATCCATGTTACTCATATCGTTTGTGATATGCAGGTTATGATACAGCTCCTGGTTCTGGAATCTGGTGATTGTATTTTGAACACTTAAATAATCTCAGGGGCTGGATTCCTGTTACTTGGAGAGCAAGAGACGATTTTGAATTCATGGAGTGCAACAAAGACGAAGCGTTAAGAGCGAAAGAAATTGCAGAGAGGAAGCTTAACGAGAAGGACTATGTAGCTGCAAAGAAGTTCGTCCTCAAGGCTCAGAACTTGTACCCGGGTCTAGATGGCCTACCGCAAATGCTGACAACGTTAGAAGTCTATCTCTCTGCCCAGAACGTAATAAGTAGCGGCGAAGTCGATTGGTACAATGTTCTCGGTGTTAGTCCCTGGGCTGACGAGGACACCATCCGGAAGCAGTACCGGAAGCTAGCCCTAGCTCTCCACCCGGACAAGAACAAGTCTTTAGGTGCGGATGGGGCATTCAAGCTGGTCTCGGAAGCCTGGAGCTTGATATCTGATCGAGACAGGAGAGTAGCATACAACCGGAAGCTAAACCATCGAGATTCTCGACAGAGTAAGGCCTCTTCGACGAATCAACCTAGTGCAAATGGCTTTCATCATGGTCCTAGCCGTTCTGCCGCAAAGGCTCCTTCGAATAAGAAGCAGAACACATTCTCGGAAGCTTCGGCAAAAAAGCTGGATACTTTCTGGACGATTTGCAACCAATGCAAGACCCAGTTCGAGTACCTTAGGGTTTATCATAATCACACCCTTTTGTGCCCTAATTGTAACCAGGCATTTCATGCTGTAGAGAGAGCTCCTCCTCCCAACATTATGAAGCCATCGGGACCGAATCACTCTCAATCTCATAATCATAAGCATCAACCGAAATCCAAGCCGCCTCCACCACCTCGAAATCCAGAAAGTTCCGGCAGAGGAAGTCGTGTAAATGGTGCTGTAGGGGGAACACATGCATCGACATCCACGGGAGCTCGAGCTGGTACTGGTACTACTGGTACTAGTACTGTTCATGATTGGGTTAGGAACCACATTCTGAAGAGGTCTGGTCACTAGTGTCGTGCCTCCTTCGGAAGAAGATCAGTCGTCGAAAAGGAGAAGATCGAATGAAACTTTCATGAATCCTTCTAGCCATGAGAAAACAGGTACAGCTGATGTGTTTGCATTTAAAGTTGAAACTGAAAGGATTTACAGCTTTCCTGGGAATCATAGGAGAGATTTAACTTCCCTCGAGATTCGGAACATTCTGGCTGGGAAAGCACGGTTGGCAATCCGCGAAAAGCTGGAGGAATGGAGCTTGAGAGAGCCGAAAGTAAGCAACAATGGTACGAAGAAGAAGAAGAACACAGTAAACAGTCATAATAACAGTAAGGGTTCAGGTAATGAAGAACAAGAACCAGAACCAGTACCAGTTCCAGTTCCTGAACCAGTACCAGTTCCAGTTCCTGAACCAATGTCCATCAATGTACCAGATCCTGACTTCCACAACTTCGACGAGGATCGAACCGAGAGATCATTCAAAGACGACCAAGTGTGGGCGGCCTATGACGAGAAAGATGGGATGCCACGATACTACGCGAAGATCCACAAGGTGGTATCTTTACAGCCATTCAAGATGAAGATCAGCTGGATAAACTCGAGAACCTGCTCTGAGTTCGGCACCACCATGGACTGGGTGGGCTCCGGGTTCTTGAAAACCTGCGGCGATTTCAGAACAGGGAGGCACGAGATTAGCAAGGCTCTGAACGCCTTCTCCCACAAGCTGAAATGGACGAAAATTCCCCGAGGGATCATCCGAATACTCCCTTCGAAAGGCGATGTGTGGGCTCTTTACAAGAACTGGTCTCCCGAGTGGAACCGGGACACACCCGAAGAAGTGGTACACAAGTATGACATGGTGGAAGTGCTCGAAGATTACGACGAGGAACGAGGCACATCAGTCGTTCCTTTAGTGAAGCTCGACGGGTTCAAAACCGTGTTCTCCAAACCGGATTCCAATGCAGTAAGGAGGATTCCGAGGGAAGAGATGCTTCGATTCTCACACCAGGTACCGCATCACCTCCTTACGGGCGAAGAAGGTGAGAATGCTCTCAAGGGATGCTTTGATCTAGACCCGGCTGCAACTCCATTGGGGCTTCTTCAGGAAGGAGATGAGATGCAGGAAGGTTAATAGAGAATTGGGGGTTAGGGTTTGTTTTGACTTTTACTAATAGATTTACAGAGAATCGGCAGAAATTATAGGGTGTAAGGTTTCTGGTTTTGTAAAGCTGATCTCAGGGAAACTGTAGATTGCTTTTGTTAAGGCTGGGCAATGATTGATTTTACCTTGGGGACCAAGGAAGGAAAGAAAGATCCCCTTAAGGGTTTTATTAGGGTTTTGTTGTGGCTGGTTACTGCATTGATTTTGGCACAGTCAAGAGTAAGGAAAACCCTAATTTGGATATTATATCTGCTTACTGTTGTTTCTTGTACATCATCTGGATATTTGCTCATCTGGGTTGTATCTGAGTTTCTCGAAATTGTCTGGTTTCGGCTAATTGGTTCGAAAACCGACTGCTCTCCACGAGTTTCTGTTATTTTATCAGCAATTGGTTTCTGGGTTTTCCAGTTTTCTGTTGATTGATGTTCATCCTCTGGATATTTGCTCATGTATATCTCAGTTTTTCAAAACTGTCCGATTTTGGCCAATCGAACCGGTTTTGGCTAATCGAAAAGAAAACCGATAGCTTCTTGAAGAGTGTATGTTAGCTTATCAGCAATTGGTTTCTGAGTTTTCCAGTTTTCTGCTGTTTGAAGTTCATCATCTGGGTATTTGCTCAAGTGGGTTGCATCTCAGTTTATCCAAACTGAGTCGACTCTGGTTTTGTCTAACCTGAAACCGAAATTGAAAAAGCTAATAAACTCAATCATTAGCTGGTTTAATGACATCTAATTTTTGAATCTATTTGCAAATGGTCTATATAAAGAAGGGCTGAAACGTTACAAATTAAATTACAGGGAACAAATTTGTATATTTTCCAAACTCAAGGGACCACAAAACAAAAGGTAACTTCCATGGCATGCACGTAAATTTGGAGCGAAACGAGCCTTAATTCGTAAAAACGTTAATTAGGTAGGAAAAAGTCTGATTGGTTGCCGTATAATTAATATCAAGCCATTGGTTGGACAACGAGTTCTCTGGATAAAATTAAAACAGATATTTTTGTCACCGGTGATCGGAGCAGAAGAATACGCCGACGGTAGTTGACCAAGCTACGGCGAGATAGAAAGAGAGATAGAGAGAGACGGAGGAGAATAAGAAGAAGCAGCTGATTGTGTTGCGTCTGGCTTAAGCGGAATCGGAGAAAAAGATGAATTCGGAGAGAAATGGAGCGGCGACGACGAACGGATTGGAGAGCGAGTACATTAAGAGACACCATCGGCATGATCCTGGCGAGCTCCAGTGCAGCTCCGTTCTGGTTAAGCACATCAGAGCTCCGATCCATCTGGTGAGCAGTTTCTCGTTTCACTTTTTCCTTTTCAGGCTCTCTCTGCTTCGCGACTCGCGACTTGCTATCAATCGACAATCGTAATTTCTTCACAGCGTCCGGTTTTGATTATATGTTTTCTGTTGCTGTGCGTTCGTGATTCTATAGCTTATTTGATGTTCTTGTTTGTGATCTGAAATTGCCATCTCTTCTGTTCTTGCTTTGTCCGATTCAATTTTGCGGAGTTTGTTGATGTCTATTTCGATTTCCTTCTGTTTTCTTGTTCGTTCTATTGAAGTTTGTGATCTGTGTTTGCCGGATTTCATAGCTTAGTTGATGCTGAATTGCTGATATCTGTTGCCATTTCTTCTGTTTTTTGATCGTCCGATTGAACTCTGGTGATGCTGGAATCTGTTGCCATTTCTTCTGTTCTTGTTTCTGAAGCAAACTTAGTTCATAGCTTTCTCTTTGATCCATTAGTAGCCATTGAAATCGACCTTCATAGTTTCCAAATTATTGCAGGTTTTAAATCAACTGTTGTTTGTTCTTCCTTAGAATGTTTGCCTCCAGATCGTTACCAAATTCGATCTTAATTGTTCACTGGCTTTTCATTAGAGTTCTTAGAGTCCCCTTTTCAGTAGAACTCCATTCCATTTCCAGCAAAGAACATATGTTTCCCTTGTTTGGTGCTTTCTGGTCATTTTTCTGATAGTGAAAAATGACCTGTACATGGTTGAACCGGTCGAACCATTCAATATGGTATTGAAAACACTCGATTTTGTTCCGCGGTTATAAGTTTTATTTGATCATCTTTTGCTCTAACCGGGAGATTTGGTTAGTTTTTCAGCATCGGACATCAAACCGGTGAGACTATATGTGGTGGTTTAATCGTTTAAACCATTATAAACTATAGTTTCACCCTAATATTGTCGTGAATCTACCAAACGACAATACATACATGGTTGAACTGGTTAACCGTCCGGTACGGTTTTGAAAACACTGAATTTTGTCGATTAGAATTGTTTCTAATTGTGGAATAGTTAGATTTGGTGATGGTTCTTTTTAGAACCGTACTTCGGCGAATATAGTTTAATCGTTTAAACTGTTATGAACTATGGTTTCATCGTATTTATACCGTGATTGTACCAGACCGACATGATAACCAGTACACGGTTTGAATCGGTTGAACCATCCAGTATGAAACGGTTTCTATTGGTTCCAAGTCCCTTTCAGAAGGGCTCTCCATTCCTAATTTTTTTGTAACTAGTTGAAATCTGTTACTCAAAGCAACAATCTTTTCCCTTCGGTGCCTATTAGGTTTGGTCTCTAGTTAGAAGATTTGATGAGCCACAGAAGTACAAGCCATTCATCAGCAGATGTGTAGCAGCCCCGGGAAACCTTGAAATCGGCAGCCTTCGAGAGATCGATGTCAAGTCCGGCCTTCCAGCTACCACCAGCACCGAGAGACTCGAGATCCTCGACGATGAAGAACACATCCTCGGTATGCGCATCATCGGCGGTGATCATAGGCTTAAGGTATCAAGAAAAATCGTCCGAGTCTCTCGGTTAAAAACTACATAATAATTTCTGATTATTTTTTCTTCTTTTGTGACCTAGAACTACTCGTCCATAGTCACCTTACACCCGGAGATCAACGAAGCAAGACCTGGGACGCTAGTGATCGAGTCGTTCGTCGTGGATGTCCCGGATGGGAACTCGAAAGATGAGACTTGCTTCTTTGTCGAAGCTCTGATCAAGTGCAACCTGACTTCGCTCACCGACGTGTCTGAGAGACTTGCGGTACAAGACATGACCGAGCCAATCGACAGAGTTTGTGGGCTTGAAGAAGGTGCTGCCACTACTACAATGGCTGAGGATGAGGTTTGGTGACCACAATTTTTCGTCACAACCACGCGAACAATGACAAAAACTCGATCCCTATCTCTGTGTGATATATATCTTCTAGAATTTATAGATTGTTGTAAGGTTTTATACATATGGAGTGAAGAAACCAAAACCCTAGAGACAGACTATCTTGTCCGAATTCGATACTCAAAATTATGATTATGAATTTCCTACCATCTTGATGAACACAGAGAAAAACACGATTATCGAGATCTCTTGACGGCTTTCGTTACCATGCCATGAATCGGCATAAGGTATCTACCCATAAACAAACCGATTTGATCTCAACTCGGTTCGTTACGGATTCGGTCAGATTATACAACATTTCAACCACCACCTTAAGCCAAAATGCTACATTACTACATGTTTCAATGCCTAAAAACCCTAAAAGAAGGAATTATACAAATAATCACCTGTAAGTGCATTCATTTCTTTTTCCTGTACATAGCTCTCAAGGGAGTCTAAACCAACACAAGATCACCTTCTTCTTTCACCTCTTCTTCTTGCCGCGGCTCCGGCAGCTGGCCTTGTTGACGATAAGGTGTCAGGACCCGCTTTATCTCGTCAGACGTGAGCGTCTCATACTCTATCAGAGCATTCGCCAGAGCATGTAATGCCTTCTCGTGCTGCGTAACAACGAAAGAAGAAGAAGATATTGTGTCAAATGATGCATCAATCGGAAGGGTTGCGGAATATGTTAAGAACTCGAACCTTCTTTAGCAGGACCTTCACGCGTTCATACGCTTCCTTCAAGAGCTTCCCAACCTACGTAAACCGGAAATGTCAATCAACGAGACGAAGATAAGGTAAAGAGCGGTAAATGGTCGAGAAATTTTGAAGCACGTACTTCAGCATCGACCTGAGATTGCATTCTCGAACTGGCTCGATCCTTGATCCGGACCGGTCCAATTTCGTCACTCATTCCACAGCTAGACACCTTATAGAAATCATTGACATCAATCAAGAATTCAGACACACTCCCATGGTTATATTCATTCAAACATCGGGACTCTAGACCATAAATTCGAAACTCGAAGGACTGTACCATATACTGTGCTAGCTCGGTAGCTTGGCTAAGGTCGTTACTTGCTCCGGTCGTGACATGGTCCTTCCCGAAAATGAGCTCTTCCGCGACTCTTCCTCCCATACAAACGTCTAGCCGTGCTAGTAACTGCTTCTTGCTGATCGAGGTCTCGTCATCAGAGGGTAGCTGGGTGACCATCCCGAGTGCCGATCCACGAGGCATAATGGTCGCCTTGTGGATCGGATGTGCACCCTCGGTGTTCAAAGCTACGATGGCGTGTCCACTCTCGTGATATGCCGTCAACTGGAAAAAAGAACGGTGAATAATAACACGATAAGAGCAGGGGGGGAAAATCAACAATGGTTTGATAATATAGACAAACCTTCTTCGAGTCTTCGGATATGAACATCGTCTTACGCTCGGTTCCCATGAATATCCGGTCTTTCGCGAACTCCAACTGCGCCGAAGTTAGCTTCTCTGCTCCATCTACTGCAGCTTTAATGGCAGCTATGTTTACCAGGTTCGCGAGATCTGTTTTTTTCGAGGCAAAAGCTCATCATTAGAAAAGAAATCTTCTCTATAATCAAGACTTTTATGCAACATGTACCTGCCCCGTTGAAACCCGGTGTGCCTCGAGCAATCGCGTTAGGATCCACATCATCAGACATAGGCTTGTCTTTCAAGTAGAGCTCCAGTATCTCTTGCCGTCCACGTACATCTGGATTCGGAACCACGATCTGACAAAGGAATACTATCAGTTTGATTCGAAAGATTGTCAGATCGTTTTCAATCGTCAAAAAGATGAACTTACGTGTCTATCGAATCTACCAGGCTTTGTCAAAACTGGATCGAGAATGTCTGGCAAGTTCGTAGCAGCCATTAGTATGATTCCCTGCAGGGCGTGAAAGAACTATGCATAAGAACGAAAAATTCGGAGTACAGGAACGGATTCTTCATCGAGCAGAGTGACCACATTGCTACAAACCTCATTCTGTTCGAAGCCATCCATCTCGACGAGCAACTGATGTAAGGTCTTCTTCGTGTGGCCTTCCCATTGTTTACGGGTTGAGCCAACAGCATCAATTTCGTCGATAAAGATAATACATGGAGCCTGATGGGCCCAGAATAGCGCAATCGAATTAGCAGAAAAACTAGCTGATAGGAAGGAATCAAACCTTCTTCTTAGCGGCTTAGAACAATGATCGAACACGCTTGGCACCGACACCAACAAACCTGCCGAAAGGAACCGGAAGAAAACTCTGAGAAAGGAATCTTTTTTGTTCGAAAATCTTTCACTAATGGATACGATTAATTACTCACATTTCCTCGAATTCGGATCCGGCTCTGTAGAAGAAAGGTACACCAGTTTCTCCAGCAATAGCCTTAGCAAGTAAGGTTTTTCCAGTGCCTGGTGCTCCAGTCAAGAGAATTCCCTGCAAAAGAAACACCATGAAGGTAACTTACGCCACAAGCAACAGGGCCTAGGGTTGTATTTCCGAAAGCAAGAAACACTCGAGTTACGGTTGAAATTGATCGCAATCAACCCTTAACGCCATTAGCATTCTTTGACGAACACAAGCAAGTTGAAGATGGCAATCTTAGATATAGAAATACTCAAATTTCAGCATGCTTTGATATATCTAAGAACGGATTTAACTTATGAATCTGCGTAACACTGGTGATAAGGGTAATTTCTTTCAATTGACTACCAGAACAGACTATGCAACCTATCAAAATGAAATGAAAAGGGAAAGCTGGTTTTTACAAACCATTGGCAACTTCCCACCAAGCCTGGTAAATTTGGAAGGGTTCTTCAGGTATTCGATGACTTCCTCGAGTTCTTGTTTGGCATCGTCACAACCTTTGACGTCCTTGAATGTTTTAACATTCTGCAACAAGAGCATAAGCAATGAGGCAAAAGGACCAGACTCAAGAAGTTAATATAGCGCTGTTCAGTTAGTTCTCTTATTCCAAAAGGCGGAAAATGATATACATTGAAGACTTAACTTTATCAGGCATGACTTCTTTGTTAACCTCCTTTGGCGATAAAGACGAACTCGAGCCGATTCCTGAAGCCCCTATCCCTCCCCCAGACTCCCTGTATACTTGTGGATTGCAGAATTACCCAGATACCTGAAAACCAGTTATGACTTATGATCCATAGACGGGAGTAGACCAGGTGGAAACCATAATAGACACATACCAGATTACTCGAAGTGCAACAGTGATCATAATAGTGGAGACAAGCTCCTGATCTAACCACGACCTCGGTCTAACCCTAGGATCAACCTGAAGACGAAACAAGATCATACACGGTACGTAACAAACTTTGAAGATGTATTCTATACTAGTTGATGATTCCCGAATCCCCAAATGTTGAATTTTGGTCAATTTTAATTATTGATTAGATTAACAATTTTGGTTTTCTATAACAGTTTATCACATACTCTAAATCGAAAACGACTGATATCAAGAGATGAACCATTTTTCCCTCGAAGTCCCTGTAGAGGAAATATCACCAGTTGAACCATTTTTTTTAGGGTTGTTTACTTTTTTTGGGTTTTTTGGGTTAGATTTGTCCTGAATTCTATTGTATAAACTTGACAAGTTAAAAAAGAAAGACGGCAATTTAGAATTCGAATTACTTACCGTGATTGCTCTTATGCTCTATTGTATAAACTTTTTTTTTTTTTAGGGTTGTTTACTTTTTTTGGTACATCACGGTTGGTAGACAACGTTTCAATATTCCTTTCATGAAATTTTGAAACGGTCATCCAAATTTTTCCTATGTTCCTAATTAATAGATCTAACTACACCAATATTAACTAGAACAAAATCTATACGTGCATACTTCAAAAAAAAAACATACAAATCATTCGTATTTACACCTAATCGCATACTCTTCAACCTATAAAATAACATACAAATCATTTCTAATATACCATATAAGTATTCTAATATACCATAGTATTGATTTTTATTATGCTTGTGAAACTTTATGAAATGAAACCATCATATAACAAATACAAATGAGGCAATCAAACTCTTGAATGTAGTACTCTAGGCAATCAAAACTCATAGAATGTAGAACATAGGCAATCAAACTCTTGAATGTAGAACATTGTTGATAGAAGTCTTATGATCTCTGCCTAGTGAAAATATGTTCATATTTTGATCAATACCTTGCTTTCTTTCCAGGACGACCTTCTTCTTCCTTTTCTGTAGCAGCAGATTCAAGAGGTCTCCCTTCCTTCACTTCAGGGGGGTTAATTGCAGCCAGATCTTCTTCCTCCTTCTCTGTAGCAGCAGATTCAAGAGGTCTCCCTTCCTTCACTTCAGGGGGGTTAATTGCAGCCAGATCTTCTTCCTCCTTCTCTTTAGCAGCAGATTCAAGAGGTCTCCCTTCCTTCACTTCGGGGGGGTTAATTGCAGCCAGGTTTGCACGAAGTGCATCCACAACTTTATTCATACTGTCCACGAGATATTTAAACTCATCACTGTCCTTGGCTTTAGCTCGAGTATCAACCAGGTTCTGAGGAAGATTTATGTACAGTGGATGTGGATTGTAGCCCTCGAATGCTACGGGATCTTCTGTCTCAAGACGAGTCCACTCTGCAGGATCAAATCAATAATCGAAAACAGAACAAATGAATCAGTAATCGGAAATAGAACAAATAAATCAGTAATCGAAAACAGAACAAATCAGTAATCGAAAACAGAACAAATCAATAATCGCAAAACAGAAAAAATCAGTAATCGAAAACAGAACAAATGAATCAGTAATCGGAAATAGAACAAATAAATCAGTAATCGAACAGAACAAATCAATAATCGCAAAACAGAAAAAATCAATAATCGCAAAACAGAACAAATCAGTAATCGAAAACAGAACAAATGAATCAGTAATCGGAAATAGAACAAATAAATCAGTAATCGAAAACAGAACAAATCAGTAATCGAAAACAGAACAAATCAATAATCGCAAAACAGAAAAAATCAGTAATCGGAAACAGAACAAATCAGTAATCGGAAACAGAACAAATTTGAAATGTACTCTAATCGTTACCTTCGAGTGTGAGAAATTCTGGAATATTCGCGTGGATGGATAGGTATTTTGCAGCTTCTTGATTGTTCATTTTCATATTCCATTAATATTGCAATGAAACGGGAAATCTGAAATAGAGCATATACACACTATGAACAACGCAAGGAAGAAATACGGACTACTGCTGAGTAAATCAGAAACAAGAAATGAAGAAGAAGATCTCGTTACTTACTATTTTCTGCGTTCCGACACAAGAGCGCCTACACTCATATCGTCCATGGCTAGAGCTGAGTTGAGAGCGATTTCAGAGCTCCGATTCTTCTCTTTCCCTCTGTTTTTTGAATTTGATTTGTTTCAAATTTCAATTTTCGCGAAATTAGCTTTAAATAGCAATCCAAAATTACATTTTGCCTCCTCTACTTTGCCAACTTAACAGATACCTCCCTTTTACTATAAATTACACTTTTTACCACTTTTATTTTTACTACTTTGCCCCTTAGGTCCTTTTTGTTTCAACTTTCGTTTTCCTAATGTTAATTAACCTGAATGATCCCTTTTTATGAAAATTCTTACCGGTTAGTTCAATAAATGATTTCATCTCAAGGATCGAGGTGGGTTAAGTAAAATGTTTGTCTTTTACTTCGATATAGTTTTTTTTAATCACGTGGGTGATTCATTGCAAGACATATAAACATGGAGAGTAATCGTTGTATATATATACGGTAACCGTATGATATGCAACTCATGAGAGATACACAAGTATTGGGGAGTGCTTGTAGGCGTGTACATACCTAAGTGTATAACTCATAAGCGTATTGGTAGGTTGAATGACGATGTATTTTCCCATCAATAACGTTGTCAGTCTACTATTTATAGTCATTAGAATGTAGGTAAGGTTACCACGTATCGTCGACTAATTGGCGATTCAACTATAAAACAATCTCAATCGTTGATGGGTAGATGACTCAAATCATTTTCGTTTATAACCCTGAGGCACCTACGTCTTTTGGAACTAGCTAAATAGTTGGTTTTCACCGGATTTTAGTGATCTTATTGGTTGGGTTGAACTCTAGATCATGGTCCACCAACTAAAGTTTTTTTTTCTTCCAGGTTTCACCTATGTCAAACAATTCAATCTCGAGTATATAGTTTAACCACTTCAAATTGGGCTTGGTTACCTAAATAGTCCCTGAACTTTGGCCTATGGACATTACCATACTTTGACTCATTATCCAGAAGGTCACTGTTAGCTACGAACATCCATTATTCCATCCATCCGCCTATGTGGACTTGCCAACTCCACCGCCACGTCATTTAAATATGCCACATCAAATTCTATCTACCCAATATCTACCCAAGCACCCAACCAATTACCCAATCTAACCGAAAAATAAATCTGGTCAGAAAACCTAATAGCCACGTTTATCTGGATGGTAGGAAAATGCTTGAAATATATGCCCAATTACGTCTAGCGTCAAAATTTAGATAAAATCTAAGTATTTAAGCCATAATACCACAATTTTCAATTTTTAGTCATTTCGGTGATGGTTAGCCTATGAAAAATTGAAAAAAAAAACTTAAAATGGCTACTATTCTCTTGGATGATAGTAAAAGACGTGACCGAGCCAATCGACAGGGTTTGTGGGCTTGAAGAAGGTGCTGCCACTACTACAATGGCTGAGGATGAGGTTTGGTGACCACAATTTTCGTCACAACCACGCGAACAATGACAAAAACTCGATCCCTATCTCTGTGTGATATATATCTTCTAGAATTTATAGATTGTTGTAAGGTTTTATACATATGGAGTGAAGAAACCAAAACCCTAGAGACAGACTATCTTGTCCGAATTCGATACTCAAAATTATGATTATGAATTTCCTACCATCTTGATGAACACAGAGAAAAACACGATTATCGAGATCTCTTGACGGCTTTCGTTACCATGCCATGAATCGGCATAAGGTATCTACCCATAAACAAACCGATTTGATCTCAACTCGGTTCGTTACGGATTCGGTCAGATTATACAACATTTCAACCACCACCTTAAGCCAAAATGCTACATTACTACATGTTTCAATGCCTAAAAACCCTAAAAGAAGGAATTATACAAATAATCACCTGTAAGTGCATTCATTTCTTTTTCCTGTACATAGCTCTCAAGGGAGTCTAAACCAACACAAGATCACCTTCTTCTTTCACCTCTTCTTCTTGCCGCGGCTCCGGCAGCTGGCCTTGTTGACGATAAGGTGTCAGGACCCGCTTTATCTCGTCAGACGTGAGCGTCTCATACTCTATCAGAGCATTCGCCAGAGCATGTAATGCCTTCTCGTGCTGCGTAACAACGAAAGAAGAAGAAGATATTGTGTCAAATGATGCATCAATCGGAAGGGTTGCGGAATATGTTAAGAACTCGAACCTTCTTTAGCAGGACCTTCACGCGTTCATACGCTTCCTTCAAGAGCTTCCCAACCTACGTAAACCGGAAATGTCAATCAACGAGACGAAGATAAGGTAAAGAGCGGTAAATGGTCGAGAAATTTTGAAGCACGTACTTCAGCATCGACCTGAGATTGCATTCTCGAACTGGCTCGATCCTTGATCCGGACCGGTCCAATTTCGTCACTCATTCCACAGCTAGACACCTTATAGAAATCATTGACATCAATCAAGAATTCAGACACACTCCCATGGTTATATTCATTCAAACATCGGGACTCTAGACCATAAATTCGAAACTCGAAGGACTGTACCATATACTGTGCTAGCTCGGTAGCTTGGCTAAGGTCGTTACTTGCTCCGGTCGTGACATGGTCCTTCCCGAAAATGAGCTCTTCCGCGACTCTTCCTCCCATACAAACGTCTAGCCGTGCTAGTAACTGCTTCTTGCTGATCGAGGTCTCGTCATCAGAGGGTAGCTGGGTGACCATCCCGAGTGCCGATCCACGAGGCATAATGGTCGCCTTGTGGATCGGATGTGCACCCTCGGTGTTCAAAGCTACGATGGCGTGTCCACTCTCGTGATATGCCGTCAACTGGAAAAAAGAACGGTGAATAATAACACGATAAGAGCAGGGGGGAAAATCAACAATGGTTTGATAATATAGACAAACCTTCTTCGAGTCTTCGGATATGAACATCGTCTTACGCTCGGTTCCCATGAATATCCGGTCTTTCGCGAACTCCAACTGCGCCGAAGTTAGCTTCTCTGCTCCATCTACTGCAGCTTTAATGGCAGCTATGTTTACCAGGTTCGCGAGATCTGTTTTTTTCGAGGCAAAAGCTCATCATTAGAAAAGAAATCTTCTCTATAATCAAGACTTTTATGCAACATGTACCTGCCCCGTTGAAACCCGGTGTGCCTCGAGCAATCGCGTTAGGATCCACATCATCAGACATAGGCTTGTCTTTCAAGTAGAGCTCCAGTATCTCTTGCCGTCCACGTACATCTGGATTCGGAACCACGATCTGACAAAGGAATACTATCAGTTGGATTTGAAAGATTGTCAGATCGTTTTCAATCGTCAAAAAGATGAACTTACGTGTCTATCGAATCTACCAGGCCTTGTCAAAGCTGGATCGAGAATGTCTGGCAAGTTCGTAGCAGCCATTAGTATGATTCCCTGCAGGGCGTGAAAGAACTATGCATAAGAACGAAAAATTCAGAATACAGGAACGGATTCTTCATCGAGTAGAGTGACCACATTGCTACAAACCTCATTCTGTTCGAAGCCATCCATCTCGACGAGCAACTGATGTAAGGTCTTCTTCGTGTGGCCTTCCCATTGTTTACGGGTTGAGCCAACAGCATCAATTTCGTCGATAAAGATAATACATGGAGCCTGATGGGCCCAGAATAGCGCAATCGAATTAGCAGAAAAACTAGCTGATAGGAAGGAAGAATAGGAAGGAATCAATCAAACCTTCTTCTTAGCGGCTTGGAACAACGATCTTACTCGCTTGGCACCGACACCAACAAACCTGCCGAAAGGAATCGAAAGGGAACTCTGAGAAAGGAATCTTTTTGTTCGAAACCTTACACTAATGGATGTGATTAATCACTCACATTTCCTCGAATTCGGATCCGGCTCTATAGAAGAAAGGTACACCAGCTTCTCCAGCAATGGCCTTAGCAAGTAAGGTTTTTCCAGTGCCTGGTGCTCCAGTCAAGAGAATTCCCTGCAAAAGAAACACCATGAAGGTAACTTACGCCACAAGCAACAGGGCCTAGGGTTGTATTTCCGAAAGTAAGAAACACCCGAGTTGCGGTTGAAATTGATCGCAATCAACCCTTAACGCCATTAGCATGCTTTGACGAACACAAGCAAGTTGAAGATCGCAATCTTAGATATAGAAATGCTCAAATTTCAGCATGGTTTGACATATCTAAGAACGGATTTAACTTATGAATCTGCGTAACACCAGTGATAAGGGTCATTTCTTTCGATTGACTACCAGAACAGACTATGCAACCGCAAAATTAAATGAAAAGGGAAAGCTGGTTTTTAGTTTTTACAAACCTTTGGCAACTTCCCACCAAGCCTGGTAAATTTGGAAGGGTTCTTCAGGTATTCTACGACTTCCTCGAGTTCTTGTTTGGCATCGTCACAACCTTTGACGTCCTTGAATGTTTTAACATTCTGCAACAAGAGCATAAGAAATGAGGCAAAAGGACCAGTCTCAACAAGTTAACATAGCTTGTTCAGTTCTCTTGTTCCGAAAGCCGAAAAAAGATGTACATTGAAGACTTACTTTATCAGGCATGACTTCCTTGTTAACCTCCTTTGGTGATAAAGACGAACTCGAGCCGATTCCTGAAGCCCCTATCCCTCCCAGACTCCCTGCATACTTCTGGATTGCAGAATTACCCAGATACCTGAAAACCAGTTATGACTTATGATCCATAGACGGGAGTAGACCAGGTGGAAACCATAATAGACACATACCAGATTACTCCCAGTGCAACAGTGATCATAATAGTGGAGACAAGCTCCTGAGCTAACCACGACCTCGGTCTAACCCTAGGATCAACCTGAAGACGAAACAAGATCATACACGGTACATAACAACATTGTTCAATGTTCATGACATGGATAGCTAACTCACTCATTATAGGAAGAGGAAGCTTAATTAGTAACTTACCATCACTACATGCAACGGTTGCCTCTCGGATATGCCAGGGTTACGAAATGACTCGTCCGAGTTCTCTGCTGCCCGCTGCTTTAGTTCTTCCAACTGATTCAAACCAATCAAACTCAATCAACAAACTTAAAGGTGGAAGGTTGGTACCGGGATTCAGAATTTCTCGACCCCGGTACCAAATTTTTCTTAATTCGGACACTAGATCCCCAATTAAGAACCTGAAGTGTACATTTCAGTCATTCAGGAAATGGGAATCGAGTAAAGAAACAAACTTTGAAGATGTATTCTATACTACTTCATGATTCCCGAATCCCCGAATTGCATCTCGGGATCAAGATTAAGATCCAATTTCGGGGAAAATCGAGATTCAGGATCAAGCAAAACCCTACTACAGTAGTACTACACAGAGATCAATGTAAGCTTTTCAAAACATTACCAAAGCAGGAAGAGTGGAAGGCTTCCCAGACTGTTCATCAGGAAGGAAATCAGCAATAGCATTAGTAGCCACAAGTGCTCTCAGATACTCTGCAACTCCCCTACTGTCTACTGCAATCTCCTTCTTTTCAAACCTCTTGATCACTGCTTCAGGACTGCAAAAGCCATTTCATCAAACAGTTAAACAATATAACCTTCTCAGTTCTCACAGACATTTTAACAAACAGTCGGTGTGCATTTCAACTTTCATTACTCACTCCTTCTTATTGAGCTCAGCCAATAGCTCAGTCTGCTTCACCGGATCCTTAAGATTCGCATCAGCTTCAGCAGTGATCCGTTCAAGCCGCATCCCTACTCTCCATCCAGGGACCCAGAAGAACAAAGAAGATTCTAACATGTGATCAAATCGTCTCCGTAAAGCTGCCCAAATCCCTATCAGAAACAACACCGGCGGGAACCTGCTCTTCTTCTCCTCCTCCTCCTCCCATTTCTCATCCTTGACTTCAGCTACGGGATTCAATGTGCAGAATAAGGAAGAGCGGCGGTGAAGGACGACGGCGGCGGAGGAAGAGGAGGAATTGCGATGGCGAGATGGGATTAGGGAAGGAGGGGAATAGGGGAAAGGATGCTTGAAAGATAGGTAAGGTCTGCAGAGGAGTGAAGCTTGGAGAGCTATCGCCATTGAATTAGGGTTCTTCGGCGATTTCGGCGAGCCTCTCACTCTTAAGGTTTTCCGCCGCCGGAGGTTTTGGAAAGAATGAACGGAGGAAGAACAGTCAAAACACGAGTGAGCAATCTTATCCGTTTAGGTAAACTTACAATTTGGTCCTCAAAACTTTTTCAGTAATCGTTCGAAGCAGTCTATTTGGAGTTTTGATCCGGTCAAGAGAGAAGTTTAACGACTATATTTATTATTTTGGGGTCAAATACACAAATCTAGTCAAATTGTTTCGGTTTATGTCAAATCTAGTCACTTGTTTCGAAATTTAATTTAGCCATTTGACAGTTCGTTAACCTTTCTATCGAAATTAACTGAGTTAAATTAATAGATGTGTCAGCTTAGGTGGCAACTTAATAACAAACTTTAACACATCATTTATTTATAAATAATAAAAATATATTGATTACAAAATAACATAAAAAGTAATTAAAAAATAAAATAAACCAAACAAAATCTCCCTTCATCTTCTCGTCAACATCAGTTCGTCGATGATAACTCAAATCCAACAAATGGCTTGGCACTTCTCTTTGCGGTAGCCGGAAGTGAGGACCAGAGAATGAAGCTGCTTTCCGATGGTTCGTGACTTGGATTGGATGCAGGAGAGAATAAGGTGAGAGAAGAGATCTGACCACCTGGGTCTTCCGAAGGAGTTGAATCGTTTGAAGGCTTCTTTGATTTGTCCGCCATAGCAGAGAGCTCTGAATTCGTGAACTGGGAACGATGCGGTTGGTGAGCAGGAAGAGGAGAAACTTCAACGGATGAAACAGAGGGGGATGCTGAGCTGATTCATGCCATTAGCTTAGCGGCAATGGTGCTGATCTGATGTGATTTATCCTTCTGAATCACTACTGAGCTGGAGAAGGATTTTGTGTGATTTAGCCTAGAATTTGTGTCAAATATAGCCATGAAGTTGTGCCAAATCTAGCCCAAAATTGTGTCAAATCTAGCCCATCAGTTGTGCCCAATCTAGCCCAGAAGTTGTGCCACATATAGCCCAACAGTTATGACGAATCTAGCCCATAAGCTGTGCCAAATCTAGCCTAGAAATTGTGACAAATCTAGCCCTGAAGTTGTACCAAATCTAGTCCAGAATTTGTGCCAAATATAACCCAGAAATTGTGCCAATTCTAGCCCAAACGTTGTGCCAAATATAGCCCATAATGTGAGCCAAATCTAGCCCAGAATGTGAGCCAAATATAGCCCACAATTTTTGTCAAATCTAGCCCAGAAGATGTGTCAAATCTAGACCAAAATTTCGGCCAAATCTAGCTTAGAATTTGTGTCAAATCTAGCCCATAATTTGTGACAAATCTTGCCCAGGAGTTGTGCCAAATATAGCCCAAAAGTTTTACCAAATCTAGCCAAGAATTTGTGCCAAATCTAGCCCAGAATTTGTGTCAAATCTAGCCCATAATTTGTGACAAATCTTGCCCAGGAGTTGTGCCAAATATAGCCCAAAAGTTTTACCAAATCTAGCAAAGATTTGTGCCAAATCTAGCCCAGAATTTGTGTCAAATCTAGCCTAGAAGTTGTGACAAATGTAGCCCATAATTTGTGTCAAATCTAGCTTGGAATTTCTACCAAATCTAGCTTAGAATTTCTACCAAATTTAGTCCATACTTTTGACAAATCTAGTCTAGAATTTTGGCAAATCTAGTCCAAAAATTGTCAAATCTACTCTAGAATTTGACAAATCTAGTCCAAAATGTTGACAAATATAGTCTAGCATTTTGACAAATCTAGTCCATAATTTTGACAAATTTATTCTAATTGTTTTGACAAATCTAGTCTAGAAATTGACAAATCTAGCCCAGAATTTTGACAAATCTAGTCTTGAAATTGTCAAATCTAGTCAAAAAAATGACAAATCTAGTATAAGATTTTGACAAATCTAGTCCATTTTTGTACATATCTACTTCATTTTTTGACAAATCTAGTGCATTTTAGGACAGATCTAAACATTGCCCAACAATGCTAATGAGTATCCATACAAAGCAATCTCTATCTAGCAATCTCTATCTTGTTTTAGTAAATTGATTAATTCATTGTATGATTTATTGATGGGAGTTGGTTAATTCGGTTAATAATCGATGTTGAAGAAGGTTTAAATCTTGATTGAAAGAAAATATTAAGTTGAGAAAATTGACCAAAAATCGGTCAACTGAGCTTTAACCATGAACGACCGATTTTAACCGGTCAGTTCTGTCGAATTTGATTTTAAAAGACTTTGAACAATTTTGTTGATGAAGTGACATGAAGGGAAACAGTTCATTCTCTATATAATTACTTATTTCCACATTGAGTGAGTAGAACCGAACTCTTCCACAGAGCCTGGGAAAGGTGTGAACCCTGCCTGCCACAGAAGTATTCTATATTGTGAAGGGATATGCATATTTAGTTAGTGTGAGACAGATAAGTATCGGGGAAGGACCCCGTGGAAGTAGGACTGTTAACGAACAGAGCCGCTTGAGATTCGCTCGGCGTTCGGTTCGGGAAAAATGCGTTCGTGACTCGATTCGGTTCGAAGCAAACATGTTCGCGAACAGGTTCGTTTATAAACGAGCCGAATCCAAGCCTAGTGGGGTTCGGCTCGGCTTGTTCGCGAACATGTTCGGTTCGGAAGCTCGACGAGCCTTGTTCGCGAACAGGCTCATTTATTATTCACGAACAGTTCGTTAATGATATTCGCGAACATATTCGTGTAACAGTTCGTGAACTGGTTCGTTTATAAGTTCGTGAAAAAAGCTCGTTAACTATATTCGCGAACATGTTCGATAAGAGTTCGCGAACAAGCTCGTTAGTAACATTCGTGAACATGTTCGATAAGAGTTTGTGAAGTGATTCGTTTATATAGGTTTGTGAACAAGATTGTACGTATATATGTTCATGAACGCATTGATAGAATTAAGGTTAATTAACATGTTTGTAATAATATCATTTAGCTACTATAAATGTTAATCGAACGAATCACACTTTTACCACTAAATTTGGATTATGTGTATAAAAGAACTTTTTGTCGAGCAAGGCAATTAGACGTGATCAATATATAGTTGGGCTTTTGATTTGTTGATATATTTAAATTATCTATTGCATATTTGGCATGCTAACATATCATAAAGTTCAATGAATTAGGGTTCATAACAAATGATAGAGTTTAGTGAATTGAGTTTTACGATAATACATTATATAGTATAGTGAATTAGGGTTTGACAATAACACGTTACAGACTTAGTGTTATGAACTTAATATTATGTAGATCTGAATTGACATTATATCTTACTAATTTTAGGGTTTTGGGTGTAGGGTTTAAAGCTTAGGGTCTAGGGTTTAGGGTTTAGGATTATGTTGATATGAATTGACAATATCACAAAAATACGTTATATATTATAGCGATATAGAGTTTGATAATAACAAGTTATAGACTTAGTGTATATGAACTTAGTATTATGTTGATATTAATTGACATTAAATCTTACTAGGTTTAGTGTTTCGGGTTTAGAGTTTAGGGTTTAGGATTACGTGGATATGAATTGACGTTATAACTTAACAATGTTGACTGTTAAGATGTAAATATTGAATTAGGGTCCATTAACATAGTTCATAACTATGTTTATCTATCAAACGTTTGACGTGTTATAAATTTTAGTGAATTAGGGTCTCACTATAACACATTATACAGTTTAGTGAATTAGAGTTTGATAATAACACGTTATAGACTTAGTGTATATGAACTTATGGTTATATTTATATGAATTGACATTATAACTTAGGGTTCATGGTTTAAGATTATGTTGATATGAATTGTCGCTATAGAGTTTAGTAAGTTTTTTTTAAAATAGAAAATTTAGTAAGTTGATGTGTTCATTAATTATAATTTAGATTAGACTTTTTATATTTAAAATATAATTTTTCGTGAGTTTATGTGGTTATTAATTATAAATTAAAATTTAAAAATAAATAAATAGATCATGCCTTATTAATTATTGGAAACTTGAAAATATAAAATATATATAAAAAATAGAATTAGGACAAGTCACCAAAAAAAATTCATAAACTTATTCCACGATTTCACCTAATTTAAACCTAATTTTAAATTCATCCGTTAATCATAATTTTATATTCATAAACTTATCCCACAAAAAAAAGAACTAAACGAGTCGAGCCGAACTATAAAAGAACCTACTTTTTTTAAACGAGCTCGAATTAGCACATGAAACGGGTCGGCTCGTTTAAAGGTTCGTTTACGAATCTTAACGAACGAACTCGAATCGAGCTCGAGCTCTGGCTCGTTTCAAGGTTCGTTTACTGAACTTAACGAACGAGCTCGAATTGAGCTCGAGCCGAGCCCGAATCGAGCAAATTCTTAACGAATCGAACTCGAGCTCAATTATCGAAGCTCGATTCGAATCCGAGCCAAGCTCGAGCCGAGCAAAAATTAAACGAGCCGAACTCGAGCCTGGGGGAGTTCGGCTCGATTCGGCTCGTTTGCAGCCCTACGTGGAAGTACTTTAAGTGTGCATACGAGATGGTGTATTTAGTTTAATGGGTATATTATAAGGTATTAGACTTATTATTTTCCACCATATCTCAACTAATTGCACATAAATGTTCAATCTCGTCAGATCAACATTTGTTAGGATTATTTCGTGATATTTGTTTGATTTTACCCTCCCGTCTTGATTAGACCCGGGTCCAAATTTAAAAAATTTATTAATTTGGGCTTTTCGAAAATATTAAAAAACTGACAAATAATAAGGTGGGTTATAACGCAACTCCTATTGTGGGGACCCCTATAAGGGTCCTTATTTAAGGACACCATTCGTAGCCGTTGGATCAAGATCCAGATCTGAAACTGTCCATAACTTGTTTCCACCGTTAGATTAGGATCCTCATCCAACGGCTCACAATAGGAGGTTCCGGGTTATAAATAAGGCCGTGAGAGAGTTTCAGAAGTCAGAAGAACACCTATAGCGGCGCTAAACCCTAATCAGCTAATCGAAGGATGATGACGAAGAAGAGGAAGAAGAACAAGGAGGCAGAACCAGACCGAATATCGTCGCTACCTGACGGTATCCTCATTCAAATTCTCTGTGATTTACCCTACAAACAAGTTGCGAGAGCCGCCTTGCTGTCCAAAAGATGGTACCACGTCTGGCTCTCATACCCTGTTCTTGAGTTCAACGACGAAGATTATGATCATGGCGAACTATCCAGATCGACGAAGAGCTTTATCGCAGCAGCATCGAGAAATTTATCCTCTGTCGTCAATGAAATCAAAGCCGTCCGGATTGATTCCAGGTATGATTTAATTGAATTGATTGTTGTCTTGTCTGCGTGCATTGCAAATTTGTTACATCCTCTGTTAATGATTGATTGGAAAAACAGTGACTCTGCTTTGATTGAAGCAGCCATGGATTTGATTCGGAACAGAGAACCCAAGTGATTGATATGACTATCACTAGCACTGTATCATTATCAATCCAATTACCTAACACCACAAGGCGGCTCAGAACTCTCAAGCTATATGGCTGCCAGTTGATGATTAATCATGATGCTGATCATTATGAGATGATCAATCTCAGGGAGCTCCATCTTTCCCGTGTCGGAGGAATCGACAATCGAGCTCTGAACAGCATGATCGCGGCCGCGCCTCTCCTGGAGAAGTTGACTTTGGGGCTATTGGATTCAGTCACAAAGGTTGATCTCTGCAACAATGCCAACCTAAAACACCTGCAGATTTCGCATATGTCGAATGTAGATGAGATAGTAGTAGGAGGAGCACTACTCCCGAGCCTCGAATCACTGGACATTGAACTTTGTACGAAATTGAGTGGACATGTAGTTAACAAGCTCATCTCCGAATCCACATCCCTACTGTCTCTGCGTTTTTGCAGTGTGATTGAAGTAGAAGGACTCAAGATCGAAAGCCCTACCCTTGAGAGATTGGAGCTTAAGTGGTGTGTGTGGCATTCGAAAAGGGTGCTTCGCATTGATGCTCCCAGATTGGTTCATGTTTTCTTCGGCGGCCGACAAATCAGTTTCCTGCAGGCGATTACTCAGATTGCCAACTTAGTTCAACCAGCTGAAATTAGATCAACTGCTTGCACATTGGAGTTATCGTTGTCCTGCACTTTGATTGAAAGTCAAAGCTTTGACAAGTTAAAGAACTTGCTCAGGAAAGTAACTCCGCAGTTTCAGTTCGTGAAACTGCGACTCCATCATATGTCTTCGGTATCCAAATCCGAGGTAATGATCCTGCTATATATATATATATAACAGTTCGGTATCCTAGTGCTAAATCTCGTCATATTTGTGTTTAAACTCTAAAGTTTCAAGTTTTGGTATAGTGTTTAGGGGTTACTTATGATTTTTAAATTTGGACTTATTGCAAAATGTAGTGTTTGAGAGTTAAAATTTTTTGCTGTAGGGGTTTGTTGATTGTTATACTGTTGAAGATGACTCGCCTACTCCCGTTGTTGAACGTGTTCAAGTCGAGAAAATATGGGGATCACTTAACCAAAATAGTCTATATCATATTTTGTGGAGTTGTAATCCCAAGTATTTTTCTGTTAGCGGTGGTGGTGCTCTACGACTTTCATCCCTTGAGGTATCTCTTAATATACATATATTCATTGTGTTAAACATTAGATTCTTAACCTAACCGACTATTAATATTTCTACTTGTTGCAAAATCACAGCTTTTGAACAATGTTTTCATGGAAAGAACAAGAACATCTGACAACTGTAAGAAGGGCGCGTGTAATTGTTGGCGTCATCGGTTAAAAGACGTGAAGATTGTCAACCTAATAAATGAGGAAAAAGAAGAACTGGTGGACATCTCAAATCATTCGCTTACGACACTTGGTTGTGGGAACCAGATAGTGTTTAGATTAATATGGGATTAAATTTAATTGTTAGTTTATTTGGTGTTCTTGGGATTTTTTTTTTTTTTTGGCTTAGATAGCTCCGTGAGGAGAATCAAGGTAGTAAGTAGTAAAATAGCTACAATCTACCCAAGGCGTGAGGACTACCAGCAACACCCCTGAGAGATAATCTAAGAGTCAAACATGCAACAAAATGGGTGGCTCTGCTTACCAAATGGAGAAACGTCAGCTGACATAGGGGGAGGAAGTCCTCAGGAACCAACACAAGACTGCAATGATCGAACAACCTTGGGCGGAAATGATTTGGCCTACATTCCACATTAGCTCGAAAACTTCACCCTATGGTTGACTCAAAACAGAGATGGACATAAATCATTCCCCGTATCGTACGTCAAATGGTTTTCTTTCAATCCTAAACGACCATCCACCTCCATCCCTATAGTCGACTCAAAACAGAGGTGAACATAACTCATTCCTCATATCGTTAAATGGTTTTCTTTCAATCCTAAACGATCATCCACCTCCATCATATTCTCAAGTGACTTGTCGTCGATTACTTTCATACAAATTCAGCACAACCGTGAATGGGAAAAATACTTGGGATTACAACTCCACAAAATATGATATAGATATTTTGGTTAAGTGATCCCCATATTTTAGTCTCAACTTGAACACGTTCAACAACGGGAGTAGGCGAGTCATCTCCAACATTATAGCAATCAACAAACCCCTACAGCAAAGAAACACCAATATATAAGCTTTTTAAAAAGCACTTATTCAAACATATGTGATATATTTATATATATAGTGAGCACTTCGGTACATGTAGGTATCGTACCCTAACTAGCACTAAAAATTCACATTTTTAAAATTTAAAACTTACTTAAGTTATATCTTAAACTTATTGCAATAAACTCTAACGGGTCGGTTGCAATAAACTCTAACTTAAACAACACAAACTAATTCATTCAATCTCATCACGTTAATTCCATCTCTCCAGCATTATCTTCACGCTAGCAAAAACATCAGAGGACGCCATTAGACTTCAATTAAACACAACTAAGCAAAAATTCAAGCCTTTTTCTCTCAGAACTATTTCAATATCTCAAAACTGAAAATACAGGAAAGGGAAAGCCAATAGACTTCTAGCGTATTTTTTTCACAAATCTAGTGCATTTTTTTGACAAATATAGCAGATTTTGGAACAAATCTAGCACATTTTTTGGACAAATCTAGCGCATTTTTCTCACAAATCTAGCGAGCTTTGGGACAACTCTAGCGCATTTTTGGACAAATCTAACGCATTTTGGGACAAATATAGCGTATTTTTTAGACAAATCTAGCGTAGTTTTTTTACAAATGTAGCAAACTTTGGGACAAATCTAACGCATTTTTGGTCAAATCTAATGCAATTTGGGACAAATCTATGACTTTTTTTGACAAGTCTATCGCATTTTGGGACAAATCTAGCGCATTTTTTTGACAAATGTAGAGGACTTTGGGACAAATCTAGTGCATTTTTTGGACAAATCTACTGCATTTTGGGACAAATCTAGCGCATTTTATGACAAATCTAATGCATTTTTTAGACAAATCTACTGCATTTTTTGACAAATCTAGCACATTTTGGGATAAATCTAGCGCATTTTAGGACAAATCTAGCGCATTTTGGGACAAATCTAGCGGACTTTTGGGACAAATCTAGTTCAAAATTTTTGACAAATCATCACTGAAACGGCCAAAAACGGAAACGTGCGGCATTATAGTTTAAATGCTAGAATTTCTCCAAATTTAGAGGTCAGACGTGATTGGGCATATATTTCAAGCAGTTTTCTACCATCTAGAAGAATATTAGACATTTTCAGTTTTTTTTTTTCCAATTTTTCATAAGCTAATCATCATTGAAATGACCAAAATTTGAAAAGTGCGACATTAAGGCTTAAAAGCTTAGATTTTTTCCAAATTTCGAGGCCAAACGTGGTTGTGAAGATAGTTCAGACAGTTTACTATCATACATGAGAATATTGGTCATTTTGAGTATTTTCAAAATTTTCATAGGCTAACCTCACCCAAATTGCAAAAAATTGAAAAGTACGGCATTATAGCCTAAATGCCAGATTTTCTCCAAATTTTGAGTCGAAATGAGGTTCGGAATATATTTCAATCTCGGCTGGGAAATCGGTTAAGGTTAATTGTCAAAATAAATTAACTGACCGAAATCGGTTAACCAATTTATGTTTCGGTCGGGCTGTGGTCAATGAACTCTCAGTTGGTCGGGCAGCGGTTAATGGGCGGTTCCGATTTTGACCGACGTTGCAAACCTAATTCCTAACAATTGGAATCTAGCTACCCAGGTTTGCTTGGATTACTGGAACTCCTTGGTCGTAGAGCTCTTTGAGGCCCATCATAATCTTGACAATCCTGCTGCGAACATGATTGGGATGCAGCCAAATTATTTGCATCATTTGTTTTGTAGTTGACCAATACCTCCATTGGTCTTTGCTACATAACGTGTCATTGTAGTTTCTAGCTGTGCAACCCGTCTGAAATTACACTGGATATTATTTCTTGTCATACTCGTTACTTTTTTTACCATAAGTTTTGAACTGTCCTCTTGCTTCAAAGCTGACTATTTTTGTAACAAATTCCATATGCCTCTGCTTCATTTTCTAATGGATGGCATGGGTACTCAGATGCCTCTGCTTCATGTTGAATATCCATTGTACTATTGAGCTAGTCTCTTTTCTTCTATTCAGTTATAGATCTTGGCATATTCTAGTTCATTTGATTTCTGATATTCATATTCATGCAGATCATGAGAGAAACGTTGATCTACTGGTCTCACATCTTGATCACGAAGACACAAAAAAGCAGGTACTTGATTATGACATCAGCTTTAGAGTATTGATTCTCAACAAAATTGTATAATCTTCTTGTGTATTGTTGTAGCACTTCTTCTGTGTCAAGCTAGCAGGCAGCAAGCACAACAGAGACAACAACCAGTAGCAATCCTGCAGCAGAGACAACATGATGGATATTATGTTTCTGTTTCGTTTGTAACTTTGTGGCTAGATTGGTGATTCTTTTATCTAAAACTTCATGGATAATTGGATATTAATATTTTCAGTCGGTCAAATAGGCGGAATTTGGTTTTGGTCAAATTTTGGTTTGGCCGAATTCGGCCAAATAACCCATGTAAAAAAAGCGGTCAGCTAATCGGTCAAAGCTGTCTTAGGGGTGGTTAACCGATTTTCATCGGTTTTTGACTGAACCGATCGATTCCCAGCCCTATCAAACATTTTACTATCATCCAGAAGAATTTTAGCCATTTTGAATTTTTTCCAATTTTTCATAGGCTAACCATCATCGAAATGGCAAAAAACTGA
The DNA here is from genome assembly GCA_034768395.1 of Linum lewisii. Lineage (NCBI taxonomy): Eukaryota > Viridiplantae > Streptophyta > Magnoliopsida > Malpighiales > Linaceae > Linum > Linum lewisii. The sequence goes on along the minus strand of CM068300.1, from coordinate 334,398 downwards.
AAAGTGCGACATTATGATTAAAATGTCTATATTTTCTCCAAATTTTGAGGCTAAACGTGGTTGGAAAGATATTTCAGATAGTTTACTATCATTTAGGAGAATATTAGTCATTTTGATTTTTTCCCAATTTTTCATAGGCTAACCATCACCGAAATGGCCAAAAACTGAAAAGTGCGGTATTATGGCTTAAATGTCTAGATTTTATCCAAATTTTGAAGTCAGACGTAATTGGGCATATATTTCAAGCATTTTCCTACCATCCAAGAGGATTTAGCCATTTTTTTTCAATTTTTCATAAGCTAACCATCATCGAAATGGCGTAAACCTGAAAAGTGTTGCATTATGGCTTAAATGCATAGATTTTCTCCAAATTTCGAGGCCAAACGTGGTTGGGAAGATATTTCATACAGTTTACTATCATTCATGAGAATATTAGCTATTTTGATTATTTTCCAATTTTTAATAGGCTAACCATCACGAAAATGGCAAAAACATTATATGATGGGTGTAGGAACTTCTCAAAGTTGTCATTTCTGACACGTCTGTTCCACATCAAATACATGCATAAAATCAGCAATGCCGAAGATATTGGAATTTCTGCTTAAAGCATTTGAGACTGCCAAAATTCCAAAATATATTTATGAGGCTAAAAAGACAGTAAAAACTCTAGGGTTGACATATACGAAAATACATGCATGTCAGAATGATTGCATGTTGTATTGGGGTGATGCTAGCTATAGACAATCAAGTGTTTAGAGTTTATAGTTTGCCACGATACAAGAAGACAAACACTGGGAATGAAATAACTAAGGAGAGGAAGCAGATTTCAACCAAAGTTTTTTGTTACTTACTTCTAATTCCTCGCTTGCAGAGGATGTTTATGTCTTCTAAGTTGGCTGAAGATATGGTCTGGCACGTAGTAACGGGTGAAACTGATGATGGTATCGTTCCACACCCGCGAGATTCAAAAGCGTGGAAGGATTTTGATCAGAAATACCTTGAGTTCGCGAGTGATCAAAAAATGTACGCTTAAGACTCGCGAGTGACGGTTTTAACCCGTATGGTAACATGAGAACCAACACTAGTATTTGATATGTGGTTCTCATCCCGTACAACACCTCCTCATGGTTGTGCATGAAGCAAACAAGCTTAATGTTGAGTAGCATCATTCTTGGAAAAACTCAGCCAAGAAATGACATAGATGTCTATTTGGGTCCTCTGGCTAATGAATTGAAGAGTTTGTGGGTAGGAGTTGAAGCGTATGATGAGGCGAAGAATGAAATGTTTACGTTGAAGGCGACTTTGATGTGGACTATTAGTTATTTTCCTAGTCTCGAAACTTTATATGGTTGGAACACACTGCTTATGCATGTCCGACCTGCAATTTTGACACGACACCTTTTCGGACCTCCAAAAGTGGGAAAATTGTTTTATGAGTAGTTATATATTTCTACCAATGGACCATCAATTTCGAAATCAGCGGGCCCGGTTCAATGCTCACAAGGAGTTGAGAGAGCAGCCTCGTTTATTGTCAGAAATCTTGGCGCAGTCCAAGATATAGACATCACCTTTGGGAAGATTATTTATCCCAAAACAGGGAAGAAAAGACCACGTTCAACTACCAAGGACACACAACAGTGGAAGAAGCGTATGATGCAGAGTTTGAAAAGCGTATGAAGAAATTATATAGTTGATTTATGGAGCATTCGATATACAAGACCATCAAAGATTTTAATATCCCTTTTTTTGTCAATGCAACACTGATGGCAGATGTGATAACTGGCGGTGATGAAAATCGTCTCCCAAAGAAGCCCCGCCGGAAGATTACAAACTCCATATGATTGGTGAGTTTCAAAAGGCTAGTACATATTTAGGACTATAATATAGTAATTACTAACTCTCACATTATTTATTTTTCCTTCAATGTATATAGATGGTAATACTGGAGTTCATTGGGTGGAAAAGACAAAAATAAAAGATTGCGCTACTATAGGGGAGAATGGGGGGCACATCGAGGTGAAGTTGGAGAGAGACGGTGTGCCTTGTGAGCCCGAGAGTAAGTATTTGCGCCAGTATCTTGGCAAAATCATATGACAACCTAATATTCTCCCCTGGAGTTGATTAGTGGTCACAAGTCCTAGAGTGTGACAAGAATCATATATGGGAAACCTTCATCTGGGTATGAGTTTCTCAAATCTTGTTAAATTTATTGGTTATTTCATTGTGCTAATTTTTTTTATTGTGGCATGACAGCGCAACTTCACTTGGGATGACGTTGATGATGTGAAGATAGAGGAATTTGTTATGCGAAACCTAGGCGCCAAGTGGAGGGAGCGAAAGGGTTGACTATAGAAACATGCAGAGTGTGATCCGACTCAAGGCCTGGAGTATAACTTGTCCCGGAGGCCAAATGATGTATTTGAACGGGATTGGGATATGTTATGTCGATACAGGATGAGACAGACAACCTTGGTAAGGACGAGATGAACAATAATACACATACTACCTTTGATCTCACTAAACAAAATGCACGGTTATTTATAACTATTGTTTTATAGGATGCATGTGTAAGGAACGTCGCTAATCGAGCAAATCATGACATATATCATACAAAAGGATAAGGTTATTCAACGTGGAGCGTGAAACTATGGTAAGTAAACCAACTCATTTATAGAAAATGTAAGTGTTTTAATTGGTGGATGTGGAATAGGTTGGTATCAGTTAGTTTTACATATGATTGAAGAGATAAACCCTTGTAAACAATTAAAAATTACATAGTGATTATATAGTGATTGGCCTAACATTCCGCATTAGCTCAAAAACTTCATATGGACATAAATCATTCCCCATGTCATACGTCAAATGGTTTTCTTTCAATCCTAAACGACCATCCACCTCCATCAAATTCTCAAATGACTTGTCGTCAATTATTTTCATACAAATTCAGCAATTATATAGTGACTAACTGGACTAACCAATTCGATTCCCATAGCAAGTTCCAAATAACAAAAATAAATTTCAATTCTTGAACAAGTAGAATGACAATGAGCTAATAGCCTGATGATCAACTTTGTCGGAACAGTGGTGGCTTCTACGAGAGGGACAGTTGGTCTAGTCGTTCAAGTTTTAACGACAACGCTCCCCCTTACACAGGTATTTCTTAACCCGATTTTTCTGATCCTTTTGTTATTAATTTGCTAGCTTGCAGGGTTGCGGGTGTTCTTGCTTTCCAACTTGGGTGGCAGAACGAGGGCGTGAGTTCTCGGGCCTTCCTTTCGCCCAAGGTTGTTCGATCATTGCAGTCTTGTGTTGGTTCCTGAGGACTTCCTCCCCCTATGTCAGCTGACGTTTCTCCATTTGGTAAGCAGAGCCACCCATTTTGTTGCATGTTTGACTCTTAGATATCTCTCAGGGGTGTTGCTGGTAGTCCTCACGCCCTGGGTAGATTGTAGCTATTTTACTACTTACTACCTTGATTATCCACACAGAGCTATCTAAGCCAAAAAAAAAAAAAAAATCCCAAGAACACCAAATAAACTAACAATTAAATTTAATCCCATATTAATCTAAACACTATCTGGTTCCCACAACCAAGTGTCGTAAGCGAATGATTTGAGATGTCCACCAGTTCTTCTTTTTCCTCATTTATTAGGTTGACAATCTTCACGTCTTTTAACCGATGACGCCAACAATTACACGCGGCCCTTCTTACAGTTGTCAGATGTTCTTGTTCTTTCCATGAAAACATTGTTCAAAAGCTGTGATTTTGCAACAAGTAGAAATATTAATAGTCGGTTAGGTTAAGAATCTAATGTTTAACACAATGAATATATGTATATTAAGAGATACCTCAAGGGATGAAAGTCGTAGAGCACCACCGCTAACAGAAAAATACTTGGGATTACAACTCCACAAAATATGATATAGACTATTTTGGTTAAGTGATCCCCATATTAAAGTCTCGACTTGAACACGTTCAACAACGGGAGTAGGCGAGTCATCTTCAACAGTATAACAATCAACAAACCCCTACAGCAAAAAATTTTAACTCTCAAACACTACATTTTGCAATAAGTCCAAATTTAAAAATCATAAGTAACCCCTAAACACTATACCAAAACTTGAAACTTTAGAGTTTAAACACAAATATGACGAGATTTAGCACTAGGATACTGAACTGTTATATATATATATATAGCAGGATCATTACCTCGGATTTGGATACCGAAGACATATGATCGAGTCGCAGTTTCACGAACTGAAACTGCGGAGTTACTTTCCTGAGCGAGCTCTTTAACTTGTCAAAGATTTGACTTTCAATCAAAGTGCAGGACAACGATAACTCCAATGTGCAAGCAGTTGATCTAATTTCAGCTGGTTGAACTAAGTTGGCAATCTGAGTAATCGCCTGCAGGAAACTGATTTGTCCGCCGCCTAAGAAAACATGAACCAATCTGGGAGCATCAATGCGAAGCACCCTTTTCGAATGCCACACACACCACTTAAGCTCCAATCTCTCAAGGTAGGGCTTTCGATCTTGAGTCCTTCTACTTTAATGACACTGCAAAAACGCAGAGACAGTAGGGATGTGGATTCGGAGACGAGCTTGTTAACTACATGTCCACTCAATTTCGTACAAAGTTCAATGTCCAGTGATTCGAGGCTCGGGAGTAGTGCTCCTCCTACTACTATCTCATCTACATTCGACATATGCGAAATCTGCAGGTGTTTTAGGTTGGCATTGTTGCAGAGATCAACCTTTGTGACCGAATCCAATAGATTCAAAGTCAACTTCTCCAGGAGAGGCGCGGCCGCGATCATGCTGTTCAGAGCTCGATTGTCGATTCCTCCGACACGGGAAAGACGGAGCTCCCTGAGATTGATCATCTCATAATGATCAGCATCATGATTAATCATCAACTGGCAGCCATATAGCTTGAGAGTTCTGAGCCGCCTTGTGGTGTTAGGTAATTGGATTGATAATGATACAGTGCTAGTGATAGTCATATCAATCACTTGGGGTTCTCTGTTCCGAATCAAATCCATGGCTGCTTCAATCAAAGCAGAGTCACTGTTTTTCCAATCAATCATTAACAGAGGATGTAACAAATTTGCAATGCACGCAGACAAGACAACAATCAATTCAATTAAATCATACCTGGAATCAATCCGGACGGCTTTGATTTCATTGACGACAGAGGATAAATTTCTCGATGCTGCTGCGATAAAGCTCTTCGTCGATCTGGATAGTTCGCCATGATCATAATCTTCGTCGTTGAACTCAAGAACAGGGTATGAGAGCCAGACGTGGTACCATCTTTTGGACAGCAAGGCGGCTCTCGCAACTTGTTTGTAGGGTAAATCACAGAGAATTTGAATGAGGATACCGTCAGGTAGCGACGATATTCGGTCTGGTTCTGCCTCCTTGTTCTTCTTCCTCTTCTTCGTCATCATCCTTCGATTAGCTGATTAGGGTTTAGCGCCGCTATAGGTTTCTTCTGACTTCTGAAACTCTCTCGCGGCCTTATTTATAACCCGGAACCTCCTATTGTGAGCCGTTGGATGAGGATCCTAATCTAACGGTGGGAACAAGTTATGGACAGTTTCAGATCTGGATCTTAATCCAACGGCTACGAATGGTGTCCTTAAATAAGGACCCTTATAGGGGTCCTCACAATAGGAGTTGCCTTATAACCCACCTTATTATTTGTCAGTTTTTTAATATTTTCGAAAAGCCCAAATTAATAAAATTAATAAAATTGTTAACGAGTTAAAAATAACATAATTAGTTATATAACTTGTTAACAAAAAAATCTAGTTAACTGAAAATTTGGATGACGTTGGACGGAAATACCATTTCAAAATTTCATGAAAGGATCATAACTGGATTGAAACTTTTGAAACGTTGTCTACCAAAATGACATTTCAACCAGCTGTAATGTACCCAAAAAAAAAAGTAAACACCTCGGCTACAGTACTTCAACCTCGACATTCATGATCTTCATGCGCCAGCTTCAGGAGGAGTATAGAACGAGAAGCCCATTAGGGCCCATTAGGTTGACTATTGTAGGTTCGGTTATATGTAAACATGTAAATAGCTCATTTCTCCTACTCTTCTAAATAAGATATAAATTACCTTTCTCCCATTCTTCTTCGTCTTGCTTAATATTTCTCACACCTAAATAGGTGAAAAATCTAAATGGTGATATTGGAGCAGAATATATCACTCCATATCGTGATATTTGTGTAACGAAAAAAACGTTGATATCTTGAATATCACGAAATAATCCTAACAAATGATGAACTGACGAGATTGAACATTTATGTGCAATTAGTTGAGATATGGTGGCAAATAATAAGTCTAATACTTTATAATATACCCATTAAACTAAATACACCATCTCGTATGCACACTTAAAGGTACTTCCACGGGGTCCTTCCCGATACTTATCTGTCTCACACTAACTAAATATGCATATCCCTTCACAATATAGAATACTTATGTGGCAGCGGTTCACACCTTTCCCAGGCTCTGTGGAAGAGTTCGGTTCTACTCACTCAATGTGGAAATAAGTAATAATTATATAGAGAATGAACTGTTTCCCTTCATGTCACTTCATCAACAAAATTGTTCAAAGTCTTTTAAAATCAAATTCGACAGAACTGACCGGGTTAAAATCGGTCGTTCATGGTTAAAGCTCATTGACCGATTTTTGGTCAATTTCTCAACTTATATTTCCTTTCAATCAAGATTTAACCCTTCTTCAAGATCGATTATTAACCGAATTAACCAACTCCCATCAATAAATCATACAATGAATAAATCAATTTACTAAAACAAGAAGGTTTTCCCTTATTCTTAGTTGAATTAGTTCTTCATACTATATATATATGATTATTATTCATCCATCAATAAATTACACGATCACCTTTTAATCCTCGACCGGAGAAGGAGGACGTCGCCGCCGCGGAGAAAACAGAGAGCTTTCGATCACAGAATTACCCTTTAATACTCGACCGGAGAGCAGGACGTCCGCCGCCGCCGGAGAAACAGATAGCGCTTTCCGATCACACGATCACCTTTTAATACTACGACCACCGCCGCCGCCGGAGAAAAAAACAGAGCTTTCCGATCATGGCCTCCTTCGACTGGAACTCTGTCACAATTCAAGAAGTCAAAACGGTAATTAACTTTATACTCTTTTCCTTTCCATTTTCTTGACCCGAAATCCGACCCGGCCGGAATTTGATTCTCAGATCAGGGACTGGATACGCCGGAGCATGATGGAAAAGTGCACGGAGCAAGATCTCATCCAAAGCATCGCCACACTCGAGTCCGCCACAGTCACAGTTGCCTCCGTAAGAGCAGGTAAACAATTCGATCTCGTCCGTAGATTCAATCCGACGGCGGTCGACGATGAAAGAGCCGGGTTCTTGATTTTGACAGTGTGGAAGGCGATGAAGGAGCTGAACGTGGAGATTCTGAAGGATACGAAAGCACGGGCAGCTGTGAAGGACAAGAACAGGCAGGGAAATCAGCAGCAGCAGAAGTCGAAAGATTATAACTCTGATGTTCATCTGGAATACCTCAAGTTTCTGGATAAGTTCATAATGGAGGGCACAGGAAGCTGTTGTTCATCATTTGTTCGTGCTCCGATACCGAGCAGGATTTGCTTGATCTTGCGGTACCCATATCCGGATCCAGAAGGTGAATCTGTGCTGCTACAGAGGAAGGGAAACAAGGGTAATTAGTAGACATTAGTGTTAGGGTTAGAGGGCTGTTGTTTTCGGAGATCGAATTTCGCGAGATAACTGTGTTTAGAACAGCTGATTTGATGGAAGAACTGCATTGGAGCTTATAGAGAATCAGAATCTAGAAGAAGAGAGCATGTTCTTATTTGCAGAGATTGTAGTTGGATTTGAATTGAATGGAAAGATGAACTATTTTGAAATGACGAAAGTCTAAATAGTGACGATTAGTAAATAATTCAAACATACTTCGATCTAAAGACTATTGAAACTCCCACCGTGTTCCTCTCTTGTGGGGTCGACTAGGTTGTACCCTCTTTGGATCCTTTGACTCGTCAAAGTTCCCGAACCCGGTCCCCACACCACGTAGAAGTTGTGTTCGTGGATGTGGATCGGGTGGTTCTCTATGTTCAACAAGTTTGTGCCTTGTAGCACGATCTCAATCCTAGACCCATAAGGCAGGACCATGATCTGTGGATGTGGATGGGTGTTCTCTATGTTCAACAAGTTTGTGCCTTGTAGCACGATCTCGATCCTAAAATCAGACTAGAACCCTTAAAAATCAGATTGGAATCCTTAGAAAACTCATATATTCCGAATAGACTTTGACCCAAAGGCTACTAAAACCCGTAAAAATTATACCAGACATAATGATTCACGTGACTTGACGTGCCAAATTTAATTACTAAACATTTAAGTGACTATATGAAGCAAAATAAAAGTTTATTTGAATTGCAATTGTAAAAGTCCAATAGTTTTTAGTGCTTCTAAGTGACTAAAACGCTGTCGTTTTGGCGCTTCTAAGTGACTAAAACGCTGTCGTTTTGGCGCAAGAGACCTCAACTGAACTAAAGCCGTTATCTTTTACGCGCGTGAATTGAGTTTGCATATATAAACGAAGTAATTCAAGAAAAAAAAAATTAGACTTGTGGAAAGAAACGGTGACCGGAGAATCTCACCGTCGCCGTACCGGAGCTCCATCGTCGCCTCCGTCATCATCCATCCGTCAGCCGTTATTTCCCCATAATCCGCCGACCGATCAACTGAAAACGTAAAAGGCGCCTGAGAAAAACAGAAATCCGATCATCAACCATCGCCGGAGAAAAAGAAAGCTACCGCCGGGAGAAATTCGATCATGACGTCCATCGATAGGAATTCAATCTTCGAACATCCAGATTTCGTTACCGTAACAAAGATTCTTCATTTCTCCCACTGTTTTCTTGATCAAATTCTCGGGATCGAGCCGGCGGCTAACTCGTTTTCATGCTCTGTTTTTTCAGGTCAAACGCATGATAAGGATGTGTCTGAATTTCTTCATGAACAAGATCCACACCGTCGATTTCCTCTCCGAGCACGCCGAAATCGACCCTGCTTTCACAACAGCAGGTAACTTTCGATCTCGAAAAAATTTAGAATTTTCGAAATGTGATTCGAAATTCGTTTTTTACAGTATGGGAGAAACTGGAGGAATGCAACGTGGTATACTACGAGAATTACCATTTACGGCTAGGTCACATAGAGCGAGCAGAATTATTCGTAACGATGACTGAGCTTAAAGGTCAGCTGCATAAAGATCTTGGTTTTCGAGATCTCCGGTCTCGTCTTCTGCAGAACAATCTCGAGAAGAAGCCCGGTGAGTATCGAAACGAAACGATTAAATGGTAAACGTTACGATATGATTCGATTGACTGATAATGCTGAATGCTGAATGCTGATTACCCTGCATCAGGTGGCCAATCGAAACCGAGCCTTGGGGAGCAAGAAACTGTGGAGATGGTGAATGAGGATTGGGAGGATGAATTCGACGAGCTGATTCGTTCGATGTCGGGAGTAAGCTGTCCGGACCTGACCAGCATTGGATTCGCAGGTTAGGAGACGAAACATTGGCCAATTTTTCGATGATTCTGTGCATATACCGACATTTTCTTTCAACAGATATCCGCAGGGAGAGTTCCATGGTTCCAGGCTCTGCATTGAAGGAAGGAAACGGAGCAAGCTCATCATCATCAGTTCCTTCGAAAGGCCGAGTTTTGGAGAAAGCAGAAGAAGATTTCTTACAGGGAAGAATTCACTCGATCTTAAGCTTCCTAATGGACGGTCTAGATTTCGGTGAGGAGAATCTCGTTCGAGAATCTGCAGTGAAGGAAAGGAATGATGATAAGGGGTTACCTCTTGAATCTGCTACAGAGGAAGAAGAAGAAGATCCTGCTGGAAAGAAAGCAAGACATGGGTGAGTAGGGTTTGAAACAGAGTTTTTTCGGAGATCGAAATTTGCGAGATAACTGTTCCAACAGCCGAATCGAGATGGAACAAGATCAACTAATTCTTGCTGTTGTTGTTGTTGTTGCAGTTGAGAGCTCCTGTGCTGATCCTTCTCCATTGAAGTTTTAAGATGACAGAAGAGAAATCCAGCGTTGACCATTCGTAGTCTCGAGATTGTATAGCTGCATAGAATGCATTCTTTCATACAACAGTTTTTCGGATTTTGTAAACAGTAGAACAGTTTTTTCGAATAAAAGCTCGTTGAAAGTCGATTGTTGAACTCGAGATTACGCACTGCTTCGAGAGCTATATACGTCAGAAACCAGAAGAAGAAGAGAGCTTAACACTCTTATTTCCAGAGATTATAGTTGAGCATGATATGAACATTTTTTCAGATATTTTCACTACGATAGAAGAAAATTCGAGTTCATAAAACTTACACATTTAGATTACAAGATCAGGATTCTGTCGATTCTATCATCATGTCCTTTGGAGGATCGGATGAGTCGGAGGGATTAGGCCGATGGTGATGGAATCTAACCACGATGCACGTGATGTTGTCGGCGCTGCCCCTCGTGAAAGCAGTCTCGACGAGCTTCTTTGCTGATGCCTCGGGGTCTTCCTCCGTTCGAGCTAGCGAGATGGCGTCCTGTGTGGAAAGAAAGGAAAAATGTGCATTAAGAAGACTGGGAAATGAAGAAATACTGAGATGGGGATGAGGATGCTTACTTCGTTTGATATCACATCCCATAGTCCGTCGCTGGCAAGGACTATGAGCTCGAATTCGTCGTCTAACTTCAGATCCTGCAAGGATCAACAATAATCTATCAATCATAACAAGAAAACTTTTCTCGATCGTGGATTGTAATAAACGCAGGATCTCGAAGATTTTACCTGTATTTCGGGCTCTGCAACTACATATTGCTTCAGCATTCGGTCACCGAATGCACGTGACATAGCCAGGACGCCACCTACCCTCCATGTGCCTGAGCAAGACGATCAAAATCAGAGCAATGCTATGAGTTTGGCTTTCGGTGCAAGCTCGAAAAAAGGTTCGAAATCTCGGAAATTATGATCATAATAGTCAAATTCCGGAGTAAGAGTTACCTGCCCACATCACTATGCCCCCAGCACTCTCGATTCTTTTTCGTTCGTCGATTCGGTTAGGTTTATGATCCTCAGAGAGGGCAATTGCTGCTCATCCGCGGAAATAGGAAAAGGAGAAGAGCACTGGTTAAGTTGGATAACAATGAAAGTAGACATGAACGTTTCACCAGCCATTATATAGTAAGACAGCAAATGTATTCGAAATGTGTAGAGATGAACGGCGATTACAGATCCATACCTTTTCCGGATTTGGATACCACGGTTCGAGAATCACCGACATTGGCAACATATAGATGATCACCTACTAGGACTGCCGTTGAAGCAGTAGAGCCATCATCTCTGTAAGTGTCCTTTTCAGAATCCAAGAAGTCGGCATCAGTCTGTTGATATGTTGCACCTGCATTAGTTAAAGCACCATTTGCGTATCATTAGGAAGGTTGCTAATGTCGGGAAGTGTACTTCGAAAAAGCCGAAACGGTAATGATATTGACATACTTATAGCTGATTTGGTATCTGTTAGGAATTGTGGATGCTTCATTAGATTCGCGAAGAGATGCTGCTTTAGATATTCAGATGCTCGAGAACCACCGTGGCCTGAAGAGAAGGAAAGAAAAGTATGATTATCAAATGGAACTCAGCACAACGAGAAATGGATCGAGAAGTGAAATGTAACGAAAACTAACCGTCGAATATTCCAAACATGCAGACTAATTTCTCGTCGAGCTTTGTCGTTTTGATATCATAGAAGTCCTCCATCGTTGCTCTCTTCCCTCTGAGACTTGAATACCCACAGCTCAGTTTGCCATCTTCACTGCCAAGAGGATCAGATACAAACATCAGCTCTATGTTAAGAGGATCAAAACTACATTGGGAAATGTAATGAATGCCAGGGATCACCTTTTACATCCTCCACTGATGCATCGATCGGCATCTTCTTTCTCAGGATTCAAATTGCCGACGACTGCTGGTCCGGGTTTGGCAGCAGTCGATCCGGAATCCACCATCATGGTTGTACTTGTAAAGAGATAGAACACAAGGATTCTACGTATTACACAAATATCCCTTCCTGATGTTGCTAATACTGGATCACAGCTTGACAACCAAAATTCCGAGGCAGCAGTTGTTGCATAACACAGTCTAAGCACCTGCTACCTCTGGCCTTTTTGGTGCTAGATTCTCGTCCGATTCCTTGGAAAACCTACAGAAGAGTCGCACCATTAGCCAAACAGAATCATCCTCCATTGTAAAAAAATCTAAATCAGAATGCAGCATCTAGATCTTTCAGAATTTCTGGCTAAAAACTTTGAAAACAAGCAAACGAACCAGGAACGACAGGAAAACATGATCAACAACGAGGGGAGAACACAGCAGCAGAAAATCGGGAGAAAAATGAAGAGTCAAAACAATCCTCAGCAGTTAACACTAATTACTCAACTCATGGAGCTCATCATTCTCCAAAGAGAATCATCCTCCATCACGAAAATCTCAGATCAGAATGCAGTATCAAGAGCTTTCAGAATTTCCGGCTGAAAAACATTTACGGAAGGAACCAGATCGCCGTCGATTCCAATGCCTCGTTGGATCAGAAAACGAACAATCAAGGAATTCACAACAGAGATTCAAACAATCATTTCCTAGAATTACTCCACTCATGGAGCTGAAAAATTAGAAAGGATGATGCAGCTAGAAAACAGGTCAACAACAGCAAACAAAATCGGGAGGAAAAACGACAATTCTCGAACAATTAAGGAAATCACAACTGATTCAAACAATCCTCACCTAGAATGACTCTACTCATGGAGCTGACGATTCAACAAAAAAACAGGATCTATCACCAGTGATAAGAGAACACAACCAACAGCTAACAAAATCGGGATGAAAAAACGAAGATTCAAACAATCCGTGCCTAGAATCACTCTAATCAACGAGCAGAAAACCGCGATGCATAGCTAATACAGCAAGGAAAGTGATCCATCAACAATGAGAGAAAACACAGCCAAACAGCAAACTAATCGGGAGTAAGAAACGTAGATTCGAACAAATCCATACCTCGAATCGCTCTACTCATGGAGCTGAGGATTCAGAAGAACGCCGATGCAGCCGGAAATCGGAGCGGCGTCGGAACATGGAATGCTGCGGAGGCGGAGGAGAACCGGATCGGAGTTGCGATCCGGTTGAAAAGGAATGGAGGAGAACGAAAGCAAGCAAAATCGAAACGAAAAGAAAACAGATGGAAAGAGAGAGAGAGAAATTTGGATTTATATACCAGAGACTTGAACACACTAACAGAGTAAGTAAAGAGAGTGGAGCGGATGACTGAAAGTGAATAAGGAGGTGACACGTGTCGGATTCATGCAAATCGATGAATCTTCTACGGGGTTTAATCAGGTGCGAGTGGATCCACGGTTAGAGCCAATAATACTCGTACCTTCGACTGAAACCTAATCACGAAATTGATTTTCGAATTGACACGTGGAATATACATGTTTCATACACGCTCTTAAACGATTTCGATAACTCGTAAACCGAGTGTTCAACTCGATTTTTTCGGTACCATAGTACAATAATGCTCTTATATCTTTGTGTTGACCACCCTTTGTTGACCAACTAATGAAATTATTGGATTATAAAAGTAAATAAATAAAAGAAAAGTATGGACCAAGAAGATATGCCTAGTCAGACATACCATTAAGCAAATCAAATAATTCCAATGACTTGTGACACTTTCCCCCCCCTCCCACTTGATTCAAAAAAAACACCTCAAAAGATTTGGCATATAAAAATCTGGATCGAATCGGACAAATGAAAGAGTTAAGGGTTCAAAAGTGTAATTAAAGTAGATATCAGTTAAGAATCAAAGAAAGTAAATGTTTGTTAAGCATGTTGCAAGTAAGTCCTATATGAGAGGCATAGAAGTATCGGAGGAGTACTTGAAAGGGTATAGATTCAAGGTGTATAGTTCATAAGCGTACAATCATGAGCATTCAAGTAGGTGAAATAGTGATATCCTACCCCTTCAATGTTGAGGTCAATCTGTTATTTATACCTTCTTGGAATGCGGGTCGGATCGCCAAGTGTTGGTGGATGATTGCTAACCTGACTCTAACACGAGCTGAGATGTTCGTATGAGTGGGGGTAGGCGTGTTGCAAATGAGCATATGAGAAATATAGAAGTACCAGGTGACGCATGTAGGTGTATAGACTTGAAGCATATAGCTCATAAACGTACAATCCTTTGCATTTGAGTAGGTGAGATGGTGATATCATATCTTATTATTGAGGTTAGTCTGTTATTTATACCTTCTAGAATGCGGGTCGGATCACCAAGTGTTGGTGGATGATTGCTAACCTGACTCTGACACGAGCTGAGATGTTCGTATGAGTGGGGGTAGGCGTGTTGCAAATAAGCATATGGGAGATATAGAAGTACCAGGTGACACATGTAGTTGTTTATACCTGAGACATATAGCTCATAAACGTGCAATCCTTTACATTTGAGTAGGTGAGATGGTGATATACTATCTCATTATTGAGATCAGTCTGCTATTTATACAGATCACCATGTGTTGATGGTTGATCAGTGACTTGACTCCAACATGATCTGAGCTGTTAATGAAGAATGGCTCAGATTCTTTGTATTGTAACCTCAAGACGTGCGATCTATTGAGTCTGAGTTAACCTAAAGTTCATTGGTTAGACTGGACTCTCGACTAGGGCCTATCAAAATCCAATTACTCAGCCCAACCCACATAACCAATTGATTAAACAATAATTGCTTAGACTAATCAACAAATTATGCTAAACAAAACAAAAAATTATCAAATAAATAAATAAATAAAACTAATAAATATTTTTAATTATTATGGGGAATGGACTTTTATTGAATAGAGAGGAAACATTCGTCCAAACCAAACAGTCCTTTGTCCTTTTGGGGTACTGGGAAATATTAATCAATTAATTAATTAATTAATTAAAATTATTAAAAATTTGGAAGAAATAATCTCTTATGTTTTCCGTTGACTTTTGCTAGAAGCTTTTGACCGTATCCAATGCATCGGTTTGCCTTGAGCACCCGGTTCATAAAAAAATCAGAAAAATCGGGAGAATCATACTGATCGGTATCATTGTTGATCCGCCCAGTTGGACTGATAGACCAATACGTTGGTTCAACTGGAGGTTGAAGGGAGAGAGGTCGTCCCTGATACGCCTTGAGCCCCTGGTGGGCAGTACCTTGCAAGGCGGTTGTCGAGGGAGTCAGTGAATATAGAGGGAATAGTAAGGGGCAATGTAAGTGTGAATAAGACCGGATAACAGAGAAGTACCGGACGGGAGCCCTTTGGTGAGGGCGGAAAACCGACAGCCCTTACCGTGCAGTATCAGGCGTGTGATCTCAAGTGTGTGTTGTCCTCTTCTCAATGGGTGACTCTCGGTATTTATAGGGTCCAACCAACGTAGCGTGAGATCCACATGGCAAGCCCTTAGTGGACCTTACGGGGTCGCCATCATTAGTGGGGCCCCATACCCTGACTGGAGATCAGTGGAAGTCGGTGGCAGCCCTAACTACAACGTGATTGCTTGGGGTCCCGGGGAAAGTTCTGTCCTGAGGGCCCATCAATTCTCATCCCTAGTTAACATACCACCTCACCTATTTTCTCACCACATCACTAAACAACCCGACTCGACTCGATTCTCAACAAACCCAACTCAAACCAGAGCCCAACCTACCCAACTCAACTCGAACCAGAGTCCAACCAACCCAACCAACCGAAAACTTCCTCGAAATTTCCGTCGGCACTTTCACGGGAAGGCTGACGAGCAAAGAAAAAGCCGAGAGAGAAAGAAAAGTCTGTCAGCAAAACTTTGGTTTCAGACTCACAAAAATTCAATTATTTTTCAGATTATTAATAAATTAAACTAAAAAAAAAATCCAAATCTCTGGACTTTGGTAATACCCACTTGACAGTTCGATGATACCTCCAACCATCATTCAAAACCCTTGGTTTCCAATTTCTTCTGCAACTTTTTCCTCAGTTCAGAGTTCTGGGTTGTTGTTGTTTGTTCTTCTTCTGCTCATGGATGTGGGCTCATCTGCAGCAAGCGTCTCTGTTTTCTTCGTCTTCTTCTTCTTCCAGGTATTGTAACTATTCATCAACATAAGATTCTCATCTGCTGCTCATAGGTGTTTCGATTTCTCTGCTGTTAGCTTCTTTAGCAGATGAAAACTATTGATAGATAGCATCCATTTCTGGGTTTGATTGCGTGGGAGAAATCTAATAGCTAGTAGTAGTTTCAGGGACACATGAAGGTAATAAATGCGTGTTATTGACTTATTGTTAAAGAATGTTTATATGAATCTCTTTCGATTATTCGAGTTATTGGGATGCATCGGTTATTCACATACCAATGGAGTCTTTTCACGGTTTTCTTTTCGAGTTTCATTGTGTGGGAGAAATCTAATAGCTAGTAGTGCTAGGGACAGATGGCTCGAGTAAAGGGGCCAAGCTCAAGTCTGAGCTCCAATTCTTTTTAACGAGCTGAGCTCAAGCTCGACTCGGCTCATGAACAGCCCTGGTTTGGAGTAATAAATGAGGGTTATTATTACAGAATGTTATATGAATTAATCGTGAACCGGTGACTCGAGTTATTGGGATGCATCGGCTCTTGACATGCTATTAGAGAGTCTTCTCATGGTCCAATTTGACCACACCCGAGTTATTGAGATGCATTGGTTCTTCACATAGTCTTCTCACGATCTAATTTGACCCCCGAGAAGTCTTGCTCACGAATACTGTGAGCTCCCAATATAACAGTTTCACTTGCACAAAGCACAAGGCTTGGTCGATCTGTGCAAACTTCAGTCCATTTCGTGGGAGGGGGCGTGTTAAAGAATCGTTAGATAAACTGTACTAATTATGAACTCGAGGTAGAGTGAAATGATGATCTGGGGTTTCATTTACTGTTTTGCAGGTGTTGTTCTTGAATGGTGAATTGGTCTCCTAGCATTTGAAAGAAGAAGTTGTTGACTGGTTCTGGTTGGAAAGATCATGAACTATCCACATGAGAAGCTTGTTAGGTGAGTTTGATTCCTTTCTGCACTTGGAATTCTGTCAAAATCTGGGAATTCTTCGGCCGAAAGTTCTGTTCTTCGAGATAGCCTTGTTTATCGTTGAGTTCGTATTTCACCCCTCTGTGTTCAGGTATCAATGGAGATCAGAGAAAGTTTCAGGATCAGACTATGAACATCCTGGAAAAGTCAGAACCAAGATAAGTTCATTCTCTAACAACTTCAAGAGAAGGCTAGGATCTGGTTCAGAGAGGTTCAGAAAGATCAGGAAGTCCTTGACATCATCATACTCCTTCGGCGAAAGCTCGAATAGCGGCTCGAGTTCTCGAAACTGCAACATCCTTGACCCGCAGGGAGCCTTCCTGCAGAGATGGAACAAGATATTCGTCCTGTCATGCTTCCTTGCTGTGTCGTTGGACCCTTTGTTCTTCTACGTCCCGTTGATTGATCCCGAGAACAGCTGCCTTAAGCTCGACAACAAGATGCAGATCACGGCCAGTGTGCTCCGTTCGTTCACGGACGTGTTCTACGTTCTCCACATTGTGTTCAAGTTTCGTACGGGGTTCATCGCACCTTCGTCTCGGGTGTTCGGGAGAGGGGTCTTGGTTCAGGATAGCTGGGAGATCGCGAAGAGGTACATTGCGTCGTATTTCTTGGTCGATGTCCTTGCGTTGCTGCCTCTCCCACAGGTGAGGAGGATCATACTTTTTTGATTGATTGACTAGGGTTTTGGCAATTGCATAAAGAATTGATGAACCCTAGTTCTTGTGGTTTTCCTTGTGTTCCAAGATGGTGATTCTGATCATCACTCCGAGGCTGCAAGGATCGAGAACGCTGAACACGAAGAACTTGTTGAAGTTCGTCGTGATCTTCCAGTATCTGCCGAGGATCATACGAATCTATCCGTTGTATAGTGAGGTTACTAGGACTTCTGGTATACTTACAGAAACTGCTTGGGCTGGAGCTGCCTTCAATCTGTTTCTGTACATGCTTGCTAGTCATGTAAGCTCGAGAACCCTAAACTGTTTCGTCTTTGTATTACAATTCCTTCGAGCTACGAGAATCCGAATCTGTTTATTGTGTGTATCAGGTGCTTGGAGCATTTTGGTACCTGTTTTCAATAGAGAGGCTAACAGTGTGCTGGAAGAAAGCCTGCGACGCGATTTCGTGTGATCGCGATATGCTCTACTGTGACGGTCCCGGAGGCAATAAGACCTTCTTGAACACTTCATGTCCCATCAATCCCGAGAACACAGATGTGTTCAACTTCGGGATATTCCACGACGCGCTCCAGTCTGGCATCGTGGCAACCCACGACTTTCCGGAGAAGTTCTCCTACTGTTTCTGGTGGGGGCTTCGCAATCTCAGGTAACTTAACGAGCAAGTTACTGCATCATTTGGACTCGTGCAGAGTTTTTGATTGTTTTGACTTTCAAGCAGTTCACTTGGTCAGAACCTTGAGACGAGCACATTTGTCTGGGAGATCTGCTTCTCAGTTGCTATCTCGATCTTCGGATTGGTTCTGTTTTCGTTCCTCATTGGGAATATGCAGGTTAGGATACCCGAAAAATCTGTAGTCACTAGTTTCGAAGACCCGAGTTGTTTTTTGTGATGAACTAAGGTTTATGTTGTGTGGAAGAACAGACATTCTTGCAATCCACGACTACTAGGTTGGAGGAGATGAGAGTGAAGAGACGAGACGCAGAGCAATGGATGTCCCACCGAATGCTTCCGGATAATTTGAGGCGGCGAATCAGGCGACACGAGCAGTACAAGTGGCAAGAAACTCGAGGAGTCGACGAACTGAATCTCGTCCACAATCTCCCCAAAGACATTAGAAGGGACATCAAACGTCACCTCTGTTTGGCACTTCTAATGAGAGTAAGTTCTTTCAACTGTACCTTGTGAAAGAAGGTATCTATCTACCTATGTTCATCATTTTGATCATTTTGTCTTTTTTATCTCGAAAGGTGCCAATGTTCGAAAAGATGGATGACCAGTTGCTAGACGCAATGTGCGACCGTTTGAGGCCAACGCTATACACGGAGGAGAGCTACATCGTTCGCGAGGGAGACCCTGTTGACGAGATGTTGTTCATCATGAGGGGAAAGCTACTAACCATCACGACAAACGGTGGAAGGACAGGCTTCTTCAACTCGGAGAAGCTCAAGGCAGGGGACTTCTGCGGCGAGGAGCTCCTCACATGGGCGCTAGACCCCCACACGTCATCGAACCTCCCCATCTCAACCAGAACGGTGAGGACCATCACAGAAGTGGAAGGGTTCGTGCTAACCGCCGAGGACCTAAAGTTTGTGGCATCCCAATTCCGCAGGCTCAACAGCAAGCAAATCCGCCACACATTCCGATTCTACTCACAACAATGGAGGACATGGGCAGCCTGCTTCATACAAGCAGCGTGGCGGAGATACAGTAAGAAGAAGCTCGAGGAGTCACTCAAGCAAGAAGAGGACAGGCTCCAGGACGCGCTGGCCAAGGCCAGCGCGAACTCAGCGCCTAGCATTGGCGCCACCATCTACGCGTCGAGGTTCGCCGCCAATGCCCTGAGGCTTCTGAGACGGAACTCGACACGAAAGGCCAGGGTCAGCGAAAGGCTACCGCCGTTGTTGCTTCAGAAGCCGACGGAGCCTGATTTTACCGCTGATGAACGGTCATAGGAAATGGTGAAAGAGTGTTTGCCAAGTTAAATCCTCCCCTCTTCATAATGTACAACACTGTATAATACATAAAATGATGTACATAGGGGAATTCCTAGAGTGTAGTTGTGTGTAGCTGAGTTATACTGTCCCAAGAATGAACCGAATCGAAATTGTATTGGACCGGTTAATGGTTAACTGTTTACCCAAAACAATATGGTTTAATGGCAACCAAATTTGCTATTAACATGAGAATGGTTTAACTGTTTAAACAGTATGATTAACCATAACAGCACCAATTCTAGGAAAATCGAAATGTTCCTATTCCGTTCTACATATTTACAAGGGAAATCAAATACCTAAAACTTTGGTCCTAGTTACAAATTGGTCTTAAATCTTTAAAATGTCGCAGAATAGTCTTGGAACTTTGGTCTGAGTTACAAATTGGTCTTAAATCTTCAAAACGTCGCAGAATAGTCTCAGAACTTTGAATCGTGTTACGATCCAATACTGTAGTTGTCGGCAATAGCATTTTCCGCCCATTTTGCCATGTTAATACTGTAATTGTCGGCAATAGCATTTTCTGACCATTTTGCTACGTCACCACTGTAGTTGTTCTTCCTTTGTTCTTTCCTTCTCCAACTTCACGCAGGAAGATCATGATAGCAGGTGAGTTATCTATGAAAACCAGCAATATAAAAAATTTAAGAACAACTCTAGATTTCACTTTATGTTCTTGAAATTTAATAAAAGGGTACATACTCAAGAAACATCTAGTAATACAAGTACATACATTGAAAAGTTCTTACGAGAAAAAAAATTCTGAAACAATAAATAATTTGGTGCTTAATAATTTTGTTGACCATTTGATCCTTTTATTGCGCAATAAAAGTTCTAACTTTGTAATAAAAGCTCTAATGATTTTGTTATTGCATGTGATTCTACTCTTAATAGCGACAACCATGAGCAATTTGGGCGATCAACACCAATACAAAAACTTTTAGATTTAGACTCAATAGATGAACACTAAAGTTAAACTACCAATACACATTTCTTGAAACTTCCACGTAGATCAGTATAAATCACTAAAACTTCTATCTAAGTTTGATATAAGTATAATAACAACCTAACTTTACTTATAAAAAAAACCTAATTTTGATTAAAACATAATAATAACATTAGAACAACATGCATTTTGGTTGAATTAGTGTTTATTACAAAGTTAGAGCTTTTATTGCAAATTGTATATTTATTTGCAAAGTGTCCACCTGAAACGGTTTTTTTGTGTAGGTTCAGGGAATCTAAACAATCTAAATTGATCACAAGGGAATTCTCTCCATACTATTGTTGAGCGTCATCGGGTAACAATTGGTATGCTTGTTGTTCACTTTAGGTTTTTGCAAAAACATAATTACAAAATTCTAAAGTTGAAACTTTTTTATCTTTGAGTCATTTGGTAGGAGGATATCTACATATCATGATATGTGAGATATATTTATATTAGTCAATGTGATTGTTTCATATGATCTCTATTTTTTTTCTTTAGGTTTTTACAAAAACATAATTACAAAATTCTAAAGTTGAAACTTTTTTATCCTTGGGGTCATTTGGTAGGAGAAACCACATAACCTAATTTTTTTGAAGAAGGATAAGGGTAGGCCGGATAGAATAACAGATTCTAAAGATCGAAAAATTTGTTACATTGATAGCAAATTTCTAATGGGTTACTCTGGTGATACTACATCATATGAAATTGCCACTGGATGCCTTATAGATTTAGCTTCTAGAGGTAAGTTGAGAGGTAATCTTGAAGAAGTTGTCCGTATGGCAACTGTGGTGGTTAAATCAGCGGTTGCTAAGGTTCAGGAAGGTTATAAGCTCAAGCATGGAAAAGAATCCCCTACTGTTGAAATTAGTTGTTTATTCGCAAGATTTGAGTCTGGTGTTCCATTCATATTGAATTATGATGGTGGGAAGTTAACTGAAGTAGATTGTCGGGGTAGGTTTGTAGCAGGTGATGTTATTGGTTCAGGAGATGTTGCTGGAATGAATCAGTTACTTAGTTTTGCGAAACAAGTTCGGTCTAAAAAATATGGGGGCCAGTTCTCACTAAAAATGGCTATTGAGATGACGTTCGGAGTGATTGTGAAGGGTGCTATATCGGATAGGCATATAGGGGGTTTCGTTAACTCTTTTGTACTGAAACATGATTCTCCAATAGTTGAGTTCCGTAGTGTAGATATTGATATATTGGCTAGTCATTTTGGTGCAATAATTCCCAAGCACAACCCGTTAGTAAAAAATTTTGTGGATAATTCGAAACCTTTGCAATTTCGTAATGGAGCGAAGCGGTGCAAATTGATTATCCAAGCGGTGCAAAAAAAATTAGGACAAAACTAGGACAAAAAAAGTTGTTGGCAAAACTAGGACAAAACTACACCAAAAACATAAAAAAAAAATTAAGATAGAACCTTTTGTCTTTAGACTATTCATTAGTTGGAGTGGATAATAAAGGTGCAATTGACGAAGGTAGTCATTTTCCTGCCACAAAACAAAAGACAAACCAAGGTTTGACAATAAATAAACATAGTTGGTGCATACAAGTTTGCAAAATACTTCAGTTTAGGTCGGCTACCACTAAAAGCAATAAAATCTCTTCGTCATCAAATGAATCAAGTTTGCAAAATAAAACAGTAGGTTGTGTGGTTGATCTGATCTGCAAAAATATAAATAAAAAATTTCACAATCAAAGCTCTATCTTTTGTCATCATAGATGATATACTTTTGAGAGGATTTGTGTTATAATTTGTTGATCTAGATGGTATATATGCATTATGGACCGTTTTC
The DNA here is from genome assembly GCA_034768395.1 of Linum lewisii. Taxonomy (NCBI): domain Eukaryota; kingdom Viridiplantae; phylum Streptophyta; class Magnoliopsida; order Malpighiales; family Linaceae; genus Linum; species Linum lewisii. Next base: position 311,715 of record CM068300.1, on the reverse strand, counting down.
TCATAGGAGTTGTTGGATTCAACACTGAGGGATATCCAAAGTTGTGGGTGATTGTCAATAAACTACTGAAAAGGTGACTCCATAGGTATAGTGATGATCTGTGACAGTAGGACAACTGACTCATATTTTCTGGAGGAGGATAAGGGTAAGCCGGATGAAATAGTCGACTCTGATGATCTTAAAATTTCTTATATAGGTAATAGGTTTCTCTTTGGTTCCGCTGGTAGTAAAGTAGCTTATGATATGGTCGTAAAAACCCTTACAAATTTAGCTGATAAGGGTAGGCTTAAAGGTAGTCTTGAAAAAGTTGTTGAACGAGCAACTGAGGTGGTTGATTTAGCTGTTGATAGTCTTAAGAAAGCATTTGTACGTGAGTATGGAAAAGAATCCCCTGACGTTGTATTAGGTTGTTTGTTTGCGGGGATAGAGGGTGGCGTTCCTTACTATTGGTGTTATTATTCTGGTGGGTCTGAATCAAATGGTCTGGTTAAGTGGGCAGATGAATCAAATGGTCTGAATAAGTGGGTTGATGGACTTGCTATTGGGTCAGGGGAAGAGGCTGCAGTTAAGCAGTTAGATTATGAACCGTGTCAGCTTTGAGATACATGAAACTAGAAACCAATGTTCATTCAAAATCAAAGACCCTGCAATGTTCGTTCAAACTCAAAGACCCTGCAATGTTCGTTCAAACTCAAAGACCCTGCAATGTTCTTTCCATGAGCTCCTCCCGCCTCTCCTCACTGCTTAGAACAAGAGGTTTAGTCTCATCTCCATACGACAGCTTTGCAAGATCAGAAGTTGAAAGATTAAAAAGTGAAGGATCAAAAGGTGGTGGCGGACGCACTCCAAAATAGTCAGCTAGGCCATCCATTGTTGCTCTCCTACGCTCCAGGAGCGTAGACCAAACCCCATCCGTCTGATCCGATACCATCAGTGTCGAGTGCGCAATACCTCCGAGTGCCCGGACTACCAAGGGCAGCCTTCAATAGCACACCAAAAGATGTGCTATGTACCCACTACCCGGCGAGCCAACTTCCAGCCCTACATAGCACATTTTTCTGAGTTGTTGAAATCGTTATTGTGGCACAATCATTGTAGGTTATGTGGTTTCTCCTACCAAATGACCCCAAAGATAAAAAAGTTCAAACTTTAGAATTTTGTAATTATGTTTTTGCAAAAACCTAAAGAAAAAAATTACAAAATTCTAAAATTGAAACGTTTTAATCTTTGAGTCATTTGGTAGGAGGATATCTACATATCATGATATGTGAGATATATTGATATTAGTAAATGTGATTGTTTGATATGATCTCTATTTTTTTTCTTTAGGTTTTTGCAAAAACATAATTACAAAATTCTAAAGTTGAAACTTTTTTATCTTTGAGTCATTTGGTAGAAGGATATCTACATATCATGATATGTGAGATATATTTATATTAGTAAATGTGATTGTTTCATATGATCTCTATTTTTTTTTCTTTAGATTTTTACAAAAACATAATTACAAAATTCTAAAGTTGAAACTTTTTTATCCTTGAGGTCATTTGGTAGGAGAAACCACATAACCTAATTTTGCCAGATTTGCAATGGATACACGGTTCTAAACAATCCACTGGTGGAACGACGACGACTTGCTGATCATCAACTCAAGGTAGAGTGATACATTTGATTGAGAGATAGCGATTAGTTTATCTTGATTCTTGAATGGATTTTTGTTGTTGAACTATCAGGATCGAGAGTCGGGTGACGACGAAGCTTACGGTCTTCCTCCAACAGCTGGATGGTCAATGGTTATTGATCGTCTAACTGGAATCGACCTCCGGTGATTAGTCGATTCCTCAAGTTCATTCTCAAGTTGTGTGGGATTGTAGAAGCACTTATCATATTAGAATTGTTGGGTACCCATATTGTTGGTTTCTACAATGTTACTGTCATTGTTGGATAGTTATACTTATACCACATTGGTGGTAAAGTTAGAAGAAGACATCAGTGATATCAACTTATATATCACTTCTAACTGTTGAACTGTTTTTAGATTGTTTACTCTTGTACTGTTTTTAGATTGTTAGAACAATATATATTGAATATGGTAGGATGATTATCTGACCATTGTTTCATTTTGTTTTGTTTGTAGTGTTGCAAATGCTGTTTTAAAATTTCATGGTACGACAGTTATGGCATACATTTGCACTCATCCAGTGTCTAGGTCTATTATTATAGCGTCTAATAGTAGAGCCAGTCTGGAAACTAACAAAAAAATAGTTTGGTTTGATAATCGTTCTAAAATGGAAGTTTTTGTCGGGCGGTTTGTTATTGCACATGCTGGTCTGGTATCTGAATTCGTCGATCTGCTCTTAGAGCTTAAGAGGAAGCAGGATAGAAATCAGTTTTTTTGGCAGAATCTTACAGTATATGGGGCAATGAGAATGGTTCATGGTGTTGTAAAAAGTGTTTGTAAACTTAACACAGAAACTGAGCATCCTGAATCTGTCTTTCTTTTTGTGGGTTTGATGAAGAGTTGGTGCCAAAGCCGAAGTTGTGGCGACTTGATGTGAACAATAGGGCTAGGTGTAGTAAGAATAAAGCGTATTGCTATGGTGACCTTGGATGGAAGCATGCACGTAGGCAGTTTAAGAGTTTCCGGCGGTCAATGAAGGTTGTTCATCTATTCAAGACGATGGATATAGGGTTTTATGATTCTATGCAATTTGTCCATGGGTCTATACTGTATTCAGCAATGCATTTCTGTTGATACGGGTGGTAGTGTTAAGGCGATAGTAGTTAAAATTGTAGATGGTCAGTCGCTGATGGTAGGGTATGAGTCTAGCGTTATACTTATACCACATTGGTGGTAAAGTTAGAAGAAGACATCAGTGATATCAACTTATATATCACTTATGAATACTAATGTTTGGACATCATCATTCATCAATCTATTTCAATGGTGACTCACCTTAGGGAATGGTTGATTGATAAATTTTTACTTAGATTATATGTTGTATTCGGTGACAAGCTTCTTTTTTAACTCGTTAATGAGCTAATCCTAATCAATTTGAGTTGAGCTTGACCCAAATTTTCTTAGTACTTGATTTGAGCTTGGGCAAAGTTTTTTATTGGCTACTATTTTATTTAATGAAAGATTAGAACTTTCATAAATATAAAATCAAAAAATTCTTGAGTTGACAATGTAATCGTCAAGACAACATACTATTTTGGTTGAATTAGTGTTTATTGCAAATTGTATGTGTTTGCAAATTGTATGTGTTTGCAAATTGTATTGCAAAGTTAGAGCTTTTATTGCAAATTGTATGTGTTTGCAAATTGTCCAACTGAAGTGGTTTTTTGTATAGGCTCAAGTACCGAGTGTGCAAGTTTGCAGGGTACTCATTTTTTATATATTGAATGTGTTTTGCTCCAATATTGACAGTCTTATATATAAGGTTGCACTTTAAATTTATGATTAGTATTTATATATTGTTGATTTTGTTATTTTTTCTCACAATTTTTTCATTATTTATATTTAGATATTATTCATTAATTACAACGAACATTTCAATGTATTTTTTTTATTTGACACAATTTTTTTGCCGTTAACTATGACGTCATCAATGCCAACAAATCAAATATTTGGGTCAAGTGGTCATAGATTCTTCGCATGTTTGAAAGAATGAGTTTTCACGCCCGGGTTGGCCGTTGCTGACGATCCAACTCTCCGATTCGACACAAGCTTGGGCTAAGGCTTCGGGTAGTCCAATTTGTCCCTTGACTTGTCATTGTTTAAGAATTTGATGAGAGATTTTTAGAAGTAGAAAAATAGTGTTTGAAACATGTGAGAGGACCAAATTGTGTATGAATGAAATGTAGTATATATAAACGATTGAGTGTAATAAATTAAAAATAATACAACTAGCTATTGGTGTGGGTTGGTATTAAAATAAATCCTTTACTTTTCCATTTCATTTCTATGTGCAACATTTAATTTTTTTTTATTTTTTAACATGACAAGTGTGGCCAATGGGTGGAAGCCACATCAACCTCCACTAATTGGTGAGTGAGTTTGAGTGGGTCCAGATCGTTTAACGAAAATGAGCACTTTGGCACTTTGTCCGTATAAATTTGGCTCCCAAATCATCAAATTCTAGCAATTTGGCAATTTGACACTTGCTATTTGAGTACATTTTAAGCTAAATTTGGCAATTTGACAATTTAACCCTCTTTATTGGAGATGGTCTAATAGACCTAACCTCCTCACAATGCGTCTCTGTACTAAAAAAAGACAGAATCCACATTTATAAGAACAAATTTTGAATGAACAAGAATCAATAAACACAAAAAAGTTCCCAGATTTCTATACCATCATTCAAACCCTAAAAATCGATCATTGAAGTTATGAATCAAACCCTAAATAGATTATTGAAGTCATGAATCAAATCCTTAATGGATTATTGAAGTCATGAATCAAAGGTTACAGTAGTGTTAGTTGTTTGATGATGATAGTTATCATCAATTAGATTGAAGTTGTTCTTATCCCTATTTATACAAAAAAAAAAAACAATTAATTAACAAGTGATCATTTATGGTTGTGTGGGTTAGGAGATGTGTTCGTTTGCTCGTCGAGCACGCTTTCTGGAAAACCCTATTACTACGGAATTGTCATTTAGTTGGGTTGATGATTGCATTGTTGATTGTTGTTTTGATTTGAGGAAGGCGTTTGAGCCACCTTTCCAAAAAAAAAAAAAAAAACAAGTGATCATTTAGAATGTAATACATGTGAGTCCCTATTCGTTGATACCATCTAACAGGCAGTCGGACGACCAAGACTTCTAGCCTTCTCCTTCCCCGTGACTCTCGTCTTCTTCCCATTACCGGGTTTGATCCTACTAGCCTCTTAGGTCGGGGTCCATCATAAACATATGTGGCTAAGACTTCTAGCCTTCTCCTCCCATGTGACTCTCGTCTTCTTCCCTTTACTGGGCTTGGACCTATGGGCTTCTTGGGTCGAGGTCCATCATAAACCTACGTGGCTAAGACTTCTAGCCTTCTCCTTCCCCGTGACTCTCGTCTTCTTTCCTTTACTGGGTTTGATCCTACTAGCCTCTTAGGTCGAGTTCCATCATAAACATACGTGGCTAAGACTTCTGGTCTTCTCCTCCGCGGCAACTCTCGTTTCCTTTCCTTGGTTTGATCCTACTAGCCTCTTATGTCGAGGTCCATCATAAACATACGTGGCTAAGACTTCTAGCCTTCTCCTTCCTCATGACTCTCGTCTTCTTCCCTTTACTGGGCTTGGACCTATGAGCCTCTTGGGACAAGGCTCATCATAAACATACTATCATGGCCTCCAGGAGGACCCTAGGTCTAACCTCATGGTAGCCACCCCTATCTCGCCACTGGGCTAAAAAAATATTTCAACACTCTGCAGCAAAGTGTGATCCAAATCTAGTTACGCTAAAATGATAACAAAAACCCGTTTTCATTGTCGCAGACCTGACCCCAGACAAAAAAAAGTGGGGTGGGTTACTTCATACATGTTACTTGGATCACACTCTCCTGATTCTCACTTGCATACTTGAGCAAACCAAGTTCAACTCCTCCATCCATGTCCACCAAATGCACCTTCTGAAGAAACCCTAGATGCCGAATCCCACAAGGCACTAACTTCATCCCCAAGCAACGAACCAGAGACAGCTCCCTCAAGTTTGGAACCGAGCCTTCTTCGAAAACCTTCTTCGAAAACGACACTACGTAGCCATGGAAGCTCTTTTAGTTTCAGCTTTGTAAGCTTAGGAAACTGCCCTGCTTTAAACTCCAACGACTCACCCTCGAATGCACTCTCTAGTTCGAGCACTAGTAAGCTGGACATCCCATGGAGGAAAGCAAGGAATTCAGTTTCTGCAGACGAAGAAACCAGGCGCAGATGGGTCAGATTCGGAGACGAAATCGGGCTAATCCAAGGTGGTAATTGACCGTCTTTCAATGTTCCGGACAATGTTAGCTTCTGGAGGAACAATGGTGGGAGATGTAATGATCCCAGATGAAGCTCTTCATGTGGTGTGATTGAGATCAGTCTCAAGCTGGTAAGTCCCGTCATGCGCTGAATCGAGCTGCATAGGCTGGTCCCGTGGCGAGCACTCAGGTTAGTGATCTCGAGCCGTTTGAGTTCAGTTAAACTGCTGAGGTGTTGGATTAGCTCTTCGTCTGCTTCGACGGTTGATAGAGTTTGTAAACCCTTGATGTTCCACAATCCAGACGGTGCTGGGAGGCCAGACCCGTTACGACGATTCATGAGCAGATGTCTCAGATTTGTTAGCTTCGACACCCCGTTTGGAAGCTTTTCGATATGTGTAGCTTTCACATCCAGTGTCTGCAAATTGCTTAGTCTTTCCATTGACTGTGGTAGCTTCCTGATGTTGGTGTGTCTCAGGTTTAAGTACCTTAGATTGAAGAGCTCGACGATTGTGGATGGTATGGTTTCAACTGGAACCCCTTCTAGACTGAGCACTCTTAGCAATCTGAACTTCGGCACCACAGGATCGAGAGAGAATGACGACGAGAAAACGAAGAACGATCGAAGGTGATGCAAAGTACTGGTACTGAACCTGGTGTTTTCAGAAGTAGTGTAGACTGATAACCGATGGATTCTCGTAATTCCTCCTTGATTCCTGTAATGATCATAAGCTGTACAGAAGTTCTCCTTCGCCGATGTCGTCACAGCTAGCTCCCTCATGACATCGTGGACTCGGCACACTTTAGTTCTTCCAGCATCGTTAGTACCTGTTACTTGGATCATGCTGCGAAGAACGAGTTCAGTTAGGTACTCCTCAGCTGTCTCCTCCATTGTCATCCCTTTCCTCTCTCGGACGAAACCTTCTGCAACCCACAGATGAACCAGGGTCTTCCTGTTCATCGTGGAGCCATCTCGGAAAACGCAGCAGTGCAAGAAACAGTGCTTGAGGTAGAACGGGAGATCGTTGAAGCTCAGCAGAAGAATGCCCTTAACTTGTTCGAGCACCGGGTTATTGTTCAGTTGCCAGTTGAGGCTGTCGTAGACTTTCTTCCACTCCATGACTGTCTTCTTTCTTGCAGAGAGTAAGCCTCCAAGTGCCATTATTGCAAGGGGCAATCCATCGCATTTCCTCAGTATGGCCTCTGATAGAGCCCTCAGCTCGTTCGGAGGATCGATGCTGTTCGAGAATACCTTCTGACAGAAGAGAGTCCATGCATCTTTCTCTTCAAGTGGTTGAAGCCTGTGCAAATGGCTTCCAATCCCAACAGATGTAGCCACGTTCTCGTCCTTGTCGTGAGGACGATTCTGCTGCCATTCTTGTTACTTGGGAACGCTCCGCGGATTATGCTCCAAAGATCGATGCTCCAGACGTCGTCTAGAACAATGAAGTACTTCCTCTGATGCAGATAGTCAATCAGCATACCGACGAGCGTAACTCATTGATCCCAGGTCGCCAGGGACCGTCACTTGTGAAGAAGCGAAGAGTTCTTTGATCATGCTTTTCAGTAACTCGCCAACTCCATCCGTTTGAGACACGGAGATCCATGAACAACAGTCGAAGCCTCTCTTGATTGCTTGATTGTTATAAACCCTGGAGACTAAAGTAGTCTTCCCCAATCCCCCCATTCCAACAATCGATATGATTCGCCTTTTCGGTTCATCGTCAGTTACCCAACTCACTAGCTGCTGTGTACTTGCTTCCATCCCAACAATCTCATCTTCATCCACAAAGCCTGATCCTCCATTCTTAAGTCACCTAACAACATCATTTGCTACTTTGCCCTCTTCAAGCCGATCAAACCCGTACCTCTTGCTTCTCTCGGAGACGTCAAAGACCTTGGCTTTCGCAAGCTGCAGCTTCGTCGCGATCTGGTGCCTTGAAGCTATGTTCTTGGGGAACTTCAACACTTCCTTGAAAAACCCCTTGAATCCACTTCTTCTCATAATGTCGTAACTGTGGTGAAGGTATTCATCTACGATGTCCTCAACTTCGTAGGCAACTTCTCGTACCTGCCTCACCCATGTCTCGATCGAATCGCTCATCTCCATTCTTCGCTCTGCATCTCTTATGAACGATCTCATGCTCTCCAGTTCGAGCTTGATCTCTTCCACCTCACCGCCTACGTTTCCCAGAAGTGATGCTTTCTGGTGCAGGATGTTTGTTAGCTTGTCCAGCAAAAAATTCACAGCCCCGTCTGCCATTTTCGGCGCCCCTCAGTTCCCAAGCTCTCTCTGTGTTGTTTCTTCTCTGCTAAGTGAAGATCCAGCAATGAAAGGAAGCTGCAAGGAAAAACAACAAACAAAAGGTGCATTTTTTTCTTTGATGTTGACTGAGCCAACCCTATGTAATTTATGAAGACTTTTGCTATTGACTGAGTATTAGTCTTCTCTAACTATACTAATTAGAAATAACAAGCTACCTCGACCATTGACGTATCCCGTGGCGGGGCTAGAGGGTGGCTACCTTGAGTCATGGCTCCGCCACTGGACGTATCAAAGCATGAAGTATACGTGGGGCGTTGTTGGGTTGGCTTATGTGTGTCGGGGTGGGATACCAGGCCCGTCACTTTTTAACCAACCAACCCATATACATAGGTGCGCATAAGAAGCTTCCCTCGACGAACTGTGTGTCGAGGGCAGACCGTTCTTATGCATATGCGATATGTGAAGGAAGGTAAATCGCATTACAACTTGACAAATACTTGATGCAAGAAGAGGATGATTCCATTAGCACAAAAGGGCGATTATGAATTATGATGACGATCGAAAGACAGTAGCAAAGACAACAAGCACAGTGAAAGATATGGCGACACATTGAAAGAATCGTAATCGTCGAGGAGACGAAACCAACTTCTCCTCTGCAACACGGTTCAATCAGAGCTATTCGTACCACACTGTTTGAATAAGTAATAACAAGTTTAACACGATGATCCCTTTATGCTGCACGAAAAAAACTTGAGCTGTGATACATTACTCAATTACACACATTCTTCTGTTACAACAAGCAAGAGAATTAAGAACAGAACATGATACATTCCATAAGCAAAATGGTAAGCAGTCTTTATTACTTCCCTGGAAACAAGTGTTGGTTTTACAAGTGCAGTATCAAAAGGGAAAAGGCAAATTCTGAGGAACATCGAAACAGTCGATTTACCCCAGTTACAGATCTGAACATCGGAGCTTAAAAGCAGCCACCCAGCTGCAAAATCAAAGGCATGAACATAAAAGTCAGTACTTTTAACAGACCAGAAGTAAATATCAGTGTGAGAATGGTTTTGTTAGACACTTGACAGTGATCCTCGATGAACTCAGGCGATATTGTTGTGTTGTTATGAAGCATTACCGTCAGAGTCGGAGATCGAGAGACGAGAGATTATGATGAAACAAGAGAAAGTGAAGCTAAAACCAAAACATGAAGCTATATCAGAAGCCAAAGGCTTTAACTAAACTTTATACACTTCCAAAGCATTGGCTGAGTGTGTTTCTTGTTCTAAGTAGACACGAAAACCACAAACAGACCATAGAAGATATTGTTTTTTGCTTTGTTGAATCAAAGAAATCAGTGTCCTACGCAATTTCTATTCTATAACTAGCTAGATGAAAATGGAAGAATTTCACAAGGACGAGCTATGGAGAAACACAAATTACAGACGATATCGCTGCCATGCAGTTATGAAGCATTACGGTTATCATCACAAGTTCAAAGCAGAACAAAAATGGAGAAAAGTTCTCAAAATCTTTCATCTTTATATTGATTGATTGGTCTCAGGACAGAAAGTTATGATTATGACGCATTAAGCCTATCATCACAAGTTCGAAGCAGAACAAAATGGAGAAAAGTTGTCAAAATCTTTCATCTTTATATCGACTGATTGGTTTCAGCTTCTTACCATTACAGCTTCGATCACATAGACGATATTGCAGTTATGATTATGAAGCATTAACGCTTATCATCACAAGTTCGAAGCAGATCAAACAGAAGACAAGTTCCCAAAAATATTTCATTTCTATAGACTGATTGGTTCCATGACAGAAGAAGAAGAAGCTTCTTACCATTACAGCTTCGATCTCTCTATCTGTGACGGGTGTACGTTTAGGCTGAAGAGAAGCCTTCCCTCCAGTAGTTTCAGAGATGACGGCGGGATATCTGACCCAGATGCCATGGTGAACTTCATCTTTCCTTTTCCTGTTGTTGCTGTTGCAGGTTCCTGACCTTGGGAAGCTGAAATTTTTTCCACACAAATATATCATCACCCTTGCAAGATCAAACAACTACTGTAAACCAAATTCGACTGAAAGTCGCAGCAAAGATGCTGAAGAGCAGTGTTTCGAAATTCAATGTTCATGAATCGAACTAGAAATTCAACAGCTAAAAGCTCAAGGCTCAGAAATTCAACTACTGCAACTCCTTAAAAGATCAAGCTGAAAGTTACAGAAAAAATGCTGAAGTGCAGTATCTCAAATTCAATTTTCATGAATCGAACGAGTAATTCAACAGATCAAGGTTCATGCTAAACAACTGAATCGGGATAGAAGAGTACCGAAATCGATCGATCCACTAACAGTGAATTGAACTAGTGAAATGATACCAGCAGCGATTCTGGATTACTGTACCTGAGGAGGATGAGTGTCTATTAGGGAACTTGATTCGCGGAATTCTCCTCAGAAGCTGACCTTCTCCTCCCATTTTCTTCGCCTTTTCTTCTCTAATTGACGACTTTCCTTCACTGAGAGTGTTTGTTCTTCTTCTTTCTTCTGTCGATCTTTCTCCGCCATTGATGAAAGCTTTAGACCAATCATTTGGTTTTGATTTTGGCTGGTAGTGTAGTGGGCCTTATTACGAATTGGGCTCCACAATAAGCCCAATAGTTTTACCCATCCGGCTCAACAAACAGTATCTTTTCATGATTATTCGGATAGTTGTTCTTGTTCGGTTAATCAGTTTTTCCCGTGTTTTCAAAACCATATCGGCACGTTGAACTGTTGAGGTTAATGGTAAGCATTTTAACCGCTAAAACCGTTATAAAATGGAGTTGAACCTTCATTATATATGTGTATTGTACTGTACTCTTTGGCGAGTGGTTCAAGGTCGAATCGGTTGGTTTTATTTTAACTGATCAAATTTAAGAATTTCTTACCCAACCAACTAGCCGAAACCAATCAATTTTTAACCGGTCAGTTGTTAACCAGTCCAACCAACACCTCGAGTAACAAAACTGTACAAATCAATACCCATTGATATATACAAAATGTACACACACAAGTGTCTAGTGATCCAAACAAGACCTAGCAAACAACATAGCTGACCCATTGACTCCCCTTAGAACCAAATGTCTCGAATCGACGAAACGTCCCGCACACGATCTTGGACAGATCGAACATCTCGGGAGGAACCTGGGTGCGGACCTCCTGGAGCACATTTTGAGCTTGAGCCATGTCCTGATCGGCCAAGCTCATCATGATCTCCATTCCGTCCACTGAAGCTACGAGCTTCGCGACGCGGAGGCTCGAAGGGAACTCTTTGAACGGTATGGCGTCTTTCCACTTCCCGGCAAATAGCTTGGGTGCCAAGGAACCCATGATGTCGGTGGATTCGCCATAGGAGAATCTCGTTGTCGTTGTCGTCGTTTCGTCTCCCTTGAGATACAGTCGTTTCCCTGGCTTTGCTCGGAATGGGGAGGTCACGGTTAGTTGCCCCTTGATGCCGGTCTTGTCGTGGGGCCAGTTTCGACCGGTTAGGACGGTGAAGCTGATGTTGGAGCTGAAAGAAAGGTCTTTGCTTTTGTTTGAGGCTCGGGATACGGTTAGGTTCACGTCTCCGATGAGTACCCGGGCAGGTGGTTGGCGGAGAGTTAGTCCTAAGTGTCTTCCGGTGCAGTACACGAGACGCCATTTTCCGGGTAGCAACTCGAACCAGTTCTGTACAGGAGACTTGCAGCATAAGTAAAGATCAATGGTCGATGGATAAGAAAGGGAGACTGTTTAGTGTTTACTTACCTTAAGCTTCATATTAGGGTTTAGCATCTCCATCAACTCGATGAAATACGAAATCTTGTTCCGCTGTTAACATCGAAAGATGATCGGTAAGTCAGTATGCAGTGTGCGTAAATACGAGACCATTAACATCAACGATAATGCAGTAGGCTTACCTGTGGCATACTGTAAATGTATTCCTCGACGATTCGCACTGCTGTGGACCCGAGACCCCATCGAATGATGTCCATGGATGGAGCAATGCGCCATCTCGGTCCACAGAGAAATGGATGCCGGAGAGCATCAAGACAACTGCAGGAGGAAATCGAAGATACATTATGGCACGAATGAACCCATTTTTTTCTATCTAATTGACGAGAAAACCCAGTTGTTGTTGTACCTTATTCGGTTGGAGGATTTGGTTGCGAGTAACAAGGACAGAAGGTTCCATCCTGCACCCCAGTTTCGGTCTAGTATCTACAGCAAAAGATCTGGCTTCAAATTTGTAGAATGCTAAACCCTGGTTGATGGGATTTTACGGAACAAAGATATAGCTTACTTGGAGTCCAATGTTCCCAGACGAAGTACTCCGGTTAAGAGTTTGCAACAGGAACTCCCGAAGGCAGGACGGATCGTGTCCCTGCAATGAAACGAAAATCGGGCATTAGATCATGTTCTTGGTTTACATGGATCTAGAGAAAATCAACCAACAACAAGAACTGTGTCCTACCTTCATGAGGAAGCTTTTGAACTTAGAAAACACATGGTGGATCCATGAGTTCTCGTAGCACCATCTTAGCCATCATGAATCCTAGGCATCTACAGCAAAGACCAATGAACCATAATGAGATTTGTCATAATGGAAAATCGACATTCGTAAGATTCTTTACGCCATACCTCATGTCAAATGCGATCATCATCTGTCGCCGATCCAAGTTGTTGTCCAGTGTAGTACCAGTTTGACCATCCTCGTAAAAGTCAGCAGCATTGCCCAGTATCCCCACCTGAAATTGAGGTGCAAACATGAAACATGAACCAACCATTCCGACATTACTGATACCTACGAGTATCGACATGGAGAATCGGAACCCGATACTCACTTTGATATGTCTATCAACTGGGCTTATATGCACATTCTCAAGCCTCAGCTCAGTATGAGCAAGTCCATGGCTGTGCAAGTAGTTAACCTGTAACACAAAACAACAAACCTTGTCAGTTTCATCGCAACTCAGCGGAGAAAGGATTCCGTTCTATATCAAGTCACTCATACTCCAATCAAAAGGTCTCTCATCAAGATTCGAATGATTCGTAATTGCCTCGAAACTGTCGGCCCTCCAACCGTGTCATCTCCAACCTTCTTGACCGATTCCTCGTCCAACGCTAGTGTAGCTTCCAGCGTCGGCAGCCAATCCGACTGCTTCAGCCAATGTCTCAAGGAGAAGCTACCATGGTACTGGCAACCCAAACTAAAGATCAACATCTCATAATCTGTAATCAAAATCAAAGCTTCAGAAGATTCAGATCAAATTACTAACCCCATGAACCAATGTGAATGAAGTACAACCAGAGCTTCCGTGTGAAATGTAACCATGAACTTGCATCGAATATGAATGGTACATTAGCCTCCGACGAACCAGCTTCTTCAACACCTGCAACGAAATTTCTTCACTGTAAGTAAAACTCATCACTGACAAACAGGACACAGAAAGCCATTGAAGGACAAGAAAATAAAAACCTCTATAGCTCGCTTTCCCCTTCGTTGAGCTTGAACACTCGTCAGCCTTCTCAGAACAACTCGTGTATTATACAAAGGACTGCAGCCAAACAGACATACAAAACACCCTAATTCAACACAGAAACAGCAAAGAAATTAGCTCAGCATCAATCCAAATCCGTAATCCAAACTCACCTCGTGACATTGCTAACCACTGCTTCAGAAACTACTTCGTCCGCCTACAACTCAAACAACAATTCAGAACTCTAATCTCTTGATAATCGAAAGAGAGGTAAGGAGAAAATCATTTCAAATCACATACCCGCCCGCCGAGGCCGACGCTAACACGATCAAGCATATCGAAATCAGACATCTCAAACCTAATCACATCTCCTGATTCATCCTCTTCCTCCTCCTCCACCGGCGAAACAGCAGAAGGAGAAGAGAAGCACCTCACATCACCTATTCCACCTCCGATCGGCCGGTTCCGGAACCGTGACTGGCCAAGTTTAAACAGTCCAGTCGGATTCGGCGGCGGAGAGGTGGAGGACGGTTGGAATCGCCGGGTGGTGAGTGAAGGTAATCGGAGTGCCGCCATTTGAAGCTGCTGCTATGAAGAAGAAGGAGAGAGTCGGAGAAGTGTATAAATGGCGGAGGAGGAGGTGGCGTGTGAGAGCTGCGTGAAGGAAGGAGGTCGAGGTGTATCGGCCATGAGTTTAGCTCGTGTCAACGTCCTGCTCTTGTGCAGAAATCAGAAATATCTGCTCTGTAAGCTCGAGCTCTTTGCGTGCTGCTATAATGGCGTTTAGTGCTGAGTGGATAAACTTTGGGTCAAAACTCAGTAGCCGACAAACCGGACCGGTTGGAATGGTCGGGTTCCGGTTCGGGTTTTGAGCACAGTAATAATGGGCCAGAACGATGATCCAAACAAAGCACTGTTATTGGGCTTTCAGCTGGCCCAATTTCTTAGAAATGGGTCCAGACTTTAGGTGATAAAAGCCCACCCCATGTTATCGGTTAGGCCCCGCCACGGTCCGAAATTCGTACGTTTAGGATAATGTTCAGGGCAATTACGACTCTTTGTAGCTAGTTAACCAAAATCACACCTAAACAGGGTCACCAATCCATCAACGATACGTGACAATTCAGCACGGATCTTGATGGTCTATAAATACGGATTTGGTCACGACATTGATGGGACATGACTCTTCGTAGATAGTGCATAGTACACCCTCGAATAAAGAAACCGATATGGTTATGGGTTGGACCACTTTCATCAATGATCCACCTTATGATATGATTGATTAAACCGATTCTACCCGATTCCTTATGCAAAAGTCGATTAACCAAATGCATCATGTTATTTGTAATATGATTAACCCATAACATAATAAACTCGAGAATCAACAAATTCACAACTCGATTAACCAATTACCCGCCCAATCCACCCGAAAGCTCCCTTCTTATTGAACACATTCCTATGTACAACACCGAACTCTCTACTACTACCGCTACTAATCACATGAAGCTGAGAAAATCGATCATCTGCTACATAAGACTTACGTAAAACCCTTCATAACCCTTCGGTCTTGGCGAACCGGCCACGAATCCTCGGCTGGCTATCCGCTAACGCCTTCCTGCACGCATACTGATGCAAAAACAGAGCAAAACATTACTACTCGGTCCAACCGGAAATTGAGTTTCCGATGTTTGGTTCGGTTCGATTGATTGATTCATACCTTGATCTTTCTACCAAAGTTCCTCCTGTTCTTCTTGTCTCTGTACCTAGACAGCTTCTCCTTACGTGAAGCATCAGATGTGCAGCAGCTGATGATCAGTGGCCTTGGCGAATGACTCAGACCGATGGTTCCGTTGCTTATCGCCTGACATTTCGAAAAACCAAAACAGGAACCAACTCGGTTAGTTATTGGTTACTCGAAAGCTTGTGGTAGTACCATCATTTTTTGTTGGTACAATAATGATTGAAAGTTGGTGTGGGTGAAAGTTGATGATGCCAAAGACAATCATGGGTCGGTCGAGTCAAACTACTTAGTTTGACTCGAACTGACTCAATTGGACCGATTGAAGGTTGGGATTGGGTGGGTGTGGGTTGTTAGAATAGTGATCATCGACAAGGTGGGTGGTGAGCGTCGGTTTCAAATCTCAATCGAACTATGTTTCATTACTACGAACACCAAATTACGAAGTCGTTTTGGTGTGGGACCCGCTTAATTAATAATCGGTTCGGTTAGGACTCCAAACCCACCCATTTCCCAACCCGGACTATTAGCTCACATGAATGCACTCATTCGATGACGAAGACATAATTCATGTAATCTCTGAACCCAACATATAAAATACAATATGTCGGGTTTATGTTTACACTAAACCTAATCAATATTATTGAAAAAATTATTCATCAAAAAAAAAATACTTATTGAAAAAATTAAAATTTTAATATAAAATTAGCCAATCTCGTCATAATCATCTTGTACATAGTTTCGAGACAAAAATCAGTTTAGGTTGAATTTTAAATAATTTTTCGATAACATGTCATATTGACATGGCAAAACGACAAAAAAACGTACATACCGCTAACATCATTAGGAGTACTCAAAAACCCGTTTCAAAGTAATGAGATCACACTATAACATAATAAAAATTTATGCTAAGTTTGTAATCTAACCTATAGTTCCGGGACGTATTAAGTCTTTCAACCTAGATTTTTCACATTTAAACGACTAATTAGACTAATTAAAAACAATCGATATTGAATCGATTCAAATCACGAATCGAGTTCGAACCAAACTCACCTGCATATCCCCTTCACTGAATGCTCGCCTCATCCCATAGCTGAAATCCAATCCGCCATTGAAATCAAGAAAGCTCGGATCCATGGAGCTCAAGCATCCTGAGCTAACACTCTTCGACATCGCCGCCACGTCATCACGAACATGATTATCTGGGAATTGTTTGGCTGCGGCGGCCATTTCCATGAGGTCCTTCTTGCACTCGTAGAAGAGCTGCTCGTTCTGATCATCAATGGCGGTGAATCCTGACGTGGTCAGGATTTCATCTCCACCGCACGATATCATCGATAGCGCAGATGTCGTCGGATCGAGTAACGGTTCAGAGATGATGGGTTCGGGTGCTTTGAACAGATCTCCTTCTCCTCCTAGGTTGTACTCTGATATTGTTGAGGCTTGGATGATCATGTTGATCTGCGACAAGACGGAACAAAGTTGCGAGATTGAACTGGTGAGACTAACAATATAGTAGAAAACAGAATTGCGGGTCTAAAAAATTGTGTCAATCCGAGTCATCTAACCGGTTCAACCAAAAACAACTCATCAAAACAATCTAATAGGAAATTGATAAGTCATCCATGTTTTCGAAACCCGTATCAGTTCGAGTCATCCTATCGGTTCAACCAAAAACCACTAATCAAAACAGTCTAATTATAACGATTTAGCTACTAAACTACATACCGTTAAACTCATCGATTACGGTTTCCACAAATTAAACCCAAACAAGTGAAAAGAACAAACCTTTCCTCTTTGGGAGAGTTCTTCCCCTCCATTAATTCATTAATAAAAAATAAAGGGTCAAATACTTTTACAGTCACCTAAGTTTACATGTTATGTCAACTTGGTCACTTAATTTTGAACTCAATCCAATTGATAACTTATGTTTTAACTTTGTTACAGTGTGATCACTTGGTCAGATTTTGTACTGATTTTCGTTCAAAGTGCCACGTAGACATGACATGTCATCCATTTATTCGTTTCATATTTGAAATCAAACCAGAAAACAGGCCCAACAAACGAAAGAGTTTCATCTATCACGTTTTATTCGGGTAAAAGAGAGACTTGTTTAGCTTAGGTGGTTGGTTTTGTTGTTTGATTCTACTTAAAAAATAAATATAATAGATGACATGGTCACTTTGAACGAAAATCATCACAAAATCAAACCAAGTGACCACGCTGCAACAAAAGCTATAACATAAGTTACCAATTCGACCGAGTTCAAAGTTAAGTGACCAACATGCAACCATTAATTCATTAATAAAAAACAAGGGTCAAATACATTTTTAGTCACCTAAGTTTTCATGTTATGTCAACTTGATCACTTAACTTTGAACTCGGTCGGATTAGTAACTTATGTGTTAACTTTGTTACAGTGTGATCACTTAGTCCGATTTTGTGCTGATTTTCGTTAGTGACCAAGTTAACACAACATGAAAACTTAGGTGACTGACCCTAAAAAACAATTTGTCAAGTTTCCATTTTTAGCACAGTGGAAAAAACCCAGTCAGCCATTAAAGCAAAAACCTCGAAGCTTTGCTTGTAGCTGGAGAAGATCGATCTGTAGCTCGATCTGCATCTCGATCTCTCACAATTTAAACCAACCCAGAAGATTATCAGCAGAGCTCTTCACAACCCATGTCTCAGAAACTGCAGAAAACAGAGATAGAAGGCAGTACCATGGAGGAGGAGGAAGCATTGTCGTCTTTGTTGCAGTAGCCATGGAAATCTGGGGAGAAGGTCTGGAGATAAGGAAGAAGTAGCTCTGTATCTGCGTACATTTCTCTGTGTAAGGATTCGATTTGCAGAAACAGGGGAAGGAAAAACAGAGGAGGAAGCTTGATGAAGGAGAGAGGGGAAAGTGGGGGGGTTTTTGCTTTGATTTATAGAGGTTATTATTAAAATGGAGAAAAAAAGGAAAGATATTTATTTTGTGATATAAAATAAATAATTATGTTTTTTTGAATTGGGATTCTTTTGTCAACAAATTGGGAAAACAAAAATTATTCTTTCTTGCATGGTGATGTATACATTTTTTTTAGAGTGGCAATACGGTTACGATTAAAGGTTAAAATTGATTAATTGATCTACTTTGGTCGGTTAATAGTTAATTTGAAAAAATATTGATTAGTTACTTTATTCATATTTTGTTCACAATTATGGTCATTTTAACTAAAATTGAGTTTTAAAATAATTTGGTTGGTTAATCGGTCAAGCTGACACCAATTCAGTTAGTTAATAGTTGGGATGAATGTATAATAAAATAAAAAATAGAATAAAATATGTTGTGGAAGTAGTGTCAAGGAATCTTGTGGTGATTAGCATTCATCCACACTCTATCTTGTGTTAGACATCATCTTGCCACAAGTCAGACACTCGATCGAATTGTATAGAAGTATAGTACACTCGCGAACCAGACTCAAAACTAGTCACGACCCAATGACCAAGCGCTTAGATTCACAGATGACATGTGGTGACTCGACCCGAATCTCAAGGTCCCCATAAATAGCTAAGGACATGACCCCATTATTGATGTGACAAATCCTAATAACACACACAACGCACCTTGAGCATAACCGCCCTCGACACAATTAAAGCTCACTATATACGCCCTTTAGGGCACTCCCCGATACTTCTCTGTCTCTAACTGAAACGTCTACCCCCTCTACTTCCATACTTGAATAACGCTTACTACGATCTCCTGTAGGCCTTGCGAGGAACACGATCTTGGACACCTAAGCGCTTCAGGATTAGACGGACGCTCATATCTACTCAACCCAACCAGCAACCTTTCAAGTTGAATCTTTATTGTCCTGACTAATCTAACACGATATTACTAGTTAGATTGGACCTATATAGAAACTATTAAATTAATTAATCTCTAAACCTAACTCCCTATTATAATAAACCTTTGGATGGCCCATCACCTTATCGCATAATTTTTTTTCGAATATTTCTATTTGAGACAAAGGATCATTTTGGAACTTTTCGGGACAAGTTGTGTTACGTCTCTTGCTATTTCATGATAAAAAAGGGATAATTAATTAATTAATTAACTAATATTCATGATTAACACTTCATTAGACAGAAGTGGACTTCTCTAATTACTAACCCTAATTTGACCCTGATGAGACATGTGACCATCACGTGCACTTATATAAGTGGTTTGACCGGTTTGGAAGATCGAGTGGGTTGAGTTTGACACGTTGTTTTGCTTCTAGTATATATGATCTCTTTGAGTAGTACCTCGCACGGTGTATAGCAAAGAGTTTTAAGCTTTTAGTTATGAGGGAATAAGGCGTATTAGACTTGGTGAGAAAGACATATAGAAGTTTCGGGAGTTGCTCATAGGCGAGTGAAGTGATGTCAGCGTGTAAGCATACGAACCTCAAACGTACGTATGGTGTATAATAGAGTACCTCAAAATAATTGATCTGAATAAGCCACCCTCTACAAGCATATCAACAATGTCTTGAGATCTGGTTCGGATCGTCACATGTCATCGACTGATTGGTGAATGATCAACTACGGATCAATCTTGATCATTTCGCGATGAAGAACTCAGATCACCCTGGAAAACCCTGTGATGCAATGATCAGCCAATGAACTTATTCTTAATCGAGCCTTTCCAAATATTTACAACTGGTTTTAATAGGACAAACCACTGATTCGGCCGTCTTTCGAGCAAGAACCATCATTATGAAACTCATACCACTTTACCATCAAGATTAAAGTTGTCATCAATTTGTCTAATGGGGGGCTCAAGTTGAACTTAGTAGGTTCTTTG
The DNA here is from genome assembly GCA_034768395.1 of Linum lewisii. NCBI lineage: Eukaryota > Viridiplantae > Streptophyta > Magnoliopsida > Malpighiales > Linaceae > Linum > Linum lewisii. The sequence goes on along the minus strand of CM068300.1, from coordinate 291,430 downwards.
GATAAAATTATTTTATTTTATTTGATCATTAAAAAAATCATGCTCTTAACTAAATTAAATATTTTTTACTTTAATTACTAAAGTAATTAAGATTATTATAAAATCAAGTTGAAGAGCTTTTACTAAATTAAATCTATTTTATTATACTTTACATATAAATACTAATTAAGAATTATAAAATCCCAATGTTGAAGCTTTTTCCATTATAATCATAGTTTATAACCATAAGTAAAAATAATTATATGATATATTGGATTATAAACTTGATATTAATAATATATTGTTTATTTGTCCTTTTTGTCTTCCACATTAGAAAACAATTAATCATTATTATTTTATCAAGCATTGGCATAATTCCATCTTGAAATTTATGTAGTTGGATCTCCAATCAATTAAATATTTTTTTTGTGTGGTTGGGGTATTGTATTGTTGTTTGTCGAGAGACAGTGAATGAAATATTTTTGTATAAAAAAATGATGAATTGGTAAAAATGTTTGATTGGAGATGGTTCGAGTACGTCATTTTCAGTGCTTGGGTCAGAAAGAGGCTACACTGGGTTCAAGCTCAGTATCCTTAGACCCTCATAGTTGAAATCGTAATGATTGAGTTTTAGTGTAATTATGTATCTCTTGGTTGATTTACTTTCTATATTTTCATGTGCGATAATGGAGATGGAGTACTTGGGATCACTAGAATTCTAAAACTACTATCGAATCTCGTGTCTATTTGAGCCCTAACCCTATAATTTGTCATCTCTTACGCTCAATCTGGATGAACAAACAAGCAGCGAAGAGCTTGAGCAAAGGAAAATAATAACACGCCCAGACAATGATCCAGAGGGGTATATAAGATCGATTTTTCTGATCAGTAGACTACCAAACGGTCCCCCGAATCTTAAGCAACGTGTCAAGATGTCAAGCAACATCCATGTGGGAGATTGATCGATATGGAGACCTAATTGTTCATGGCCAAAATAGAATCATTGGTGAAAAACAAACTAAATTAAAAACCTTGTGTGGGGTGAAGATGGGCACATATGATATTGATTATTATTGCTTTACACTTTGCATGGAAATGGTAAGGAGGACAAGCTCATATCAATGGTGTTCAAGTTGGGCACAAATTTGGAAAGAGAATCGACTCGTGTCACTTGGCTAGGGCTAATATGTAGCCTACTTCAAAGCTAATATAGTTGGACCACACTTGCTAAGTCATTATACAATTTCTATTTGTATGCATGCATGATTGTCGAATTGTCTCGTCGTCGTGCTGGTATAAAGTTGTTGATGAGTTGAGGTTACAGGGTTAGGTGTCATGAATTTTTGGATGTTATACGTTTTTTGTAATTAGTTTAGGGTACTAGTGGGATGGGTTGGGCGATCTGGGTTGGGCCAATTGTGAATTTTTGGGGTTCTGGGTTGGGCCAACTGTGAATTTTTTGAATTCTAGGTTGGGCCAACTGTGAAATATTCATACGTGTAGGGTAGGAATGACACAATTTTGGACTCAACATGTTTGGGTCGACTTGACCCGACCTACTTTGGGGTTATCCGATTTGTGATAGGTATGAGACAAGTTTGGGTATCATTTATGACCTTCTTCACGCTAACCCGCCCCGTTGTCGACACTTTCGATATAATTATTGTAGTAATATTTATTAAAGTACAAGATCTCTTACTCCATACTTATAACAATATATTTAACATTAAGTTTCACCTTAATTTTTACATGATAACTTAATGTTTCTCTTTTCTCTATTATTGTATATTTTGAATTTAAAAGGATAAAAATTAGTAAATTTTTGTATATTTTATTTTTATGAATTTCAAATCATTTGCCCTAACATACATGTCCTACCTTGTATCTCGTATTAAAATATTTGTCTTGTACCAACCTACCACGAGGCAAGACACGAAATTAAAGTACTCATCCCGACCTGCCCCATTTCCATTCCTAGTGTAGGGGTCGTTTTAAGTGAGAGAGATCTCACGGATGTGCTTCTACGGTGCAAGATTGAGATTTCCTGAAAAGTCACTCATCTCAAAATTATTGGAGTCTGAGCAGTAAGAATTCCTCCATTACATCTCAAACACTTCTTCTCATTTAATTAAACTTGAAATGTTCTAGTCGACGCAGAATTTACCTAGAATATAACACTCACTAGGGTCCTTTTCGATTCTAGATCCATCATGAGGTATGCTAAACATGCATAAACAAAAAGAGTAGAAAACGGCTGTAAAGTGTTAAGTATATAGCTTAAGCCAGCTAGAAGAGTAAAGAATTTTAAAACCCTAAGCGCGTATGAGAAAAAAGATAGATTATATTTTGTTGTTGTTTTCATGCATGGAGGAATAAAGATGGTCTCTTTCATAGCAATGAGCTGTGATGAGGAAAGTGCACACCCATGAGTGTGACAACAACACACAAAGGAAGATGATCAAGTATATTCTCGATCGAAAACGAAGCTTCCCTCGACTGAAATCGAGAGAAAGAAGAGTCGGGTTTTTATCGTTGTGTGTGATAAAAGTGTATCGTTCATGTTGATGGAAGAGAGGAGAGATAATTGTCGAGGATTCTCAACACGGGTTCGAGGCCACCATGTATTCACTACAAAAAAAAATGCTATTGGGCGTCGGTCATACACGCGTTTTAGCGTCGGTCAATAAATAGCGTCGGTCGACAAGACCGACGCCAGATCCGGTGACGCTATAATTTAGCGTCGGTCGTTTGGTCAACCGACGCTAAAATAAAATACGACCGACGCTAAAATATGGTTTGACCGAGTGGGCGGCTGACCAACCCAATTTTTTTCGTTTTTTGTTTTCATTTTAATTTTTCATTTATTATTTTCGTTTTTATTTTTATTTGTTTTCTAATCTGGGTTTTTTCCAGATCTGGGTTTTTTCCCAGATCTCGTTTCATGGCTGCGTCGTCTGGTGCACGGCGGATGTGGCCGGTCGACGGCGGACGCGATAAGGCGACGACGCTGGATGTGACGAGGTCGGGACGAGGAGGAGGAGGCTGGTGGTCTTGGAGGAGGAGGAGGAGGGGCTGGTGGCTGGAGGAGGAGGAGGAGGAGGAGGTTGGGAGGAAGAGGAGGAGGAGGCTGGTGGCTGGAGAGGAGGAGGAGAGTTTGGAGGAGGAGGAGGAGGGCTGGTGGCTGGAGAAGGAGGAGTTTAGGAGAGAGAGGAGAGGATTGAGAGAGGAGAGGATTGAGAGAATTGAGATTTAGGGTTAGGATGAGGGTTTAAATACTTACGCGTTTTAGCGTCGGTCGATGACCGACGCTAAAACGCGTGTCAACCGACGCTAAATACACGCGTTTTAGCGTCGGTCAATGACCGACGCTATATCTCTTTCTGCTGACCGACGCCAATTTACCAATCCGGTCAACCAAAAAATTGAACCAAAACCGGATAATAGCGTCGGCTCTTAGCCCATTTTAGCGTCGGTCGACAATCAACCGACGCTAAAACGCGAAGTCAGCTGTTTAGCGTCGGTCGGTGACCGACCGACGCTAAAACGCGACGTTTCAACCGACGCTAAAAGGAGTTTTTTTTTTGCAGTGATTGTCTAAGGTTTCTAGTACTAAAATTTGTCCAGGACGATGTCAAAAGAAGGAGACATGATTAATTAGTAAATTGTTGAGTTATATGAGGATAATAATTCGTCAAAGGTTGTGGGAAGGTATATGTTATAGTGTTGACTTGCATGTGATGTTTGAGATCTGAATAGATAACTATCGAGGATTCCAGCCGGTTGAGGCATAATGTTGTCAAGGTGATTCCATAACTTTGCCAAGTGGGTTTTCTAGCAGACGTGGAATGAGTCATTCAGTGTTAAAAGAAGGAACATGTAATTAGTCATTTCGAGTTATAGAGAGCAGCATGATTTTGACTTGCATTTGGTAATTTCGAGCATATCGAAATTGATAACTGAAGGTGTCTTTCATTTGTGTATAACAATCTAATTTTTAGCACTCAACATTGAGAGTCTTGATTCAGAACGTATCGCACAAACTCGATCGATATCAATCATTATAAAAAAAAAAGTATACACAAACAACATTTTCACTTACGAAAGGAAAAAGAAGTGAATAATTGGAATGGAGACAAAAGCTTTAAGAAAAGGCATTCATTCATTCCCACTAAATTTGAAACTTTAGTTGGTGGTTTCGACCAATGAGAGAATCCCACTTGGCACTAGGGTTTTCTTACACGTGGCAGCCGCAATTTTGTAGGACAAATTGTTTGGATCGTGATCGATGTCTTTGTTTGTATTGCACCAATTCAGACTGATTCATGACCCGTTGTATCTTAATAATTCGAATTATTGAAAGAGTTCAATATTATGTTTATAAAATTTTCAACATAATTTGAAGTTTTGTACATGTTTGGTAAGTCTTGCGTAACGAATTAGAGACTACCGATATTTGAAATTAAGACCTTGCGGTCATGAAAATGTTGTAGTATCATGTTAAGAACTGTTTAAAGCCACAAAAAAAAACCATGTTAAGAACTGTTATATTCCAATAACTCGAGTTATCAAGAGAGAAAACAAAGTATTATACAACAATGTTCAAATGAGTAGAATCTATTGAATTCGTTAGTTCCTGATTCACTATTGATTCGTTTCGGTTGCTTCTTTAATATTTAATATCGTGATTCTTGATTAGCATGACGAAAAATATTCATAATGAAACGAATCGGCTATTGATATCGATGATAATATGGGTCAAAAGCATTGGTGGTCACCTAAGTATGGATCATGTAACAGTGCGGTCACCTAATTATGTTTTGTAACAGCATGGTCACCTAAATTTTTAAATCGTAACCGAGAGGCATCTCCGATGATTTTCCAGCTTAGAGGACCACATCAACCAACAAAATAATGCATATTAAAAATGATGTTCTAAGATATTTTTAATATGCATTGATCGTGCACAGAAATGGTTAAGCTGGTTTAGAGCGAATAAAAAGTTATTTTTTCGATGATGTGGCCCTTTGAGCTGGCAAATTCACTGGCGATTCGGTAAAAAATCATCGGAGATGTTTGTCCCTTACGATTTACAAATTTAGGTGACCATGCTGTTACAAAACATAGTTAGATGACCACGCTGTTACATGACCCATACTTAAGTGACCGCCCGTGCTTTTGACCCATGATAATATTCAATTTTGTGGTAGTGTGAATGGAAAAGAGTTGACATAGGAAGGTGCAAATTAAACTAACCCTAAAACATCTTTATAATCCTATTGGTTAGAAGCCTAAAAAGCTTACAAAAGCCCCAAGTGGACTTGGGGAAAGAAAATATTCATTCTACGAAAAGAATTACATCAATTGAACTAATTATCAGCGACAGAATCAGAATGGTATAAATAATATGATAGAATTTTCGAATTTTAGTGAACATAGTAGGTAAATATGGTTTGTTCAATCACAAAATTTTGGAGAGAATAGAGTAGTCGAGAGTATATATAAATTTTATGAAAGAATTAGAAAAAAAAAACTAAATCAATTGAGCCGATAAGTGACATAACCATAGTCGAAAAGCATCCACCCCCACACAGTCGAGACTAGTGTTGTTAATGCCGGATCAGGCCAGCTGGTTCGACCAATCCAATCGTAATCCAACCACCTCTTTGGCACCGAAAAATCCCGACTCAACCTCGATTTACCTAGTAAATGAAATGTTTTGTCCTCTCTCATTATGGGAAACATTAACAATAAAAAAAAATGTTTATTGGTCCCAATTTCCATATCATCTATTTGGGAAGATTCCCAACCAATATTGATTAGACCCATTTCCACATCTCATGTTGCTTATGAACTTGGACCTATGATTTGATGCAATGGTATGGGTGGGTAGGTGCCCGAATTACGGTTCGACTTTGGTTAACTGAATCTAATTTGAACTGATTTTAATTGAACGGGCGTCCAAAAATTAACTGTAGTCGAACAATTAGTTCGATTAACTAAAACATCTTTTCATCGTTTCCATCTTTCTTCTTCACTGTATACTAGTACGAATAATTTTGCTGGTACTAGAACTACATAGATGTTCGAAATCATAATGATCGTACTACTATGCTAAACCATTTGATTCCGCAAATTCAAAACTGTATGTGTTAGAACTAGACATATACCATACCAAAATTTGACTCGATTCAACTTTAGTATCACCTCCACCAACAAGACCAAAAATCCACAATTAAAAACCAGCCCAATTTTAAGATTCTCAAAACTCTACAAACCACGAGTAAATTGTGATCTAGTTGACTCGTAATGTAATGAATTCATGACCAAATGAACCTGTAACTTATGACTCTACGAACACAACCTGTAACCTGTAACCAACACGCTCATTTGACAGCTCTAAACTTAGAATCAAGCCCTCCATGACCTACCATACTCCAATAGAGTGTAGACACCCTACTCACATACCTCCATTGTACAACTATTTCTTAGTCATTACTTAATAATAACAAAAAAAATCTAATACATTATAATAAGGTTGATATATATCATTCATGATGGTTACATTATATGTTATCATATGATAGAGATGTGTATATAAAAAAAACATAGAATTTTTGTCACTTCAAGCAAGTAGTAGTGCTTTCCAAATTTTTCAATCACTTTCAATAGGCTTGAAAATGTTGTTCAAATGATACATCACATCTTTGGATTTCTTGGAACTTAGTATGTATAATTTAATAATTGAGAGCAATATTCTTGAAATCACTCGAGTAAATTCGATAATATTAAGGTTTGAAGATAAAATCCTGAAAGTTTGAATCCGAAATGTGTTAGATTAAACTAAATAACTGTAGGACTATGTGAAAAATATTTATTCATGTTCTATCGTAGCATGATCACCTTAACAAGTGAGTGTTAAGACGTCTTATTAAACGATGATCAGGTTAGAAATAAAAATTTAAGACCGTTTTATTATGAATGAAAAGTTAAGTGATTGATTTGTTAGGCAAAATAAATCAAGATAGTTAAATTAATTAACTATAGTCACATCACCGTAGCTAGCGCTGGAGTTATCTCTGGAAAAAAAAAACTTTCATAAAAAAAAAACTTCCAATAAAATAGTGATAATAATAATAATAATAATTCAGCGAGGTTAGGGTTTCGATCCATCGAATCACGTAACTTTCAATCGTAACAAGACCGGTCCAACCACACATAGACCGGTAGACTTATCATAAGAAAACATAGCCATAACTTGTTGAACTTCCCGGCTAACTCGAACAGACCATAGAAGCACAAACGAACGATCGATCAAACCCTAAATGGTTTCGAATTGATGCTAAAACTATACTTGGTTGTGATATCTACAAAACAAAGAAACCAAATGATTGGTCTAAAGCTTTCATCAATGGTAGGATCAAACCCAGTAAAGGAAAGAAGACGAGACCCGTCGGGAAGGATCAGGCTAGAAGTCTTGGCCGTCCGACTGGATGGTATCAACAAGTGCTTGACCCTCTTAACAAATAGGGACTCACATGTATTACATTCTAAGGTTTTTTTTTGTTTTGGCTCAAACGCCTATTATTAATGTCTCAAATCAAAACAACAATCAACAATGCAGTCATCAACCCAGCTGACAATTCCGTGGTAATGGGGGTTTTCCAGAAAGCGTGCTCGACGAGCAAACGAACACATCTCCTAACCCACACAATCTAATTGATGATAAATATCATCATCAAACAACTAACACTAACACTACTGAATCCATCAAATAAGCTAAACCAGATGAAACCCTCATTCATAAGCTAACACAGTAATACCAACAACCAACTCGTTCTGCAAATCCAAAACCTTCGAATCTGCAGAAATCACATTCAAGATGAGATGAGATAACTGTACACAACAACAAAAGATTCAGAAACTGAAAAAGGATAGCACTTTACCTTCAAAGCTTACTCACACACAGGGAAAATGCTTTCCACATATTCAGACCGGAATGGAATAAGACTCGGACCCAATAACTAAAGAGCTATGAGCAAACGGGTTGTTGACCATCCGTTTGCTCACACACAGGGAAAATGCTTTCCACATTTTCTGATGTTTGTAAGCTATGGAACTCTCTAAATGCAGAGGAAGATGAAGCATGCTATGTGAAGTGTGCTGAACTCACTGGTTCGTTCAGATTCTACTTCGAAGATTCGAAACAGTTGCCTCGAAGAACTTCGAAGAGGGACTGAAACGACTCGTCATTTGTTAATCTGAGAAGAACTCTTTGATCATTAAGTTCTTTTCACTGTCAGAGGTGTGGCTCAGCGACTTGTAATTGAGCGAAACAACTCTTCATCGATAACGAGGAGATTCGTTAAGTAACTCGCGCAAATCAAGTTTCGGAACTGCCGTTTTACTAGCTCGATCCATCCAAGCCACTTAACTTCCATTCGTAACAATATCATGTCTTAGTAAGGCATAGAAATCAAGTATCTTTAACTACCACTTGCATCTTGATTCGTAACAAGACCGGTCCAACCACACTAGAACGATTATCGGCAGAAAACATAGCCATAACTTGTTCAAACCCTAATTGGTTTGGAATTGATGCTAAACTATACTTGGTTGTGATATCTACAAAGCAAAGAAACCAAAAACAAGTGTTCATGGTTAGGGTTACAAATGAACCCTAAACAAATTCCAAAATGCAAGACTCAAAATATCCCACTGAAACTACCACATTTTGATGTCAATAGTACAGAAAATGTCCTCTAATTCAATCTCGACAATGATCGAAACAAGCTGTTGATGATGCTTCCATGACGATGATTATCGGTCCAGCTCGAAGCTCCACAATGATGATTGAACAAATGGGGGTTCTCAGTAGATGATGTTAGTACGAATCTGGTTTTTTCGAAATGCTCTGTCAGAATCTCGAAATATATTGTAATGTGTTCTTCTCTACTATACTACTTCCAAGTTAGATTTGGAGAGAGGTTCACTCACTCTCTTTCAGCTGTCATCCATAGCAGCATTCGAATCCTGATGATTATCGTCGGTAGGTGCTTCGACGGGATGAGCATCCCCACCACCTAGATCTGCATCGTCTGAATCGTCATATCCAACAAGGACGACATCAGGATCATTCTGTATTTCGTCAGAAGCTGCTGCCTCGGGTTCATTGCTTCTCAAGGTATCCATGAACGGGCACGAAGGAGGTTTCCTTTCTCGACACCAGTGGCAACGGAACCCGATAACGCTGTCGATGTTGTCGGAATCGAGCCCGAATGCATCTCCATGGAACCATACTGCATCAAAGATTGAACCATGAGTATAAACATTCAACATCATCCAATCAAACATGGTGAAAACTCGAAAAACTATCCTGCACCTTCACACAGCTCGCACGAAATGTAATTTGATGTCGAAGTGTGTTCAGATTCACAGCACAGACCGCACTTCGGGGACTGATCAGCAATATCGCTTTGTGAAGCAGCAGCAACAAGCCTAGTCTTCCGAAACTGCACGACTCGTTCATCCTCTGGCGTTGCAGAAACACGAAGACCATTAAGCCAGTAACTATGGCTAGTCGAGGTTCTCTTCTTCTGCGATAAAGGAAACTCATTTCCAAGTTCCAGTTGTTCCCTGTTCTTAGGTGCTTGTCTAGCCGAACGACGCAAGTTACCAACCACGGGAGTCGTCTTCTGATCATCAACTTTTGCTCGGGGTGGCCGACCTCGTAAGCCCTTTCGACGAGGAGTTTGATTACTCGTGTCCTTCGGTGGCCGGCCTCTAGAGCGCTTAAGAGGAGCGATTAGATCGTCGTCCTTTATGAGAGGTGGCCTACCCCTTGGGCGCTTTCCAGGAGTAGAAACCACCTTCTGGTTGTCCTTTACGAGAGGTGGCCGACCCCTTAAGCCCTTCCTTATGGGAGCCGCTACCTTCTGATCATCCTTTACACGAGGTGGCCGACCTCTTAACCCCTTTCTACTTCCGCCCCTTTTGAGACGAACCGACCTCCGAACTATCTCTACCTTCTTAGACTTTGAAAGCTGTGCCTTGGGATTTCTATGGCCGATTTTCGAGCTCCCCTTCCCGGACTTCTTCTTGCCAACCTCTAACCGCTTCCCGCTCCAGCAGTGGTGGCATGTGTATACACATTTGGTGTGATTCGAGCTACCCGTCTTACGGGCATGCCTCTTATGGAAGAATTCTGAAAAGTTCGAAGCTTTGAAGCATAAGGAAACTAAAATCTGGAAAGCAATCAAGGGAAGTATAGAAATGTCTGGTTAGTACTTACCCTTGCAAGATTGACAGCATACGGCTTCACTGCGAATCATGCAAAACAACGGTGTTAGGGGAATATGAGGAAGCTCAATCGTTTAGTATATTGACTAGTCAAGAAACGTCGAAAATATCGATAGATAGATACCTGCTTGGAACATCTTTCTTGCAGTGTCCACACTGATAATGATCGGATCTTTCGGACCTTGCGAAGAGATAAGCGAACCCCTTCTTCTCCGAGGATGATTTCAGGGATGAGTTTCGGTCCTTTGAGGGTTTGCCGGAGCAGACCTTGCTAGACTTGCGAGCAGCTCTCTTCTCTTCGAAATTCTTCAGCATATGCAAAGGGACGTGACTAGCACTCACCCAGTATCTCTTCTTTTCGTTGGAAGATTCTTCAACTACCGACCCGTTTTTCGTGATCACTTCAGGGATGCTTTTCCTCGTGCCGAAATCAAGGAGATACTTTGTTCCTTCTCCCTCGGTGGACTTCCTGCGTACAATCACTTTCTTGAACAGCCTGAGTAACTTTTTGTACTCCTTGTCTAGTGCGGATAAAGCATGCCAGTTCTCGATTTCGTCCCACTTGATGCTGGAATCGAGCTCTCTGACCTGCAAATGGATGAGAAGGAAGTCATGAAGCTTGGAATCGAGTTCTTGTACATCATTCAAGTGAAGATCAACCACAAGGAGCAAATAGGACTTTGATGGAACGGCTTACGAAACCTGCAAAGCAAGAAGTTCGGCAGTTGAAGATGACTCAACAGCAGCTCGCCAAGCAACAGATTTGGTTCTCTTTGCGAAATCTGAATTCTCAGGATACAGTATACCCGGTATTTTCGTATGACCAGCTGCAAAAACACCAAGAAATTACTAAAAAACAAGCTCAGGACAATTACTCGGTACACGAAACCTGCAGAATTTGACTTACAACTCAAAAGAAAGAGAAAAGAAAGGGCTTTGCAGACCTTGCCTAGCAGCCTTGGAAGCCAAGTTGAGAGGTAAAACCTTCCAACTGAATAGTTTACGGGAAAGTTTACCACCCCTCCACCATAACATTCTCAATCCACCGGTGGAATTCGAAGGACCTGGCGTAGATTCTGCAGACCTACCGCGTTTCTTGCCAACACCGGATTTAGAAGCTGTGTGTTTTGAAGCGACCACGATATGGGAGGCTGAACCGACCACGGTAGAAGAGTCTATGTGTTTTAACCATTCGTTTGAAATTGCACGGTGATGGATGTTTGATTCTAACTGCTCAATACCCAGAAATCATCACAATCAGTGCAAAAATAACATAATCAATCAATCAATAGAATCAAGCAAAAGTTATAGAAGATGACATTGGCAATTTAGTATTTTACCTTCAGGAGTAAGCATTTCACAGATGAAATATCTGTGGCATTGAGAATGTTTTCACGCCATAGCCTGCTATAATCCGGTTTCACCCATGGACCAAGTAGAATCCCCTGTAACCGTTCTTCGATTCGAATAATTTGGCCTATAACAGTGGTGAGATGTCCATCTCTGTCCTTTTTCGGCTGAACCTCGTCAACTTCTCTTACTGGTACTTCCTTGGAAGGGCCGAAGCTCATATTAAACAAACAATCCAAATCATCCATGGGAGCCCGACACATGAAGCACCACCCACATTTTTCCCTCTGCACCATTGAGTTACTACTCTGAATATTTGGCCAACGTAACTTTGAGGTGTTCTTCAGAATAATCTTCAACTGAGAAGAAATCATTTCTTCGTCCGACTTTGCGTCCATTGCTTTATCTGATGCCTTGGGCATCAAGTCTTCTGCAACTCGAGAGGCAGATTGTCCGAAACTGTAGTAATTCATGTATGTCTTCACTGTTACCGTGTTCACATCAGAAGAAATTGGAGGATCGGTTTCTAGTTTCTCTTCCAAGCTATTAGGCCCTGCTGAGTTATTCATCTCAGGATCATTAGAGTTGTCAGCTGATTGATTAGAACCATCAAGCCCTTCCTTCTGAAGATTCTGATTAACTGGACCGATTTGAGTGGTTTCAGCTGATCCTTCAGGGCTTATATGTGTAGAGCTCAAAGACTTTGATGCATCAAGCAGACCAGAAGATCCTGTACCATCAGATTTCCTTTCACTTACATTCTCCTTAACCGCGCATAGCTTCGAGGATTCCAAAGGAGGTGAAGGCAATAACTTGCCTAATTGATGAACATTGTTCAAACTCCTAACAGGAACATCCAAGTGCTTAGAGATTGCATCCATAATGTTACGATAATACCTATATGAAGATCTTAGTGCGTCAATTACGGCATGCAGATCATTTCTGTGATAATAACTAAATGAGGAGTCAGTGTCACTTGAATCTGACCTGCAACAATAACGGAAAGATGTAAAAACTCTGGACACAAGTCAGTACAACAATCTCAAATCAGCAATCCAACAAAACACGATAAGAAGGGTAAACTTACACCAAAAGGTAACCACAGCTGCCAAAATATAGTCGGCCGTGAGGATCAACTCCCAGTACTTCTGCTCCACGAAGTGTCTTGCGATGTTTGACTGATGGTTTGTGCATGTCTACTGCACACTCGGGACAGAACCAATCTCCCTCCGGCAAAGAATCATTAGCAACTCCAACACACTTCGAATGATACGCTGCAGGGCAACCATCACAGCAAATTAAGTTTCCATCCATCTTGCAAAGGCAACATTCATCAATATTCAAGTCCATTGTGTCGTCAGTAGCATCCTCGGCCAAGCTTGAACCACCTACTACATTTACAACAGCCTTCCTTTTCCTGGAAGATCCAAGGTTGACATTCCGGTCAAAATCCAACTCGAGTTCTGCACCTGAAGACCTCCTGTTCAGCTCAGACCGAATGGCTTCAGCATCAATCATATCATCACAGAGACACCTGAGCATACCAACCTTCACCGACACGGGTTGTTGATAGTAATCACTTTTGAATAGCTTCAAAGAATTGGGATCTAATCCAAGTTTCTCTCTTGAACAGTGTACTAGAACGTACTCAACCATAAACAAGGGCCATGTAACCAAATCTAAGAAATCCCAGTTAAGGCTCCTACATCAACAGAAAAATTATAGCAACCACCTGTTATCAATAATATAATTTAAACATGAAAACCAAAAACAACCATTCATAAAGTAAACATACAACGGTACCTAAGGCAATCCGAAGCAGATTCAGAACCTTCAGCCGAAAGGAACTCCAAATGCTGTCTGAGTATTTGCAAAATGGAAACATGAATGCAATCAAACAACACACTTGGCGAGTTGCTCTTCATGGCCTCCACGAAATCTTCCAACTTGAAGGGACTTAAGAAAAGCAAATTGCTAAATGATCTTAAACATGAATAAATTGAGAATAGGTCAAGTGTTGGAATTCCACCCAGATCCATATTTTGCGATGAAGGCGGTAGCTCCACTTTTGGAGGAAGAACAACGGGCTCTTCTTCTGGTTCATAACACAACTTCCTTGGTTTCTCATCGCTTAATGCACTAACCTCAGGGGATACTGATTTACGGACCTCATCAGATGCTATACTCGTTGCATTTTGTTTTCTAGTTGATCCCCTACGTGCACTCCTTCTTAACACCACAGTTTCTTGGACAGGACTGTCTGAAAACTTCCTTCTCTTTCTACGGCTTGCACTCAAATCTTTATATGCACTACCTACATTTCGCTGGTTCCCATCGATTACTAGATCCACATCTTCCTTAACACCAGTAGAGTTACCCGACACTGTTTCTTCCGGATTCAGATTTGGATTGCCAGCAACCTTTCTTCTCCTCGCACTTCTTCTAGTTCCCACTTGATTCCCTCCAATCGGAGCATTAGAATCCAGAGTAACTTCAGGAGTATCCCTTCCCGGAACAGAATTGCAGTTCCCGGAATCATCCACTTTCCACATACTCGGTGCAGACGCGTAATCTAAAATGTTATTAGAGCCGTGATGATTCTCAACCACGCCATTGGAAAGAGCGACCCCATTCTCGTTTATCTCGACCATTCTGCTATTCTCCAAATCATCCTCTTTCGCTATCTCATAAGTCAAATCGCCCTTAGCTTCTCCAGCGCAATAACCATCTTGATCATCCTTAATTTCCTCATCTAATCCCATATTCAAATCAAAAGCACACTCCTTTTTCAGGATCTCCACCCCTCTGGAATCCGGTTCCTTCGAATTCTCGTCCAAATCACCATTGGCATCTAAGTTCAAGTCAATGCAGCCCCTATCCTTCAATCCTCCCGGAGTATCCGGCTTTGCATTACCGTCTTCATTCAAGTCAAAAGCCACTTCATTCAAATTCAAGCTAAAAGCAGCATTCAGATCAAGCTCCTGTTTATCACCAGGATTCGCATGCAACATAATCCTGGAATTCTCACCTAAATCACATTCCTTACCTAGGGTTTCATTCAAATCAACTCCAGCTCTACCCAAATTCTCATTTCCAACCTCAACAGAACCATCTTTCTCCTCTCTTAATCCAACATTAACACTATTCACATCTAACATAACACCGTTACCTCCAATTCCCCCGGATTCCTCGCCGCCGCCGCCGCAGTCGTCGCCTAGTCGATCCTGGTCAACACGGCGGCGCTTCTTCGGCTTCCTCCCCAGCCTTGGACAGCTTTCAACCACCACTTCCCCACCTCCGAATTTCGCCACCGCCGCGAAATCCAGCTCCTCGGATTCGCCGTCCTCGTAGACGATCTCGAACGAGCCGGACGAAGCATCGTACGATTTCACGATTCCTGTGAACGACAATCCCTTCCTCACTTGCTTCCCCACGAACTCCATTCCCCAATCAAACTCCGATCTCCTCCTCTCCAATCGAAGCAGGGAAAAGGCACGAAATCAACAGTCGAGAAGGATGCAGAAAAATCTTATCTTGAACAGGGAAAACAGCCGTTTCTCATCGGGTAACCGAATCGGCGGCGGTCTTCACCGGCGAGAAGATGTAGAGAGAGAGAAGGGTGGTAGTTTGAGAGTTGGTTAGGGCTCTAATGGCTTTCTCTCTCTAGAAATGCTTTTAACGTGCAGGAGAGAGAAGAAGGTTGAAGAACAAAGACTGACTCTTTTACTGTGAAAGAGAAGCAGCTGAATTTAACTTTCGAATTTTCTTTTATTTAATTTTTTTTTAATTTATTTGATTTACCATTTTCGTTAATCCAAATTTGTTAATTATTGATTATGATTTGGTTGGTTGGTTGGTTGGGTTAAGTTTTCGGTTTGGTTTTCGGCATCGAGTTGAAAGGTTTTTTGATTGGGGCGAGAAGTGTGGAGTTTGACTCGATAGACTCAATTGCATAGATGGATGCTTGGTGGTGAAGGTTGGTTTACCCTTAACCCAGATAAGTTGCAAACACACGAGAAAAATTTAGCAACATCGTCTCTTAGAACGCCTCCAAAATATTGATGTTTTCGTATTAGAGTGAAACGATTGCAAGCTTATCTGGGGTCTTGTTCCATCATGAGAGTTTAGCTTTGTGTTATCGTTGATGGTGTGCGTCTGGCGTGGGACAAGGGTATCTCCAAGATTCGTGTACAGACGACTACTCCCAAACTGTTATTTCCCTACTCTCAAACTCGGCTGATGACAACCATCAACACGCTAATTTGGTGCATGTTTTCTCTAGACGGATAGGAAAAGAGATTTTGACTCGAGAGATGAGTTCGATTCATCAGTATAAGACGTCAAATGTAGTTGTGACAGCCTATACATACACATCATCAGTCGACGGTACGATAATGCGACAATAATTAAATTTAAATTTATAGAATCAATTGAGTTCGACACAAATCTCAAATTCAAATGATCACTAAAATATTCGACCCACAAAGATAAATCGTAAACTACAATAAATAATATCGAGATACCGATATAGCCCAACCCAACTCAACCCAGTCAGGCCCAACTCAGCCCGGTCCGGCCCAACTAATCCCGACCCGGCCCGGCCCGGCCCAACTCAGCCCGACCCGGCCCAATATCTTTACCGAATGATTTCGTGTTCCCTACTCTCTCTGGTTCTTCTTCTTCTTCTCGGATTTATATTACTCATTATTTATAGCTTCTTCCTCCATTCGCCATTGATTAACGAAATTTGCAATTCCTCTTCGTTTCGATTAGCGTTCCAGAAACCATAAATCAAAACCCTTTTGCTCATTCTTCTCCAGCTATGGATTTCCCGGAGGGAGCTCAGCAGCCGCATCTCGTTCTCGCCAACAAGCTCTTCCTCCTCACGCATCCCGATGTCCAAGACATCGAGAAGGTCCGACTGAAGGAGGAGGTTCTGGAGTCGATTAAAACATACGGTAATAGTAATGGGTTTCGAAGTTTTAGTCGGTAATTTGAATTTTGTTCGTTTGTTTGTGCTTTTGACCTAATTGGGTGCTTGGTTATGGTTGAAGATATGGCGCCTCTTTTCGAAACCCTGGTCGCTGAATCATTGCTGGAGAAAGATCAGGGTGTTTTGGATCCGATGCGGGGAAAAATCGAGGAGGAGTTGAAGAAGCTCGATGAGAAGTGAGTTCGTTATCTAACTGTTGAACTGATTTTTACAGTAAAGGAATGTTCTTTAGATTGTGAGGTTGATTGAATTCTGTAGGGAGATTATTAGACTCAGGGTTATGGTTATATTGATTCTAGAACAATATCAGAATGCTAGAACAATATCAGAATGCTAGAACAATATCAGAATGCTAGAACAATATCAGAATGCTAGAACAATATCAGAATGCTAGAACATATCAGAATGCTAAAACAATATCAGAATGCTAGAACAATATCAGAATGCTAGAACATTCAGAATGATGGGATCGTTACTTATTTCGTTGTGTGTTTCTGTTTTCTAGGATTGCAGATGCCGAAGAGAACTTGGGCGAGAGCGAAGTTCGAGAAGCTCATTTGGCCAAGTCTTTGTTCTTCATTCGTATCGGTGACAAGGTAATAAGCGGCATTACCCTTGTTGTTTAGATAATCAGAACGATTTTTTGTGTTGTACTCACCTTTCATTTATATGGGTTGCAGGAGAAAGCATTGGAACAACTCAAAGTGACGGAAAGCAAAACAGTTGCTGTTGGACAGAAGATGGACTTGGTATTCTACACCTTACAGCTTGGTTTCTTCTACATGGATTTCGATCTCATTTCCAAGAGCATCGACAAGGCGAAGAAGTGAGTAGAGTTTTGTTTTTGCTTGTTCGTTGAAATATTTTGAGTTGATTGTGGAACGAATTGTCTAATTTCTATGTTCTTGTTGTTCCAAGTTTGTTTGAAGAGGGAGGTGATTGGGAGAGGAAAAATCGTCTGAAGGTGTATGAAGGCCTCTACTGCATGTCTACTCGCAACTTCAAGAAGGCTGCCGATCTGTTTCTAGACTCAATCTCGACCTTCACTACCTACGAGATTTTCCCGTACGACACTTTCATATTTTACACCGTTCTGACCAGCATCATATCCTTGGATAGAGTGTCTCTGAAGCAGAAGGTAAATCCTTTTGGATAGAGTGAATCAATCCCTTGATTGTTCTTGTCCTGAAAATGTTATAAAACTAATTGCCATTGGCTCTTCTGTAGGTGGTGGATGCACCTGAAATCCTGGCGGTTATTGGAAAGATCCCACATCTATCCGAGTTTCTGAACTCGCTCTACGATTGCCAGTACAAATCGTTTTTCTCCGCTTTTGGTATGTTAAATACTTTGTCAAACTATCCTGTGTCAGTTTCTTCTATGATCAGTGAACCTTACTATGTTGAAATTGTTTGATTTTGCAGCTGGATTGACTGAGCATATAAAGTTGGACCGGTACTTGCACCCACATTTCCGATACTACATGAGGGAGGTCAGAACCGTGGTATACTCGCAGTTCCTCGAATCCTACAAGAGTGTAACCATCGAGGCAATGGCAAAGGCATTCGGTGTCACAGTCGAGTTCATCGATCTGTAAGTAGCTGCTCCCATTCGGCTTTGTTCTCATCTTTACTTGTTTCCTACATTTTTTAGCTGAGATGTGTTGTTGTGTCTTTCTCTCCAGGGAGCTGTCACGATTCATTGCAGCAGGGAAACTCCACTGCAAGATCGACAAAGTGGCCGGGGTTCTCGAGACTAATCGTCCTGATGCCAAGAACGCGCTGTACCAGGCAACAATCAAGCAAGGGGACTTCTTGCTGAACCGAATCCAGAAGCTGTCAAGGGTGATTGATCTTTAAAGTAGTTGAGACGGAATCAGTGTCGTGTTTGAATGAATGTAAGCCTCGAGAAACTGTTTGAGAAGCCCTCGAGCTGAGAATCGATGTTGAATCTTGTTGTAGTAGTGAATGCTGATGGGATTGATGTTTGATACTGGTTTTTTGGTTGTTAATTGCTGTCTTTTGGACATGAACTGGTCTTTGTTCAACTGAGTTTTTACCAGACAAGTATCATTTGAATCATTTAAACTTAGGAGTCGTTTGTTTAGGCAATTTTGCAATGTTTATAAGATACCAAGCTATTCCCAGAATCCCTTGTTTGTTAGGCCCAATATGTCACTTGGGTCTCTAAAGCCCAGTGTTACTCAAAGGCCCAGAATTCCTCTAGGTTTCGATCGACCAATCCGAACGGAAAGTTGTAATCATTTATTACGCATGGTCAATCGAGCACAAATCCAACAATACATCATCAACAAACTCCGGAGAGGCCACACCCATAGTAGGTGTAACACAGGAGGAAGAGTGCCTTGCGATTGCATGAGCAACACCATTCCCTTCTCTCCGAATAAAACACACACAAAATTTTGGCTTAGATCAATATTGGACCACATTTTTGGACTAGATCAATAAAAAATTGGACTAGATTTGTCAAAATTATGGATTAGATTTGTCAAAAACTGAACTAGATTTTAAACAATAAACCCGCAATTTTCAGTTTTCAGCCATTTCGGTGATGCCTGTGAAAAATTGGAAAAATCTCAAAATGGCTAATATTCTCCTCGATGGTAGTAAACTGTCTGAAACATCTTCCTAACCACGTTTGGCCTCGAAATTTTGAGAAAATCTAGGCATTTAAGCCATAATACCGCAATTTTCGGTTCTTGGTCATTTCAGTGATAGATAGCCTATGAAAAATTGGAAAAAACTCAAAATGGCTAATATTCTCCTTCATGATAGTAAAATGTCTAAAATATCTACCCAACTACGTTTGGCCTCGAAATTTGGAGAAAATCTGAGCATTTAAGCCATAATACCGCAATTTTCAGTTTTTTGTCATTTTAGTGATGGTTAGCTTATGAAAAACTGGAAAAAAAAAATCAAAATGGTTAATATTCTCCTGGATGGTAATAAACTGTCTGAAATATATTCCCAACCATGTTTAGCCTCGAAATTTGGAGAAAATCTAGGAATTTTAGCCATAATACTGCATTTTGGGGTTTTGGTCATTTCGGTGATGGTTAGCCTATGAAAAATTAGAAAAAAACTTAAAATGGCTAATATTCTCCTAGATGGTAGTAAACTATCTGAAATATCTTTCCAACAACGTTTGACCACAAAATTTGGAGAAAATTTTGGCATTTATGCCATAATACCCCAATTTTCGGTTTTTATCATTTTGGTGATGGTCAGCCTATGAAAATTTGAAAAAAACTCAAAATGTCTAATATTCTCCTACATGGTAGTAAACTGTTTGAAATATCTACCCAACCACGTTTGGCCTCGAAATTTGGAGAAAATCTAGGCATTTAAGCCATAATACCTTAATTTTTGGATTTTGGTCATTTCGGTGATGGTTAGCCGATGAAAAATTGGAAAAAAAAACTCAAAACGGCTAATATTCTCCCACATGGTAGTAAACTGTTTGAAATATCTACCCAACCACGTTTGGCCTCGAAATTTTGAAAAAATCTAGGTATTTAAACCATAATACCGTAATTTTTGGATTTTGGTCATTTCAGTTATGGTTAGCCTATGAAAAATTGAAAAAAAAAACTCGAAATGGATAATATTCTACTGGATGGTAGTAAACTGTCTGAAATATCTACCCAACCATGTCTGTCCTCGAAATTTGGAGAAAATCTAGGCATTTAAGCCATAATACATTAATTTTTTGTTGTAGTCATTTCGGTGATGGTTAGCCTATGAAAAATAGGAAAAAACTCAAAATGGCTAATATTATCCAAGATGGTAGTAAATTATTTGAAATATCTACCCAACCACGTTTGGCCTCGAAATTTGGAGAAAATCTAGGCATTTAAGCCATAATACCACAGTTTTTGGATTTTTGTTCATTTCGGTGATGGTTAGTCTATGAAAAATTGGAAAAAAAAAACTCAAAATGGATAATATTCTCTTGGATGGTAATAAACTGTCTGAAATATATTCCCAACCATGTTTGGCCTCAAAATTTGGAGAAAACCTAGGCATTTTAGCCATAATAACCGTAATTTTTTGGGTTTTGATCATTCCGGTGATGGTTAGCCTATGAAAAATTGAAAAAAAGCTCAAAATGGCTAATATTCTTCTAGATGGTAGTAAACTGTCTAAAATATCTTCCCAACAACTTTTGGCCTTGAAGTTTGTGGAAAATCTAGCCATTTAAGTCATATTACGGTAATTTTCGGTTTTTTATCATTTCACTGATGGTTAGCCTATGAAAAAATGAAAAAAAACTCAAAATGGCTAATGTTCTCCTAGATGGTAATAAACTGTTTGAAATATCTTCCCAACCACATTTGGCCTCGAAATTTGGAGATTATCTAGGCATTTAAGTCATAATACGCAAATTTTCTGATTTTTGGTCATTTCGGTGATGGTTAGCCTATGAAAAATTGGAAAAACTCAAAATGGCTAATATTCTACTGCATGGTAGTAAATGCGCTAGATTTGTCACAAAAAATCTGCTAGATTTGTCCCAACAAATGCGCTGGATTTGTCCCAACAAATGCGCTGGATCTGTCCCAAAATGCGCTAGATTTGTACCAAAGTGTGCTAGATATTTTCCAACAAATCCGCTAGATTTGTCCCAAAATGCGCTAGATTTGTCCAAAAATGTATTAGATTTGTCACAAAATGCGCTAGATTTGTCCCTAGGTGTGCTAGATTTGTTCGAAAATGTGCTAGATTTGTCCGAACAAATGCGCTAGATTTGTCCCAAAACGCGCTAGATTTGTCCAAAAAAATGCGATCTATCCCAAAATGCGCTAGATTTATCCCAAAAGACGCTAGATTTGTCCCAAAATGCGCTAGATTTGTTCCAAAAGGCGTTAGATTTGTCCCCAAAAGCGCTAGATTTGTCAAAAAAATGCGCTAGATTTGTCCCAAAATGGGCTAGATTTGTCCCAAAGTGGGCTAGATTTGTCCAAAAATGCGCTAGATTTGTCACCAAATGCGCTAGATTCGTCCAAAATGTGCTAGATTTGTCAAAAATGTGCTAGATTTGTCTCAAAATACGCTAGATTTGTCCCAAAGTGCGCTAGATTTGTCCCGAAGTGGGCTAGATTTGTCCCAACAAATGCGCTATATTTGTCACAAAATGCGCTAGATTTGTCCAAAAATGCGCTAGATTTGTCCAAAAATGTGCTAGATTTATCCCAAAATACGCTAAATTTGTCCCAAAGTGCGCTAGATTTGTCCCAAAGTGCGCTAGATTTGTCACAAAAGGTGTTAGATTTGTTCAAAACTGCGCTAGATTTGTCCCAAAGTGCGCTAGATTTGTCCCAAAATGTGCAAGATTTGTCCTAAAAGCGCTACATTTGTCCGAACAAATGCACTAGATTTGTCCTTAAATGCGCTAGATTTGTCCCAAATGCACTAGATTTGTCCAAAATGCGCTAGATTTGTCCCAAAATGTGCTAGATTTGTCCCAAAAAATGCGCTAGATTTGTCCCAAAATGCGCTAGATTTATCCAAAAAGGGCTAGATTTGTTCCAACAAATGCACTAGATTTATCCCAAAATGGGCTAGATTTGTCCCAACAAATCCGCTAGATTTGTCCCAAAATGCCTAGATTTGTCCCAAAATTTGCTAGATTTGTCCCAACAAATCCAATAGATTTGTCCCAAAATGCGCTAGATTTGTCCCAAAATTTGCTAGATTTGTCACAATAAATGCGCTAGATTTGTCCCAAAAATGCGCTAGGTTTGTCCAAAAAAGCGCTAGATGTGTCTGAACAAATGCGCTAATTTGGCATAAAAATGCGCTAGATTTGGTCCAAAAATGCGCTGTTAGATTTGTGCCCAAAATGCGCTAGATTTGTCAAAAAATGCGCTAGATTTGTCCAAAATGTGCTAGATTTGTCACCAAAATGCGCTAGATTTGGCCAAAAATGCGCTAGATTGTCCAAAAATGGCTAGATTTGTCAAAAATGCGCTAGATTTGTCCAAAATGGCTAGATTTGTCCCAAAATGCGCTAGATTTGTCCAAAAATGGGCTAGATTTGTCCAAAAATGCGCTAGATTTGGCATAAAAATGGGCTAGATTTGGTCCAAAAATGCGCTAGATTTGTCCTAAAAATGCACTAGATTTGGCAAAAAAATACGCTAGATTTGGCCCAAAAATGCGCTAGATTTGGCCCAAAAATGCGCTAGATTTGGCATAAAATGCGCTAGATTTGGTCAAAAAAATGCGCTAGATTTGGCCCAAAAATGCGCTAGATTTGGCCAAAAATGGCTAGATTTTTAAAAATGCGCTAGATTTGCAAAAAATGGCGTAGATTTGGCCCAAAAATGCGCTAGATTTGATGCTAGATCAAATGCGCTAGATTTGTCCAAAAATGGCTAGATTTGTCCTAAAAATGCGCTAGATTTGGCAAAAAATGCGCTAGATTTGGCCAAAAAATGCGCTAGATTTGTCCAAAATGCGCTAGATTTGGTCCTAATAAATGGCTAGATTTGCAAATGCGCTAGATTTGGCCCAAAAATGCGCTAGATTTGGCCAAAAAATGGCTAGATTTGGCCCAAAAATGCGCTAGATTTGGCAAAAAATGCGCTAGATTTGGCCAAAAATGCGCTAGATTTGGCCAAAAAATGCGCTAGATTTGGTCCAAAAATACGCTAGATTTGGCTCAAAAATGGTATTTGGCAAATCTAACCCAAAATTTGTGACAAATCTAACCGCAAATTTTGTGACAAATCTAACCCAAAATTTTGTGACAAATCTAACCCAAACTTTTGTAACAAATCTAACCCAAAATTTTGTGACAAATCTAACCCAAAATTTTGTGACAAATCTAACCCAAAAAATTTGTGACAAATCTAACCCTAAATTTTGTGACAAATCTAACCAAAATTTTGTGACAAATCTAACCCTAAATTTTGTGACAAATCTAACCCAAAATTTTGTGACAAATCTAACCCAAAAATTGTGACAAATCTAACCCTAAATTTTGTGACTAATCTAACCCAAAATTTTGTGACAAATCTAACCCAAAAAATTGTGATAAATCTAACCAAAATTTTGTCACAAATCTAACCCAAAATTTTGTGACAAATCTAACCCAAACTTTTGTAACAAATCTAACCCAAATTTTGGGAAACAAAATTAAACCCAAAATTTTCGGACAAATCTAACCCAAAATTTTGTGCAAATCTAACCTAAAAATTTGTGACAAATCTAACCTAAAATTTTGGGACAAATCTAATCCAAAATTTTGTGACAAATCAATCACAAAATTTTGTGACAAATCTAACCCAAAAACTTGTGACAAATCTAACCCAAAAACTTGTGACAAATCTAACCCAAACTTTTGTGACAAATCTAACCCAAAAAATTGTGACAAATCTAACTCAAAATTTTGTGACAAATCTAACCAAAATTTTGTGACAAATCCAACACAAAATTTTGTGACAAATCTAACCCAAAATTTTAAAATTTTGCCATTTTGGTGATTGTTAGCTTATGAAAAATTAGAAAAAAGTCAGAATGACTAATATTGTTATGGATGACAGTAAACTATCTGAAATATATTCCCAACTAGGTTTCGCCTCAAAATTTGGCGAAAATCTAGGTATTTAGGCCAAAATGCCGCACTTTTCAGTTTTTTGTCATTTCGGTAATGGTTAGCCTATGAAAAAATGGAAAGTACTCAAAATGGATAATATTCTCAGGAATGATAGTAAAATGTCTAAAATATATTCCCAACCAGGTTTCGCCTCAAAGTTTGGAGAAAATCTAGGTATTTAAGCCAAAATGCCGCACTTTTCAGTTTTTGGCCATTTCGGTGATGGTTAGCTTATGAAAAATTGGAAAATATTCAAAATGGCTAATATTCTCAGGAATGATAGTAAAATGTCTGAAATATATTCTCAACCAGGTTTCGCCTCAAAATTTGGAGAAAATCAAGGTATTTAAGCCAAAATGAAGCACTTTTTAGTTTGGCCATTTCGGTGATGGTTAGCCTATGAAAAATTGGAAATTACTCAAAATGGCTAATATTTTATGAATGATAGTAAAATATCTGAAATACATTCCCAACCAGGTTTCGCCTCAAAATTTGGAGAAAATCTAGGTATTTAAGCCAAAATGCCTCACTTTTCGTTTTTTGGTCATTTCGGTGATGGTTGGTTAGCCTATGAAAAATTAGAAAAAACTCAAAATGACTAATATTCTCCTGGATGGTAATAAACTATCTGATATATCTACCCAACCACGTTTGGCCTCTAAATTTGGAGAAAATCTAGATTAGATTTGTAAAAAACTGGACTACATTTGTCAAAATTATGGACTAGATTTGTTAAAAAACTAGACTAGATTTGCCAAAATCTGGACTAGATTTGTCAAAATTCTAGACTAGATTTGTCAAAAACTAGATTAGATTTGTCAAAATTCTAGGCTAGATTTATAAAAAATTGGACTAGATTTTTGAAAATTCTGGACTAGATTTGTCAAAATTCTGGACTAGATTTGTCAAAAAATGGATTAGATTTCTCCAAATTCTATACTAGATTTGTGAAAATTTCGGACTAGATTTGTCAACATTTGGTCTAGATTTGTCAAATTCTTGACTAGATTTGTCAAAATTTTGGACTAGATTTGTCAAAATTTTGGACTAGATTTATCTAAAGTTTGGACTAGATTTGTCAAAATTCTGGACTAGATTTCTCAAAATTCTTGACTAGATTGTCAACTTTTCCAAAATTATCGATCATATTTGTCAGAAAATGTTGGGCTAGATTTGTCAGTGACCTATTTTGTCAACTTTCAAAAACAACAGGGCTAGATTGTTCAATTTTCAAAGTTTGGTGCTATATTTGTCCGTGTGTTAATTTTGTCAATTTTCAAAATCCGGAACCAGAACGCGCCACGTGTCACCCGTCAGACGATATCTTTCTTCTTCATTTCAGATGAAGCAAACGGATAACAGAGTAAAAAAAACTGGAAAAAAATGGCGGGAGCATTGCTCGGAAGATTCGCCATAACTGCGTGCTTGAAAGAGAACCCAGCTCAGAGGACCATCAATGGAGTCGAGAAATTGAAAGGGAAGAAGGTTCTGGTCCTGGGTGGAACGGGTCGGGTCGGAGGATCCACCGCCATCGCTCTTTCCAAGCTGTGCCCTCACATTTCAATCGCCGTCGCCGGCCGGAACAGGTCAGGGATTTCCCCACATATTTCAAAGCTGGAATCGAAAACCCTTTTCTTGATTCTAGTTGATTGTGCAGTTTGAAACGTTCAATTAGGGTTTATGATTGGCAGGGAAAAGGGTGAAACAATGGTGGATAAATTGGGGAAGAAGAACACTTCATTTGTTGAGGTTGATATTGACAATGTGGATTCACTTGAAGCAGCTATGAATGGTACAACATTAGAGCTTTACTATTGTTTGTATAGAGATGTTTGTGGAGTTATATCGGGGTTGAATCGGTGAGTCTAACGAGATTAAATGGTGTACATATATGGTTGGTCCCGGCTTTGTCGATAGAATTTTGTGATGAAGTTATACTGGTTTGATGTATTAGGGGCTAATCCGTTGAAACGGTGAGACTAAAGATTCGATGTTAAATTTTGTCGGAGAAACCATGTTGGGTTGGTCTTCGTCTTATTGATAGAATTGTGTGAACATTGCACCGGGTTTGGTCTCCGTATGTAATGGTATTAGGGAGTAGTCGGCTGAGGGGATTGAAACGGTGAGACTAATGATTCGATGTTAAATGTCGTGTAAGAAACTATGTCGGGTTAGTCTCGGTTTTTATCGATGGAGTTGTGTAAACATTGCATCGGGTTTTGGTATCCGTATGTAATGGTATTAGGGATTAGTCGGCTGAGGGGATTGAAATGGTGAGACTAATGATTCGATGTTAAATGTTGTGTAAGAAACTGTGTCGGGTTAGTCTTGGTTTTATCGATGGAGTTGTGTAAACATAGCTATGAAGTTACTATGAGAACATGGAGGATGTCATATTGACTTGGTTTGTAAACCTTAAACCAAACTAATGTGTTTTAGGCGAATATGGTTCGTAAGAATCGTAACCTTTGACTCGGACATGCTTGGTATGAGGTTGAATCAATACGAAATGCCGGTTTATTGCAGGTGTTGATCTTGTTGTTCATGCTGCTGGCCCATTCCAGCAGACTAACAGATGCCCTGTGCTTGAAATGGCTATAGAGACCAAGGTGAGATGAGGTATAAACAAAGCATTCTTCTTTCTGTCATTCTGTGATTACCCACATTTGAAACTAGCAATCATGATTAAGTAATGGAACTAAAAATCCCGGTTCTTTGATCGTCGCAGACTGCATATGTCGACGTTTGTGATGACACAAGCTATGCGCTTCGAGCTAAGTCATTCAAGGACAAGGCAGTAGCTGCCAATGTTCCCGCGATAACAACCGGTGGAATCTATCCAGGAGTGAGCAATTGTGAGTTTTCCTTTTCGTGTGTTTTAAGATTCGAGGCTTATCGTAGGGATGATTCATGTCATACTGGTATGATGTGGCAGTGATGGCAGCAGAACTCGTTCGAGTAGCGAGGAGTGAGAACAATCAAGAGCCTGAGAGGCTGAGGTAAGGAGTTGTGGACCTATAATGCCTAGCTCTTCCATGTAATGTGATGAAATCGTCGAATATTAGTGGTGGAAATGTAATATGCAATGACAAATATAAGAAAATTTACGGGTTTTTCGGTTTGTTTCTTCATCTTTTTCTCAGGTTTTACTATTATACAGCAGGAAGTGGAGGTGCTGGGCCAACTATCTTAGCCACTAGCTTCTTACTTCTTGGTGAAGATGTTGTTGCTTATAACAAAGGTTTGTATTTTCTTAACTATGGTTTATGTGGTTGTTTTCTGGCCGATTGTAGTACATAAGCCTTAAAT
The DNA here is from genome assembly GCA_034768395.1 of Linum lewisii. Classification (NCBI taxonomy): domain Eukaryota; kingdom Viridiplantae; phylum Streptophyta; class Magnoliopsida; order Malpighiales; family Linaceae; genus Linum; species Linum lewisii. Next base: position 263,883 of record CM068300.1, on the reverse strand, counting down.
CAAATATCGGACCTCGATTTGTTCAGGAGAAAAGATCAAGCTAAAGCCGTATAGTGGGATGTTGAGCATCGATTTTGGCAAGGGGATTGGAAGCAGAGATGTCTATCTGCTGTAAGTTCCTGTATGAAAGAAAAATTGCTCTCGAAATGCAGCAAAATACTTTCATCTGTAAGTTTTATAGTTGCTAGCCAATTTTGAAAGCCAAAACATGAAGTTATCGATTTCGGGTTACGAATATGTTTGATCGAGTAAAGATGGTTGATTTTTTGTTGCACACTCAAGAAGCCTTGCCTATAAGTGCAGGAATTTACCAGAGGTACACAGTGCTCATGAGATCTTGGGAATACCAACCGTGAGTGCTCGATTCGGCACTGCACCGTTCTTCTGGAACTGGGGAATGGAAATCATGACCAATCTTCTTCCTCAGGTATGCTCCATTTCGACGATCAAAGTTACGATTTTTCGATAACTTTCTGTATCTAATGTTATATAGAAGCCAGACTATGTGGTTATTCTTCTTTCCTTTTGTCACAAGGAAGTCATATGTGTAACCCTAAATCAGTTTTTTTTAACAGGAAGTCCTGAAGGACAGAAGCAAAGTACAAGAAATGGTGCAGATGTTCGATCCTCTTGTCCGAGCAGTTGATGGTTTTGCTGGAGAGCGAGTCGCAATGAGGGTGAGATATAGTTCTTAAATGTCGAGTAAAATGACCGATTTTTTCGTTACGAAAATCTTTGTGATGTTTCGAGGGACAGGTTGACTTGAAGTGCACGGATGGTCGAGATACCCTTGGCTTGTTTAGTCACAAGAGTCTCTCTGTGTAAGTAGTCTATACCTGGACCTAGTTTCTTGATCTCCAAGTCACATGATTCGATATTTACAGTAGTGTTGATCCAGGTGCGTGGGAACAGCAACAGCAGCATTTGCGGTAGCAGTACTCGAGGGAAGCACAAAGCCCGGAGTTTGGTTTCCGGAAGAGGTAAGTATTCGACAGCCTGTCATATATATATAAAAAAACTCGGGTTTTCCAATATCGAAATATCGAATTCTGTGTCATGTTGCAGCCAGAAGGGATTGCTTTAGAGGCAAGGGAAATGCTGCTGCAGAGAGCTGCAGATGGTGCCATGAGTTTCGTGATGAACAAGTAAGTACTAATTGAGTACCACATTCTTCTGTTTTCGACTTTTCGGTACTAGTTCGAAAGAGTGCCAACCTAATGTTACCATATATCGTGTGGTGCAGGCCGCCATGGATGGTGGAAACGAACCCTAAAGAGTTTGGATTAGGAATCTATGTATAGATTCGTCGATCTCGAAATTCGTCACTACGTATGATCGACACGAATATCGTAGCAGAAGCAGCAATTGTTCATCATATGCACTTTGTTGTTGTAGAGAAGAAACTGTCACTCTTAGCTAAAACAGTGATTACTTCATCAATATAGGAAAATCGGGTTTTGATGTTTCGGTCTGGTCGAAAGAAAACTCGATTCGGGTCCGTTCTGGCTTATACAAATCGGCATGACTTAGCCTTGGTTATGCATTAGCCTAAAAATCAAACCTTCCAACACTCTTATGTCGAGATCTTGAAAACTATATACGCTAGCAACTCGGTTAAACCGTTCAACCATAGCTCTCAATTCAGGCCTAAACTCGATGTGAAGCACAACATTCACTTGTGAATCAAAATCTCTACCCTTACCGATATCGTTTACTTGCTTCACTATCTCGACACATTATCTCGACACGAGAACATGTTGAACAATGTTATTTTACAGTTTCAAAACTCGTAAAATAAAATAAAATCCGGGTCGAAATCCGGCCCACGATCAGCTAGCCTATTTAATTGATTGGCTTGACCCAAAAAAATGGCCCATTCAGGATTTGGACTTGTTTGTGTTTTTTCTATTGAAAACAGGATTGGTTTGTCAATTTGGTAAAGGAAAAGGATCAAAATTTGAATCCTAGCTTTGTTGTATAAAGGGAAAATATCACTTTGCCCCCGTCTACTTTTCCAACTTAACAAATAGCGCCCTCTACTATAAATTGCTCGTTTTACCTCCTCCTACTTCAACTAATTTGTCGTTTTGACCCTTCCATTTCAACTTTTGTCCTTTTAACATTAAATCTGGACACATCCGCACCCGACAGAGAGAGATATCGGAGGTAGGATACGAAGAGTTGGTCAGGGATTTAAATTTGCAACATATCATGAATAGTATGGTGAAATACGAAGGGTATTAAAACCACATTTTATTCGTCGATTTCATCCTATCTAACCATATATATATACGCATATTCCCAATTAAAAACACTTATTAAACTAATACATAGTTATTGGAGCTAATGTGGTGTATTGCATGTGCATGAATTACCGTTACAAAGACGAAAGATGAAATGGAAGGACCAAAACTGCTAATTGGTCAAAGTAAGAGGGGTAAAATGAGAGATTTGTAGTAGAGAGGCCTATTTGTTAAGTTTTCAAAGTAGAGGCGGCCAAAGTGCTATTTTCCCTTGTGTAAACTATAAAAGAAAGAAGAAACGAGCTTCGTTAGTATTTTGCTTTGCTCCAAAGAAAGGGGGAAAAACCCTCAACAATGGCGGATCGAACGAGCAAAAGCGGAAGATGGGAGCTTGGTTTGGTATGTACCCTTTTGATTCATGACTTCAATTATCTATTTTAGGGTTTGATTCATGATGACTTCAATAATCGATTTTTAGGGTTTGATTCATGGTTTTTGAATGATGGTATAGAAAGCTGGGAACTTTATTGTGTATATCTGTGTTCATATGGATTCTGTCTTTTTGCGTACAGACATATCATCCTGTAGAGCTTAGTTGTAGTTTTGAAAGAACAGACAACCCAGAAGATAGAAAGGAGAAGAGGAAGATGAAAAAACAGAGGAAGATGATGAAAAATCAGAGCAAGGATAATGATAATGATGTTGCAGAAGCAGAAGCAGCAGCAGCAGAAGAAGAAGATAGAAACCGTGCCGAATGAAAGGAGAAGAGGAAGAAGAGGAAGATGCAAAGAAAGATGAACAGGAAGATGATGGCGAATTATTATAATGGTGTTGCAGAAGCAGAAGAAGATGATATGTTGGTTTCTCAGATACTCAGTAGACTCCCAGCCAAGTCACTTATGAGGTGCAAGTGTGTCTGTAAAGCTTGGAAATCGATCATCGAACACGATTCCCACTTCATCAACTTACACCACACTCGTTCACAGGCACACCCACGTTTCCTCATTGCTGCCTTTCCCCGCCCAAGACGCAATCAGGGTCCAGATTGTGAGTCGTCTTTCTTTTCAGCTGATTTGCACTACGATTATGATGGCATAGAAGCTAGTATTCACAGCATAACAAGGGATGGAAGTCGATTTATAGAGCTGTGAATCGTTTGATACCTGTTAGAGGGTTGGTGTGTCTGATTGACGACTTGTTTGCTGTACAAATTCGCAATGTGAGCACTGGCCAAGCAACACCATGGATCAATTCAGAGTCATATAGAGTTATGTTCGGGAAGCATAAGGCGTTTCCTGGATGTCAATTCGGGTACGATCCCAATACTGGGAAACATAAAGTTGTTTATGTATGGACAGGTGAAAGATGCAAAGAAGATCGGTTTTGCGAGGTCTTGACTGTAGGGGACACCAGGTGGAGGAGAGTAATAGATGATGTACCTCATTGTCATATCGAGGGATGTCACTGCAGTGCTTATGTTAATGGGTCCGTGTATTGGCTTACTCTAAGTGCAGTAGACGATTCGCAGTCGTTACTGGCATTTGATATCGGATCTGAGAAGTTCAGGATGATCCCGATTCCCAGCTTCGCCCTGTGTCCACGTCCCAGCATGGGAGTCATTGAAATGGATGGGTGTATGACTGTGATTCGTGTAGAATGTTTACGTCCCTTGAGTCCAGAGTTGAAGCTGTGGAAATTTCGTGATGATCATGATAAGGAAGAATGGACTGAAGAGGATAGCATAATAATACCTTCTTACATAAGTAAGAATATGGGGATATATTCTTTCATCCAATACCTGGAAAAGACCAGATGATCTTAGAAATCAGGTACGAATATTACGAATTTATTCGTACATGCCTTACGAATAGAACAAGGGATGCCCGCTTTTATTCTTACGATCTGAGAAAGAAGACCTTCAGCAAGTTTGAAATCCCAGGAATTTCTTCTGTCCCGGATGATTGTAAAATTCGATTTGCAAGTTATGTCGAAAATCTTTTCCCGGTCTATTGACAAGCACAGCTGTGTGAGTAAGCTTTGAAGGTAAAGTGCTATCCTTTCTCAGTTTCTCAAGTTTTCTTGTGTTTCAACTTTGAATAGGCTTCGATGTGATTTCTGCAGATTCGAAGGTTTCGGATTTGCAGAACAAGTTGGTTCGTCTGCAGTTAGTTCTTTGGCTTGGTGCTGTGTAAGTCTCACTCTATATTGCATCAGCACTGCATAATATGATCATAATAACCAATCTAGAGTGTCTGAAATCTGTACACTCTATGTATGTAACATGAGAAAACCGATATAAACTGCGAGCTCTATCTACGAATTTTCGACATATTTGGGTTCCTATAAGCACAGATGCATTGCCTGATGATGAATGAACTGCTTGTTATATTTACAAAAGTTCAGATCTTTCCAGCCATCTTGAACCATAGCTCTTTGGCTATTGGGTCCGAGTCATATTCCATCCCGTTATGAACCATATGATAGTATTAGGACGATATTCTTATCGTTGAAACCTTGAATCATTAGTCTCGATGTATCATTAGTCTCGATGTTTCGGTACGAATTTCGTAAACACTAGAGCCAACTTGTGGTCCACACATTTGGGTGAATGATTGCTTTAGCACATATTTGCCACAGACAAAGATCCTCAAAATTTAGGGTTTGCAATCATTCAATTCAAACAGTCAAAATTAGACACAAATGGACATGTAGAAAACAGCCAAAATTCAACTTACTATGTTCTTATTTCGAACTCGAAAATAGTATGGTTATCTGTTAACCACGACATATAGTATGGCATAGTTAACGGGTAACCATATTAACTCGAGAATGAGTAGGGTGTTTGCCCGATGGATTGAATGAAACGGTTAGTTATGAACTGAAATGGTTTGGGTATGTGGGTACTCGAATATCGAAAAAGAATTTCCATGATTTCGCGAGAAAAGGGTTGAGTTGGGTAATTTGGGTATGGAATTAGGGTTGGTTGACAGGGTACGGGTCGACTTGGGTATAGTAAACGAATTTAACGGTTATTCAAGCTTTAAGTGATATCGTTAGTCATTCAAAGCAAATATCTCCACCATATAATGGACCGTTAATCTCGTCAACCGATTAATGGTTAACCACGAATCATCTCCACTCTATACTGGACCATTACTCGTGCTACCTAATTAATGGTTAACCACTAACCATTTCAAACCGATACGGGTAGTGTAGTGCTACAAACATAACGAAAAATACCAAAAAACATTAGAAAATTCATCAAATACTCGAAACCCATCGTGAATGTCTTTGCCCCATGCCTACTAACCAAGCCAATACGATTCCATTCATGTGTTCGCGACGATTCTTTCACTGTAATGTCAACCGAACCGATTGGTTACTTGGTCGTACCGGTTCGATTTACGACTTCGAAAAAGGCAAACATTCACTGCATACCACAATACACATTGTCAGCAAAGCATGTGACAAAGAACAATGTAGCCAACCCCACAAGTGGACCTAAACCCTAAAAAAATCAATTTGTAAAAAATTGTAGACAAAAAAGTACCCCACAAAAGGCCATATACTGCCTTGACCATTAAATTAATGTGGGGAAATGGGGGGACCAAAATAGTAAAAAAAAATAATGGGTTAAAAGTAACTTTAGTGGTCACCAAAGTTAGGTAAGAATGCAATCAAGTCATTCATTTAATTAAATGAGCTACTTGATGATATGGCATGATGATGTGTCATATATTTGGCGAAAACCGGAACAAATTGTCATATATTTAACTTAGGCTAATTATCATTTTGGATCTACGATTGTACGTTGTGGTTATAAGCCTACTTTTAATCTCACTAAGGAAGACTGGGAGGGGAAATCGGTAGAAGGATGGCAAAGAAAGACATGCACGTTTGGCACCTCGATGTCGACTCTCTTTGGGATTAAATAATGGGTTAAAAGTAACTTTAGTGGTCGCCAAAGTTAAGTAAAAATGCAATCAACTCAGTTATCTAGCTTTAGTCATCGTTACAGTGTGTTATCTGTTCTTGTACCATTACGATTTCTAACGTATAATGTACATCGATCCTTTTGCCATGTCATTGTATCATAGGAAAAAGGTGACTAGTGTGTGAAGGTTTTCGTGATGAAATCATTACTGAATGAGCTGCTTGATGACGTGGTATATTGACGTGTCATATATTTGGCGAAAGCCAGAACAAATTGTCATATATTTAACTTAGGCTAATTATCACTTTGAATCTACGATTGTACGTTGTGGTTATAAGCCTACTTTTAATCTCACTGAGGAAGACTAGGAGGGGAAATCGGTAGAAGGATGAAAAACAAAGACATGCACGTTTGTCACCTCGATGGCGACTCTGTTCGAGATTCACACTAAATTCTTTCGATAGCTAATTTTGATGCCGTCCTTTGAGAACTGGGGCTCTTATAGTGCGATCTACCATATTCCGGCTTGGATTACAAATTGACTAGGATGCCACCTCAACATTTAACACACAAATCAACATATTAACCATGTTGTTACAATTTTCAATAGGTAAGTTATAGATGTGAGAGAAAAATTAAATTTTGGTGACCACAACGTACAATCATACTAGATAAGGGACCAAAAATGACAACTACCCATTAAAAAGGAAGCATTTTTTCACCAAACTTTTCACCTGTTTTCAATCATTACAAAGGAACAACTTACAAAAGACTAAACCCTAATGATTAGAAAGTCTTGATCTTGCTCCAACCTGTGAAGAACCAGAGCTCACATGGTAATCTGCATTTTTTGCTGCAGATATGGTAACTAGGTTCTGCAATTCACAGCCAAAACGATCGAGAACTCGTAACGTAGGGTGTATAGCCAACATTTATATATATATGTAGAGTGTCTTGATCAAACATCCTCGAACACGAAATCTGCTAATTTACATAGGTAACAGGATCAGATGAACACTAGTAGGACACCTTCCCTTTCTGTTAAACTTGTTCAGTCTGCTAGATAAGATACTGAGAAATAGTAAAGGATGGTTCTTCGTAGTACGAAGAAATCCTTTACTACGAAGAACCATCCTTTACTATTTCTCAGTATCTTATCTAGCAGACTGAACAAGTTTAACAGAAAGGGAAGGTGTCCTACTAGTGTTCATCTGATCCTGTTACCTATGTAAATTAGCAGATTTCGTGTTCGAGGATGTTTGATCAAGACACTCTACATATATATATATAAATGTTGGCTATACACCCTACGTAGATATGCGCTCCTTAGTCGTTATATTCGCATCTTTATCTCATTTCTGCACAAAGAAACGGATCAAATGTCAAACACACGAGCACTTGTATCGAGAAGGTTGCGAGAGATTGATAACTTACACTAGCAAAATCAATCTCTGGAGTTTGTTAACGTTAGTAATACACATCATAGCTGTAAACACAGAAGAAAGGCCATGTTAGTATTATGATTTGAGAGGAAAATCAGTGGCGATACGTGTTCGAGCTAGAGGGTAACAACACCTTTTTCCCTTCCACAATCAACGGGACTAAAGGGAAGTGCTTGGCACCGGTGCATCATCATCCTCGAGAGATGAACTTCCGGCCATTTCTGTTGAAGCATGAGGGATGTCGAGGTCTTGCTTCTCGGATGGTTTCGTGTGAGAAGAAGCCTCATGGACACCGTGTTCGAAACTGCTCTCATGACTGCAAAGGAACGGATCCTCAGACAAAAAAAAGAGTAATCCGAACTTCATGTCGTACGCAGTACTTGAAAAGAGGTGCCTTACCAGTTAGTCATGTCGGTTGAATCTGGATTCGTATCCTCTTCCTTGTCGATAATATGACAGGGGGGGTCGACATCAGTCTGTGAGTTCTGCTTGGCAGTAGCATCAGCAGCAAAATTCTCGACAGCTTCTGTTATGCCACAAGAAAAGCATAAGGTTGATCACATAAGGACCATTCATATCTAAAGAGTACAGAAGTGGATCTTTGGTAACTACCTGTTATAGGCTCACTTTCGAAGGCACTCTTGCCTGTATTTTGATTGTGAGGAGAATACGTCGGCATTTGGTGATGCTGCATATAGTCACCACGAATGTCTGGAAGCTGCAAATTCACTAGCCTTCGCCCTTGAAGTTCAATGGCTTGTTGCAGCTCAGCTTGCTCCTCTAACTTCCTTCTCATCATTACTTCCTGTGAATTGTAAGGCATTCTTGGACCTGGGAACGAAAAAACACCGACAAAAGAGTTACTCTAAAAGTATCGTATGTTACTTCTTCTTCAATGTCGAATTCTCACATACCTATTGGAAGATCATATAGCTCCCTACCATCAAGACCAGATGGACTTGAACACGGTGAAAAGTTTCCCCGATCCATTAACTGATGATGCATGTGGTGTTGTTGCCTCCTGCTATCATACATTCACAAGTAAATCAACAATTCCTAAGCAGAAAACAGTAGTGATTACCAGGGAAAATATTTCGACATACTCATTTAAAGCTTTCCCTTTTTCCTTGTATGGCTTGACGAGCACACGTGAATCACATATGAAATGAGGGTTCCCTCTTGCCAATATGAGCTTCACCGTCTCTGCATGGAGAAATGTAACGAACCCGAACATTCGCTTCTGCTGGTATGGGATCCTGACATCTTCAACTGGACCGAAAGTGCTTCAAAAACGAGGAAACAACTAGCTAAATTAATCTTCTGAAACAATATGAACTACAACTGCAGGCACAATAAGCATTCATTGTTTTACCTGAAATAGTTTGAAACGTCTTCATCTTTGAATGTGCTATCGGCAGGGAACGTCAAGTAAATCTGTCTAGCAGCTGAATTTGCTTTCTCAGCCATTGACATTGCGAAAATCTCGTTTCTTTCTGGACAGAACCGGCCATACTTGTGAAAGTCGTCGGCTCCTGCTGCTAATCCAAGTCTGCAGCAATCAGCAATAAAGAGTCGGTCAATCTCAAAACGAATACAACCCTGTAATTAAGAAACACATATACAACATGGAGAACAGCAAATCAGAATTGTTCTTTACTGCTGCAACAAGTAGTTCATACCTCTGTGGATCATTCTGCTGCAACAAGTAGTTCATATACTTGTTATAAACCAATCTCTGCTGCTGCTGCTGATGTACAGCTTTCAACCTCATCATCCCTTCACGTTGCTTCAAGTAGAAACTCTCAATCTCCCTCGGTGAACCCACCAGAACCCTATTATTCAAACCTGGGAACAAAAAAGGAAATCATGAACACACTTGAAAAAAAAATCATCACCCACATTCTTAATTTAACAAACAAACCAAAAGCTCCATACTTGATGGTCTATATCCATTTCCAAACCCTCCATCTTCAGCATCACTCTCAGAGAACCTCCTCCTATGAAGACCAGCATCGCTTTCCAAATCTGAAAACCCTTCTAATTGAGCACCAGGGTCGACGAATTCATCGTTCCTAGAATCGTCGAGAAACGAGAGATACTCGTCAAAAGGGTAGTCATCAAGGGCGTCAGCTCCGTTGCTTGAACTTGAACAATCACCACCGCTGACATTGCCAAAATGACCGGAGTTCGAACTGGTAATACCACCGGAGACCGGCCATGAATGCGGAGAAGGGTTCCTCGCGAAATCAGCTAGAAACCCACCACTGCTCTGCCTAGGAGAAGGAGAATGCGGGAACGGGTTGTTGTTGCTAACGCAGTTACCAAAGGGGCTAGAGATGGGATGGAGCAGAGGAGAAGTGGGTTTCGCAGGAGTTGCAGACAAGGTGTTCGACGAAAGTCCCAGCTGAGCTTTGGCCTTGGAAATGACGCTGAGCAAGAGGGTTTCATGGCCGAGAGCTAACTTTGCCAAATCACGCTCTCCCAGGTCGTGGATGAGGATGTAGCCCATGATTTTGGAGGCGTTGTCAGGGTCTATGGACTTGATCTTCGAGAGGAGTAAGTTGGTGGTCTCGTAAGGATCCATGGCGGAAGAACAACTCCTTCTGAATGAATGAATGAACTGATGATTTTGGGTTCTTCTGCTGCAGATGATGAAGAAAGGGAAAAAGGAAAGAGACTGATGAGTTGAGTGAGCTCTGATGAGTGTGATTGAAAATGGAGTCACTGTTCATCTTATTGTTTTTCTTTTTTTTTTCTTCTAATTTTTTGAATGGGAAAATCTCATTTTAGTCCTTCAAGTTTTTTAAATTGTTGAATTAATACGATGACCCTCCGGTATAGTATTAATGTGAGTTTTGACTTTTATTGTGAAATATTAATGGAAATATATAGATGACTACCGTTAAGTGGTTTGTTGGATAAGCGTACAGTTAGGATAAGACAAGGAAGTTTTTTTTTTATGAATGATGAGGATATATATTTATATAACATAAACAAAACGCACATATAAAGTAAACATGCTCCAACGAAAATCACACCCCAAAAAGAGACATCCCACCCTACAGCAGCAAAAACGGGAGCAACAAAAAATCTCCCAGCAGCCAACCTATCAAAAGCTACCCAGCATACACAAAAACTCTGCTCCTATACAACAACCAAACCCCAAAAGCCAAAATCAGACCCACAAAATATGTACACTCTCAACTCGGACAAATACGCCTCTCCATAAAGATAGCCACACCCGAAGCTTGTCCTTGGAGATAATCCCAGCGACTAACAACATCTTCCTATCACTTTGGCCATCTTCCATACAATCGAATCCCACAAGCCCTCTTTGTCCCTAAAAATACGATCATCCCTCTATTTCCATATGTACCATAACACAACATGGATCAAGCGATCTCCAAAGATCTCGAAACCACATCAAAAATTCCTAGCCTGCCATCGTCTAATAAACTCCTGAATATCACAATGACTCGGGCCCCCAGATAGCAAGTTTGGAACTAAAAGTGGTCCAAACCTGCACAGAGAAAGGGCACGACAAAAACAAGTGCGACACTGACTCAAGGTCAGCTCTACACAACACACAAACATTTGGCGTACTAGAGGGTGTGTATTAGAGAATAAAGGGGGTCAACCATTGGGGTTTGTGTGAAGGCGTACTAGCTTGGATAAGGGTATAGTCTACATGTACGATGGTCTGCTATATGTCGGAATTAACAATGGGGTCATCCTGTTATGTATAGTCTCTAAAAGCATGGGGACAAAATAGCGGAGCCAGGACAAATGATGCTAGTCAATGAGATATTTTATCAATAATGTGTTTTTAGATGAATTAAGTGTTATTCTAATTATTGTTAAGTCTCGTTAATTTAATATCCAGCTAGCAATTTGGGAAACTATAGGGACCAAAGTGGTAATTTTTCCATAGAACTCAAGGCTCTTTCTTTTCTTATTACACTGGACTGCTACAGTGTGGCCCAATGAATGTTTGCACTTTCTTTCATGGGCGAGCCCTGGTAGTTGGATTTGAGCAATCAAAATCCATTGGTCAACTCAAAACCCAATGCAAGTGTTCTTTATAGTTTTATTTATCCCCCTAAATTAGTATAAAATATTATATAATTTTAACCAAAAAAAAACTTATAAATACTAATAAACTTTGATATGAATATGAACCAAGATATCTACTTTTCACTTTGCCTTTTGGGTCCTTCCGTTTCAATTTTTATCTTATTAACGCTTAATTAATGTGCATTCAACACACCATGTAAGCTCCAATAGTCATATGTTAGCTTACTAAACATTTTTAATTGAAAATATAAACATATATAATTATATAATTGAAAATGTCCACATTGACCTTTAGCGTAGTCATATCACTTACCTCCAATAATGTGCTGATAAGAATTTATTACCAATGTCGTATTCCACAAGGTCCTCTGAATTTAACGGTGGTCCAGGTGTTGTGAAAATAATTGTGTTGAGTTGGTTTGACGAAATTATAATTTATTTACTATCATTATAAAATCTTGCTAAGATGATTCTATGGTTTAAAAATCGAACGGAAAACGAATTAACCGAATTCAAAGCTAATTGGGCTAAGTTTAGCTAACTTAAAAAGTTAGTTGGGCGCATTATGTAAGTTTTCAAAAGTTTCAGACTAGGAAGACAAAACGGAGTGACTATTATCATATTCACCCGAGACCCAAAATATAGTAGAACAATACGGTGTCGTTTGGACAGGAAAAATGACAAGTGAAATGAACCTGCAACAACTAGGATCGAACCTTGGGTTGATGAAACACGCATGGGGTAATTTACCAGTTAGGCTGGGCCTCGATTCGTGAATCAGTCACAACTAAATATTTTAAGTAATAACAGTTAGTTAGTTTACTCTCCTCTCAGTAATACAACAATGAGTGGGTTGGTTAGTTCGACATAACCGCATATGATTACAAGTGTAAATATATTGTTGGGTAAAATTAGGATTGTGTTGTATCGATGGGGATGTAGATATTGTGATTCTTAACGTGGAACCCACTTAACTACAATTTGATCATCTGACCATGATGGCTTGTGCAAAATACAGGTACAGTTACGACCATGCAATATCGATCATCGACACGTATGAGATAACGGATAAAGATCTGAAGTGGCATGGACTTTTAGTTAGAACAATTGACTCAGTCTCATGGATCGGATGAGGATGAGGGAAACCTAACATAATCCGTCGGTAGTTTAAGGGTCATCCGATAACGGATTATTGTAGGAAGGTAATCCGATACCGGATTATGTCCGTTACTTTCTTTTAGGAAATCGTATATTTATTCGTTACTAGGTCAATATGGCGAGAAATTTTGATGGCCATGACCATATATTTTGTTAATCTCAGTAGTTTCTTTTGTCCATAACCAAGGCTGTGGCTACACATGAAGGTATTATCGAGAAATCAAGTTTAGTTTTGAAAATTGTGGTTAACATTTTGCTCTTGTCGTGGAATCTTATCTAAGGTGACAACATATAATATAAACATTGCTTTAATTTTTAAATTTTAAGACTTGGTTCATTAAGTTTGGAAAGTTCATATATGTATTATGTTCCGATGTTTGTTACACACCTAGAAGGAGTTTTAACTAGACAAGCCTCCGTCAGGGACTAGGCTCCAGGAAAGAATGAAGAAAACCTGGGCTATTTCGTAGCCCGAGGTAGAGCCCAACTCGAGAAAAGCCCAATTCCTCATGGTCCCGCTAAAGGTGAATTGCGTACAAAGCAAATTGAGAATATATGCGTCGTTCAATCTGGTTCAGAGCTTGACGTGAGAGTTTCCTTACAATCGCATTGGGACTATGATGTGGAATGGTAGGGTTAGACTTTTTTTTAACTCATCGAGAAGAGAAGACGATTGCCATTTTTATCTTTGGAGTTGTTGTTTTGCGGGTGGCATTCAACATGTTTATAAATTATAACAACTAATCAAATGTTTATTCACTACCTTTTGATATTATTTGTCAAATCAAACTTACAAATAAAATAAAATACTTACTTGGTACGTATTATTATACAAAGCGATTGCAACCACTGACCATATTTGTAATTAATGATCCGCAGACTTTAATATTATCTGCAAACTAGAATCAGTATTTCACACTATTCAAGTTTCTCCATGTATCTCAAGACAAAATACTCGTTACGTTTATATTTTTTCAATTCTTGTTTGCAGAAACACATTAAATTTCCTCCCAACCAAACGTGATCCTTCAAAACATACTATACGGAATCCTAGTCAATCCATGATGCCAGCCTCATCTGTGTTCTCAGGATCAGCTTTAGCTTTACCTTTTTGATGACGAGATAAGATCAAAAATTCCCAAACGAAGATGCTAAGCTGTCCCCTTCTTGTCCTCCCTGAAGAGTTCAAAGGAAAATCAATTTGGGAAGCTTATTTTGGTGAATGAAAACAATATATTTTAATGAGGAAAATTGATAACAAACCTGGAAATCCAGTCACAGCAACAGAATCACCATACTTGACAGACGAGTGCAACTTATCAAACAAAACTTCCCCCATGCCAGACTTGCTGAATTAAATTATGTATACAGAAAATCAATAATTAAGTATTAAGCAAGAAAAGGGTAGGCTAAATCAAAGTAAATCTAATTCAAAGAAGGGAAATACCAAACTTGGGCGACCAACTTGAACTTTTGTAGTGCCACTATGCAAATCATGGAAGAACATCCTTCTGCCACATGACCGAGTAAAATGTACAAGTCCTGGATAATCAAGAATGTTAATCGAATAGAAAAACTAGGATAACCTTTATGTAAGACTAGGCAGATAAAACAAACCAGTAAGAGATGCACATTCATCTTCATTTTGCTCTCCAACGCCTAAGCCTCCAAACTTGACAACATAATCATCAATGGTCATTTTACATGGCTGAATGAATGTACCTGGCCGGATACTCCAGATACTCATCCTGTAGCATACCAAAATAACATTAATATTGGGAAAACAGAGCTACCAAGAGCGGACAATAATGAAAATCAGAGAAACGTGCCACATACCATAAGATCAAGTTCCATATCAGCTTGTGCCTTCTCGGTCAGCTTCTGCTGCTGCTCAAGGACATCCACTGCCATATACTTCCGCCTTGGCAACTGAAAAAAACTTGTAGCAGCCTTCCTTCCTTTAGGTTTCAGAAACGGGGCAGCAACAGTTTTTTTCTTTAGATTTTTGCAAAAATATAATTACAAAATTATAAAGCTGGAACTTTTGTATTTTTGGGGTCATTTCATAGGAAGATATCTATGTGAGATACATTGATATTAGTAAATGTGATTGTTTGATATGATTTCTATTTTTTTGCTTTAGGTTTTTGCAAAAACGTAAATACAAAATTCTAAAGTGGAATGATTAATTGAACATCATGTGATTAATTGAAAAATGGAATGATTACCGGTGTTGGCTATGAATATGCTATAGATCTTAGGAAATACCAACTTTGAGTGCTCGATTCGGGACTGCATCTTTCTGTAAGGAGTACTAATTTTGTTTTCACTACTCTATTTTTCTATCATCTTCCCTACAATAAAAAGGATAATAAAAAAATCCATTTAATATTAGTGTCACCACTATCTTTGGTGTTGTTGTTGAACACTTAGTTATCATGGTACAACTACAATTGGGTACGTTTGTACTCACCCTCAATTTTACAATGACATGAAATGCAACTTTTATTTGCAAATTTGATTCATTCGATAACGAAGAGTTTTTATTGCTTTTAGTGATAGCCGACCTAAACTGAAGTATTTTGCAAACTTTTTTTTATTGCTTTTAGTGGTAGCAAAAAAAAAAGTATTTTGCAAACTTGTATGCACCAACTATGTTTATTTATTGTCAAACCTTGATTTGCCTTTTGTTTTGTGGCAGGAAAATGACTACCTTCGTCAATTGCACATTTACTATCCACTCCAACTAATAAAAAGTCTAAATAAAAAAAAGGTTCTATGTTGAACTCAATATGTGATTGTCATTACAAATTGTTCTTCATTGCATTTGGTATGTAACTGATGTCATTTTCACTATGTGACCAGTGAACCCTAATATTTTCATAATGTTTGATTTTACAGCTAGCTTGGTGTCGCATGTGTAGCAGAGTGAAATATGCTACCAAATAGTGCCTGGAGAGACATGCACACACCAAAATGCCCTCGTCTAGTCTTCTTCTTCCATGAACTTTTAAAATGAGTGAATTGTTTACTAGCATATTTCTTCCCCCTACCAGCAAAAATATACATAAAATCACTTCCGCATTTGTGAACGGCACGATTGGAAAAATACCACAGCTTCGGACTCCCGTACTCATCCAACCCACCAAAGAAGAAGTCAGTCAATGAAAAACCTTGTTGATCAACTTTCACAAATCGCTGCACAGCACTTCCAACCTTTTCAAGGGTCAAACCAATAGAATCCAAGTTACGGAAATTGCTGTCATTAAGAAGATGCAGATAAACATCATCAAAAGCCTTCGCCAACCCAGCAGAACCCAAAATCCACCTTTTACCAAGCAAAACAACTTTCTCCTCACCATCATACCAAGTTTTATTCGCATGTGTTGTCCTGCTGTCGGATGAGTACACAGATATATCCCACAATTGTCGTACTAAACATTTTTGATTGAAAATGTAAACATATATAATTATATAATTGAAAATGTCCACATTGACCTTTAGCGTAGTCATATCATTTACCTCCAATAATGTGCATATACTCCGAATAACACATACTCATGATATGTGAGATATATTGGTATTAGCAAATGTGATTGTTTGATATGATCTCTGTTTTTTTTTTTTTAGGTTTTTGCAAGAACATAATTACAGAACCATAGACACCAGCCTTTTCAAATTTTTTGAGACTTTGTATGACTGCATCGCAAACTTCAACATCACCAGACGTACTTATAACAAACCGCGTTCCTATTTTGGCCAACTTCTCAGCACCATCATCCTTATAGGTCTTTTTTCCCGTTATTAAGTCAGTAGTCGTTGAAAGGGAATCAGCAGCAATTACCACAGCAGAATAATCACGGAATTGACTGATAATTCCAAAGACAGTAGTCCCAGTTACCGTCTCAAACTTCACACTAGCTTCAACTTCCTTGATCAAGTATTCGAGATGAGGCTTCAAGAACCGGTCGAGTTTGATTTGCTCAGTCACGCCAGCTGCAAATATAAAAAGATTACAAAAACAGTAAAAAAGACTCATCATAGAACAAAATACTCATCATAAAACATTTTGTCCTGGCAATGACAAGAGAAAGGGTATTATTGCTGTCCCTTTTCTGAAAGTCACAACAAGGAAGGCTGCTAGAGGATATATACATATCATGATATGATATATGAGATATCTACATATCAGGATATGTGGGATAAATGTGATTGTTTGATATGATCTCTATTTTCTTTTTCCTTAGGTTTTTGCAAAAACATGATTACAAAATTCTAAAGTTGAAACTTTTTTTTATCTTTGGGTCATTTGGTAGGAGGATATCTACATATTATGATATGTGAGATATATTGATATTAGTAAATGTGATTGTTTCATATGATCTTTATTTTTTTTCTTTAGGTTTTTGCAAAAACATAATTACAAAATTGTAAAGTTGAAACTTTTTTTATGTTTGAGGTTATTTGGTAAGAGGATATCTACATATCATGATATGTGAGATATATTAATATTAGTAAATGTGATTGTTTGATATGATCTCTAGTTTTTTCTTTAGGTTTTTGCAAAAACATAATTACAAAATACTAAAGTCAAAACTTTTTTATCTTTGGGTCATTTTAAAACATGTTCGGCCACACCAGTTGTAATCAACCAAGTTCACCAAACAATTCCTCGTAAGTATGCCATCATACTTCAAGTTTGTATGTTGGTATGGTGTTGTGCAGATGAGGGTGCCAATTAACTACAATACATACATTTGACACAATTTTCCTAAATCATCCTCTTTATCCAAGCGATCCTTTGTGTCAACAATAGGAATATGATCACTCGGGAAATTATTTAGATCGGAGGGAAATGCGGAAGAAGGATCGTTGGGTAAAACCCAAGTTACCCCCTATCCATCCGGATAGAAAAAAATTTATTATCATTTTCTTTATCAAACTTTTTTCTTTTTGATGAATCTATATCAAACATTACTTACTGATATAACCATATAAATCACCTCACCTTAGTCACATAACAACATAAAAAACTTTGTTCTTTCTGTCTAATCTAACCCTAGATCAGTACAAAACCATAAAATCTTGTACAAAAAGAAAGATTTCAAAAACTTTGTTTGACTGTTACAGTTTACTAAAATTTGCTATCTATTTGCAGTTTTGTCCAACACATTTCCTACATATAATAAGGGTAAACAAATTACACATGGCATGATTCTCCTTTCAAAAAAAACTCGTGAATCGAACCAGTAAGATTGACAGTAAGTCGGGAAGAGATCGTATCGAATCCTCGCTCGACCGGTTCGATTCTTTGTTTTTCAAAACAGTAAATTTTGACTCTTGTTTTGGATTAGTTCATCAGAGGGCTTGTTATTAGCTCTTCTCAAAAGCCTGAAAAAAGTACCAATCTTTGTACATTGATGTTTCTCACTAGGCTTAATATCTATTTTGGTCTGGTTTGTAATATCGTGATCAATAAACTATTTATGTGGACTTAAATCGAAAAATTCCAAATTTTCCAAGATAACCATTCATAGAATACGTGGAGCTAGATTTCCTCAGCGGACTTGGATGGAGACTTGACGGAATGATTACAATGTTTCAAATCCAATAGATTAATGACCACATAGAAACATTATTTATTAACCAGTATGTTACAAACTTATAACGTTAATGACCAAAAATAGATATTAAGCCTCATGACCTGCAACCACACCATGGAGTTCAATATTCACCAAAAAAATCGACATGTGTCCTCTCTAACCCCAACAATTAAGATTGTAAATTTCGATTAGATACATAACCTAACAAAATTTGGTATCGAATTTTACATGTTTAGAGAATTTTTTGTTAGACATGTAGATAACGCGCGAAAGTCAATTTAAAATAGACACATACCAAAGTTATGACAAAGTTGCAAAGGAGTTGGAAGATTTGTTGTTAGTTGGTTGTGTTCTCTTGGATTATATATACTTAACGAGTTGGAATTAATGAACAAAATTACAGACCTGAAAACTCGTCCAACGACCAACATATGTATTTCACACATAACTTGAACACATTGTCTTGACGATTACATTGTCAACTCAATAGATCATTCCCAATTTAATAAAGATTAATAAAAGAAAATCAATCTGAACAAATATTCCTTCAACCATCAAAGAAGTCAAAATTCCCCAAAATTTCTTTGTTCTTAATGTGTGAGGTTAGGGTTTTGCTATGATTTTGACATTTCAACTTTCTCAAGAACAAAATGTGAATGAAGCCAAATTCCCCCAATTGGAATAGTACTTTTTGCATGTGGTCCAATGAGCATTATTATGCCATTTACTACTTTGCCCTTCTAAGGTGTTGGACATAACAAAGGCACAATAACAACTTGATGCAAGAGTAGGGGAAAATCGAGACAATGAATAATTTCGTCTGTTCGAGATATTTAACGTACTGATGCAAGTGTAGGGGGGGGGGAATCGAAACTTTCTTTAGTGGTTAAGACTAATCGAGATAACGAATAAGTTTGAATGGTCGGGATATTTAATGAATTACTACCATGTTAATCTCATACTCATCACATAGTTGTCGATGAGTGTTCTGTTACAATAACTAATGAAATTACGATCTTATCATCTAAATATATAGAGAAACGAAACTGTCTAGCAATTTATAGTCTCATTGGTTTCCTTTCCTTTCATATGGAGCAACCCTGAACATGAAGGCAGTTTAAACTCTAAGACCGACGAAATGGTTTGAGATTCTCTTTCAATTAACGTTGCTCCCTTGTATCGGTTCTAAAAAAACCTCATAATCGAATGGTCTATGATCATAGGTCTTTAAAGGCTGTTCCAGTTGTTGACCGAGACAATGACAATGACACAGCTAAATTTCGGTCGTCATCAGTTACCCATATTAAAAATCAATGCAACTATCCTCGTTATGTAACTGCTACAACGAATCATAATTTAGTCATGGTTACTGATAACCGTAAGTTGTGCACCCTGTTTCGACTCCTACTGTCCACTATTTACTATAACAATTTAATCTTTTTCACCTCATTTGTAAAAAGTTTTCACCACATGTCCAACCTCCTTTCTCCATGCAAACACATTTCTCTATTGTGGGGCTTCTCATTGATTGAATATTTTTGGTTTATTTATTTAATGCTTTGTAACAAGAATCAATGTGCCAAATGGGACCTAGAGAGCCATCGACTTTTTTGAACTCAAAAGAAACCGTTGCACATAGAGGAACCCGGATTCAACACACAAAAGTCTAAGGGTTAGTTTGGCATGGAACATTTCGACAATTCGACGGTGTACTCCGATACAGAAACGGTGAAAAAATGTTTGTTAAAAGTTCTGTGACGCAAGTTTTGAACTTGTACGATGTTTATAATAGTCGACAAAGAAACGAGTAGTGACGGATATCAACCTAACCAGTCTCACAGGTTTTGCTTGTCTGACTGACCGAACCAGTCTGGTTTTAACAACATTGCTTAATAGCTAACACCAAGCATACAACTTACATCGATCTGTAGCGTATGTAAAACTCGTACTTGGTCCAACGATAGACACAGTACGAGTCTACGAACGCTACAATTTACCGTAACCTTTACCGGTTCGAGCCCCGATACGATTCGAGAAAACCCGGTTGTGTAAATTTCGAGTGGGATCCCAATTTTACAATAAAATAAAACCATTGTCAGAAGGCCATGTGACAATGTGGCCCTCATCCAATTCATTGTCCACACCTATAAAGAAAAACCCTAAAATGAGACAAAAGAGTCATAAAGTAGCCTTTAATCACATGAAAAATTTTTAAAAATCAAATCTTTCACATATTTCAAGAATGTCTAATAACACCCAACAGTTCGAAATCGCTCGAAAAAAGATCGATAGCGAAACCAGAATGGTACGAGCAAAACTCGAACACATGAAGGAAGGAAAGATTTTTCATTGCATTATATATATGAACTCTATTTTTGACTGTTACAGTTTTTGCTAAGAACTTGCTACTGCTACAACAAAGCTAAGGCCTTTTTGTTCTTATCTTCTCTATTTGCAGTGTAGTTTCCAGCAAATTTCCTACACAGATCTATATATATATCATTATTTATACTTATATATATATATATAATAAAAGGGTACACAGATTACAGACAGATATCTCCCCAACACATGGCATGATTCTCCTTTGCAAAAAAAAACCCGCGAATCGAATCGATGAGATTAACAGTAGTCGTGAAGAGATCGAAGAGATCGTACCGATCACTGGATTAGTAGTAGGCAGTAGTTGAGCTTCCTTTGAATGTATTTTTTTCCTTGTAAGTAGTAGTATGTATTGATGATGCTGATGCTGATGAGATCTTGTGAATAGATCTGCTGGTTTTTGAGCTATACAGCTAATAATGATTTTTTTTTCTGTGTAATGTGTTCTCATCTGGGCCATTTTGTTTCCCTGCTATTTTCTGCAATTAAACAAAGGAACAAAATCATGGAGATTTTCAGACATTTTGGATCAGTTCATCAGGTTTTGCATGTGGGAGAAAACCCCATGTGAAAGAAAGAAGGGAAAGAGAAAGAGAAAGACAGAAAGTATTCCTTCTTACCCTAGCTAAAAAAAAGTCAATTATACAGATCATCAAGGCTTGTTATTAGCTCTTCATGCCAATGGTTCCATGCCCAGATGAAAGCCTGAGGGAGAAAGGTTTCCAATCTGATTTGGTATATGATAACGACAGAGAAGCAAAAGCTTTTATGATGTTTAGTTTAATTACCTGGGCATTTGAGGAAAACATGACTTCAATGGAGTCGTCAGATTGATTGCAGAGTTAGTAGTAGTACTTGGGATGTTGTCATGATGAAGTTCGAGGGAAGCTGAGAATGCAGTCTTGTGATGATCGAGATGGTCGATGCTAGCTTTCTTCGGTGAGTTGAAGAGGTTTTCAGGGAGGACATGCTCGAAACTGTAACGATATCTCCAGAGGTTCATAAACAGAACACTGTGAAATCATATCCAAGAACACTGTGTAGCAAGAACCAAGCTTTTTTTTTCTTATTACCTTTCATGGACATCATTGATTTCAGTGAAGTATTTCTCTTGGTCATGGCCAACGACAGCATTTACAGAAGCTACACCATTGTCTGCAGACAACAAACAATTAATGCATAATGAGTCATGAATGAAATCCACACGGTGAAAAATTTTTTGCAGCAATGATTGAATGAATGTGTTTCCTCAATACCTTCAGGAACAGGAAGAACTGGAGTTGTTCTTGGGGATGAAAGGGGAGACCCATTAGAGAGACTGCGAATCAGCTGCTGACGATGGTGATTCTTCAGGTCAAGTAGTTGCAGACTCATTAGTCTCCTCCCATGGAGTTCAATAGCTTGCTGAAGATCAGCTTGTTCCTCTATCTTCTTCCTTAGAAGCATCTCTTGTGTGTTGTAGAACATCCTGCTCCCTGATAATTTGATTAAACAAGAATGTTCTTAACATGGGTTTTCGAACTTAGAACAAAGAGAAAAGCTTTGATGAATCAGAATCTTTACCAAGGTGAAGATCAAATGGCTCTCTGGAATCAAGCCCAGTTGGGCTAGAACAAGCTGAAGGTGAAAACTCTCCTCCTCTTTCCATCTGCAGCTGCTTCCTGTTGTAAACATCATCATCAAATTCATCATCATAAGCCATCAGAGCATGAACAGGGCAAAAACAGAATCGGGTCGGGTCAAAGTTACTTACTTCTCGAGGATTTTGCCCTTCTCCTTGTAAGGCTTAACGAGGACACGAGAATCACAGACGAAATGAGGGTTTCCTTTAGCTAAGATGAGATTCACAGTCTCTGGGTAGACGAAAGTGACGAATCCAAACATCCTCTTCTGCTGATATGGAATCCTCACGTCTTGAACAGGTCCATAGATGCTGAAGTAGCTTGAAACATCCTCTTCTCTGAAGGTACTGTCCGCCGGGAAAGTCAAATAGATCTGCCGAGCACTTGGGCCGCCGCCCAACGGCGAGAAACCGGTGGCTCCTCTTGCGTAAGGGAAATTAGGTGAGCCGGAAGCTGCAGCTAAGAACTGAGCTGCTGCTGCTAGCTTCTGCTGCTGATGAAGAACAGAGGACTTTGACCTCATCAGAGAAATCGGCATATCCTGCTGGGAAGGCTCGAATTCGTCGCCGGAGGATGTGTCTCCTCCGCCGTGGTGGAGGAACTTGCAGGTCGATCCGTTTTTGCAGAAACCTTTGGCGTAGTACAAGCAGGGCTTCCACCCGAATCCGGCGGAGGCGTCGTCGGCGAAGCTGACTCCGGGAACGGAGTAGGAGCGGCGGTGGTAATGGGAACTTACGTCGCCGGTTGGGCTGAAAAGAGCTGAGTCAGGCATTTTGTCGAACACCTGGTCTGCAACTTTACTCGACTCGCTTAGAAACGAGAATTGCTGGTCTCCGTGAGACTGATACTCATCGCCGCCGCTTAAATCGCCATAACGGAACGAACCAACGCCGTTACCGTTACCCCCTCCATTGACGGCGTAGGAAAGCGAGCTCGAAGCAGACGGAGAAGAGTTGTTGTTGTTGTTACCGCCATGGCTAGGGCTCAAAAGTTGCCATGAATTAGCAGAAGGCGAAGAAGGGTTGACCGTCAGCTTCTCAAATCCGCCGGAGATTCTCGACATGCTCAGAGCACTCGGCCTCGGAAACGCCGGAGCCGGAGCCGACGACGGAGTTGAAGCCGAAGACGAAGCTACTGTTCGTCGTCGTCGGAGAAATCGGCAAGCCGAGGTGAGATTTGGCCTGAAGGATTAAGCTATGGAGAAGAGATTCAGGTCCGAATGCCAAGCGAATCATCTCGTTGTCTCCTTGATCTTGAAGCAGGAGGTAGCCCATGATTTTGGAAGCGTTGTCAGGATCCATGGCTTGGATCCTGGAGAAGACTGTTTTGGTAGCTTCGTAGGAGTCCATTCTCATGTGGCGGTGGTGGGTGGAGTTTCAGGTCGCCGGTAGTCGGCCGGCGATGACCGGAGGAAGGAGGATTTGATTTTGATAGCGAGCTTTCAGTGACAGAGAAAAGGAAAGGAGCAGGTGAGGAGTTTTATGGAATTTGAGTAAATAATTATAAGGGAAAAAAAATTAAAAAACTATAGGTTAAAATAATTTAATTTAATTTATTATATGGTTTTGGATTTATTTATTTATATCTTATGTCGGATTAAATTATTAAAGAATTTGTGTGTTTTGGAGACATGGCATGGAATGGAGAAAAGCTGGTTTTTTTTTTTTTTTTACTTTTTGTTGTTTAAATTTGATTTTTTGGAACTATAAAGTAAAAGCACCTCTTTTTATGAAGAAAAAAAAATCAAATTTTGATAAATTATTAATTAATAAGTAATAACTAATAAAAAGGCTAAACCAAAAATACTAATAAAAAGAAATAATAATATGCAAGAGGCTTCGTTTAAGCTGGGTTTGACACACAGTTAATAGAGTTACTTATGCTATGACGATTGACGTGCATAGCTCTAGATTTTCTTTCGCAAAACTTGTCGGCAGTCTTGTCTCTCTGTGTGAAACTTTAGTTTCTTGTTAATTTTTTCTATTATCTGGGTTGTCTTCTGCCGAAGCTATATAAGATAAAAAATACATTATTATGAGTTGGTGTTTGATGTTTTTCGAGGTAATTTTACTAATGTAATATAAGCGGTTGGATATGGTTCATAAGGTTGAATCATTGATAGGCATGTTGTCGTTGATGACTCTTCGTTCATCATGTAGTGAGTTTATGAAGATTCTCTCGTGAGACGATGGGTTACTGCATCCAATAATTGGTTATTCAAGACTTGTCGTCTTCGTCACCATCACTTGTGAAACTCTAACTAGTGTCTGGTGCAATTTTAACGTTTCTCGTGCAAGGTTAATAGCCAAAATTTTGAGTTTCGATATCGATGATTGAATTACACAGCAAACGGTTGTCAGAAATATGTTAACTTCAAAATTATAATTTTTAATTAATTCATTCAATAGATGAGTCCAAAATAATTTCATCAATTATCTGCTGGGATTTTTTTAATTTTAATTTTTATATTTAAAAGTTTCTGAACACATGAAAGAGACTTGTCTTAAGAGAGAGATAATGGACAAAACAAGGACTAATTAGTAAATTAATCAATTAGAGAGCAGATTCAGATCTGCCTAGAGGAATAAGAAAATAATAGGGAAAATAGCACTTTGCCCCCTCAACTTTTACAACTTAACAAATAGACCCCTTATGCTATAAATTGCTCTTTTTACCCCTCTTATTTTGAGCACTTTGACGTTTTAGTTATTCTGTTTCAACTTTCGTCTGCTTAACATTAAATTTGTACACATCCACACACCGACAATGAGATATATCGGAGGTAGGAGATGAAGAGTTGATTAGGGAGATATCACGAAGAGTATGGTGAAATACGAAGGGTTTTAAAACCACGCATTTTATTCGTCGAATTTATTCTATCTAATTTTGTATTACCAATTAAAACATGCTTAGTAAGCTAATACATGGCTATTGGAACTAATGTGGTGTATTAAATGAGCATCAATTAACGTCACAAAGACGAAAGTTGAAATGGAAGGACAAAAATGACAAAATGGTTGAAGTAGGAGGAGGTAAAAAGAGCGATTTATAGTATAGGGAGCTATCTGTTAAGTTAGCAAAGTATAGGGGGGAAAATGATATTTTCCCAAAATAAAATTATAAATTAAATAATTTTGTAAATAAATTTGCCTTTACTATTGCACGCTTCAACACTTCCCCCAATATTTTATATTTTTTAATGAGTAATATATATTAATAAAGTGATTTTAAATTATATGGAATCTAGACAGTGCACAGAAAATTACATAAATAAATAAAAATTGAAATTTATAAATTATTATTTTACATGTTAATTAATCTAATTTTCAAGTGTATTAGTAATCGAGAAATGATGCAAGTTTTTACTCAAGCATCTTAGTAGAGCGGGTTAGAGATGTGATTATTTGGAGATATAGAGATGTTAAGGTTCAATGTATATTGTTTTCTTTAGGCATTTTTCTGTGATTAAAACAATGAGTTTAATTATCCGTTGTGGACTTCTGGTCAGTTCTATTTTGAACCAAGTAGAATAGCGACTAGCTAGCATTAGCAAAGACAGAGGGGGGTCTACCCTGGGTCCAGGGCCAGGGTTCTCTGTACCCAAATAGCTAACATACATGTATTTTTTCGTACAAAAATATATCTCAGTGCATTGTATTTTATGTATCGGGCACAGAATCTATTACCATATAGCTTCACCACTGCTAGTTAGTGTTTTTTTTTTTTATGAATTGCTAGTTAGTGTTGGTGCACGTTCTCTTGGAGTTGAACCGATAAACGTTCTCATTTGTATCTAACAAATAGTTTTTATATCGTGGTCATGGTTAATTAGTCTTGATCATATTCAAACTACAATGGAAAACTAGGAGAAGTGAAATTTTCAACAAATTTTTCGATGTTGTGTGTGTGACCTTAATACAGATGAAAACAAACACAGCTAGTCCAATTTTTCAAAATACTCACTTAATTTTAAACAAATTAGTAGCTACGTATTCGAATAATTTCTTTATTTTATAACTAGAAAATACACAAACTAATATGATTGTATAATAAAAAATTAATTAAGATAAAAGAAATAATGCATAAAGTAGCTCGAGTACTTAGTCGCATGTTCACTTTTGACAAAAAGCTTTTTTCCCTCCATAAAATAATAATAATAAATGAAAAATAATTTATAATGTGGAATATTGTGTAAATTTCAAAAAGTTGGAGAGCCTTTTGGTAAATTGGCACCCACTTTGGTGCACGAAGTCTCACTGTAAAAAAAAAATAATAATAATCTCTGATTCAAACGTCTTCATGCTTTCACGTGCGCGTTTTAAATTTACATTTTACTACCTATGTTTTGTGTGTACCCTTTCAAGATCCTCGAAGTCTCGAGTAATTACTTTTAAGGACTTTGGAAGTTATATATAAACTCCAATTCCTATTATTTTTTTAGGAAATGTTGTCCTACAATTTAACCTTTTTATATATGTCATTCAAACTTTAAAATAGGAGAAATTTTAATCGAAATTTAGCAGAATCAAAATGGTCAGAGACCCTTGATGTTTACATAGGATTTTATCGTTTTAAGATGGTTAGATCCTGGACAATGGCCTAGGTTGGCCTATCCCTAGTTTCGACCTTGAGTCTTGATATATACTAAGGGAATGTGGTGTGTGAATGTCCCAACTCCCTTCTTTTACAAGACCATGCAGATGGCAAAGTCGATAATTGAACCAAAACCTTGCATGAGTTGCTTACTCGCTCTACCATCTTGAACAATACACTATGGTTGGAAGGAAACAAAAAACAAACCAAAATCGAGTTATGGTATCTATATATATGTGTCCAAAACCACACATTTTGAGAATCCAAGTTAACTCTCTCACCAGCTATTCGAAAAGATGAGCAACAGTTTTGTAACATGCACATACAACCCTCGAGACAGAGGTATGCAACGATCACATATGTATCACTCCAGTAAAAAAACAGTCGAATATATATCGAGCAATTGTATTCGCATGTACATTTAATTCGATAAATATAATTAAATTCTCTAGTCAAATTTACTATTTTTTTATGTGAATAATATATTTAAAAATATTATTTTTATAGCTTATTTTCACACTATGGGGAATCCTTTACATAGAAGACCAAAGATTCTTGTGCAGTTGTGATGTGATGATGCTTTAGTAATTTTTTTTTTCATAAATATATAATTATTTATCATTAATTTGCATGAATAATTATTGCATAGTAATACGTAGTAGTGGTGATGATGATTATTTTTACACACTTTTGGAAAAAAAGCTAAAGTTTGGGTGGGGAAATTAATAAATTACTATTGGGATAGAATTCGTCTAACCGGACTAGATAATTTATCTTATGAAGTAGATAGAACACTTGATTCGATGTAATTTGTGTGTGTTTCACGTTCTATGTTTGGTTTTCATCGAGATCACATGTTTGTTGGTAGGAAAAATGATGAGGTAGCTTTAGTGCGAGGTGAAAACATGTAAAATCTTTAGTCTTTCTTCGTAGGTGGTAGATAAAAATGTGCATGATCTTTAGTCTCGAGTCTTTCTTTGCAAGAGGGAGGCACCAGTTTGGGTTAATTTCAACGATCTGGAACATTTGTCCAGCTGTCGTGAGGTAGTACTCAGTGAACATCCTTGAATAAGAGTTTACCCTACATGATAATTTGGAACAGTTGGATTGTTACGACGACACCCAGTTGAGTTTTCATTGCTACTCAGCTACCAAATTTGAACAGTTCTCGAAATACCACTAGCATAAGGCCATCTAGAGGTAGCGAACAAAAGCATTTGTCGTCACTCACCTCCTAATCAAATTGGTAAAACACTTACTTAGACGCGACTTGTATTCTTCACATCCCACTTCAATTTAACATGAAATTGATAAAACCCAACACCGGGATGATAAAAAAACATGCACAATCTACAATCTCAAGCCTTCTCCCATCAGTTCGCCGCCAATGTCCAACTTAAACAGACCAGTAATTAACATCAAGTTTCCACAAGACAACAAACTAATCAGCATTCTCAACCAAGACCATGTCCCTAGCAAGAGCAAGATCACAACTCACATCACGCAGTCTCCAAAACCACGAACAATCGTGTGTGCTCTTCTCCAGCACAATACATCAGTAATTCTAGACCGTTCGAACCGTCCAGAATGATTCTCTATATACCAAATAAATTTTGGTTGGTGAAAATTAATAATTGAAATTGTGTGGGCTTTCACAATCAAAGAGTTTTGGGTGGGCTCCATTTGTGTATGTTTATGAGTCAGAAAAAATGGATGGATATGATAGCTCCTCATTTCTTTCTATATGAAAGTGCCTTCCACCTTGGACATGGGTCAATATTATTATTTAATTTTATTTATTTATTTAAATAAATAAAAATAAATTAATAAAATAAAATAAATAAAATATTATTGGGCCCTCACCAATAATTCACTCTTAAAAAATTGTGCAATTTTGGCACTTTTTTTTTTTCAAATTTACCTATTGGATGGATTGGTAGGTAGTGTTTGGGTTTGTAATGAGTTTGCAAAATTTTCTTTCTTTGGGAAAAGATGTATACTTTTTTCTCTTTATAATTATGGTGTTTGGGGAGTATAATAATTAGGGTTGGAAAGTAAACCCGAGTGGGTTTGGGTTTACTCGAATTTTGCCTGAATTCACACAGATTAAGGTGCTCGGTACACATAGAAGATTGGATTTTAAAATTTTACTGCTTTGTTTGGTGCTCGAACTCGAACGTGTGCTTAACTTACCTGTAATCATTTGGCTTAGAGGTAAAAACTCATAATAGTTATCTGCTAACTAGAGAAAATCATATTCAAAATTTCAGATAACCATGATTCACTTTGTATTCTCTAATTTCTTGACCCCGAAAATCCTAATTTCCTATGAAGTCGCCCAATTCCTCTTTGCGAATTTGTGATGTCAATACAAAAAAGACACCCAATGATTTTTTTTTTCGGGTTAAAAAATGTACCCAAACTCATACCCAATATACTTGTTCGAGTATACAAATACCCATATACTAAAAAGGGGTTCGTGTCTGAGTTTAGAGTCAAGCAGTTTTCGGGTTCGAGCACCCACAAAATATGAGTTTGGATACCCGAAAACCCGACTCATTTTCCCTCCATAACAATAATGATTAAAATCTCTTTATGGTTGGAACCCACAAATGGTTGGGTTAGAGGGTATTTGCTGTTTTAATTATTATAGACTAAAATAAAGAAATAATGTCATACCATTATTGTTTTAAAAAAGGTATAATATAGTAATTACAAAGAAATAAAGTGATGAAATCATTGAGTTTGGTATTTCGTATTGGTGTTACTCTATGCATCACCTTAGTTGCAAACAACACAAGATGTATTTTATTGTATCACTACAAAAAAAAAACTCCTTTTAGGCGTCGGTCAAAACGTCGGAGTTTAGCATCGGTTGACCAACAACCGACGCTAAACAGCTGACTTCGCGTTTTAGCGTTGGTTGTATGCCGATCGACGCTAAAATGGGCCTAAGAGCCTACGCTATGACCCGTTCCTGTTTCGATTTTTGGTTAACCGGATGGGTAGATCGACGTCGGTCAGCAGAAACGAATTAGCATCGGTCATGACATTATACGATAAAATACACACAAGATGTTTTTTTTTTGTTTATATATATTGAGATTTTTACCCCCATGTCTTTCTTCTGGGGCTCTTGTTGTGATACTCTATGTATCTCCATGAATATCAAGATGTGCACTTTCGTCTCATCAACATTAAATACTCTTGCTCTCTCACTACATCAAAAACGAGTATCTATATACTTGACTGTCAAGCAAATCGACAACCACTGCTCATACAGCCTAAGGCGGCCTTGTATAGCTCTACTTCGACAAAACCAAAATTCGTCGTAATTTATCGAGGTTGAATATTTCCGAGCCCATCGATAACTATAAACCATAATTACCATATAGTAAGAAGATTGAATCATCACATATGGCAAAAAAGAAATAGTATGTAGCAATGTACAAAAGTAGTGCCCACATGATATATACACTAAAAAGAAAGAACATCATAAGACAAATCCACAGTCACCAAAATCTAAGGCTAAAAAATAATAAATTTGATGATGAAAAATGGAAGGTTTTTATTATTATTTGTTTATGCTTATTTGTCAATTAGGTCAATCTTTGTGTCACTCTCACCTGGATTTTCTACCTTAAATTAGATTCTCGAATCACTATTCTTTTTCCTCACCGTGTTGACGGGTAAATTCGTTCATCACGATGATTGTTTATTGTTGATTGTTACTACACGTACCCTACTCTGGTTTGATTTTTCTTGGATTGTTTATTGTTGATAACTGTTGCATCCTATATAACTCGAGTTGTTGGGAGATGGTTTTGAATGGATTTTATATTGTTTACTAACACGCACTCCCTCAAACGAACAACTTATGAAAGAGTTTGAAGTTTGCAGAGCTTTGATAAGACGTGTGCAACAGATTGAGGGTCATGAAGGCTTTAATAAGTCTTTATACACGAACTGGTGGTTATTGGGATTCGAAAACCTTGACCTCTTGTTGGTCAAGAACCATTGCATGCATTCCAATAACTCGAATTTTTGGGAGGGGTTTGAATAAGTCTTATATTATTTACTAACATTCATCAAAACTCATATGATCTTTAAGTAATGAAATTTTTATAAATAAATAGGAGGAAAAATGGAAATATAATTAATTAATTAATTAAATTAAATATATGATATGAAGACAAAAGAAAGCAACTTGCTTGAATAGTTAAAAGGACAAGTTCAATGAACATGTGGGGATGCAAATAAAAAAACAATTAATAGAACGATAAATATTAATTTATATTATTATGATGATTATATATATTTCTATTTAGTTAGGCCGTGAAATTCTCATCACTGGGAGATATATAAGAGTCGAAACGTTGCAACATTAGTTAAATGTATTAGTATATGCATGAAAGCCAACAATTTTAAAATAAACATGTAAACAAAAACGAGATATGTAGCGAGTCACAAGCTGAATTTTTTTTAGCTATTACGTGGAGAGTTTGGACCGATGTAAAAAGTGGATATTTCAAAACAAATTCCTTCATGAATCGTCACAGTTTGCACACATTCTTAATAGAAAGTTCTCGATAAAGTATGAAGTTTTGGACAACAACTTTGATAAGTTTTGTGCAACAGATTGGAGGGCTACTATAGGATTAGAAATCAAGATCTCTCTGTCATGAAAGACTCTCATATTATGTCACGAACAGTTGAATCATAGTAACTCGAGTTATTGAGAGAGAGTGTTCAATATTGAACTTATATCATTCATTAACCTGTGCGATTGGCCCAGTGGTGCGCATGATGACCATGGCTGCGCCACATGTATTTCTTACCCATCTATTCTCGACCCTTTCATTTTATAATTATTGACTTCCAAGGATGCCCGTGCACAGTATCACCAGTGCAATAACACTGACATGGACATCAGAGGGAGGACCACTCTCGTGATCACAAAGGTTTCCAATCGGGAGGCGCTAGCCACCATTATCACCAACATATATGAGACACACTACTCTTATAATCACGAAGATTTTCAAGCGGGGTGTAACTGGACCGACCCATTGCCAAATTAAATAACTATTTTGACGAGTCAAAGTAAACATTACTATCCATAAAAATACACATTATATTTGACCAATGAACCGACCCACTTACACCCCTTTCTCTGCAAGCTGCATCCCCAATACGACACTCTTAACGTTTCAGCTCACTATCAATCCACGATCGATAAACAAAACCGCTCATTATGTGACATGTTAAAGCTCTCGAATTCACACCTAATCTAATCATGGATATGTACACTATTGGAGAGAACATGCGCCGCCGCCGCCGCACACTCGAGTGTGTCTCTTTGAGATATTTTTGTCGTAATTTGGAATCTTCTCTTACGTAGCTGTATTAAGAAGGAACAAGACATGCACAGCTATGTTTTACAATTAATTCACTAAAAAAAACAATAATAATAATTCAATTAATATAATTAATTGTATTAATTTGCTCAATTATTGGGGTATTGATCGATCATCATGTTATAAATTGAAATTAAAATGAATAATTTCTAATGTGTCAATTATAAATTCAAGGTAAACGCTTCGGTGCACCCACTAAAAGTGGGTGCACCGGGTACACTCACTGACGTTTGTGCTATCTAGAGTGATATTTCTATTGAACTAATCGTTTATATCAATAGATTTAATCTTAATAAGTCTAAATTGAGCTTAATTACATTTTTAGTCATCATAGTATAAGATTATACCTAATGTTCTTCAGGTTTCTTTCTACAGCTGCATTTTTTCTCAATATGATAGATTATCATCTCTACCAAATTAGTTTTTTGTTCAAATCGTCCTATATATCCTTTAACAACATGTAGATTCTTATACTAAAAAAAAAAAAATATTAAAAACATGTTTATCTATCAAAATGTTAGCGGGTGTACCCGGTGCACTCACTTTTAGTGGGTGCACCGGAGTGTTCACCATAAATTCAATGAGTCCCTACTACTTTTTTTGCTTTAAAGATAGGTGTGATGAGGTGGCATTTTTAACCCTAGTGATTATAACGTTATAAATTGTATTACTATAAGATTGTATGGTATACGAAATAACTAGAATATTCTTGTATTAGTTTAGTGTAGATTATAATTGTAGTTAATGTTTGGATCCCATACCGTAGAAATGGAGATATTTGACTAAATCTATATATTTGAAAATAGATAGTAACTTAAATCGCTCATTTGTAACAATATATCGTTTGTATGCAATTTTCTTAATAGCGATTTGTAAATGATGATTTTGAATGACTACATAACAAATACTAAATTACCCTTATTAAGAGGTGGATGTTTATAGTAAAGTACTCGACTAGGCAATTTGCATTAACAAGAGTCAAGACAAAAAGTATTCATACTTCCTTTGCACTTTTTTTTTACATCAGTGGCTACGAATTAGAGATGATTGAAACTGAACTATTGAATCAAAGCACTTTATATTTGAAAATACCACTATCGTACAAAATCCCATATATGCATGTACATTAAACAAATATACAAAGGAATAAAGCAAAGCACTTGGTATTACCTTGAATGTCGTGTAGTGGTTAGGCGGCAGCAGATACAGAACAAGGTTCAACGGAGCTGAATGGTGTAGGGTTTATTATTTCCTAGTGAGCCGTGTTGTTATTTTATAACCCAGAATACGTAAATTTTAATGATTAATAGGGATAATATTGTCAATATGAGAGAGATTTTAAAATATGGGTGTAGGTATTGTAAAAGCTCATGAGATATTTAAAATCTCTTTTGGTTAAAATCTCTCTGTCTTAATTGTTACAACAGTGATTTAAGAAATATCTATATATTTATACAAATTTAAGAATAGACAAAAACTAAAATATTCTCTAACTTATACTTTCATTTGTACTCAATTCCAAATAAAAAAAATTGTTCCATAGCTTATGGCTATCACTGGTTTTGATTGGTGGCTATACTTTATATGTTCAATGATACAGATCACTTATTATGGTATGTCACAATTTGTGAATTCTAATATTTAACTGTTTGTTTGATGACATACACGTTGACGTGCAATATTCTGCAAAAAATTGTAAGAAGGATTTAACCAGAAGAACCACACTCAACTAAACTTAAAATCGTTACATGGATCATCGAGTTTTAACTTAAATGATCATGCTAATACATAAACAATGTCTTGCCAATTCCAATGTAGTATGAGTTTGGGCATTGTGCAAAGGCTTTTACAAATGGACAAACATTGTAAGAGGTTTTTTTTCATTTACTATATAAGTTTTCAAATTGATTTGTACCTTCCCAAACTATGAAGGGTACCACTTACATTTGGTACAAAAAAACTAATTCAAAGTGAAACATTTGTAAATAAACTAATGCCAAGTTGAGTGTAGCCAACAACATTGGTAAAAGGCAAATGAAGGCAGCTTGATTGGTGTTAGATTGTCTATCAATCATTTATTATCATTTGAATTTTACCTACTTCATTGAAAATTGGTTGTTTTCTATATATTATATTCATTTGATGGATTGAACAAGTATTGTTTGACTGTATCGTGTGCTTGTTCGAGTTTGATTGTGACTATAGTTTCGGTCGTTATTTTGTTGTTATTGCGTCATGTAGATGGTAGTTGATGTGCTGATTTGATAACGCTCATCTTGTTTGACTGTATTGTGTGTTCGTTCGAGTTTGATTAGGACTATAGTACTTTCGGTCGTTATTTGTTGTTATGCGTCGTCTAGATGGTAGTTGATGTGTTGATTTGATCACGCTAATCTTGTTTGACTGTATTGTGTGTTTGTTTGAGTTTGATTAGGACTATAGTTTTGGTCTTTATTTTGTTGTTATTGCGTCATCTAGATGGTAGTTGATGTGCTAATTTGATAACGCTTATCTTGTGAACTATGTTGTAAAAGATTGGGGTGTGTGACTTTGTTAATCACTCCTACAAGACTCGGAATCAGAGTCTCGTATCCAGTATCTAACCGTCATTGTTTTGTCTTCGATACCATTATATTTTTGATCGAACTCAAGTTATTCGCCACCAGATCAAGATTCGATGAGAGGTTGGAAATCAAACTATAATAAAAAAAGCCATAAAACCATGGCCCAAAATGACAAACAAAAGGCCACAATTATTGGCCCATAACGGCTTTCCTTTTAGCTCCATTCCCGCGCCGGTGCCGGCGAAAAACAAAACTCTCCGATCTGATCCGCCGGAGATCCGCCGCTCCTATATAGAATCGACGACCTTCTCCTCCCGGAGATCTTAACCACGTCCTCGGCGCCGGAGATCCGCCGCGAGAATCGACGCCCTTCTCCTCCCGGTGACGATGTTAGTTCTCTTCTCCGATCGCCCGTTTTCGTTTTGCTGAACGTCTGATTCGTCGTTACTGTCCGTAGATTCCTCATTCTGATCCTTCTTAGGGATGCGATTACAGCAATAATTGCTTCGAGGATTGAACTGATAACTTTGATCTGGATTTCGTTTCTGTTTATTTTGTTCATTCTTGAGCTTATGAAAAACCTGCAACAGTTGATGGATTTGGAGAAACCTGAATCTTGAATTCGTTTTTGCAGGATGAGATCGACGATTCAGGGATGGTTCTTCGTCGCGATGGGATCGATTTCCTTCGTGGGATTCGTGTTTGCTGCCATTGTATCAAAGCTTCTTCCTTTATCAAGCAATCGGGTCGTCTCAGCAGTTCAGAATGACAGGTGAAAGTTTTCTTCTTCTGCAAACTGTTGCTTTCTTTTCAAGTGATGTTCGAATTCGACATTGTTCGTTGATCGGTTTTTTCGATGCGTCAGGTACTACTGTTTCCTTGTGCCGTTGACACTGCCGATCCTCTTCGTAGCTGTGTACTTCCATTGGCTTAGCACGAAGCTCTTCAAGCACGCTTGATGGTTGCGAGCTTCGAGCTTGCAGATGGCCGCCATTGCAAGAGACGCGATAAGGGATGAAGTTTCGCGACTGGGAAAAGCTCGAATCAATAGGATCGATCACGAGGGAACTGCGAGAAACGAAATTCGGAAAGTGAAAGCATGTTCAATTTGTAGCTCAACTAACAGCATCAACATAGAATACTTTGTAGCAGAGAATGATACTGAAACTTCATTCAACAATTTGCTGTCGATTCAATGTTAGAACAATCGACGCTTGTTCGTAAATTTTGTTATAGATCTCGCAAAGCCGACAATTACAGTTGAAACCAGTTCGTGAAATCACACTAGCTCGTCGTACCTGTTCAAACTGTGTGCCGAAAAAAACTTGCAGAACAAGAAACATTTCATAAACTGCTTCATCTCAAGCATCTCATCAGATTTCCAGCCACCATAGTCGAGCTGGGAGGACGACTCCTGTAACTCGGATTTTCTCGTCTTCCTGGTCATCGAAACCTGCAGATTTCCACACGAAAATTTGTTATCTTTCTTCATTGTCCTTCAGCTTCAGTGCGGACACCAATGTCGGACATGTTATCTGAGTGCTATTCGAGAGTTACTTGAGTGTTACCGAAATAACAGTCAAATAACACTCGAGTAATAGGTTACCTGGTGTTATTTAACTGTTATTCAGGCAACTCGAGTAACTCTCGAGTAACACCCTGATAACCTGTTTGCACCGATTTTGTTCTACTTCGGTTTAAACTTTCGGCACCTACTTCGAGAGATAGAGTAGTGGTAGACACAAAGAAGCAGATACTAAAAATGGTGCCTGCAATCTAACAGAATAATAGTATGTTCATGATAGCTTACCTTAGTTAAAAATGGACCTCTGGATCTATATGAATGGTAGGTGCTATACACATCACATGCTAAATTAACGAACAAGCATTGAATGCTATGGCTGAACTCAGTAATTGCAACTCTTTCAGCACCAGCCAATGCTATAAAACGTAGTAAAAAGATGAACTTTTTGCTCGTTCGAAACTCCAATCCACCCCTATACTGTTTTACTGGACGAAATGGAGATCGAGCAAATTGTCTGTGGTGATGGAAATGATACTGATCTTACTACAAGTTGCAATGCTGGGGGATGTGGATTGAAAAGCGGAGATGAAGCTGGAGATACGTACCTAGTGTGGGAAGATTTAACGGTGGTGCTTCCGAATTTGGGAGATGGACCTACGAGGAGATTGCTCGATAGGGTCCGTGGATATGCTGAGCCCGGGAGGATTAAGGCTATCATGGGTCCATCTGGGTCCGGGAAAACTACTCTTCTCGATGCTTTGACAGGTCTGTCGTGCTTCGTATCACTTGCTTTAGTTCTCCTTTTTCTGGATATGTGAAGCTGTAGAAAATTAGGTTGAACATCAGTAACCAGTTCAAAAGCTAAGCAAGTTAAACCAACCACGATATAACTATCGACGAACAAAGTAGGGGATAATCATATTTCATCTGTAAGCAACCAAGAAAAACCTTAATAGCATTTACTACCGAAGCCAAAACTCGACACAATAGCTTATACTTTGAGAAGTTAATGTCAGAGAATACAGGTTGTAAGGAAGTACACATGTTAAAGAGAAAAAAGAGAGGTTCTGTCTCTTATTCTCTCTTGTTGTTCGAGCTGTTAAACCCGGGAAGTTCATCGTCTGAGTTTTGAATGATATGCAGGTAGATTACCAGGAAATGTCGTCATGACAGGGAACGTCCTACTTAACGGAAACAAGAAGAGACTCAATGACAGTGGTGTAGTAAGTTGTTTTATGTTCTCTACGAAGCTCGATTATTTCTTCCTGACATTGAAAGCCAAATAACTTACTTACTTGGCTCTATGAGTAGGATTCAAGACGATTACGGTTAGATCTAATGATCATGATAATGTTGCTACTATGATGTGTATATTCAGGGTTATGTAAGACAAGAAAACAGGCTGCTGGGCACTCTGACTGTCAGAGAGACCATAAAGTATTCAGCTCATTTGAGGCTCCCGAGCATGATGACAAAAGAAGAAATCGATGACATTGCAGAAGGAACTTTGACAGAAATGGGTCTACAAGATTGTGCAGATCGATTTATAGGGAATTGGCATCTAAGGGGCATAAGTGGTGGGGAGAAGAAAAGACTGAGCATTGCACTTGAAATCCTCACTAAACCTCGGCTTCTATTCCTAGATGAACCTACCACTGGCCTAGACAGTGCCTCGGCATTCTTCGTGGTCAAAACCCTAAGAAACATTGCGCAAGATGGAAGAAACCGTCATATCCTCGGTTCACCAGCCTAGCAGTGAGGTTTTTGCACTGTTTGATGACCTTTACTTGCTATCTGGTGGTGAGACTGTCTACTCTGGTGAAGCAAAAAAGGCAGCAGAAGTATAACACACTACAGTCTCGGAAACTAACCGTTTTTTTCCTGCAAATTTGTTTGCTTGACAACCTAACCTGTAGTGTATACTTATGCAGTTCTTTGCTCAAGCTGGATTCCCTTGTCCGATTCGGAGAAATCCTTCTGATCATTTCCTACGCTGCATTAATTCAGACTTCGACCAGATCAGACTGCCTTTGATGAGATCTAAACGGGTATGCAAAAGTAATAACGGGGGCGTTATATCTTCCTTACAGTTCGTTAACAATTTCTTGACTACTATTTTCTGTATCCTGGACTCTAGGACATTAAGAAGCCATTAGAACCTTTGAACTACTTACCCACAACAGAGATCAAAGCAATGCTGATTAAGGAGTACAGACAATCCAACTATGCAGCAAAGGAAAATGACAGGATGAAGCAAATTCTGGCTACAGTAAGCACTTCTGAATTATATTTTAGAATAGCCTAATCATCCTACCGATTAAATAGAAACGATTTTATTTCAGCATTCAGTAAGGTCAAGTGAGTCTCTACTAATGCAGATGAAGCTGAACATATTGCACAAGCAATCTGATAATAAATGTCGATTTAAGTACATAGAAAAAATGAGTAGCTAAATCATAAACCAATACCGTTTTCTACTGTAAATGCATCTTCTTTGAGAAATATGGACAGAAGAGGAACATACCTTATAAGGAATTCAACACCTTCTGAGTTCACGAACAAAGGTTATATTTTCTGCAGAAGAGAACAGAGATTAGAAGGAAGATGAAAAATCAAGTGAATTGGTGGAAGCAACTCTGCACATTGACCCAGAGATCTTATGTGAACATGTGGAGAGATTTGGGCTACTACTGGGTGAGGATAGGAATCTACGTAGCCTTGTCTGTATGTGTCGGTACCATCTTCTTCGATATTGGAAAAAGTGCTTCAATCTTTGGAAGAGGATCCTGTGACGGATTCATTGCAGGCTTCATGACATTCATGTCCATTGGAGGTTTCCCTTCTTTCATCGAGGAATTGGAGGTAACAACCCGTTATAGGATCCTGTTTAACATACACGGGCAACGTTACTAAAGCTTACTTCATCAACTTTCTACACAGGTTTTCAATGAAGAGAGACTGAACAGGCATTATGGGGTTGGGGTTTACATTCTATCGAACTACCTATCTTCATTTCCTTACTTGACATTCATGTCACTCTCTACGGCAAGTATCACCTACTACATGATGAACTCCAGAGCCGGATTTTCAGGTTTTGTGTACATCTGTCTCGACCTTCTAAGCAGTTTATCAGCAGTGGAGAGCTGCATGATGACCATAGCTTCACTCGTTCCCAACTACTTGATGGGAATCGTTATCGGAGCAGGATATATCGTAAGAAACAACAAAAATCTCTATCTTCAGCAAAATGGAATCCCTTGTAATTTCTATCTCAATTTTTGTTCCTGTGCAGGGGATCCTAATAATGACTTCAGGATTCTTCCGTTTCCTGCCTGATCTTCCTAAGGTTTTCTGGCGTTACCCGGTTTCTTACATCAACTTTGCTGCATGGGGACTACAGGTACTTCCTAATTAAGATTTCGAAGGTTTTTACTAGTCGCTCCATTCGTCAACCACATACGTCACTGCTAATACTGCTGAAAACATGAAAATGCAGGGTGCATACAAGAATGACTTGATTGGCCAAGAGTTTGATCCTTTAATACCTGGTGGGCCGAAGCTGAAAGGTGACGTTTTCCTGACCACGGTGCTTGGTATCAACCTTGGATATTCAAAGTGGTGGGACTTAGCTGCAGTGATAGCCATCCTAATTGCTTTCAGAGTCCTCTTTTACGCCATCCTCAAGTTGAAGGAGAGATCTTTACCGGTGTTGAGGAAGATCTATGCCAAGAAAACGCTGCATCGTCTCAAGAAGAGGCCATCTTTTAGGAAGAACTCGCCTTTCCCTTCTAAGAGGCATCAAGTCAATCAGTCTTTCTCTTCTCAAGAGGGTCTATTCTCTCCAATCCACTAGGCACCAATGATAATCAAACTCACAGCAGCTTGATCCTGAAGACACAAAAAACTAGTCAAGTGTACACCCTGCCCACCAAATAAATCCCATATGTAACATTACTATCCTTTTCTATGTTTACCTTATCATCGTGTGAGTAGTAGAAGTAATTTAATGTCTGCATCAATGTTCCACAAGTTTATGCTAGAAGAAATCGGCACAAACATATGTCTACCTAGGCAGGACTTCTCTTCATCTAATAACATTTGTAACTCATGAACAAATGCAATGATATTTTATAAAGCAGATACAAATATACAATCAGTACATTAGACAAGATTTCTGCATACCACCAGTCTCATCTCAGAGCACTGAGGGCAAAGAGAATCCAAATAGTGGGGCATAAAACTGTAATCAAAAGGAGATTCATGGTTCATCTGTACATTTATCTTCACTGAAATAAAAGGGACTTACAGTGAAGAGATCTGCCTCCGAATGACCAGTCTGGCAGTCTTGAGTATTTTGATAATCTAGGAAGCAAGTGCACTGGAGGAGGAACAAAGATGGAACATACATTTCACGATAAAGATGCGAACAAATAAGAAGTACAGAAGCTACAATTTTGGAGGAATGAAACAAACCATAGATGGCACAAAGATGAACACTGTGATAATGGATATCACGAATCTCATAAGAAGAACTCTGAACTAACATTAAGAACCAAACATAACTGCCTCATTCATTCAACTGCCTCATATTTTCACAAGGAAAACAATAGTTCATCATTAACATGTCAATAAATGTAGAGTTTACAAACCATATCTCGTTAGACATTCCTAGTATGCCAACTCAAAAGTTAAACAAGAGAGACAACTGTAGTAAGCATCTAAGAGACTGTGTGCTAAGGTTTCTTCTCAGTAGGTGTGCCGTTTTCAACACGAGCATCAAATCCATGATAAGGAACTTCAATCATGGGCCTTGGCATCGGACGATCACCAAAATCCGCTGGGAAAAATTCAAAGTCTGGACCGAAATTAAACCTGACGAGACAGTTTGGTTGATTGGGAAGTGTGTACATTGATGCAGCAGGGTAGTAGCGCCCGCCATATAAATCCTTGAATGCAACTCCTTGACATGCACCATTTTTGAAGAATGATATCTCACTTCCTGCATGTCAATTAACAGCACACAGAAGTTATGAATAACTGCAGAACTAGAATAAATAATCCAACAATCCTGACCTAAAGCAAGCACAAATGAGATGTCTCAATAAACCAACTAAGGAGCTCCATAGAACAATTCGATTAAGGAATACGAATGATTCATCATGGTTTAACACACAATCAACAACAACCATGAAGGACAACATACATAACCGAATCCTCAAACAATGAGCACATATTATGCTTGTTCCACAGTGTAAAGATTAAACCTTAAACACTAAGCCAAACCAGCAATGCAGAAGTAAAGACTCACCTGGTATAATCTTAGGAGGATCCTCCTTGGCATCAGGAGCACACAGATACCTCTGCCCTTTATACCAAACCAAACGAGGTGGCTTCGGAGCATATGTCTCACCATCCGGCAAGCTAATATAGAACCCAATAACATCCCCTTCTTTATACCCTTCCTCCCCATACTTCTCCCTCAACGCCTTATGAATCTTACTCCCATCAATATCTCTGTACCCAAAGCTGTTCCCGTCGTAGCCAACTGGCGCCTGCAAGTCCCCTTTCTCAGTACACCATCCCAGCCTTGTATGTCCAGTCTCCCCTGAGCTCTCAACCTTCATCTCAAAATACCAAGCTCCTTCACAAACTCCTCTAGTAGCTCTCACCATTCTGTAACCCTTGGTACTCCCTGCACTCATCCTGTCCTCACTCAGCTCAACTTTCTCCGCCTTGTACACCTTCGACAAGCAGATTTTCATCTCCGGTGAATCATCGTTCTTGTCAGGAAACCTTGGAACCGGAGTAATTAGTACAGTATCTGTAGCTGGAGTGTTCTGCGGAGTAGGTTTCGTCTTCTTCTTCCCCTTACGAGTAGATCTCGTCGACCAGACGTTGTTGTTAGTCTTCTTCTTCGACTTCTTCTTCGCTGCAACTTGTGGAGTAGCTGCTACAGCAGGAGCAGCTGCAGCAGACGGAGTAGCTTTATCAGCCTCCTCCTCGACGCTAACATCGTCATTTCCGTTTGAAACGGAATCGTCAACTGGCGTCGTCGTCATCACCACATCTTCAATTTTCTGCTGTTTTTCCTCCTCCTCTTCCACTGCTTCTTCCTTCACCTCTCCCAAAATCTCCATCTGCTTCTGCTTCTTGCTAGGCCGGTCCTCATCACCTTCTTCCCTATCCTCCTCCTCTCCTTCCTTCAACGAACGCTTCTCCGTGTCGTTGGACGTCGTAGGGTCCGATTCCAAAACCAATTCGGAGTCGGAAACCACAACAGATACTCCCTGCTGCTTTCTATTGTTCGTATTCGCTACGGAATCGTGCTCCGGAAGTAGAATACTCCCAACGGCGACGGTTTCCACGGCGGGAGGATTGTCGTCGGGGACGACGGTGGATATCTGATTTCCTTCCTCCTCCGCTGCCGACGACTGCTCCTCGTCCTTGTAGGTGGACTGAAGCGAATCCATTGATACGAATCGGAAGAAGATTGGAGCAAATCGATGAGTGAAGAAGCTGTTCGTTTGAAAATCGCCGACGAGAGAGGAAGAGAAGAACTGTAATTAAATTAATTGCTTCTTTTCTGCCGGGAAGGAAGCTCAGTAGAAACTGTAATGGGCCGGGGGATTGATTAATGGGCCTAAGCCCGATAATGGATAATTGGGCTGGACGGATTCGCCAGTTTTGGATCGAAACTGTGGGTTACAGTTGGGTCAAACGGGCTGGTTCGGGTTACGGGTCACGGGGTCATCGGGGCACAAATTGAATAGAGTTAGAGTGCACAATAGCTGTTAAATTGGTGGGTTAAGCAGGTCACGGGTGTGAGTTAACCGAGTTACCGGTCACAGTCACAGTCACAAATTGATTGAAGTTGAAGTGCATAAGAGCCGTAAAACGGACGGGTTAAGCGGGTCGCGTGCTTGGTTAATTGAGTTATTGGTCACCGGTTCATCAAGTCACAAATTAAATGGAGTTAGAGTGCATAAGAGCTGGCAAATAGGCGGGGTAAGCGGGTCACGTGCTGGTTAATCGAGTTATTGGTCACCGGTTCATCAAGTCAAAAATCTAATGGAGTTAGAGTGCATAAGAGCTGTCAAACAGGCGGGGTAAGCGGGTCACATGTTGGTTAATCGAGTTATCGATCATAGGTTCATCAGGTAATCACAAACTGATTGGGGTTAGAAGTGCATAAGAGCCGTCAAACTTACAGGTTAAGCGGGTCACATGCTTGGTTAATTGAGTTACTGGTCAC
This sequence comes from Linum lewisii, assembly GCA_034768395.1. Lineage (NCBI taxonomy): Eukaryota > Viridiplantae > Streptophyta > Magnoliopsida > Malpighiales > Linaceae > Linum > Linum lewisii. Next base: position 220,077 of record CM068300.1, on the reverse strand, counting down.
CGGTTCATCAAGTCACAAATTAAATGGAGTTAGAGTGCATAAGAGCTATCAAACAGGCGAGGTAAGCGGGTCACGTGATGGTTGACCGAGTTACCGGTCACAGGTCCCCACAAAATTGATTGGATCACGAGTCAATTTGACGACAATTCACTTAGTTTAAAGGTTTTACAGACTTTTGAGTTGGTCGAAATTTTGAATTGTTTCATTTCGGTCAACATAATCGGGTCGATACTGAGTCAATTTTGGTCAGCTGCATTTCTCAGTAACACAATCATATGCTGTTCTTGTCTCTGTAACAGTGAAAGATGCAGAGAAACAATCCCAGAAGAATACACAAGCAATGGCGTATAAGAAACTCTTTAGCAATCAAAGAATCTTAAATGTTCTGCAACTACCTGCAGATTTCATTAGACCTTTTGAAATCTTCTCAAACAATGTTCTGCAGCAATGTGTTCTTCAGAATTCATCATCTGAGAATTCTACACAAATCCTGTGTCATTTCGAGCCTCGTCGTGCTGTTACTTCTCCTCGCATTTCGATCTAAACACGCTTTGTTTCACCAAAGTTCAGATCTTTCCACTGTTTCTGCAACTAACATCAGCCATATAGGGTTCATAGTAGTTACATCCTCAAGAACATGGAAGCACAGAAGACCATACACAGACTCCTGGTGGAGACCGAATGTAACCCGAGGCTATGTGTTCTTCGACCAAGACCCTTCTGAGTTCCTACCATGGCCTTCGACATCTCCTCCGTTCAAGATCAACGAAGACATCACCAAGTTGCAGGTCTATCCTAAGCTGGTGAACCCGGTTGAGGTCAGGATCTTTAGGTCGATCCTCGACATGTATAGGGTCAGAGACAGAGATCTGAGGTGGTTCATATTGTGCGATGATGACACAGTGTTTTTCGTCGATAACATGGTTGAAGTACTTGGGAAGTATGATCATAGGAAGTACCATTACATTGGGAGTAGCTCTGAGTGTGCTCCGTGTAACGGTATTTACTCGTTCGATATGGCGTTCGGAGGAGCAGGTTATGCTCTGAGCTATGCACTTGTGGATGCCTTGGCAAGCAAGTTAGATGCTTGCATTGCAAGGTATTGTTACTTGTCTGTGAGTGATCAGTTGGCGTATTCATGTCTGGCTGATTTTGGAGTTTCTTTGACTGTTGAGGAAGGGTTTCATCAGGTGAGCTTTTCTGCAGATTGATCTGTTCTTGAATTTGAGAAACTCAGTAATGTTATGTTACCTTTCTGCAGATTGATCTGTTCTTGAATTTGAGAAACTCAGTAAATGTTATGTTATCCTTTCTGCAGATTGATCTCTTAGGTGACATATCAGGCTTTCTATCATCTCATCCACAGTCTCCAGCTCTCAGCCTCCACCATTTCGATACATTCGATCCGATCTTTCCTTCCATGGATCGATACAATGCTGTACACCACCTCATGAAGCCTGCGAAAATCGACCAGTCTCGAATGCTGCAGCAAACCATATGCTACCAAAGGAATGTAAACTTCTCCTTCTCGGTCTCATGGGGCTATTCGGTACACATCTACGAGACCATAATCCCTCGAAGCATCCTTCGAAACCCTCTCGAGACGTTTATCCCGAGGTGGAAACAAGACCATGTTCCAGCTTTCATGTTCAGCACAAGGAGGGTGAGCAACAGTACTCCATGTGAGAGTACTCCTCATGTGTTCTTCTTTCAATTGATCGAGCAAAGCTCTCGAGCTGTTGTCACGACAACTTATGTTCGAGGTTCGAGTCGAGACTTGCCTCGTTGCAACCGTTCTGCTGATCATGTTAACATGATCAAGGTGCAGTCTTCTGCAGATGTTCATAAGCCTGCAGGTGTGATTGAATGCTGTGATGTTGACTACAAGCTTGATGCAGATGTTGCAGAGATCATGTTAAGAACTTGTATGAATGGTGAAGTCATAGCATAGACAGAGATGTAATAACGGGTTGTTTGGTTGATGGAATTGAAATCCATCAGTAGGTTGGGAATTGAAATCCAATTCCCGGACCCAATTCCATGGACCAAACCACTCCTAAGAATAAAACGAAGACGGAATCTACAGAATCTGATTCAGTCATTACAGCGGTACTACATAGATGGTCATACTAACGAGTTCATGCTCGATGTAACACGAGAAGAACGGTATTAAACTACGAGCTCTGTTTACCAATTTTCAACAGATCAAATACTTAAAACATCCTGGAACTATAGGTTGGGTTACAAAATTAAATTATCCTGAAATTTTAATCGGTTACTATGAAACATGTTACAGATGAGTCCTAATGACGTCATTTATGTACTTTATCAGCTATTTCGCCATGTCATCGACTATTTGACCCAATTTTCAACATTGTTAAAAGGCTAAAGGCTGGTTAAAACGGGCTGGGCCATACTCGGACAGGCCCAATGGAACCTGAGAAAAAAGACTAAACCCGGACCAAAACTCGATCCAGTCAAAATATTTCGAGCCGACCGGTTTTACGTGTGATTCACAGCGGTCTGACCATCCTTTTCATGCACCATGATATACAAGTGCGCATGTAGTAAACCACGGTTGCACACGTAAAATCAACTTACGTTTCGGTCGGGTCCCTTTAATTGACCATTTCTACTCAGTCAAAATTTCACGAGTCCAGACTCGAGCCAACCCGACACCAAACTGTCACGAATCTAAAACCTACCAAAACGGTCCACCCCATACTCAACCCAAACACTCACCGTCACGTGACAACAACAAAAAAACTCGAGTTTTCGTCAATCGACCCTAAAAACCCGACCTCGAACCTCGTTATCAACCTGAAAACCCAACCCCAACAAACCCTAAACCGAAAATTAAACACGAAAGCTACACTAAATCAACCCCCACAGGTAATCATCACTAGTCACTAATCAACAATGGTTGAAAAACCATTTGTGGTCACCTAACTTTGTGTTGTAACAACGTGATCATCTAACTTTGTCTTATAACAGATCACTCATTTATATGTTTGGGTAGATACTGGTTTGGTTTTTGAGTAAGCTCAATTTTTTGGAGGGTTCAATCGTGTTGATGAGGGAGATTTAAAAAATCATTATGTTTGACGATGTTGCATGCTTAGTTGTCAGTTTGGCCAGAATTATCATCAAAAGTGACCGGAATAATTACTCGGTTACCTTATTTAAACATAGATGAGTACTATGTTACAAAACAAAAGTTAGGTGACCACAGCATTACAACCTCCAAACTTAGGTGACCACCAATGTTTTTTACCCAATCACGACTTAATTACACCAAATACTACTAAACTTTCATTTCCATTCTTACTCACCACTCAACTATTTTTCTTACATCAAATACCATCAAACTATACATTTCGTTTCACCGATTACCACTCCGTCCATTTTTATCAAGATGACGACGTGACTCTAACGGAGCATGTCTAGTCAGCTGAATAACGCTGGGTCAGATGCCAAGTGCCACATCATATTTCAGACGAAAAAATGAACGAATTCAGGGTTTTTTCAAATAAGTGTGTTAAAGTTCTAAGCGAAAGATATTGAACACTTACTTTCTAAACATCAGGTACTAATTTGTTCATACCCCAAACGTAAGGTACTGTCTGGGCTTATTAGCGAACAATTAACCATCCCATTAATCGCCATTAAAACCCAGACCAGACCTCTGTTAATCAACAAACTAATCAAGTAATTAAGAACTAATTAACCCTATGTTCTTCCAATGTCGACCTCTTTCATCTTCTTCATCTTCCAAAACCTCCATCTGAAACTCCTCTGCAAATCCGTTCTAATCTCGGGCTTAATCCTGCTTTCTTTCTACGCACTCTGGTCTTCAGATCGTACGAATCACATCTACAGATCAACAATTACGAATTCGTACCACATTTCCAGTACTAGTACTAGCTCTGTTTCTGTTTCTCCGACGAATGTGAGCCACGTCGGATTCGTGATCGTCAGCTCCGTCGACACGTGGCAGCGGCGGAGGCCGTACGTTGAGCTGTGGTGGAGGCCGAATGTTACCAGAGGGTATGTGTTTCTTGATCGGGAGCCGCCGCCGCCGTCGGAGAATTGGACGTTGACTTCTCCTCCGTTTAGAGTCAACGGCGATATTGCTAAGCTGAGGGCTTATCTCAATGCAGGTACGTTTGTAAAAGTGACGGCGCGACGTGTAATCTTATAGACCGTCACAACAAGAAAACCGCAGATTAGTCACAGGCTTTTACCTATTAGTCACAGATTTTCACCTATTAGTCACGGTTTAACCGTGACTAAAAAATTAGTCACGATTATAAGATCCGTGACTATATTGAGCTCAATTCACGGTTTTACCTCAAACCGTGACAAAGAGATTAGTCACGGTTCTAAAACGAACTGTGACCAATATTTGTTACGGTTTTAATCGAGTGGCAGCGCCACATGTGTTATATGAGTGATTCTTAACGTGGACCCCACTAACTACAATCCTGATCAACTGACTGTGATGACTTGTGCAAATGCAGATACGGTGAGGACCATGCGATCGATCATCGACATGTACAAGATAGCGGATAAAGACCTGAGGTGGCTCGTGATGTGTGACGACGACACGTTCTTCTTCCTCGACAACCTGATCGATGTTCTGGGACGGTACGATCACACTAAGTTTCATTACATCGGTGGTCAATCGGAGTGCTTCCACTCGAACGCCGTCTTCTCGTTCGACATGGGGTTCGGGGGAGCGGGCTATGCTCTGAGTTACCCACTTGTGGAAGCCTTGGCACCCACGTTAGATGCTTGCGTCGCAAGGTACCCAAATGTTTACGCGAGTGATCTCATGGCTTCTTCTTGCTTGGCTGACATTGGGATTCCGTTAACTGTTGAGAAAGGGTTTCATCAGGTAAGCTTGGTTAGTCTGTTAAATTTAACGGTGGGTACTATTTAGTTTGACGGCGGTTGGGAAATGGTTTGATTTGGTAATTTTTGAAACTATGAGGATGGATAGGGCAATCCTTGAAAATTAGTAGGGCTAAAAAGGCCGGGCTGAGGTTTAGAGAGGCCCATTTGGGGTCAAATGGATCATGGATTGGGTTTATAGGTTGGGTTAATTGATTTAATTTTTATCGGGTCACGTGTTAATTGAGTCGAATGATATATTGGGTTGTGGGTTTTTCACGTTATATGTCACATAGTGTTGATTTCTCGTCTATCGGGTTACGGGTTAGTTGAGGTATTATCAGTCGTCTGTGGGGTCCATTGGGTTGTGGGTCCTTCAAGTTGTGAGTTGTCGATTTTTTGGTCTATTGAGTTGCGGGTTTTAGGTAGTTAACTATTAGTCTATACGGTTGTATGATATCATTGGGTCAATGGAGTCATTAGTCAATCGAGTTACGTATTCATGAGAATTCTTCACCTCTATTGCAGATCGATCTCCATGGCGACATATCGGGCCTCCTATCATCCCACCCACAATCCCCAGCCCTAACCCTCCACCACTTCCATGAAATCAACCCGATATTCCCATCCATACCCGACCGATTCAACGCACTCCGCCACCTCACCGCCCAGCCAACCTCGACCCATCCCGAATCCTGCAACAAACCATATGCCACCATCGACCCACGAACTTCACCTTCTCCGTCTCCTGGGGCTACTCTGTCCATGTCTACGAGACCATCTTTCCTCGAAGCCTTCTCCGAAAGCCCCTCGAGACTTTCAAGCCCTGGTTCACCGAGCAACCTGGCTACGTTTTGAACACTAGGTGGATGTTGAATGATCCATGTGACACTCCCCATGTATTCTTCTTTGAATCATTGGAGCATGATACCACGTCGTATGTGAGAGGTTCGGCTCGTGGGTTGCCCACTTGTGGGAACGTGGGGAGCCACTCTGGTGATCGGATCTCTCTGGTTAGGGTGAAGTCTTCTGCAACAGCTCGTAAGAAGGTAAGCGCACGAGGCTGAGTTTTGATCAAAGTTGTTCGATTAATCACTTTCAACCAGACTACTTGACTTGTATTACTTAACTGACTAAAAACCGACATAAGGGCACTTGAAGCCTTGAACAAATTCAGTGTTTTTTTTTGTTTTTGTTTTTGTGGCTGACTTTCTTTTTGTCATGCAGCCTGGTGTGATCGAATGTTGCGACGTTGAGTATGATGATGAGACGGATGTTGCAGATATCAGAATAAGAATTGTTGGGAAGATGAAGTAATCGCATAATTGTGAAATCTTATTATATCAGTAATTTGTATATGATGATACTAACTTGGACAATTTTCATCGTACTTCATCGAGTACCAGTATAATTCAACGAACCCTTCTTAATTTCATCATACTAACTCGGATAATTTCATCATACTGTGATACGACCAACCGTAATAACCGATTCCATCTTGAAAACAGTCCCAATTAATCACAAATTGTCCTCTTTGACATGTTGGTATGAATATATGGGCCTGAAAGCCCAAATTCCAGCAAGAAAGCCACGAGTCCACAACCCACAGGCCTTGTTGGCCCAATTCAATAAACCCTAAAGCTTCCCTCCATATAAATACCATCAATCCGCCGTTTCAAGCTCTCTTCACAGTCTTCACTCTGCAAATCGAAAACCCTAATCCTTCTTCCGCAAAACCAAACCATGGCTGACAGAGCTGGAGGTGACCGTCCCCCACGCCGCGGATTCGGCGACCGTGGTGGCCGAGGCGACAGAGGAGGACGCAGAGGCGGCCGCCGCGGCGGACGTCGTGACGAGGAGGAGAAATGGGTGCCCTGCACCAAGCTCGGCCGTCTCGTGAGGGAAGGAAAGATCAAATCCCTCGAGCAGATCTACCTCCACTCGCTGCCAATCAAGGAGTACCAGATCATTGACACTCTCGTCGGACCGTCGTTGAAGGACGAGGTGATGAAGATTTCTCCAGTGCAGAAGCAGACCAGAGCTGGACAGAGGACTAGGTTCAAGGCGTTTGTCGTCGTCGGAGATGGGAACGGACACGTTGGTTTGGGAGTGAAGTGTTCTAAGGAGGTTGCTACTGCGATTCGTGGTGCGATTATCTTGGCTAAGCTGTCTGTGATTCCCGTGAGGAGAGGATACTGGGGGAACAAGATTGGGCTTCCTCATACGGTGCCGTGTAAGGTGACCGGGAAGTGTGGTTCCGTCACCGTGAGGATGGTGCCGGCGCCTCGTGGAGCTGGGATTGTTGCTGCTAGGGTGCCGAAGAAGGTTCTTCAGATGGCTGGGATTGAGGATGTTTTCACCTCGTCTCGTGGGTCTACTAAGACTCTTGGAAACTTTGTCAAGGTTTGAATTCTCTTGAATTTTGATACTTTGTATGTTCTGTTGTACAATTTGTTAAGCTCTTGAATGATACGGTAGCCGTTACTGCAGTTTGAATGACTGGTATTGTCTGCTCTGATTATATGCTTTGATTCTGCTTTCAGCTGGTTTGTTGATCCAATATGAATGGTAACTGTAGCTTCAATTGCTCGTTCTGATGATTGGTTTGTATTCAAAACTATTGCTTGAAGATGGTTGCTATCTGTTCTTTCATTTTGTAAACCATTGTTGCACTTAGATGTTATCATTTGGATGCCATTTAACCATTGCTTGAGCTGATATCTTGTCTGTTCTTACTAATTACTGTGGCTAGTTATTAAGAAGTTCCTATGCTGATTTTGATTACTGAATGTTCTTACCTCACGATTGATTAAGCCTTAGATATGATGAACATGAACTTAGAATGTCATTGTTCCACATTTGAATCTATTTGCTGGTTCTGAACTTCTGTTTACACTCATATCATGCTATTTCCCTTGCTGAAATGATTGCTGTATGTTCTTATGATGAATATGAACTTAGAATGTCATTGTTCCACATTCATAATCTGTTTGCCAGTTCTGAGCCCTTCTTTACACTCATATAATGCTTGTTCACTTACACATTGTTTCTTCCACGATTGCAGGCTACCTTCGACTGTCTGTTGAAGACTTACGGTTTCCTGACCCCCGATTTCTGGAAGGACACCCGCTTCTCCAAGTCTCCATTCCAAGAGTACACAGACATCCTTGGGAAGCCAACCAAGCCACTCCTCCTCGAGGAAGTGATCCCGGAAGCTTGATTCTGTTTCAATGGAGGTTCTGATCTCTCCATTAATGAAAGCTATAAGAGCAGTAGCAAGTGTTTAGTGTTTCGGTCAAGAGATTTTGGTTACTCTTCTGCATTCGGTACTCGATGAATGGTGTTTTTGCCCTAAGTTTGTTTACTTACTCTCTTTGTTTAAAGGATTAAGCTTGTTTCAATTTTGCTAGTACATTATACTCTTGCCTCAAATGATCTTATTTGGTTTTCGAGTTCTTTGTTGTTCGGTCTAATTGACTGACCAAAACTTGTTTCAGCCGATTCGATATCGGTTGAAATCAATGAAGAAAAAACATGATTACAAAGGTAGGAACTTTGTGTTATTATACCACTTGGTTTGGTTACTTGTTTGATGATTGGTTAATGGTTTAACCGGTCATTGTGTGGTTTTAACCACATTGACTCATTGAGCCTTAAAACTCCAGTCTAGTAAAGTAAATTTCTTGATAACTCGGTTTGCTAATTGGTTTGATAATTGGTTCATGGGTTAACTGGTCTCTCGATTTATCGACAAATTAATCACATTGACTCATTGAGCTGCAACTCGATTTGCTTATCGGCTTGGTAATTGGTTCATGGTTTAACTGGTTTCTTGATTTGCGTGGTTTTGACCGAATTTGATAAATTCATCACATTGACTCATTGATCCGCAACTCCAATCGTGTACAACACACTTTCGAAATAACTCAGTTTGCTTATTGGCTTGATGACTGATTCATAGTTTAACCGGTCTCTTGATACGGTGTAGTTAGTTGTGAGTTTCGACCACATTTGACAAATTCATTACATTTTTTCGTTACATAAGGATCAAGATCAAATAAATGTTCATTCTCCCCTGCCCTCCAAACGGTATGGGAGCCTTTCAGCTCGTACTGCGCCTATACTAGTGAGTTGCCCTTGTCGGATCTTAAAGTGGAAGTGGAGAATTCTCCGGAAGCAGAAAAATCCCTTGGTGCTTATTTTTCCCTCCGCCTCGGGTTGTCAGCTTGTCCCGCAGCAGTGCCTTGACCAACCCCCGGTCCAATAGAAGCAAGTCCAACAGCCAATCCAGCGGCAATAACGTTCAAGCTTTCCCCAGCCCCCTCTCATCAATGGACTTCTGACGTATATGAAGGAGGATTCGCATATATAGTGAGGGATTATGGGACAAAAAATAAATCCACTTGGATTTAGACTTGGGTGTATCGCGGGCGGCTTCTCTCTTTTGGTTGTCATGAAGGGAGAAGGTCCAGCTTTACTTATTCCACTTTCTTTAGGAATGGAAAGAATCACTAGTTGATGCGGAAGAAGTGGTCTTAGCTGCTATCTTACTTGACTCATTGAGCCCCTAATCCAAAATCTAGTACAAACACTTTCGGAATAACTCGGTTTTGCTTAATGGCTTGACGATTGGTTCATGATTTAACCATCCTGGTTGCAATTTTAACCACATTTGACATATTCATCGCATCGAGATCTAAACTTCAATATGTAAAAACTAACCACTAGTGTTTGCATTCGGTTTGATCAGTTACTTTAAACTACTAGTCAAAACGATACAAGATATAATGGCGACTCATTCACAGTTCAGCTGCATTTTATAATAATTTTAGCAGTTAAACCATATATCGTTACTCAACGATTTGATGTATCGGTACGATTCTGAAAACACAATCGCTGTCGTCCACATATCACAAAAGCCAAGAATTCAAAAAGGTTCCAATTTCAAGATAAACCCTAATCTCCAAGCCATCCATATTGGATAAGGAAATGAATGGTTATTGGTTCATGCCTTCTTGCCCATTATACTGATCACAGCTCACAATTCACCACTCAGAACTTGCAGAACTAAAAAAATGGCTTCCATGACCATATCAGCATCATCATCTTTCGCAGCTAAGCCCTCGTTCGTGGCATCTCCACGCCGAACGATGATGATGACCGTCATTGCGAGTGGATCGAAGACCGAGACTGTGAAGGCCGGAAAAGAAGAGAAGAAGAATGGAAGGAGGGACTTGGTGTTTGGTGGTGCAGTTGCAGCAGCAGCTTATACCATTGCTAAAGCTGCAATGGCGGATGATGAGGAGCCGAAACGCGGGACTCCTGCTGCAAAGAAGAAGTACGCTTCTGTGTGTGTTACGAACCCTACTGCTCGAATCTGCCGCTACTGATTGGAAAAGTCTGCAACTTTCTGTTCATCTTTTGATTTGCTTGTATTCTATACTCTACTTCTGCTATTGTTCATCTTCAGATCATAATGGATAACGAAACCCGTCTCCGAAAGTTTAAATCTTGGAACGATTTGATCTCCGATTCGAGCGAGTTCTATTCTGGATGTTGCAGCAATCACCATTGTTGAACTGGTGCAGAGCTTCTGCAATCTGCATCACAGAGGTCAATTACGTATATGATCACTAACGTTTGAATCGCGGTTATCTGGCAACCTAAGTTTGAAGATAGTAATTCCGTCCAATTTTCCGTCCAATCTAATGTACACCGTTCACCGAAAAGTAGGAAGTTCGGATCTTCGCTGATAAGTCGAAGTGGTCTGCTAAACGGAGGTAGATATTTTGTCAAGTATAGTGACCTTTCTGGTATTAACCGGAAACTTGAGTGACCAATAGGGAGAAGCATTTCAGCTAAAGAAACGGAAACAGGAAACAGGAAACAGGAAACAGATCAAAACTTGTGTGTCAAGTAATAGTTTACCCACCAAAACAAGAGGGATGTGTTCATCACAAATCGACACGAAGCAGGGGGTCTACGGTTCTCGTAAACCGAGCATTCGTGCTGCAATCTGATCAATGTAGTTTGTGTTTCGCAACGTAATCTCGGATGATTTCAGTAGCGAGCTCATTAGTGGTCTTGTTCTGCTGTTTCGCCAGTGCAGCAATCTTCTTGTAAATTTCCTTGTCTGAATTACGGCTCATGGGTGAGAATCTGAGAGTCGTAGCTCCCTTCTCCCATTCATCGATCCAATGCCGGAGCTTCTCAAATCCCACTCGGTTTGTGAACTCCCCGAACGACTCCTTTGCTGGTTTTCTCTTACGTTTCCAGAAGTGGAACAGTGGCTCGAGAATCTTCTCGAGGTCCTGAACCTTCACCTTGTCCATGAATGTTCTAGCTAACACAGTCTGGTTCGGAGTCCCCCCTAGCCAGATCTGTTTCGACATTACAACAACGTTATAAAACATATCTCGGTTTATATAGAATCATCGTTAAACGATGTATTATATACCTGGTAGCTATTCGGGCCATCTCCAACGAGTCCAAGCTCGGCCATGTATGGTCTAGCACAGCCATTAGGGCATCCAGTTACTCTAATCACCACAGACTGTTTATGTCTTAGACCGACCTGAAAAAGATTTTTCGAATTTCGAGATCATGATTCCCAGTAAGCTGCATTGATGAAACCCTGATAATACCTTATCGAATAGAGCTCGAACACGTTTTAGGATGTCCGGTATCCCACGTTCAGCTTCGGTTATTGCCAATGGGCAAAGAGGGAAAGCTGGACATGCCATGGCTGTCAAGTTGAGAGGATCTTGGTACTCATGTTCCTGTGAAAAAAAAGCTATCTTTTGAAGCATCAATAGAGCGAAAATTGTGGAAAAATCGGTTAGGGATCATACCAGTAAACCGGCCTGTGCTAGAGTTATGGTTATGGCAGATTTCCAATTTTGCTTTATCCCGCAAAGGATCAGGTTCTGGTTCGGGGTGATACGAACATCCAAGCTGTACTTCTCGATCACCTCTCTCAATGCCTTCTTCATCTTCCCTCCGATTCGGCCATTGTCGATGTTTAGCCCGAAGTACAATTCATAAGAGCCCTATAAAGCTATCAACTCGATCAGTATATATACGAAATGTGTTAGCAAGCAGTATAAGATTCATTCAGAATCTTCTTTCAACAACTCGGGATGCAACAGTTCTTGACAAAATGAAAGCAAAGAAAGTGCAAAGAACGATGAAATGGAACGGTAAGTAACACGGAATAAAACCTGCTTATGCCATCCAAGGTGGCTCTTGAATTCCCACTTGGGAAGTTCATGAAACGGCTCAAATTGCTTCCCGTAGTACTGCTCAACTACGCTTCTGAACTTCTCGATCCCCCAAGAGTCGATCAGGTACTTCATTCTACTGTACTTTCGATCGTCTCTCCTCCCGTGTTCTCGTTGAGTAACGACAATAGCCTTGACTGCATAGAGAATGTCATCTTTCGGGACATAGCCTAACGGTTCAGCTAGCCTCGGAAACGTGGTCTCGAGCCTGTGTGTTCTTCCCATACCACCACCAACCTGAAACCGAGATTGCACAAGAGACAGTTAAATGTGGTTAAGTAAAGGAACCCGCTTTTTTTTCGAGTTTAGATATGCTTACGTAAATATCGAACCCCAGAGGCTCCCCATTATCATCAGAAACCACAACTACACCGATATCGTTAGTCAAGATATCCACCGAGTTATCAGTAGGCACAGTGACTGCAATCTTGAACTTCCGGGGCAAGAACTGAGCTCCATAGATAGGTTCGAGCGAATCCTCGAAATTCGTGCCATGATAGTTGTCATTTCGAGCCCTGACAACCTCGGGAGGCTCTTCAGCTGTCAGGATTTTCTCCCCATCAACCCACATATCGTAATAAAACCCGGACTGAGGAGTAAGCAACGAAGCAATATCTTCAGCAGTCTTCTGAGCAAATCTATAGTCTTTCCTCGGGATCGGAGCTGGTGGGGCAAGGACGTTTCGGTTGAGATCACCGCAAGCTCCTAATGTGGAACCCATGTTCCGAATGATGGTGCTCATTACAGTTCTGAGATCGTGTTTAAGAACACCGTGGAGCTGGAAAGTTTGCCTTGTGGTGAGTCGAAGAGTACCGATCCCGAACTGGTCAGCTAGGTCGTCCATTGTTAAGTAGAGCTTGTTGGAGACTTTACCACAAGGGTTTTTGGTACGAAGCATGAACGAGTACGATCTCTGGGCACGGTCTTCTCGGTTGTACTGCTGGTAGCTCCCGTGGAACTTGATCAGCTGTACAGAACTCTCGTTGATGTTCGGAGCATCGGTTAGAAGCTCTTCGTTTAGCGGGTACCTTATGTAGTTGCTGTGTTCCTTGATGATTTCCACCTTGCTCCTCTTTGTCTCGGATCCAGGGTTCGTCACTGGCTGCAACACAATTGATGAAAGGAAAGAACCAACTTTATTTGACAATTTTCGATCATCAACCAGAGTTTATTATCAATACATTTCAATCAATCACTTTGTCGATCGAAATAAGCTAACTTTGATCACACAATTGACCACAGATCGAGTTACATCAATCCTCGAAGCCTCTACATCAACCATTCAAGTAGCAGGTGGATTGAAAGATGCTACCTTCATCACACAATCGACCACAGAACTAACACTATCCTCCAAATTGATCGCTCTCTAAACTAATCGGGGAGTTACAAAACCGAGTTTCATCTATCCTCGAAGCCTCTACATCAACCATTCAATTGGCAGGTGGATTGAAAGATGCTACCTTCATCACACAATCGACCACAGAACAAACACTATCCTCCAAATTGACCGCTCTCTAAACTAATCGGGGAGTTACAAAACCGAGTTTCATCTATCCTCGAAGCCTCAACATCAACCATTCAAGTAGCAGGTTGGATAGAAAGATGCTACCTTCATCACACAAACAACCACAGAACAACAAACACTATCCTCCAAATCAACTGCTCTCGAAACTAATTGGGTAGTTACAGAACTAGGGTTCATCAATCCCTGAGACATTTACATCAATCAATCAATCAATTAGAAGGTGGACTGAAAGAAGCTAACTTTATCACACAATTGAACCCAGAAGAACACAGACCAAATGCTGTTTTTCAAATTAACCGCTGTCTGAACAAAAGAAGCCATAGACACACATTCAAGCTGAGTAACAGTCCAATCTATCCTCATTTCGCAGCATTCAAAAACATCTATTAGAGCAATCTTTTCAACATTTCTGATCGAATTGAGAAGCTTACAGTGGAAACAGCTTTGACAGAGAAATGGCGCCTGGTGGGAGGAGAAAGCGAGAAGACATTTACAAAATGTCTGGTGACGGCGAAGGAATTTGAGCTCAACCCTTCGAATCTCCGGTACTGAATCTTGGGTTCCGTCGGAAACGGCGGCGTGCTAGCAGCTGCTCCGACCGTAGTGGCAGCCATGGCCGTGAAAGTGAAGATAGCGAGTGGAGAAGGAAACTGGAAAAGGGAAAGCCTTTCTCCTTTTGAGCATTTAGCTAATTCGGTTTAAGGTTAATGGGTTAAAATCAATCAATCTAATCGAAATCGGTTTATTAATAGTTAATTGATTGATCAATCGGTTAACCAATTGTCAGCAAGTAATTTATTGGTTAAGCAAATTTGACTGACTTTGACCGATCCATCACCTATCGTGTTTAGGTTAATGCATAAAACCGATTAACCTAACCGAAATAAGTTAACTGATGGTTAACCAATTGATCAATCCGTCGAGGAGTGACTAACAAATTTTCGGCAACTCCATTATCGATTAAATTGTGGTTAACCAAATTTGACTGACTTGACTGATCATCATTCATTGTGTTTAGGTTAATCCGTAAGACCGATTAACCTAACCAAAATCAATTAATTGATGGTTATCCAATTGATCAATCAGTTGAGGAGTGACTAACCAATTTTTGGCAACTTCGTTATCGGTTAAATTGTAACCAAATTTGACCGATCCATCCTATTATGGTGTTGGAATTTTGCTAAAATGTATAGGTTATATGACTAAAGTTAACTCGATTAAAATTGTTTGGTCAACCAACATCGAAAAGGTCCGCTTGTCAATATTAAACCTTGAACCAAAGGTCCGCTTGTCAATATTAAACCTTGAACCGTTACTCTCAACAAGTCTCCGACAAAGTTACGAACCGTTACTCTCAACAAGTCTCCGACAAAATTACGAACCGTTACTCTCAACAAGTCTCCAACAAAATTACGAACCGTGCATACAAACAGAGTCGAGTGGAGCCGAGTCTAGTTTTCACTCAACTCAAGCTCGGCAGGCCAAAAATAACCTAGCTCAAGCTGGGCTCGAGTTCAAACGAGCCAGCGGCTCGCCTAATACGCTCGAACTCGGCTCAACTTTAGAAATTGAAATCCAATGGGCTGAACATTTAATTGTTCAGGCTTTCAGGCCCAATAACACAATGAGGAAAGTGGCTAAGTCCATTATTTATATCACGTGATCTTCTTTTTCTTCGTTTATCAAACGATGTGGTATAATTACTTCCAGCTTGTTCTGCAAATCAGCTTGTTCTGCAAATCCTCTACTTTGAATCTGCAGAAATCACATTCAAGATGAGATGAGATTAGATCAGATAAACATTTGTATCCTATGCAGAGTTGAAACACAACAAAGATTCAGAAACTCTGAGAAAGAATAGCACTTTACCTTCAAAGTTTTGGAGTTAATGTTCTCCAAAGAACTAACACTAACTGCAGATGAAACCCATAATACATTACAGTCATCTGATCATAAGATTATTTCAGTGAATAAGATTACATCAACACTTTACACTACTGAATAAATAACCTAACAACCAACCAACTTGTTCTGCAAATCCGCAACCTTTGAATCTGCAGAAACTGTTACTGGAAGAGATTAGATCAGATAACCTTGTTGCTATGCAGAGTTGAAACACAAGAAAACTTGAGAAACTGAGAAAGGATACATGTTCTCGTCTCTCCTAACATCCCCACCCTTTTGTGCTTGCGGTCACATGTTCTCGTCTCTCCTAACATCCCCACCCTTTTTCTCACCTCCATCTAATTTTCCGTCAATGCCATTATACACTTCTCTGACGCTCTCCTTTTTCGTAGTAGCAGCAACAACTTCACATGGCGGCATCCCCGATTGCCTTCACTCACCACCCGCGATTCCAACCATCTTCCACCTCGCCGCTGCCTCTGACCGGATGATTGAGTTGGCCAGTCACGGTTCCGGAACCCGCCAATCGGAGCTAGAATAGGTGATGTGAGGTGCTTCTCTTCTCCTTCCGCTGCTTCAAGGAGGAGGAAGAAGATGACTCAGGGACGTGATTGGGTTTGACCTTTGAGATGTCTGATTTCACTCACAAGGTAGACATCATGCTTGGATGTTCCCCACAAAAGATTCCTCAGCTGGACATTACCATACAAACACAAATTTCCAAAAAACCTCAGGGACAACATTTTTAAACCATAAAGAACAGAATTCACAATAGAACTGCCCCCAAACAATACCCGTGTCTATAAGGATTGAATTGTGGAGAATTATACCACATCGCTTGTTAAACGAAGAAAAAGAAGAGTCATGAATCAAACCCTAAATAGATTACAGCTTATGATCATTACAGGAATCATTTGGTTATCAGTGTAACACTACTTCTGAAAACACCAGGTTCAGTACCAGTACTTTGCATCATCTTCGATCGTTCTTCGTTTTCTCGACAGATACAGTATCGTCTTTCTCTCTCGATCCTGTGGTGCCCAAGTTCAGATTGCTGAGAGTGCTCCAGTCGAAACCATACCGTCCACAGTCGTTGAGCTCTTCAATCTAAGGGTACTTTAAACCTGAGAAACACCAACATCAGGAAAGCTGCCACAGTCAATGGAATGACTAAGCAAATTTGCAGACACTGGATGTTAAGGCTACACATATCAAAGCTAACAAATCTGCTCGTGAATCGTCGTAACGAGTTTGGTCTCCCTTCTCCATCTGGACTGTGGAACATCAATTTAATTGAACTCAAACGACTCGAGATCACTAACCTGAGTGCTCGCCACGGGACCAGCCAATGCCAGCTCGATTCAACGGATGACGGAACTCACCAGCTTGAGACTGATCTCTCAATCACACCAGATGAAGAGCTTCATCTGGGCTCATTACATCTCCCAACATTGTTGCTCCAAAAGATGACATTGTCCGGGACATTGAAAAAGGTCAATTACCACCTTGGATTAGCCCGATTTCGTCTCCGAATCTTGACCCATCTGCGCCTGGTTTCTTCGTCTGCAGGAGCTTCCCTCCATGGGATGTCCAGCTTACTGGTGCTCGAACTGGAGAGCGTGTGAATCGTTGGAGTTTAAAGCAAGGCAGTTTCCTAAGCTTACGAAGCTGAAGCTGAAATATCGTCTATGGTGATCGAAGCTGCAACAGGCAAAGGAAAGATGCAGTTCGAACTTGTGATGATAAGCGTAATGCTTCATAATCATTACTGCAATATCATCTATGGTGATCGAAGCTGTAATGGTAAGAAGCTGAAACCAATCAATCGATATAAAGATGAAAGATTTTGACAATTTTTCTCCATTTTTGTTCTGCTTCGAATTTGTGATGAAGCCCTTTATACCACATCTGTGAGTTTAAGGAGAAATAAAGTGAATAAATAAGCTGGGACTTGCTAATTGAAATTGGGGGTGTGAACAGTTGAAGTCGTTCCCAATTTAAGAAAAATGCGAGAAACCTAACTTTCCCCTTCAAGGGGAAATTGTGTTCAGGTTTAAAAACGTGAACTCCCTATATGGGATGGTGGAGTCTTTCTCCGGTTGTTTCCTCCCCCAGAAAATTCAAGAAACCCCGATGCCCACACTCACATTGGTGGAGGGGCTCAAAGACTGTAGTGCACACTTGCCCTTCGGGTGGTGCTTGCGGTCACATGTTCTCGCCTCTCCAACATCCCACTTTTTTTGCTATCTTTTCTCATGTTTGGGTGGAGCGGTTTTGTTTTTTTGGCTATTCTTCTTGTTTGGCTGTATCACTTGCTTGGTGGGCTGGTCATGTTCTCGCCTCAACATCCACTTTGGTGATTGGCTACTTGTCTCATGTTGGTGTGGGAGCGTTTCATTTTTTTGGCTATTCTTGTTCTTCATGTTTGGGGGTAGGAGGCGCGTTTCAGCTGCGGAGGTATATGAACGTGGTGATTCAGATGGCTGGCTCGGAGATTACATTCACTCTTTTGTTGTTCGCTTGTCAGTATTAAACCTTGAACTGTTACTCTTAACGGGTCTCCGACGAAATTACAACTTTCAAACATGTTCATACTTGAGCTTGGATCACAGTATACAGTACTGTACTAGTATATATAGAAAGAATATATAACGATTGATTCAACCCGACCGGTGACCCACCTAACCCGTCTGTTTGACAGCTATAACCAAAACGTTTGGCGACTTTCGAGAGTCAGTGAATGAAGCACTTGTTGGATTAAGACTCTTTCATTATGTATACTCCATTTTGAAGTTTCAATCAAATAAATTAATCCAATAAACCCACTCAACCCATGACCCCTCAAGTCGACCTGTGAACCGCCTAACCTCTCCGTTTGACCGCTCTAGCCAAACCATAGTATCCCTACCATCATCAAAATGTCCAATGACTAGCGACCTTCGATCTATTACTCATCGGATTCAAACTCTTGACTGTGATACACACTCGTCGTGTTCATCCATTTCGAAATCTCAATCATCGTAATTAACCGATAATTTCGACACATACAACAATGTCAATTTACATTTCACAAAAAATAAGAATCATAATTCAACAAACCTTAATCCATGTCACAAGAAACACAAAACACAACAACATATGAAGTGTGTTGTTAATGAACATTCTAATGACTCTTTCTCTCTACAACCTATATCCCAAATGAACAAATAATAAAGCAATGTTTCAAGAACACAACAACAATGAAAAGACGATAATGCCCCCATCCTATATACTCTTCTTCCTTCAACATCATTCTTCCTCAGCTAGCTACCTGCAATGAGCCATCTCTCATCAACTTCAAGCTCAAGCTGTTGAATCTCTCTCTCGAGTATTGCCTCGACGCCTTTCTCCAGTCCGTCCCTGCCTTCATCATCGTCGCAAACTCCTCGTAGCTTATTCGACCATCCTGCAAATGGGGGAAGAAAACCCGGGTGTTAGATTTCGATTTCGGGTTCTGTATAGGTAAAAGATATGGCCTTTTTGTTGATTCTGTGAATGTCTAACCTTATCTGTGTCCACGTCGTGCATGATGGCACTCAGGACGTCTTCGCTGCAGGTATCGACATCGTCGTTCAAGGCCTGTCGTAGCTCCTCCATCTCGATGTATCCCGTCTTGTTCTGGTCGAAGACCCCGAATGCTTTGTGTAGATGCTCGTCGTTGCCCATCTTTTTGATGTGGATGGTGATCGCCACAAACTCTCCATAGTTCAGTGTTCCGTCTCCATCGATGTCGGCCTAAAGACCAGAGAATCAAAGTTTACATCTTTGGAATTTGATTAGTTCGTTTCGAGGGAAGAATGAACTGAACGAACTTACAGCTTCCATGAGGATTTGGAGATCCGGGTCGGTGATCTGCTGGCCAAGCTTGTGAAGGCCAACTCTGAGCTCATCAATGTTGATTTTGCCCCTTTGGCTCGTGTCCATCATGTCGAAGGTCTCCTTGATGCCGGCCACTTCCTCCAACGATAAGTGCTCAGCTATCACCTGCAATGTCGGTGAAGTCCCGGTTCAGACACTATCGAATCTTAACATAAGGCGAACCAAAGCTGGATTTTTTTCAATTTTTCTTACCCTTAGTGCTCTTTTCTTGAGCTTGTTCATCATAGAGAACTGTTTGAGCCGGTTTCTCACAGTCTCACCTAACGGGACATTCGGAGCCTTCTTCGCATTCTGTAGCCAGGTATGATCTGGAAAAACAACAGATTAGGTGGAAATGAGTCACTGAGGAGAAACCGAGTTTATCGAAGGAAGAGTGAAAGCATAACGTTACCGAGAACTTGCTGAGCTGTGAGGCGTTGTTTAGGGTCCGGATTAAGCATCTTCTTCACGAGATCTTTTGCATTATCTGAAACTTTAGGCCATGGATCCCTCTTGAAGTCTATGACGGATCGTATGATCGCCTGTGCTACACCCTGCTCGGATTCTGCAATGAGCAAGCAGCTTATCAGCACAAGTAACAGCCGAAACAACTAGCTTGAGAATTAGCATCCATAGGTAATAGCATGATGAAGCAATATCAAAAGTAAGCACAAGCACTACTAACTTGGTATCGATTCCATGTATTAACAAGCATGAAAAATAACAGTTATGAAACATAAACAAACCTGCCCAGAATGGAGGCACTCCACAGAGCAAAATGTAGAGGATAACGCCAGCACTCCATACGTCAACTTCGGGACCATAGTTTCGTTTCAGGACCTCAGGAGCCATGTAATACGGACTTCCTACTATCTCGTTGAATCTCTCTCCTGGAAATGACATAGTAAGAGATATCAGATCATTGCATTTTGGTAATGTACTACTACTAAGATGGGTGCAATGGCTGCAGTACTAGTACAATACCAGGTTTAAAGAAGACCGACAATCCAAAATCGATCGCCTTCAAAGCCGACGTTTCCTTCTTGTTCGCAAAGAGAAAGTTCTCCGGCTTGAGATCGCGATGCATCACACCATGCTTATGGCACATCTGTTGGTACAAAAAGGGAACCAAAAACATTTGTTCAGAGTAATTCTCAGTTGCAAGATTACAACTTTATTGTTCGAAAGACTAACACGACAAGCCATCCTCGATGAAGCCAAACATTGATGAACACCATATCAAACTAATTAACTACAACTTAGAATCCAACTAAATCTTCGACTCAAACCATTCGAATTTCGTCGAAGATCAACACGACAAGCCATCCACGACGAAGCTAAACATTGATGACACCATGTCAAAACATGCCAACCAAGCTAACTACACTCATTACACAAGCAAAACCATGCGAATCTCGGTTCGAGAGACTAACCTGAACAACTTCAACAATGGTTCTCATAACAGCAGCAGCAGCCCTCTCAGTGTAATGCCCTCTAGCAACAATCCGATCAAAAAGCTCCCCACCTTCACAGAGCTCCATAACAATATGAACAGCACTATCATCCTCATAAGTATCCTTAATCGAAACAATATTCGGGTGGTGAGGCAAATGCTTCATGATCTCCACTTCCCTCCTCACATCCTCAACATCAATAGCAGTTCTAAGCTTCTTCTTCGAGATAGACTTGCAGGCATACTTATCCCCAGTAGTCATCTCAGTAGACAAATAAGTTACCCCGAATTCGCCACGCCCGAGCTCACGTCCCAGATCGTAATGAGCTGTGATGTCCCTCCCAGTTGGCTCACTCAACACATGGAGCTTCTTCTCGTTGACTACATAGTCTGTTCCAAAGAATGGATTGCTCCCTTTGTTGTTCTTCCCTTTCTCTTTGCTGTTCTTAGTGTTCTTTGGAGAGCTGCTTCCAGGGCTTGCGCAGCAGTTCCCCATTGAAACACAGCTTTAAAGGGTTTGCTTTTAAAGGGTTTGAAGCTTGAATCTCTGCAGAAAGGTTGAATCAAAAGGTTTGAATCAAAGCAACCCAGAAAAGGACACGACGAAACTAGATAACCCCAGGAATCTGGAATCTTCGAATCAGATCTTTGATTCAACAAACCCTTTAGATCTTTGATTCAACAGGTGCAAAGATTGGAGATTTGAGAAAGACCCACCTGAGGAAAAGCTTGAGGATTTGGATTCAATCTGTGTGTAGCTTCAAGCAGAGGATTAGAATCACAATTGGAAGCTAAAGGAAATCAAATATGGTAGCAAATTGGGGAAATGAGGGAAGAAGAAGAAGAAATATAATGTGTGAATAGGAGAGAGAGAATGAGTCAAAGAAATGAGCTTTTCTCCACTCTTATGTATGAAAAAGAATGAATCTTTTCACTATTCTAGCTTAATTGGGTAACGAATCGTGGGTTAATCGAGTTGCGGGTTTTTCAAAATCATGGTTTCGTTAATGTTTAAACTCGATTCTTTGATCCTAGTTAAGTCAAATTTCGTTCTTCATTTACTACTGAAAGGCTTCACACGCACATACTCGTTATCTTAACATATACTTGGTTCAATGTAAATTTAACTTCATTTTACTTTTCTTAAACGGGTCTTTTCGAGATGGGAATATCGAGATCGTTTGATTACAGTTCCAACTAAGTCAAGTTTCATTCGTCTTCATACATATTAGGTAATAATGCAAAGTTTATTTCTTTTACCTCTTATAAATGAGGTAAATCGTAATCGTGATTCTAGAACGAAAGAAATTAGGCATTTTCTTAAGGGGTGTAACAAATTTTCCACATTCATTTGACATTTTCCATATCTATGATATATACTATATAGTCCCACATGACCATATACACTTAGGCCTTGTTTGGTAAGTGATTAAACACTTTAGGGGGGCAAAAATGAAAGACTTGTTGAATTTGGGGGGTGAGAGTGTAATTTTCCCAATTGGGAACCCACCAAGAAGGTGTTTGGCAATGAAACTTACTTAGGTCACAAACTACCAAAAAGAGAAATAAATTTCAAAGCAAGTTGCAACCAAAAAGACTGCTGCCAAACAAGTTTGAACAACATGTCTACTTATTAGAGAGGAGCTCAAATTTGACCCAATACCAATTTGGAAAATGAGAAGTCAACTAAAACCCTTAAAGATCATTCATTGATGTGTTGATCATTTTGGATAGCACCTAACCTATGGTAGGGTGTCAGGAGCTAATCGAATTCGATGAACTCGTTACTTCGGGTAGATTCGTGAATCAAATTGAGTGAAATGTTAACTACTTGTGACATGGTCGACATGAAATTCATTCATTGATGTGTTGACCATTGGGTAAGATAGGATAGCACCTAACTTATGGTAGGGTGTTGGGAGCTAACCGAATTCGTTGAACTCGTTGCTTCGGCTAGATTCGTGAATCAAATTGAGTGAAAGTTAACTACTTGTGACATGGTCGACATGAGATTCGATGAATATGTGGCTTGATGAAACCCAGTTTAGCTGAGTTACCTCGTATATGACTTAAGGTGACTAATAGTGAATGACCCATGATCTATTTACTTCAGTTAGATTCGTGAATCAAATTGAGTGAAAGTTAATTAGTTATGACATGGTCAACATGAAAATCTGACTAAAATTTGTGGCTTGATGAGCTTTGTTCAACCCAGTTTAGCTTAATTACCTCGTATATGACTCAAATTGACTAAAAGCGAATGATCAGTGACCTACCTGTTTAACCCGCTGCTCGATGAACATGGAAATATAATAAGCATGACTCGTCTTTACTCGAATGATCGAATTCATAATAATAATTATAACCCGAACAATCCTACATGTGTCCCAAATTGTCACAAAAGCAACACAACCCCACAAAACCTATGAACAAGTGACCCGATTGACCCGCGATTTGGATGACCCAATTAAACACCTTGCTGGTTTGGTCTCATCCGATCTTGTTGTCATGTTCATTCATGACTCGGATTGCTCTCTCTGTTATGCCTCAAGACAATTATGAACAGATAATTCGAGCTATTAGATAACCGTTGCATTCCATTAGCTCGAATTAGCTGTTCGTAATTGGATAATACACTTCATTAAAGCAAATCACAGGGCTGTTTCCAACTCCAATAGCAATCGGATTGATATTTGGAGCTCTGCAGCAGCAGCAGCAGGAAAAGGTACTCTGTTTTATGGGAAATTGGCTTTACGGGATTCTTCGATCTTTGCTTGCTGCAAAATTGCAGCTTTCCCTCTTCTTCTGTACGAATTCTTAATCATTTAACCTGTATTATTATTGAGCACGATTAATTATACAAAACCCCCACTGTAGATTCAATGGAATCAGCCGCCGTCCTGAATCATTCCGTCGCAGAGGCGGAGGCGGCGGGAACACACGCACACCACCTTCCGGCCACTTTAACCAGATCTCGAGGCGTTTGATTATCAATCGAGTCCGTACGATTCGCGAAGGAATGATTCAGGACGGCGGATGGAAGGCTGGAACTGTTCTTCGACGCTGCTAGCTCCTGGAGGACCTCGCCGTCGGCGAAGCTTCTGAGAAGAGGCCAATTGGAGAAAACGTCCGAGCCACTGGGGGTAATTCTGGGAAATTGAGACGGGTAATTTTGTAATTTCGACGCTTCTGGGTGAAAACGTCGTCGTATTGGAAGTGGGTATTTTTTCTGAGCTTGTTTGGAAAGTGTCCGAGCCACTGGTAATTCTGGGAAATTGAGACGGGCAATTTTGTAATTTCACGCTTCTGGCTGAAAACGACGACGTATTGGAAGTGGGTATTTTTTCAGAGGTTGTTTGGAAAGTGGCCAGCTCCAACCGGGTTTTGTGGGTGGGCGGGGATTTAGCACGACCCGACTTGGTTTTGGCCCAATATTTTGGGCTTGGGCCGGCCATCCTACGGTCAAAAGGCCTGGGCCTTATTCGAGCTTTGACCCGACCCGGATGAAAATGGCCGACCCGGAAAGTTTCACGCGCGAGTGGACTACACGTGCCATTTTTGCGCGTGGGGGTGACATTGCCTGCGCGTGGGTATTTCGCGCGTGTGTCTCACTTTCCTCCTCTCCACGCGCCTGTGTGTAGTGCACGCGCCAGTGTTTTCTCTGTGTTTTTCGATTTCGTCCGCTCCGCCACCGATCGTTTGCCGCCGTTCAGTTCTTCTCCTTCTATTCCTTCTCTCTATAGCTTCACAAACAGCTCTAGAGTTCCGATTTAGCTTAAGGATGAAGAAACCAGGAGGAGCAGACATGGAAAAGGGTTCGAAGATCGTCTGCAGCTGTTCAGAATGGCGCTCGAGAGATCCTAATTCCGATTCCCATCCTAGGGTTAGTTCTTCTTCCTTCACTTCTTCTGATTTGATCGAATCCCGCCATTGTTGTTTAATGGTTGTTCTTAGAGGACGTGATAAATGCGCCTCCTTGTTTTGTTGCTGGGAAAATTCGGTGGATTCTGCTGCGAAAGTTGTGGAACTTTTAGTGTGCAGCTAGAAGGGTTAGCTCTTCTTGTTATCAATGTTGGTTGAAATCGTATTTGGGAGAGATCGAAGAATCGTGGTCGAATCAGTTATTGATTAGCTGGAGCTGGGTTCTTGTGATCAACTTAGTTGAAATCGTATTTGGGAGATCGAAGATTCGTGGTCGAATCAGTTAGCTTGAGCCTGGAGCTGTGTTCTTGTTATCAATGGTGGTTGAAACTGTATTGGGAGAGATCGAAGAATCGTGGTCGAATAAGTTGATGATTAGCTGGAGCTGGGTTCTTGTTATCAATTTGGTTGAAATCGTATTTGGGAGATCGAAGATTCGTGGTCGAATCAGTTATTGGTTAGCTTGAGCCTGGAGCTGAGCTGTGTTCTTGTCATCAATGGTGGTTGAAACTGTATTGGGAGATCGAAGAATCGTGGTCGAATAAGTTATTGATTAGCTCGGTTCTTGTTATCAATGTATTGGATTTGGGGGTGCTTTGATTGTTGCTGGGAAAGTTGTGAACTTCAAGTCTGCAGCTAGACGGATTAGCAGGAACCTGGAGCTAGAAGGATTAGCATGTTCTTGTTATCAATGCTGGTGAAATCGTGGTAATTTAGTCGTTGATTAGCAGTTGAACT
Source organism: Linum lewisii (assembly GCA_034768395.1). Taxonomy (NCBI): domain Eukaryota; kingdom Viridiplantae; phylum Streptophyta; class Magnoliopsida; order Malpighiales; family Linaceae; genus Linum; species Linum lewisii. Next base: position 194,465 of record CM068300.1, on the reverse strand, counting down.
CGTATCTTTGCTGTTCAATATCTTAGACATTGGTTTAGCAGTCAAGGAAAGGGTCTGTTTGATGATGTTATCTGGATAATCATAGAGGTTCAGGTGGTGAAATGAAACTATTAGGCAGCACAGATCGAAACCTTCTTCATCTTCAGGATTCAGTACAGATTATCTGTTAGTTAGTCGTTCGAAAAAAGGCCTACTTTCAGTAATGCGCAACTCGGTTTCCTTTTCTAATGGATGTGGAGCTCTCAATCTCTGTGTTTGAGCATTGTGGAGGATTGATATTGGTTATTGAAGCTGAGTTCTTGTAATCAACCGTACTGCTATCTTTCGTTCTCGTAACTTACAGCATTCGATGTTTAACGAATCTTCTTTACAAGTACACTGAATCTATGTCGAAAATCCTATACATCTCGGATATACAGGAGCTGAGTTCTTGTGAATCTTCTTTTACAAGTAAACTGAAATCTATGTCAAACTCCGAACTTGCAGGATGTCGAACTTCATATCCAGGTTCATGGATAATCCTCTGGATTCCAGCAATGCAGATGATAGCAGCAGTCATCATGAGCATGAAGAACATGTTCATCATCATCATCATCACATCATATATAAGAGGAAGAGAAAGCCTTAGGTATAGTACTGTAATTACTAGGTTGCAGTCATTTTCTGGGTTTCTATGAACAGGGGATTTGATTCAGATGAAAAAAAACAGAGACTTTGTTCCTCAAACGGAATCAACGCCTATTTGCAAACCACTCTGCTGTTCTTCTAGCGATCGGAAACCACAGCTTCCGCCGCCTCTCCTCCGCCTCCCCAGCCGCCGCCGATTCCATACTCCTGAATCTCGACATCCCGCTCATCTCCGACACCGATCTCCTGTCCTTCACGGAATTAGCAATCTCTCTTGAACAATTCTCAGCTGATCCAGCTCCGGCGGAATCCGATTGGCCTAATCTCTCCTCGATAAGCATCTCCGAGCTCAGAAACATCAAATCCGACGAGGTCACGGTGCTCCAGCGGTTCTTGAACACAAAATCGGAGACCACGATCCTGTGATTGAACTTATGGAATCCCCCAATTTGTTCCAGAATTGGAGCCTCCTGATCTTCTTCTCCTTTCACGCCGCTTCCTCCTCCGATGCTGAATCTCGACGACGAGATTCGGCCGCTTCCCTCTCTCTCGACGAAAAGCCCCGATTCCGTCGCCGCCGCCGCCGGAGGCGGCGGCGGCGATGACTGGCCCCACATCATCCGCATGCTGTTGGAGTAGGCGAAGATGGCGGGGTCGTCGGCGTTGACTTTTGACCGGCAAATCGGGCAGCTGGAGTGTCTCTCAAGCCACTGATCGATGCAATCGATGTGGAAAGCATGCTTGCATTTGGGGAGCAGCCTGAGGATCTCGACGTCCTCGAATTTCGAGATGCAGACGGCGCATTCGAGGCCTTGTCTGTTGCCTCGGAGGGAGGAGAATCGGAAGAAGGGGAGGGATTCGACGACGGTTTTGTCGATCCCGGAGAAACGGGAGGCGGAGCGGACCAGTCCGCCGCCGCCGCCGCCGTGGCGGCGGAGGAAGTCAGCTCGTGCGGTGGCGGATCCCCGGTGGCAGAATTTTGCGTAGATTAGGAGGATGAATGTAACGGAGAACATAATGCTCAGGATTCCGATCACCACCGCTAAACTTGGTTGGAAGTTGTGGGTCACCGTTCCCGGCGACGGAGGAGCGGCGGCGGCGGCGTAATCTTGTGCTTCCACTACGCCGTTGTGGAGGAGCAGGAGGATGAACAGCATGGGGGAAACGGCGACTGTAACACGGCGGTACATGAGCAAAGGAGAAAGTCAACGCCGGCGAGAGGGAGTAATGGGTGATGTATATGTGTTTGAAATTGGTATTTAGAAGGAGCAAAGGTGGAAGATGATGGCGGCATTCATTAATATTTTATTAAAACTTAAGCTGTCGTGATGATATACATTACATTAATAATTGAATTTTTCATATGTGGAGCAGGTGAGGATGATGCTCAAGTCAACAATTTATAAATTAGGGAAGATCGAAGCCGTATTCGACAAAAAGATTGAATTTTTTATGTTTGAAGTTTGAACAGCTACTGGGTTTGACGTTTCAGTTTGAATTTGCAGTGTTCTTTAGTTCATCATTCTGCAGAAACAGATCAATTCTGCAGTTCATTCATGTCTGCAACTTAAGAGGAAACTGTTTGATCCAGAACTAAATTCTGCAGTTCATTGATGTCTGCTGCAGCTGGTATGGAAACATTTTGATCATGTGAACAGTTCTGCATCTGAATTATATGATCCAAAGTAAGTTTAGTTCTAACTTCTGCATCTTCTGTGATCATATGACATTTCAGTTTGAATTTGCAGTGTTCACTAGTTCATAAGTAATGTAATGTTGTTCTGCAAGCTTAAGCCATTGCACTGTTCTTTAGTTCGTAATTCTGCAAAAACTGATCAGTTCTGAACAAGTGTTAACATTCTGCAGTTGAAGCAAAATTCTGCAGTTCATTCATGTCTGCAACTTAAAGAGGAAACTTTTTGATCCAACAGTTCTGCAGTTAGTTCTGGATCTTATTTAATCATATGACAGTGCTATATGAACTCTGAATTTCTCCCTTTCTTTCCTGCCCGATTCCTTGTTCGTGATGAATCGAAAAGCACATCGTATTGCTGTTATTTGCAGGTAACAGAAGAGGATGTCAAACATCATCCAAGGCTAGCGCGATCCGGGTTCAATTACTCCTGGAAATGGTGGCGAACTGATATTACCACGAAGCTTCCTCGCAGGTCGAGATCACTGGGTTTCTGCCCCTGCATACACGGGTTATACTGCAGTCATTTTCTGGTCCTGAAGATGAACTCTTTCTCTGAACAGGATTGATTCAGATGCAAACAAAGACTTTGCAACAAAAGACTTGGGATTTCTGTTCTCTGCCACTCCTTTAACATTTTGGTTTCTTCTGTGTTTGTGGAAAAAGATTAAGGACTTGCCCTTCAAACACGCTGTGAATTCTTGGTACCTGTTATAAATACAGAGATCAATGGAGGTATTGGTAACACTACAACCTTTCCCATTACAGAATACTCTCTCTAATCATCACTTCAATCATCATAATGCCAAGCCCTTCAGCTGTTGCTGTTATAGTGATAGTAGCACTCTGCCATCTCTGCTTCTCTGTTTCTCCCAACCAACAAACCCTTTGTCTAGATTCTGAGAGAACACTTCTCCTACAGATCAAACACGAAATCTCCATCAATACTAGTTTTTTGTATATCCAGCCACCGAAAGTTTGGTCATGGAATGACAGCAGAAACCACAAAGATTGCTGCTTGTGGGAAGGAGTCACTTGTGATTCCCGTTCAGGCCGTGTTGTTGGCCTCGATCTCAGTATCAGCTCGATAGTTGGTGGAATCAACAGCTCCAGTAGCATCTTCCGTCTTCGTCATCTCCAAAGCCTTAGCCTTGCTTATAACAATTTGTATGCCTCGGGTTCACCTTTCCCTTACGGTTTCGGTAACCTGTCTAGCTTGACCCATCTCAACCTTTCAATATGCTGGATTTCAAGGTCCAATCCCAGAGTATGAATTTCGACCCCTGGAATGTTGGTTTCTCTTGATCTTCTAACTCAATTCAATGTGATATGGAAAGCTAGTCGTGAACTTGACTAGGCTCAGTGCTCGGCTTGGACGAATATATCTCTCCGGCGCTTTACCAACAAGTCATTGTCATTGTTATTCTGTTTGCAAATATATAAAGACTACTATTAGCCAATATTAATAGATGTATTGTTTCCTTCTCACAGGCACCATTCCCACATCTTACGGTCACTTTGACAATTTAGAGGTGTTGAACTTGAGGAATAATGATCTACAAGGTCAAATTCCTCCTTTTTTACTTCATAACAACAAAGATGGTGAAAAAGGAGATTTGTCAAGGTTCGTTTACCTCGACCTCTCGAGTAATAAGAGAAATGGAGTTAGCCTCGGTTACGAGCTATCAATAACTACGCCAGTCGGTAACATTTTTTATAGTGAATATTTTTACCAAGATTCAGTTACAGTAACCGTTAAAGGAATTGAAAGGACGTATCCAAAGGTCCTTACCATCTTCGTCTTACTTGATGGTGAAATCCCTGAAACAATAGGTCATCTCGAGTCTCTACAACTGCTCAACCTCTCCAACAACCATTTTACCGGTCACATCCCACGATCATTCGAGCAATTGAGGCAGTTGGAGTCACTAGACATTTCATCAAACAACCTCTCCGGCACTATCCCATCACAACTTACTGTGCTCACATTCCTAGCCCTTTTAAACACGTCGCATAACTCACTCAGTGGGGAGATACCGCATGGAAAACAGTTTGATACTTTCGATGCAAATTCTTATCTGGGGAATCCTCAATTGTGTGGCAAGCCATTGCCTAAACCTTGCTTTGAAGTGAAAGCCTCGCCATCATTGGTCACTAGCCCAACAGTCAAAGGATGGCAAAGTATGATTGATTGGAACTGTTTCAGAGACGGGACTGCATGTGGATGGGGAGCAGGCGTTATTCTCGGAATTGTGATAGCCAAACTTGTGTATGGGAACCCCTTTGTCCCACCAAAAACAAAAAGGGTACGTCGTATAGCAGTTCGTCCTCTAAGAAACTATTCTTAAGCTAAATATTCAGCTATGGAGGTTGAACTAATTTATGTTACATTTTCAGTGTCGTGAGTAGTTATTGTACCTATGTTTCAAAGTGTATCATTTCAATACAACTCGATTAATGTATTATAATGTTCTATGAATATGAGTTGTATAGCATTTTCCCCTTTTATATTTACGTGTTCAACTTTGAGTATCCAATCTACTGAAACTGTTCTAAATAGAAGAACCAAAGAGTTACCAAATGGACAACCTCGGATTCTAGATTAAACACAATCAAAAGTTTCACCATTTTTATGGGTAATTAAACAAACTTGTCAAATTAGTTAATGATGATTTTGACTACTAAACTCAAAAAGATAATTCCATACTTTTAGAGCCTTCATCATATCTCAACGCGTCCTCACCATCCACAATTTTTCTTGGCTTCATTCTTCAATGGTTAATTGAGATAATTATAGTCATCAAATACTAATTACTCATAAGATTAATTAATAATTATGAGGTTGAGAGTTTAATAACCTATCATATGGCACATGAAAAGAGTTATGCTAACACCATCTCTACATATAAAAAAATGTACATATTATCATGATTCAAAACTTGATAATCGTCGAAAAAGAAACAAAAATGCGCTTGTGGACGGGGCAGTTGGCTTGGGTGGGAGGAATTCAATGGTCGTCGTGCTCTCTGATATAGATATTTTCTATTCTGATATTTGTGATCCCCTGGTGCTTGAATTAATTGCTTTCAGGTATGCTAGCTTGTGTCATGTGTTGTCACTATGGTTGGCATGAGTTAGATATGGTGGGAGGGAGATGCAACTTTGGTCCCAACAATGGTGCCTGGACAAGATTTCCCAGAGATGCTACCCAAGTGATCCAATCGGCATAGAAGCGGTATATCCTCTCACATGAAGGTGGTGCTATGGTAGCTGATATATGCAATCTGATGGACTCCTCTTCTCGGCTCAGACTAACAGCGGTCCCAAGGCAGGCTATCTCGGCAACCCATTATGTGACTCGCCATGCGTTTTGTTGCCTCCCAAGCCAAGAAGTGGTAAACCTTTCAGGTTGGGTGTCCACTTATTTCTTCTTCGTGTATAATTATCTCATTTCTCCCGCGAAAATTATTTAAGAAAAAAAAAAACTTAATATGAACTGATCGTGATTCATATACCCATCGCAGATTCGCCATCAATTTTATCTAATGTTTCCTCAATCACTTACCTTGATTATTTGGCTTCTCAATCTTGCAAAACTTATGCTCAAGATTGAAATCAATCAATCATTGTTCTTGGTAAAAAGGTTTTATAATTTATCATCTTAATTCACACTTAATAGCTTTATTTGAGTTTCAAATGAAATTCATTTTGTTCATAAAGATTTCCCCTTTGTACCGCATTGATTACCATAGGAAATTGCCATCAAAATTGACTTTGACTATATTAATTTAATTACTAATTAATACAAAGGGACCATTTTTTAAAAAAATTTCAAGACTTTTGTACACTTGTGATCATACTATGGTGGTTGGGTAGATACAAATTACTTAATTTGTATATAATTTTTATAATTCCAGGATCAAACCTTAAAACTAAATGAAATATAAAAAATATTTTTATTATGTTTCTTCAATTTTCTGTTTTTTTTTTATCATGGACTGTATTTGATCACACTATCGACCACAGTTTCATTGATTTTCAACATTTTCTTCTTCTCGTAGGAGACGTTTGAGTAATATGAGTAGTATGACTGTATAAGTACCATCAGTGGTGCAGGGGCGTCTCCCCTAGGCCACAACCAAGCTAATCTCAGGATCCAAAATTTTGATAGTATCATAGTTTTCCATATTTAGAAGTTAGTTGGTATATTTTGTGGACGTGGTTCTGTCAATTGAGTCATTCTATACAATCTGGTCAAATGCATTTGATTATTTCTAAATGCACCACTAATGAGTACCCTATTACTCGACTTGTGTATGTAACGAGTATCCACACAACCTTATTAGAACATATAATTAAACCTTTTTTATAGATTTTTCAGACGTGGGCATCACAAATAATCAGTTGAACACCCCCCACCAACCTCGTTTTCCACCCTACATCTTGGTATATACTATTTTTGGTTTGTTTATCCAGTACACAATCATCATATTGGGTATCGTATATTCTAGATTCGAGGATCAATTTGATGACTATGTTTCTAATCTCCTCCCCAAGAATCAAACTATAATCATCAACCTACCAATGTATCATCAACCACTAACTTAGTGGCACTAAGCCACCATTGTATAATCTTGATGTATACATTAAACTACTACAAAAATACTAAAATTCCCACAAAACCCTAATTTATAGTTTAGCCCAAATCAATATACCCCATAGTCCCCAATCCATAATGATGAGAAATTGGAAAGTAGTAAGTTCAATTTTGCATGGCCATCATTTATATTCTCTTACCACTATCATCATCATCAAAGGCCCAAAGGCCCTTTGGGGGGCACACAACCTTCCATATTCTTCTTCATCATTTCACTAATTTTTGCAATATCCATTCAACCCTTTTAATTATATTTTTTGAGGTGTTAAAAAAAAGCCAATAATTTAAGAAAGATGGAATATTATCTATACCCAAAACTTTGTCCCCAATCATTAAGGGCATAGAAAAAATTAAGGCTTTTTCTCCCATCATCCATGATGGTGTAACAAATTCAATCTGTTGTTAGATGTGTCGTGATAATTCAAGTTGTTTTTGCAAATTTTAATGTACGGTTGGCATTTGTTCAAGTAAGAGTTGAAATAAGTTATGTGTAGAGACTAACTGATCTTTGAACTGATTATAATGGGAACGAGAATGAACTAGACACTTAGGCAAAATTGTTAAGAGAGGTGCAAATCATAGTAATATAGGTAAAGTTAGTAAGTAGTAGTTGAAGGAGCGAATGGTCCGCCTTTGTCATAGTACGTAGTTGAAATAACATATTCGTACACCTCAAGGATGAGTACATTCACTAATACACGTCCACATTATACGTTAAATAACCCTGAAACATATAAACTCAGGGGTAGTTGATCACCCCTCATTAGCATCAGGGTTACTTAACCACATACACTACGAATATTGAATCGGTCCATACCTACACGTTTCCAAGACCAACCCATCTCGCAGGATAACGACACCTCCCAGTCCCAACAACGAGAAAGCCTCCTCCCATGAGTGATGTCGACATACAATAATTCCCAACTCCACAAGAAATAAGATTCCCTTTGTTGAGTACTAATGCATGGTAGAGAACACTCCAGGTGAGCTCGGCTTGAACCATTTTCTCGCCTATGAGCTTTGAAGGACTACTAGCAATCGAATGTCAATAACGACGTTAAATGAAGCGTCCTCGCACAGGTGCCTGTCCCTGGTACATAACCGAAGTTTAACCTTACATGAGAACGCCTGAAGACCAAATTTCATAAATTTTTTTGTTTTATATATGAGTCTACTATAGTTCTACAAGTGACAAGTAAATAATTGGGGTTGGGGAGAGTGGAATGTCAAATGATAATTGTGAAGAAAAGCCGCACGAGTGAATTTTGTGTTTTGCATTAATAAGTGTTCATTGGATTCTCCTGCCCCATGTTGGGTTGGCTACAGACACTCTGACACTCTTCCCACCACTCTCTCTCTTTTCTTTTATAATCTAAAACAAATAAGATATTTATTTATTTATTTATATAATTCATTAATAAGTACTTACATTGGTAAAAAAAAGGATTGGAAAGTAAAGGTTGTCTAGAGAGTCTTTAGCTAGATGAGCATTTTGTTTGTAGGATTGTAATCGACTGTTTAGACTGTTGTTCGAAGAAGAATCGTCTTTCGTTGGTGGTTGGGAGCTATGTTCGGTTCATGTTAGGGTTGGTTAATGTCGTTTTGGGAAATGGGTTTTGGCGAAATCTCGATTATGAGGATGTATACATAATAGGTATTTATGAGAATGGGTTGTTTAGAATGTTTGAAGAGGAACAGATCGGTTCAGTTTTTGTTAGTCTGAGCTATTCACCATTGAAGAAGACATTGTTTTAAGGACACCAATATAGTCGCGATGTTGTAAGCATTTGCTTGTATTAGTTTGTTGAGTATTTTAGAGACCGCAATCGGCTGTTTAGACTGTTGTTCAACAGAGAAATGTCTTTCATTGACAGTTGGGAACTATTCTGTTAATCATAGCTACAAGCCTACAACCATTTCACGAAATTCATCTTTAAGAACACCAATACAATCTCAGTAGCCTTCACTACCTGATAGGCCCCATACCCTATCGTAATCTCCATTCTAAACATTCATCTGTATAAACATTTTCGATAATTATGCTATCCCAATCGGTTATATTTAGATTCTCGTTCGAATAAGAACCAGTTTGAAAATGTTCCGAATTCATGCAAACCATATCACTATCATAGCATCAACAAAAGCTGTTTTTTTCATGCAAATAAAGAAGAAGAAAGAGTTTCACAATATCCCATTAGGAATTTCTATTCCTTTCTTCTTATTCTCTCTCTCTCTTTGCATTGTTGCATCATGAAAGCAACACATAGATAGTACTTTCTCAGTCAAAATTATCTATGCACAAATATTTTTGACTTAGTTTTTATATTAACCGGTTATCTTATTTCGTATATGTATCAAGAAACGTTATAAAATGTATTTGAGAATTTTCTCATCATGAACATCTGATATCTCGACTTGTGAAATCTTACAAAGATTATACAGAATGAACTTTAATGGTTGAAGAGAATCTTATAAAATGCATCAACGAATCTTTTCTACTTACTTGAAGCATTAGAATGCAATGGTTAGTCACGTTTGGAGACTCAACTATATGCAGCACGTGCTGATTAACCGATCACCTCAAATGATACCCTAATCAAGCCAACTAAAGTCTTTAACGTGGCTAACCAGAGGCGACGATCGAACAAAGTTTGGATGTGACATGATTATGTATGCTGCTCATACTTATTCTCAACTATCGTTAATTCTCAGTGACATTTACCTTATTACACATGAAGAACGACTTCATAACTGGTTCATATAACATTTTTTTACAGGGATTGATGTCGGTAAACGATGTTTGATACTCGATGGCCCATTAATAACATTGTATAACTAATTTCATAAGTAACCAACAATCAAATCAAACCCATTGCTCAAACACACACAAAAAACCACTCAAAAGTCAGCCAAAATTACCTAAAAACCACACCAAAAATCAACTAAATAAGTTAAAAATCAACACTCAAAATTTGGGTAAATCATAAATCAAACCAAAAAGAAAGTAAGAAAACCAAACAAGCTTGATTATAAACTTTTCAGTCAATCTCTTCTCTCTATATACACATTGACTCTAAAACAAAAAAAAAGTAACAAAAAAACCCCACACACTAACGGAATCAAACGGAGATGTGACGGCGTGCAAAGAAGAAGAAGAGCTCAAGATCAGGAGGCGAGAAGAAACAGTTATTCGCCGCCGGCGACGACGGCGACGAAGACGATGAAATCACTCTCTGCTTCCTCGGAGCTGGTGGGCAGGTCTCGATCTTCGGAATCCGGAACTTCTTCCCTTTCGGAGTCAAGCAGATAGCCTCGTCGAAAACAGCGTCGATGATGCTGCTGCTGCTCTGTTCTTCGATTGTAGCAGAGGCAGAGGAGCTCGTGGAAGCTGCAGCAGCAGCTGGTTCTGGTTCTGGTTTTGGTTTGGGTGATTTGGTTTTGGTTATGGTTTCGATTTGGGGCTGGTTTTGATGGTTTTGACACGTCTTCTGGTGCTTCTTCGCAAGGCGTTGGGAGCCATGGGAGAAGAAGATGAAGAACAGGGGATTAGGGTTTGGTAAAGGTGGGAGCTTTATGGGGGTTTGAGGTACGAGGAAGGTGTATTTTAATGGAACCCAGAAGCTTTTTGGGGGATTTGAGGAGAACCCAGATGAGGATTTGGGGTGGCAGAGGAAACCCAGAAGGCTGATTTTGATTTCCGGAAACCCTAATTGAAACAGAGGATGAAAGAGAGAGAGAGAGGGAGAATTCAAATTGGGGGAAAGTATAATAAAGGATTAAGTGGAATGGTGGGAATGGAAGAAGGAAGGTTTAAGAGGTTTTAGTGGCTGGTGGGGTTTTATAAAAAGGGGGAAAAGTCAAGGGTGGGCTGCTCTGCTCCACTATGGTGGGTGGTTTCGGGATCGAATCGGTTAGATTTGTGTGTGGTTTGATCGGTAATAGTTGAGACGATGGTGGATGACTTTATAATGGGTTGTAGGAAGTAGAGTGATTTTGATTCGGTATTTAGTACATAATCATGTTAAGACTGGTTCGATACATAGTCATGTTAAGACTGGTTCGATACATAGTCATGTTAAGACTGGATCGATTCGTTTTGAGATTTGTGGGTGTTTTGATGGTTAATAGTTGAGATGGTGGAAAACTTTGTAATGGGTTGTAGGAAATTGGTTAGAACTCGAGATAAGAGTGATTTTGACTTGGTATTCAGTTCATAATCATGTTAAGACTGATTGTGTGATCGATATGTGCATAGTGATGATATGCGTGTATATGAAGTCATGTACACAACGTGCGTGTACGTCTGAGTGATGATGTTTATGTGGGGAGAAAGTATGTAGCATACACATAAGTAAGGGATGACGTCGAAGGTGGATGCCTTGAGCAGCAGGTTCAATTTTAGGATTGTCATTGTATGCAGGGTGTGCGTTCGTGTTCATGAGTAGAGAATGATCCAAAAGTAACGGTAACATCAAAACAAGCATCCAAAAGTAACGGTAACATCAAAACAAGCATCCAAAAGTAACGATAACATCAAAACAAGCATCCAAAAGTAACAATAACATCAAAACAAGCATCCAAAAGTAACGTAACATCAAAACAAGCATCGTCGTCTTTTAGAACAGTACTAATCAAACCACTAATATACACTAAACTATAACTAACTTCATTACTCCGATAACAACATCAAACAATCCTCGCATCCACTCCCACCTCAATCGATTCAACGATCCACATTCAACCCATCCTCGAACCAATCAATGACTCATATCTCCTTGCACCAAGATTAGATTTGAGGGTAGAACTAGACTACCCAAATGGCGGGAGAGATTGAAAATAGGATTGATTTTGATGTATTCAAAAACAAATGGTGTTGAAAAGGATTCTACCTAGGATTCCATGAGAAACTGATTAATTAAGGTATGACTGATTGGAGGGGAGTTACCTAATTAACTGAAGCAATCAATGTAAAGTAATGACCTTTTAAGAGAGAGAGAGAGGGGTAAAAAAAGAAGAGAAGAGTGTGTCATTAAATGACAAAGATAGTGACACTATTCTTAGGGTTTATAGTTTGTTATTTGTCTCCTAGGATTCCCCCAAATTCAATGTCCATGGCTATATCTATAGAGTTGTAGGTACATGAATCTTAAAGTCTAAGCCCCTAGGAAGAATGAAAAGGTCTCCAAGCTATAGTTAGGTGTGTCATGTGTTACATGGTAGTGATGTAATGACTAGGTTGACTAAGTTGGTACTAGTGTACTACTATTGCATTATGGTTTTGGTTGTTTTTATCTCGAGAATCTCATTATTGTCAATGTTGTAAACTAGGTTGTATATATATGATTTTGTGGTCCGTGATAAGTTGATTCGGTGGTCAGTGGTAAGATGATTAGGGAAATTTGAGGAAAGATGTGTGTATGTGTATCTATTCTTTGTTGTTACTTGTAGGCTTAATCTTAGAGCGGACTGGGTGGATATATAGGAATGTAGCTATATACTAGTTTACCAGACAACCTGAAGTACATCAAGTACATACGGAGGATACACTATGTGCATGTTAGTGAATATATACGAGCATGAGTACACAACTTTGATAGATGGGCTCTAGTACACATCTCGAGAGAGTTGTAGGTACATGAACCCTAGATTTTAACCCCTAGGAAGAATGAAAAGCTAAGGTCCAAACTAGTTAGGTGTGGCATGTGTTACATGGTAGTGATGTAATGACTAGGTTGACTAAGTTGGTACTATTGTACTACTATTGCATTATAAGTTTTGGTTGTTTTTATCTATTGTGAATGACATAAGCCGGTTTGTATATGATTTTGTGGTCCTTGATAAGATGATTTGGTGGCTAGTGGCAAGATGATAGGGAACTATATGATTTCGTGGTCCTTGATAAGATGATTTGGTGGCTAGTGGCAAGATGATTAGGGAACTTTGAGGAGGGATGTTTGTATCTGTTGTTTGGTTGTTACTCATAGGCTTAATCTTATAATTCACTGGGTTGCTATATGAGACTGGTTCACCCACACAACCTGATGTATACACTGAGTACATATATTGGACAGAGTATGCAACATGTTAACAGATACATACATGTGAGTACTGGGTACATACGAGCATGAGTACACAACTCTGATAGTTGGGATCTAGTACACATCTCTATAGAGTTGTAGCTACACGAGCCTTAAAGTCTAAGCTCCAAGAAGAATGAAAAGGTCCAAAACTAGCTAGTTAGGTGTGTCATGGGTTATAGGGTAGTGATGTAATGACTAGGTTGACTAAGTTGGTACTATTGTACTACTTTTGCATTATGGTTTTGGTTGTTTTTATCTTGAGTGTCTTTGAACCGGGTTGCATATGATTTTGTGGTCCTCGATAAGATGATTTTGGTGGTTAGTGTAAGATGATTAGAAAATTTTGAGGAGGGATGTGTGTATCTATAAGACGTTTGTTACTTGTCGGCTTAATCTTAGAGTTGGTTGGGTGGCTACATGAGAATCGTATCTATAGACTAATTCACCACACAACCTGATGTACACATCGAGTATATACATAGACACACTATGTCCATGGTAAAGAATTTGTACGCGTAAGTATTGAGTACATACGAGAATGAGTACACAACTCTGACTTATGGGCTCTAGCAAAACTTTGGTGGCGGCGACGACAAAGGTGGTTGGACTCCAACGAAAGTTCGAAGACAACTTAGAAAGTCCCAAAGGTCTGACGACAGTGGTCTAATGACAATTGTACAACGATTCCAATGTTTCACTGGCTACGCTCATCCAAGAGCGACAACAACATCCAACAGACGTGGTTCGACATAGATCCAGTGACGACATAGATCCAATGTTTGTTCATTGACATTTAAGTCAGTGGCGGATCTGGTGTGGGATTCCTGGTCGCTGCCCATCACACTTTCGAATCATAAATGAGTTTGCCTCTAGTGATTTTTCATAATTAACCCAATATATATTATAATTTGACTAATTGACCTAGTGTCATGATTCATCCTGAATCCGCCCGTGCATCGAGTTGACACATATCTTTTTCACCTAAGCTAGTGCATGTGTGACACACGGCAAACCACACCCTAGATCTCAGCAGCATGTAGTCTGTTCTTCTCCTTAGCCGACAACACAGATTACACATCATATTCCCTTTGTATTTACATGGTCTATACAAGTCGACAAATTTCATATATTTATAATTAGGGAAAATAACACTTTGCCCCCTCTACTTTGTCAACTTAACAAATAGCCCCCTTATACTATAAATCTCTCTTTTCACCTCTCCTACTTCGACTACTTTACCGTTTTGATCCTTCCGTTTCAACTTTCCTCTTCTTAACATTAAAATCTTGACACATCCACACACCAACAAAGAGAGATATCGGAGGTAGGAGATGAAGAGTTGGTTAGAGAGGTAATACGAAGGATTTTCAAACCGCACATTTTATACGTCGATTTCATCCTATCTAATTATATATACACTTACATTTTCAATTAAAACACACTTAGTAAGCTAATACATGGCTATTGGAGCTAACATGGTGTAACAGAATGTGCATCAATTAACGTCACAAAGGCAAAAAGTTGTAACGAAAGGACCTAAACAGCAAAGTGGTCGAAGTAGGAGGAGTAAAAAGAGCGATTTATAGTGTAGGGGACTATTTGTTAAGTCGGAAAAGCAGAGGGGGCTAAAATGTTATTTTCCCTTTATATATGTCTCTAATGACAACACCCTTAATCAAGCTGTTAATTAAACAAGTCTTTTTGTCTTGTTGTGTGGTTAGGTTTTTAATCAGATCATGTGTTTCAGGTTTTCTGGGGTTTGCAGAGGATCCTAGAAAAGTAAAGCCAACGTGCAAGCTTACCTCGTTAATAACAAACCCCATTAGTTTTCTTCTCAAACTTTCATGCACATTTAAACATTAATTTAGTCGAAATTCGTGTCGAAAACGGATTTGAAAAACTGACGGTTTCAATGTTTAACGATGAGATGGTTCGTGAAAGGTTTTGCTTGAGCTAAGTGGAAGAGAGGTGATGTGGTTAAGAACGACATCAAGTTTTGGATGTGCATGTGTATTCATTGATGGTCGTTAAAGAGACATCGTTTAAGTAGAATCGTAGCTAAAAGGGATGAAAATATTGTTCATTAGATTTTGAGATAATAAGGGAGAATGTTGTGAAGTTCAAATGAAAGAGGAGAAAACGAATGCCTCGCCCTCCCTTACTCTCCTCTTATCTTACTATCTTGTCCCTTCACACATTGCGAGGTACACGCCCCAAAAGCATTTGCCCAAGCGAACCATGAGCAAGACGGATAAGTCTACCTTCATTCACTCCCAGATCTCCAAATCGAACCACTACTGATCTACTTGAACCTCTGAAGCAGTTCACTAACCTTATTTGAGTAGAATCCTCACTAAACCACTAAAATAATGGTTAACGAATCTCGATATTAATCATTACCCATTCAGTTTTTCTTCTTCTAAATGATGACTAAGAAAACAAAAAAATATTGGGGAGCCCCCTAGGCGTTTATGTACCCTATGAGCATCTTCTTAGGCGACCATGAGCAAGGCGGACATGTCCTACCTTCATTCATCGACCCAGTTCTCCAAATCGAACCATTGTTTGATCTACATACCAAACCTCTGAAGCATATTACTAACTCATTTGAGTAAAATCCTGACTAAACCACTAAAAGAATTGTTAACCAATCTTGATATTAATCATTATCCACTTAGTTTTTATTTAAAATAAAGACAAGAAAACAGAAAAATACTGAGGGAGCCTCGTAGGCGTGTATGTTTGAGGTACACGCCTCATGACTCCATGAGCATCTGCCTAGGCGGACCATGAGCAAGGCACACATGTCCTACGCA
Organism: Linum lewisii; assembly: GCA_034768395.1. NCBI lineage: Eukaryota > Viridiplantae > Streptophyta > Magnoliopsida > Malpighiales > Linaceae > Linum > Linum lewisii. The sequence goes on along the minus strand of CM068300.1, from coordinate 178,592 downwards.
CCATCATTCACCCACCCCACTTCTCCAAATCGAACCACTTATTGATCTACCGAATCTCCGAAGCAAATCATTATTGAGTAGAATCCTAACTAACCCACTATAAGAATCATTAACAAATCTCAATATAATCACAACCCACTCACTTTTTCCTAAAAGAGAAGTTTAATGAACCCTAATTGTTTAACCAATATTGGGATGATATGACCTCTTTCCATTGTTTAATTCTCATAGGGAATTGAACAATTGGTAGATACTAGAGAAGAACAAGCCCACGGATGAATCAAATAATTCAAACTTTGAGGTTTCATTGGAATTCCAAAATTAGGGTTTTGTCAACAAAAAAGTCAATTGGGAATCAAAAATTAATTACTAATTAATCATCCATATGGTTAGCCATAATCTTCTTTCATGCCTCGTTAGTTACAAACATTGATGTAAATTTCTCAAACTTTCATGCACAAATTACATCACACATTAATTGAGATTTAGTTAGGGATCGTTTGGTATAGGAAATCCAGCTGTGTTTCTTGAAAACTCTGTAATCTGAGATATCATAGGCTAACCATCACCGAAATGGCCAATTATTGAAGATTGCGGTATTTTGGCTTAAACGCATAGATTTCCTTCAAATTTGAGGCCAAAACTTGTGGGCATAATTTCAGACATTTACTACCATCTAGGAGAGTATTGGCCATTTTGAGTTTTTCCAATTTTTCATAGGCTAACCATCACCAAATGCCAATTATGAAGATTGCGGTATTTTGCTTAAACGCCTAGATTTCTTCAATTTTGAGCCAAAACTGGTGGGCATATATTTCAGACATTTTACTACCATCTAGGAGAGTATTGGCCATTTGAGTTTTTCCAATTTTCATAGGCTAACCATCACCGAAATGGCAATTATTGAAGATTGCGGTATTTGGCTTAACGCTAGATTTCCTTCAAATTTTGAGGCCAAAACTGTGTGGGCATATATTTCAGACATTTTACTACCATTAGGAGAGTATTGGCCATTTTGAGTTTTTCCAATTTTTCATAGGCTAACCATCACGAAATGGCCAATTATTGAAGATTGCGGTATTTTGGCTTAAACGCCTAGATTTCCTTCAAATTTTGAGGCCAAACTGTGTGGGCATATATTCAGACATTTTACTACCATCTAGGAGAGTATGGCCATTTTGAGTTTTTTCCAATTTTTATAGGCTAACCATCACCGAAATGGCCAATTATTGAAGATTGCGGTATTTTGCTTAACGCTAGATTTCTTCAAATTTGAGGCAAACGTGTGGGCATATATTTCAGACATTTTACTACCATCTAGGAGAGTATTGGCCATTGAGTTTTTTCCAATTTTTCATAGGCTAACCATCACCGAAATGGCAATTATTGAAGATTGCGGTATTTTGGCTTAAACGCTAGATTTCCTTCAATTTTGAGCCAAAACTGTGTGGGCATATATTTCAGACATTTTACTACCATCTAGGAGAGTATGGCCATTTGAGTTTTTCCAATTTTTCATAGGCTAACATCACCAATGGCCAATTATGAAGATTGCGGTATTTTGGCTTAAACGCTAGATTTCCTTCAAATTTTGAGCCAAAACTGTGTGGGATAATTTCAGACATTTTACTACCATCTAGGAGAGTATTGGCCATTTTGAGTTTTTTCCAATTTTTCATAGGCTAACCATCACCGAAATGGCCAATTATTGAAGATTGCGGTATTTTGGCTTAAACGTAGATTTCTTCAAATTTTGAGGCCAAATGTGTGGGCATTATTTCAGACATTTTATACCATCTAGGGAGTATTGGCATTTTGAGTTTTTCAATTTTCATAGTAACATACCAATGGCAATTATTGAAGATTGCGGTATTTTGGCTTAAACGCCTAGATTTCCTTCAAATTTTGAGGCCAAAACTGTGTGGGCATATATTTCAGACATTTTACTACCATCTAGGAGAGTATTGGCCATTTTGAGTTTTTTCCAATTTTTCTAGGCTAACATCACCGAAAGGCAATTATTGAAGATGCGGTATTTGGCTTAAACCTAGATTTCCTTCAAATTTTGAGGCCAAAACTGTGTGGGCATATATTCAGACATTTATACCATTAGGAGGTATTGGCCATTTTGAGTTTTTCCAATTTTTCATAGGCTAACCATCACCGAAAGGCCAATTATTGAAGATTGCGGTATTTGGCTTAAACGCCTAGATTTCCTTCAAATTTTGAGCCAAAACTGTGTGGGCATAATATTTCAGACATTTTACTACCATCTAGGAGAGTATTGGCCATTTTGAGTTTTTTCCAATTTTTCATAGGCTAACCATCACCGAAATGGCCAATTATTGAAGATTGCGGTATTTTGGCTTAAACGCTAGATTTCCTTCAAATTTTGAGGCCAAAACTGTGTGGGCATATATTTCAGACATTTTACTACCATCTAGGAGAGTATTGGCCATTTTGAGTTTTTTCCAATTTTTCATAGGCTAACCATCACCGAAATCAATAATTCAAACTTTGAGGTTTCATTGGTAATCCAAATTTGTTCAAATTAGTCAACAAAAAGTCATGGGATAATTCAAATTAAATTAAGTATTGCATAATTTATCATCCATTTGTTATAGCCATAACTCTATCATGCCTCGATATGCAACATTGAGTTCGAAATTTGCTCAAACTTCATGCACAAATTTACTTCACACATTAATTGAGATGCATATTAGGATCTGTTGGTATATTGAAATCAGCTGTTTCTCTTAGAAACATTCTGTAATCTAGATTTTCATAGGCTAACCATCACCGAAATGGCCAATTATTGAAGATTGCGGTATTTTGGCTTAAACGCATAGATTTCCTTCAAATTTTGAGGCCAAAACTGTGTGGGCATATATTTCAGACATTTTACAACCATCTAGGAGAGTATTGGCCATTTTGAGTTTTTTTCCAATTTTTCATAGGCTAACCATCACCGAAATGGCCAATTATTGAAGATTGCGGTATTTTGGCTTAAACGCTTAGATTTCCTTCAAATTTTGAGACCAAAACTGTGTGGGCATATATTTCAGACATTTTACTACCATCTAGAAGAGATTGGCCATTTTGAGTTTTTTCCAATTTTTCATAGGTTAACCATCACCGAAATGGCCAAAAACTGAAAATTACGGTATTCTGGCTTAAAAAGCTAGATTTACTTCAAATTTTGAGGCCAAAACTGTGTGGGCATATATTTCAGACATTTTACTACCATCTAGAGAGTATTGGCCATTTTGAGTTTTTTCCAATTTTTCATAGGCTAACCATCACCGAAATGGCCAAATATGAAAATTACGGTATTTGGCTTAAACGCCTAGATTACTTCAAATTTTGAGGCCAAAACTGTGTGGGCATATATTTCAGACATTTTACTACCATCTAGGAGAGTATTGGCCATTTTGAGTTTTTTTCCAATTTTTCTATAGGCTAACCATCACCGAAATGGCCAATTATTGAAGATTCAGTATTTGGCTTAAACGCCTAGATTTCCTTCAAATTTTGAGGCCAAAACTGTGTGGGCATATATTTCAGACATTTTACTACCATCTAGGAGAGTATTGGCCATTTTGAGTTTTTTCCAATTTTTCATAGGCTAACAATCACCGAAATGGCCAATTATTGAAGATTGCGGTATTTTGGCTTAAACGCCTAGATTTCCTTCAAATTTTGAGGCCAAAACTGTGTGGGCATATATTTCAGACATTTTACTACCATCTAGGAGAGTATTGGCCATTTTGAGTTTTTTCCAATTTTTTCATAGGCTAACCATCACCGAAATGGCCAATTATGAAGATTGCGGTATTTTGCTTAAACGCCTAGATTTCCTTCAAATTTGAGGCCAAAACTGTGTGGGCATATATTTCAGACATTTTACTACCATCTAGGAGAGTATTGGCCATTTTGAGTTTTTTCCAATTTTTCATAGGCTAACCATCACCGAAATGGCCAATTATTGAAGATTGCGGTATTTTGGCTTAAACGCCTAGATTTCCTTCAAATTTGAGGCCAAAACTGTGTGGGCATATATTTCAGACATTTTACTACCATCTAGGAGAGTATTGGCCATTTTGAGTTTTTTCCAATTTTTTCATAGGCTAACCATCACCGAAATGGCCAATTATTGAAGATTGCGGTATTTTGGCTTAAACGCCTAGATTTCCTTCAAATTTTGAGGCCAAAACTGTGTGGGCATATATTTCAGACATTTTACTACCATCTAGGAGAGTATTGGCCATTTTGAGTTTTTCCAATTTTTCATAGGCTAACCATCACCGAAATGGCCAATTATTGAAGATTGCGGTATTTTGGCTTAAACGCCTAGATTTCCTTCAAATTTTGAGCCAAAACTGTGTGGGCATATATTTCAGACATTTTACTACCATCTAGGAGAGTATTGGCCATTTTGAGTTTTTTCCAATTTTTCATAGGTAACCATCACCGAAATGGCCAATTATTGAAGATTGCGGTATTTTGGCTTAAACGCCTAGATTTCCTTCAAATTTTGAGGCCAAAACTGGTGGGCATATATTTCAGACATTTTACTACCATCTAGGAGAGTATTGGCCATTTTGAGTTTTTTCCAATTTTTCATAGGCTAACCATCACCGAAACGGCCAATTATTGAAGATTGCGGTATTTTGGCTTAAACGCCTAGATTTCCTTCAAATTTTGAGGCCAAAACTGTGTGGGCATATATTTCAGACATTTTACTACCATCTAGGAGAGTATTGGCCATTTTGAGTTTTTCCAATTTTCATAGGCTAACCATCACCGAAATGGCCAATTATTGAAGATTGCGGTATTTTGGCTTAAACGCCTAGATTTCCTTCAAATTTTGAGGCCAAAACTGTGTGGGCATATATTTCAGACATTTTACTACCATCTAGGAGAGTATTGGCCATTTTGAGTTTTTTCCAATTTTTCATAGGCTTAACCATCACCGAAATGGCCAATTATTGAAATTGCGGTATTTTGGCTTAAACGCTAGATTTCCTTCAAATTTTGAGGCCAAAACTGTGTGGGCATATATTTTCAGACATTTTACTACCATCTAGGAAGTATTGGCCATTTTGAGTTTTTTCCAATTTTTCATAGGCTAACCATCACCGAAACGGCCAATTATTGAAGATTGCGGTATTTTGGCTTAAACGCCTAGATTTCTTTCAAATTTTGAGAGCAAAACTGTGTGGGCATATATTTCAGACATTTTACTACCATCTAGGAGAGTATTGGCCATTTTGAGTTTTTTTCCAATTTTTCATAGGCTAACCATCACCGAAATGGCCAATTATTGAAGATTGCGGTATTTTGGCTTAAACGCCTAGATTTCCTTCAAATTTGAGGCCAAAACTGTGTGGGCATATATTTCAGACATTTTACTACCATCTAGGAGAGTATTGGCCATTTTGAGTTTTTTTTCCAATTTTTCATAGGCTAACCATCACCGAAAGGCCAATTATTGAAGATTGCGGTATTTTGGCTTAAACGCCTAGATTTCCTTCAAATTTTGAGACCAAAACTGTGTGGGCATATATTTCAGACATTTTACTACCATCTAGGAGAGTATTGGCCATTTTGAGTTATTTCCAATTTTTCATAGGCTTAACCATCACCGAAATGGCCAATTATTGAAGATTGCGGTATTTTGGCTTAAACGCCTAGATTTCCTTCAAATTTTGAGGCCAAAACTGTGTGGCATATATTTCAGACATTTTACTACCATCTAGGAGAGTATTGGCCATTTTG